>CM054060.1:411859960-412459960 GCA_028641055.1 Alopecurus myosuroides | reverse complement strand
GTTCACATAAATGAGCTATCATCTACGAAAATTCATGGCTTTCGGTCCAAATGACGGATGTTATAGCCACATTCATGGCATAGTTTGTTTAACTGTGCCCGTATTCCATACAAATATGCATATTGGAACAACTAACAACGTTGACGAAGAAAGTTTTATTTTTGTTGAATAAAAACATCACTTTCCATTTTTGGAGGGTCGAAAACGGGTTTTTTTGTGAAGCATCTACCAAAAATATGACACAAAATTGTACCACATAAAATTATATAGTTACTAGACCATATTGTATCTACAAAAACTCAAATTACTTTATCGAAAAATATTTCCATCTACCCCTTTAGAAAACGACAAATTTCAGCCGATTCAGCTGAAACCGGGCCAAATTTGAACTACAGGTGACTCGTAGTTTGCTATTTATTTTTTGTAAAAATCATTTTTCGGTACCCAAGTTCCTATTTAAATATAGATACACCGAGAGTTCATCAAGATTAAACATCTAGGTACGAACGGTCATGTCCCCCGTTTTGACCGTTTTCCGAAATCGGCTTAGAAAATTCCAGAAAATTCAAAAAAACTCTAAATGATGCAAGTCCTTCGCGTGGTGTTATTATATATGTCCTAGTATCCATTAAAAATAATAAAATTGAAATATGGCAGTTATCTCGAAAAACTGTTCACATAAATGACCTATCATCTACGAAGATTTATGGCTTTCGGTCCAAATGACGGATGTTATGGCCGCATTCATTGCATAATTTGTTTAAATGTGCCCATATCAAATACAAATATGCATATTCGAACAACTAACAATGTTGACGAAGAAAGTTTTATTTTTCGTTGAATAAAAACATCACTTTCCATTTTCGGAGGGTCGATAACGAGTTTTTTTGTGAAGCATCTACCAAAAATATGACACAAAATTGTACCACATAAAATTATATAGTTACTAGACCATATGGTATCTACAAAAACTCAAATTACTTTATCTAAAAATATTTCCATCCACCTCTTTTGAAAAAGACAAATTTCAGCCGATTAAGTAGAAACCATGCCAAATTTGAACTACAAGTGCCTCGTAGTTTGCTATTTATTTTTTGTAAAAATCATTTGTAGGTACCCAAGTACCTATTTCAATATAGATACACCAAGAGTTCATCAAGATTGAACATCTTGGTACGAACGATCATGTCCCTCGTTTTGACCGTTTTCCGAAATCGGCTTAGAAAATTCCAGAAAATTAAAAAAATTCTAAATGATGCAAGACCTTCGCGTGGTGTTATTATATATGTCCTAGTATCCATAAAAATAATAAAATTGAAAAACGGCAGTTATCTCGAAAAAGTGTTCACACAAATGAGCTATCATCTACGAAGATTCATGGCTTTCGGTCCAAATGACGGATGTTATAGCCACATTCATGGCATAGTTTTTTTAAATGTTCCCATATTCCATACAAATATGCATATTCGAACAACTAAAAATGTTGACGAAGAAAGTTTTATTTTTCGTTGAATAAAAACATCACTTTCCATTTTCGGAGGGTCGATAACGAGTTTTTTTGTGAAGCATCTACCAAAAATATGACACAAAATTGTACCACATAAAATTATATAGTTACTAGACCATATTGTATCTACAAAAACTCAAATTAGTTTATAAAAAAATATTTCCATCCACCTCTTTTGAAAAAGACAAATTTCAGCCGATTTAGTAGAAACCAGGCCAAATTTGAACTACAAGTGCCTCGTTGTTTGCTATTTATTTTTTGTAAAAATCAGTTTTAGGTACCCAAGTACCTATTTCAATATAGATACACCGAGAGTTCATCAAGATTGAACATCTTGGTACGAACGGTCATGTCCCCCGTTTTGACCGTTTTCCGAAATCGGCTTAGAAAATTAAAAAAAACTCTAAATGATGCAAGACCTTCACGTGGTATTATTATATATGTCCTAGTAACCATAAAAATAATAAAATTTAAATACAGCAGTTATCTCAAAAAAGTGTTCACATAAATGAGCTATCATCTACGAAGATTCATGGCTTTCGGTCCAAATGACGGATGTTATGGCCACATTCATGGCATAGTTTGTTTAAATGTGCCCATATTCCATAAAAATATGCATATTGTAACAACTAACAATGTTGACGAAGAAAGTTTAATTTTTCGTTCAATAAAAACATCATTTTCCATTTTCGGAGTGTCAAAAACGGGTTTTTTGTGAAGCACCTGCCGAAACTATGTCATATTTCATCTACAAATAACCAAATTGTTTCCGCTAAAAACATTTTCATACGCCTCTTTTGAAAAAGACAAATTTCTACCGATTCAGTTGAAACCGGGCCAAATTTGAACTACAGGTGCCTCATAGTTTGCTCATGGTTTTTTGTAAAAATCATTTTTAGGTACCCAAGTACCTATTTCAACATAGATAC
The DNA here is from genome assembly GCA_028641055.1 of Alopecurus myosuroides. Lineage (NCBI taxonomy): Eukaryota > Viridiplantae > Streptophyta > Magnoliopsida > Poales > Poaceae > Alopecurus > Alopecurus myosuroides. The sequence goes on along the minus strand of CM054060.1, from coordinate 412,457,524 downwards.
ACCAAGAGTTCATCGAGATTCATCCCCTAGGTACCAACGGCCATGTCCCCCTTTTTGACCGTTTTCCAAAACCGGCTTAGAAAATGCGAGAAAATTCAAAAAAAAATCAAAACGATGCAAGACCTTCGCGTGGAATACGACAAGTGGGTTGAAATGGTGTTCACAGAAATGAGCTATCTCCTACGAAGATTCATGGCTTTCGAGCCAAATGACGGATGTTATGGCCACATCCATGGTATAGTTTGTTTAAATGTGACCATATTCCACACAAAGATGCATATTGGAAAAACTAACAATGTTCACGAAGAAAGTTTTATTTTTCTTTGAATAAAAACATCATTTTCCATTTTCGGAGTGTCAAAAAGGGTTTTTTTTAAGCACCTACCGAAAATATGTTACATAATTGTACAAAGTAAAATTCTAAATATATATTCTGTCAAATTTATATACAAATAACAAATTTACTACCTCTCAATAGCTCAAAATACACCTCTTTTGAAAAAGAAAAATTTCTACCAATTTAGCTGAAACCGGGTCCAATTTGAACTATAGGTGCCTTGTAGTTTGCTCGTGATTTTTTGAAGAAAATCAATTTTAGGTACCCAACTACCTATTTCAACATAGATACACCAAGATTTCATCAAGATTCATCTCCTAGGTACCAACGGCCATGTCCCGCGTTTTGAACGTTTTCTGAAATCGGCTTAGAAAATTCCAAAAAATTCAAAAAAAAATCGAAATGATGCAAGACCTTCGTGTGGTGTTATAATAAGTGATCTAGTATCCGTGAAAAATAATAAACTTGGAATACGGAAGTTATCTCGAAAAAAGTGTTCACAGAAATGAGCTATCATCTACGAAGATTCATGGCTTTCGGGCCAGATGACGAATGTTATGGCCACATCCATGACATAGTTTGTTTAAATGTGCCCATATTCCACACAAAGATGCATATTGGAACAACTAACAAGGTTGACGAAAAAAAAATTATTTTTCTTTGAATAAAAATATTATTTTCCATTTTCGGAGTGTCAAAAATGGGGTTTTTTTGTGAAGCACACACCTAAAATATGTTATAAAATTGTACCAAATAAAATTATAAAGCTATTGTGTCATATTTTATCTACAGATAACAAAGTTCCTACCTCTCAATAGCTCAAAATACACCTCTTTTGAAAAAGACAAATTTCTGCCGATTTAGCTGAAACCGGGCCAAATTTGAACTATAGGTGCCTCGCGGTTTGGTCATAATTTTTTACAAAAATAATTTTTAGGTACCAAAGTACCTATCCAACAGAGACATACCAAGAGTTTTGCGAGATTCAACACCTAGCTATAAAAAGGCATGTCCACCGTTTTGATCGTATTTTGAAATTAACATACATTTTTTTTAATTATCCAAAACCCTATATAATGCAATGCATAAACTTATCTGTAGTTTTTATTTTATTGTGACTGCAAAATCGCTTAATATCCTATAATGACAGGGGATATTAAAAAACCAAAATTTAGTAAGATAAAATAGGAGTTCAAAATCAAAAAATTTAAATGAAAACAGATAGAGGAAAAAAAAAGAGAACCAGCCTGGGCCTAGCCTATCTTATCCAACCCAGGCTGATCGTCTCAGTCGCATGGCTGGAAGTGGGCTTTGGCCCAGCAAACAAATCTAGGCTGACCGAGCTCGCAATGCTGGAAGTGGCCCAGGACGCTATTGTGGGAATAGATACGTTTCGCTCCATAGATATCACGAAGCCGTCTTTGTCCTGGTGGTTACTCGATCCGTTGAAATCCTGGGAGTAGAGGGTTCGAACCCGTGGTCCGACCATTTTATTTCTTTTTCCGGTCGTTTCTATGGATGGGACGTTTTCATTATGTAATTTACATACCGTCGAGCTCCGTATGTACCAGGAAGTCGTCTTTGTCCCGATGGTTATGAAGTGTGCGAACGTCCTGGGAGACTGGGAGCGGATAACAAATCAACGTGACACATAGTCAAAAATTGACACATGAACATGACATATAGGTGAAAATTGACACTTGGATATGCCACATAGACGATAATTGACACATGAACATGACACATAGGCGAAAATTGACACGTGGATATGACATGTTGACACATAGTCAAAAATTGATACGTGAACATGACATATAGGTGAAAATTGACACGTGGATATGCCACATAGACGATAATTAACAAATGAACATGTCACATGGGCGAAAATTGACACGTGGATATGACATGTTGGCAAAAATCACAACCAACAAAGGCATGACCAATTCAATTGGTCTAAGTTAAGAAAAAAGACGTCATATACCAGGTATCATGTGCTATGACCATCTTCTTAAAGAAAATCATGACTTTTTTGCCCAAAAAGTCATAAGAATATAGGGGTTTAGTCGCTCCCAAATATGTCATGACCAATAGATGAAAAATGGTCATGGATCTATGACCAGTTCATCCACGGTCATTAAAAAAGGGTCATGGATCTATTACCCGAGCCAAGTCTGTCATCTGATTATGACCGCTCTATTCTGAAGTCACACCAGGAAATGGTGCAGTCGACAAAGAGTAGTACCGCAAGCGGGAAAAAGGGGAAATCAGTTGCCCAGCTCGGAGAGCAGAAAAACAATCCATCTCCCCGCTCAAAGTGATTTCCAAGCCCAAGGTGGGGTCGAGAACTAATGCTGACGAGCAAATTGATCGGGAGTTTATAGAACTATATGGAGAAAGGGCAGCTGTTGCGGGTGTGTCCATTGCTGAGTATATGCAAACACTAGACTACTTCGCTGAAGCTGAATGTGCGTACAAATACCAGTACGGGAAGCCTCTCGTCAAACCCGAGGAGGTAAAGGATCTACCAACGAAAATACAAAGAGTGCGTAGTTGGTATATGGAAGCCGTTGAGAAATCTCAGGACTGGACATGTGTCGCAGTTAGAGACGAGCAGTACGGGTATGGAGACGGAATGGTTTTGATTCAATTTGAGGAATTGTTTCAGTTATTCCAGCAGCAGGCCCTCCGCAAATCTCTCGTTAGTGCCTATTGTCTTTAAGTACTTATTTCTCTAATTAAGTCTATAGCTAGCTCACCTCGTTCATTGCGTATTCATATATATATATATATATATATATATATATATATATATATATATATATATATATATATATATATAGGACAAATTTATGCTACTCCCGGGTGTAGCTACACCCACATGTGTTTAGTATGATGTATGTAGTATCTATCATACTGGAGAGTATGTACGTGTAGTATGTAGTATATATTACTATTTCGGCAGTATATATACTACTTTTTTATGAAGTATGTGTAATTTTTGTACATACTCTTTTATTACATACATATATACCGGCATTTTGAATATATAGTGCAAACGACGTGCTCACTTTTATAATTTTTACGTAAATTGTTTTAGAGTATGTTAGATATAGTATATGAACATAGTCAGACCAAAAAAGTATGACACATACCTCCGTACGGCAGTATAAGAGACGTGGGTGTAGCTACACCCGGGAGTAGAATCCATTTTCCCTATATATATATATATATATATATATATATATATATATATATAGGACTCCTTCTATATACTCCTGGGTGTACATACTCTCATACTCTATATAACACACATGTGAGGGTATTATACCTCTTTATTATTTTTCATATGCCTCATTAATTATTATAAGATACATCAATACAATTTGTATGGAAAAAATATCTCCGAAGTTCTCGGTTTTTTCAGTATACCATTTATACGTACAAAAAAGAAGTATCTACACAAATAATATAAAATATGTAGAATCAAATGTTTTTTTTTCATAAAATTCATTTTAGGGTATGTCGTATTAAATAATAGATTATGTTAAAATTAATAAAGAGGTATATATGGTTCATGTATGTGGTATATTTGCACGTGGGAGTACGTACACCCAGGAGTACTGAACTATTTTCCTATATATATATATATATATATATATATATATATATATGGGAAAATAGCGGGCTACCATGGGTGGTAGCTCTGCATGCACATCTGGCCAGTAGATGATGTATAGAGAGCATAATTTCCTAACGACAGAAGCTCACGGCGTCACACCGAGAGCACAAACTCATTGATTTTTTTGTATAGCTAGATGCATGCGAAACACCATCCTCATCTTTTTATTCTCTGCCATCCATGCATACATTACCGTAGAGTTTGAAACTCATTGCCGTAGAGAATTGAGCCTCATGTGATTTTTCCCTCACCAACACCCCTCTGCTCCATTGATTTTTTTTTGTATAGCTAGCTGCATGTGAAACACCACCCTCATCCTTTTTATTCTCTGTCATCGTGCATGCATTACCGTAGAGATTGAATCTTATTACCGTAGAGAATTGAGGCTCATATGTTTTTTCCCTCACCAACACCCCTCTGCCTCATTTATTTTTCTCTATAGCTAGCTGCATGCGAAACACCATCCTCATCCTTTTTATTCTTTGCCATCCGTGCATGTATTACCCTAGAGATTGAATCTTATTACCATAGAGAATTGTGTCTCATATGTTTTTTTCCATCACCAACACCCCTCTGCCTCATTGATTTTTCTGTATAGCTAGCTGCATGCGAAACACCACCCTGATCCTTTTTATTCTTTGCCATCCGTTCTTCTTCTTTTTGGTTTCAGAGCGTGCTTCCTTTCTTCATATGCGCTCTAGTTTTATACACAGAAGGATCATGGGTGGTGCGTCGGTGATCGATGGGTAGCCAAATGACAAGAAAAAATGAGAAGGAAAAGGTGGGAGAACAAACAAATTATGGTTCTTGGCGCCAAAACGATATGGCTGCAATCAAGCAACCTAATTCACCGCTTTGAACATGTTTTCAATGTTGTCTTTATTTTACTCGCAACCTGACTTTTTAAACCTAGCCACATGTTGTTTTCTCGCGCACGTCCTGACGACACACAAGATAATAGTAGCAAAAATAATGGTGCTTGTTTGATGGAAAAAAGTAAGTGCGGAATTGGATGCGTACCATTGATCGATGGGTATCCAAATGACAAGAAAAAATGAGAAGGAAAAGGCGGGAGAACAAACTAATTATGGTTCTTGGCGCCAAAACGATATGGTTGTAATCAAGCAACCTAGTCCACCGCTTTGAACATTTTTTTCAATGTTGTCTTTATTTTACTCGCAGCCTGACTTTTTTAACCCAGCCACATGTTGTTTTCCCGCGCACGTCCTGACGCCGCACAAGATAATAGTAGCCAAAAATAATGGTGCTCGTTTGATGGAAAAAAGTAAGTGCAGAATTGGATGTGTGGCAAAAAATAATTGCGCTCGTTTGATGGAAAAAAGTAAGTGTTGGATTGGATGCGTAGCAAAAAACAATGGTGATCGTTTGATGGAAAAAAGTATGTGTGAGATTGGATGCAGCATGCGCTAGCTCGCATAAGATTTCAACACTCGGACGGACGGAAGACACTTTTGACACGGAAGAAAAAAGACATTAGTAATATGCCGACGGAAAAAAAATCACACGGCTACTTCTATTAGCTTGGATAAAAAAACTCTTTTGTTATTTCTTGCCCGAGGCAAAACCACTACGCACTATCCCAAAAAATTCAAAAAAAATGTTTCTGTCAACACTGCGCGGAGCACAGACTGACACACTCGTTGTGAGGAGTTTTTCATACTAACTAGCACGGCATGCATGTAACGGATGGACATGACACCGTCAAACTCAAGGAACACTATAGGATACATCCAAAAGCAATCAGATTGGATACTCTCTATATCCGACGGTTCTCAGGATATGCACAGCTAGCACCCATGGTAGCAAATCCACGTCCATATATATATATATATATATATATAGTAAACTCATTATATTATAATTGCAGAATGAAGATTCTCGAATGCAAAAGAGGTGGAATCTATGATATTGGGTTCATTGACCCACATTTTGTTAATCATAAGACTCTTGAGCTATCTCCCAAGGATACAGAACATAATATTCCGAGGGAAATATTGTTTCACCAACACCGACGGGAAATACTATTTCCTTACAACTTCGGATTAGTGTTACTGTCTTGTACACATTCTGTTTTCCTTTTTCGATGTTCAGTGTATAATTTGTGTGAGTTGTGCGTGCGCAGCTTATATTCTGCTAATCTTCCAAGTTGACAAAGGAAAAGTAATTTTAATGGACCCAAAACGTAAACCCCTAGAGATGTGGGCGGACGTGCAGGAACTGGTCCAGCGGTAATTTATTTATTAATTTCAGTCTTTATATATGCCACTATATTGACTACTTTGTTTCATTTTCGGATATCAAGTAATTACTAACTCTTTTTATTTATTTTCTTTCTTCTGCAACAACACCCTGCAAGGTAGCCTTCCAGCTAACGGCACATCCACTAATTGTAAAAACATAACCTTTTAGGGATCTCCTCTTATCCAAGTCGGCAGCAAAATCTGAATCCACATAGCCTGCGAGTCCCTCACCAATCTTGCCAAACTTCAAGCAAGCTTTGGATGTGCCGCGAAGGTACCTGAAAATCCACTGAACAACTTTCCAATGTTCTTTACCAGGATTAGCCATGTATCGTCTGACCAAGCTCATAGCATAAGATAAATTAGGTCGAGAACACACCATGGCTTACATTAAGGAACGAACAACACTAGCATAGGGAACTCGTGACATGTACTCAATATCTTTGTCAGTAGTAGGACATTGCAATGCTGACAACTTGAAGTGTGAAGCAATAGGAGTACTAACAGACTTTGCATCATGCATATTGAAACGATGAAGACTTTCTTAATGTAATTCTGCTGACTAAGAAATAGCAATCTAGATTTTCTATCTCTTGAAATTTCCATACCTAGAATTTTCTTAGCAGGAACAAGATACTTCATCTCAAACTCACTACTCAATTGTTTCTTCAATGTAGTGATTTCTTTCATGCTATTGGCAGCAATTAACATATCATCAACATATATCAGCAAATATATAGGCGATTCATCAACAAATTTAATGTACACACAGCTATCATATTCAGACCTCTTAGAACCATTGTCGAGGAGACTGTTTCAAACCGTAAAGGGACTTCGTTAGCTTGCACACGAAATCCTCCTTACCGGGCACTATGAACCCTTCAGGTTGGTCCATGTATATCTCCTCCTCAAGTTCTCCATGCAAAAACGCAGTCTTCACATCTAACTGCTCAAGCTCAAGATCATGCATAGGAACGATACTAAAGAAAGTACGAATAGAACTATGCTTGACAACAGGGGAGAACACATCATTATAATCCATTCCTGGAATCTGGCTGAAACCTTTTGCTACTAACCTTGCCTTAAACCTTGGAGATTCACTAGGAGATAAACCCTCCTTTCTTTTGAATATCCACTTAGAGCGGACGACCTTCTTTTGTTTAGGCAAACGCACAACATCCCATGTGCCATTCTTCTCAAGTGATTGCATCTCGTTGTGCGTTGCACCAACCCACTTGTCACGATCAACCGAAGCAATAGCTTCATTGTATGTAGCCGGTTCAACATCATTCTCCACCTGTTCTGCACAACTTAGAGCAAAATAGACAACATCACATTCCTCAATTAAACGACTACATGGTCCTTTATTCCTCTTCTCTCTGCGCTCTGCAATCGACAAATTTTCTTGCTGCACAATAGGAGGTGAGGGTGGCACAATATCCTCCCCATCAATTTTAGTTTCCTCCTCATCCAGGCGCGAGAGTGGACTCCTGAGGAGAAGCGGAAAGATCGCAAGGCTTTGTCGTTGATTCAACTTCATCTATCTAATGATATCTTGCAAGAGGTGCTGCAGGAGAAATCCGCCGCCGCGTTGTGGCCCAAGGTGGAATCGATCTGCATGTCAAAGGATCTAACCATCAAGATGCATGTTAAGATGAAGTTGTTCTCGCTCAAGATGCAAGATGGTGGTTCTGTCATGAGCCACTTGTCGATCTTTAAGGAGATCGTGTCCGACCTAGTGTCGATGGAGGTAAAATATGATGATGAAGATTTAGCTCTTCTGTTGTTATGTTCGCTGCCTAGTTCTTTTACAAACCTGCGGGATACCATATTGTTAAGCCGCGATGAACTAACTCTCACGGAAGTTTGTGAGGCCATGCAGACCATGGAAAAGATGAAAGTTATGGTGAAGTCTAACGCATCTTCCTCCAAAAAGGCGATGCATTGCAGGTACGAGGTAGACGTGAGCAGCGAGATAACAACTACAACAACAAGAGAGATAAAAGTAGGGACCTTTCAAAGTCCAAAGGACGAGACAAGTTCAGCAGGTATTGTAAGAAAACCAATCACACCACTGAGGATTGCTGGAAGGTGCAGAACAAGGAGAGAAGGAACGGCACATACCAACCGAAAAATAAATCTGACGGTAATGGTAATGGTACTGGTAAGTCTGTTGTTGTTGCTGGTGATAATAGTTCGGATGGTGAATGCTTAGCTGTTTTTGCTGCATGTGTTACCCGTGATGATGAGTGGATTCTTGATACTGCTTGTTCGTTTCATATTTGTTGTAATAAAGTTGGTTCAGTTCTTATGAGGCTGTGCAGACTGGAGATTTTGTGTGTGTGGGGAACGACAACAAATGTCACAGTGTTGGCGTTGGATCTGTTCAGATCAAGACCCATGGAGGGATGACACATACATTGACGGGAGTGAAACACATACCATCCATGGCGAGAAATTTGATCTCGCTGAGTACCCTTGATTGTGACGGGTACAAATATACTGGAGGGGATAAATTCCTGAAGGTATCAAAAGGTTCTCTTATTGTTATGATTGGTGATATGAATTCTGCCAAGTTATATATCCTTTAAGGTAGCACATTGTCTGGTACTGCTGCTGTTATTACTAATGAAGATCCAAGTACAACTAACCTCTGGCATAAGCGACTTGGACACATGAGTGAACATGGTATAGCAGAATTGCTGAAGAGAGAACTGCTGAAGAACTGCAATATGAGTAAGTTGTCGTTCTATGAACACTGCGTGTTTGGTAAGCATAAGAGAGTTAAGTTAAATGCTTCCGTTCATACCACTAAAGGTACATTGGATTATGTACATGCTGATATGTGGGGGCCTTCACGCAATCCCTCTGATGGTGGTGCTCGTTATATTCTTACTATCATTGATGATTACTCTAGAAGAGTTTGGGCTTATTTCCTGAAAACTAAGGATGATACTTTTGCTGCTTTTAAAGATTGGAAGGTTATGATTGAAAAGCAAACTGAGAGAAAGGTGAAGGTGCTTCGTACTGACAATGGAGGCGAATTTTGTTGCATGCTTTTGATGATTATTGTGTGCAGGAAGGCATTGCCAGGCATCACACCATCCCATACACACCTCAGTAGAATGGTGTAGCCGAGCGGATGAACAGGACGATCGTCTCCAAAGCTCACTACATGTTGTGCCATGGTCGTATGAATAAGCGTTTTTGGGCTGAGGCTGGCAACACTACCTGCTACTTGATAAACAGGTCACCATCCATCCCTCTTGACAAGAAAACTCCTATTGAGGTATGGTCTGGTGAGTCAGCTGATTATTCACAACTTAATTTTTTTGGTTGCGCTACCTATGCTCATGTTGATAATGTAAAGTTAGATCCTAGAGCTATTAAGTGCTTATTTCTTGTTTATGGTTCTGGAGTAAAAGGATATAATTTGTGGAACCTGAAAACCAAAAAGACTTTCTTTAGCAGGAGTGTTGTGTTTAATGAATCTGTTATGTATGAGGACAGTTTGCCAACTGATGTTATGCCAGATTCTTCTGATGAGGACGAACCACGAGTTCGTTTGCAGGTGGAGCTAGAACACCTGGATGAGAGAGGAAACTAAAATTGATGGGGAGGATATTGTGCCACTCTCACCTCCTATTGTGCAGCAAGAAAATTTGTCTATTGCAGAGCGCAGAAAGAAGAGGTATAAAAGGCCTCGTACTCGTTTAATTGAGGAATGTGATGTTGTTTATTTTGCTCTAAGTTGTGTAGAACAGGTGGAGAATGATGCTGAACCTGCTACATATATTGAAGCTATTGCTTCGGTTGATCGTGACAAGTGGATTTGTGCAATGCACGAGGAGATGAAATCACTTGAGAAGAATGGCACATGTGATGTTATGCGCTTGCCTAAACAAAAGAAGGTCGTCCGCTGTAAGTGGATATTTATCTCCTAGTGAGCCTCCAAGGTTTAAGGCAAGGTTAGTAGTAAAAGGTTTCAGCCAGATTCCAGGAGTGGATTATAATTATGTGTTCTCCCCTGTTGTCGAGCATAGTTCTATTTGTACTTTCTTTAGTATTGTTGCAATGCATGATCTCGAGCTTGAGCAGTTAGATGTGAAGACTGCGTTTTTGCATGGAGAACTTGAAGAGGAGATATACATGGACCAACCTGAAGGGTTCATAGTGTCTGGTAAAGAGGATTTCGTGTGCAAGCTAAAGAAGTCCCTTTACGGTTTGAAATAGTCTCCTCGACAGTGGTATAAAAGGTTTGATTCTTTTATGATGTCACATGGCTTTAAGAGGTCTGAATATGATAGCTGTGTGTACATTAAATTTGTTGATGAATCGCCTATATACTTGTTGCTATATGTTGATGATATGTTAATTGCTGCCAACAGCATGAAAGAAATCACTACATTGAAGAAACAGTTGAGTAGTGAGTTTGAGATGAAGGATCTTGGTCCTGCTAAGAAAATTCTAGGTATGGAAATATCAAGAGACAGAAAATCTAGATTGCTATTTCTTAGTCAGGAGAATTACATTAAGAAAGTCCTTCATCGTTTTAATATGCATGATTCAAAGTCTGTTAGTACTCCTATTGCTTCAAACTTCAAGTTGTCAGCATTGCAATGTCCTACTACTGACAAAGATATTGAGTACATGTTACGAGTTCCCTATGCTAGTGATGTTGGTTCCTTAATGTATGCCATGGTGTGTTCTCGGCCTGATTTATCTTATGCTATGAGTTTGGTCAGTCGATACATGGCTAATCCTGGTAAAGAACATTGGAGAGATGTTCGGTGGATTTTCAGGTACCTTCGTGGCACATTCAAAGCTTGCTTGAAGTTTGGCAAGACTGGTGAGGGACTCGCAGGTTATGTGGATTCAGATTTTGCTGCCGACTTGGATAAGAGGAGATCCCTCACATGTTATGTGTTTACAATTAGTGGATGTGCCGTTAGCTGGAAGGCTACCTTGGAGGGTGTCTTTGCACAATCTACTACTGAGGCTGAGTACATGGCTATTGTTGAAGCATGCAGAGGGTCTGTTTGGTTGAAAGGTGTGTTTGCTGAGCTTTGTGGAGATGATACTTGCATAAACCTATTTTGTGACAGTCAGAGTGCTATTTATCTTACTAAGGATCAGATGTTCCATGAGAGAACAAAGCACATTGATGTCAAGTACCATTATGTGTGTGATGTTGTTGCACAAGGTAAGCTGAAGGTATGCAAGATTAGTACTCATGATAATCCTGCTGATATGATGACAAAGCCAGTTCCTATTGATAAGTTTGAGCTTTGCTCAAGCTTAGTTGGTATCACTGCTTAGCCCAAGAGGCTATTTGGCGCCGAAGGTGTTTTCTTTGTGTGTTTCAGGTGAAGGTTCTCATTTGTGCTCAAGGTGGAGTGTTATTTTGGTGTGATCCAAATTCGTATTCGTATACACCGATAAAGGCCAAACTTCTGACGAGTGGAGCCGTAGGCGCAACGAGTTGATAACGAGTTGATACGGTACGAGTTGATACCGATTTGGAGTTGGATTCACAGTTACCGACCTAGTTAGGTCAGGACCACCTTTATATACCTCTTGTAAGCCGCCGCACGAGATAAGCCACACATTGTAAATCCCGGCGCGTTTGTAACCTCACCCGAAATAGTGAAGTATTGTTGGCTGGCGCCCGTGATTTTTTCTCTTCCTTGTTGGAAGGGTTTTCCACGTTAAAATCTCGTGTCCCCGTTGGTTCGATCTTGTTTAACTTCATCGTTGTTTTGCTATTGCGTGTAACAAAAGTATCTTGATGCTCAGCCAAACCAGTGTAGTATAATGACATTACAGTGCATTATACTCTGGAATACTCTGGAATAAGGGACACACTGTAACTCATTTAACTCAGCTTGAATTCCAGTGTACAACTTCCTAAATACTCTATATGGTTACTTGAATGCACAAATGCTCTATATGGTAACCTGAATGCACACATGCTATCAGAAGGTTTACAAAATATAGGTAGGATAATGAAAATAAATTAGGAGTAACCCGAATGCACACATGATATCGAACCTGAATGCACACTGCAGTAGCCTGGTCTAATTTAGGAGTATCCATTTATAACAGTGGCCTACGATAACAGATTTATCATCTTACACAAATTCAATTTTTCAAATGAGAAAATAAATGTTTTTTTTAATAGGATGCTATAAGCTGCAACACAAAGGAGTACTACCGTTGTCTCAAATTATAAATTATAAGACGTCATATTGCATCCTCCCTCCCTCGCTTGCAGCATCATATGTATACTGGATAAATTCAAAAGTAGCTAGAGATTACTGAACAAGTCCAAGGTGTTAATGTGGACAATTGGCATGGTGAGACATGACCTTATTAGCACACATTTGGGTGATAATTTTTGAATCACGAGTTAAAAATTGCAAAACACCTCTTGGGTACTTTGCTAAAGGCTCACCGTGTCATGATCTCAATAAAGTAAGACATGGCAATTGTATTTTGTGGTCAGTTAAGGGAAACTACAAGAAAGAGCATTTTTCTAATACATTGTGTACAAATGATAAATAAGATGCCTTCACGATGTGTTCATTGTAGTTCCTAAAAAGAGAAGAATTACGAATATGTTCTGAGTTTTAATCCATCAACAAAAATACATCTAGGAGCATTATAATATACTTGCCTTATCCACGCCAAAATCTCAGAACACAGCATAAGGCTTCATAACAAATATTGTCAGGTCTATGCACAAACATCAAAGGAAGGACACCTATCGCAGCAAACTCTATGCAGTTAATTAATTCACGATCTATGCAAAAACCCAAGAGAGAATCATAGTTGGTCTTTTATGCTCCTTAAAACAGTGAGTACACTGTACCTTCATGGAGGAAAGAAGTTGATAGTTAAGTCATGTTCTCTTCCCGCTTTGATTTTTATGAAGTACAATCTCACGCTTCTTACGTAAAGCTACTTCAGAGTACAAACGTCTAAAGGAATATAGCTACCTAATACTGTAAAATGAGAATTGCAGCTGAAGCTGATCATGAATGACAGCTCTACCTCTACCTACTTAATTGTTGCCTCCGTGCAACTCCATACAAAGGAAACACCTAACCTGTAAGTTCAGATTTGAATTAGAGAAGGCAGACAACATTCACGTCAACGAAATAAATTAAATCAAAATTAAGATCTATTTACGTCTCCTTTTAAAGATGAAACATAACCAAAGTATTTATTATGACATGTTGAACATAACGGAAAGTCTACATTTTAATATAAAATCAGAGTATTGATGGTGATCTAATCAATTTATATGATGAACTATATTATACTTCACAAAGTAAGATATTTATTGAGAATAAAAGTGAACTACTCTGCTAATTTATTTTATGCTTCACAAAGTAAGATCAATATGAACCATCAGCGTTTCAATATCAGCAAGATTGCATTTTTCACTTTCCATAGATTGCATTTTACTTTAGATGTCGGGAGAACACCACAGCTGATTGGACAGGGAGAAGGCAATTCATCTTCTCCAAAATGGTGTTGTGCTTCTCAATCTCTGCAAAGTCGTACCATATTTATAGCAACAATAAGAGAGAGAGCTACCAATTGTTACAATCCCACCATTAAATTGTTTTCTTGTTAAAGGAGAAGAATCGGCTAAACACTGAGTGGTGCTTGACAAGATCTAGTAAGTGTACTGCTTAATGTGGTTCAGAACTCTACCCTTCGGAGAATGTACCGTTCCCTTGTGCCGCTCACCCTTGGCTTGGACAGGTCCACCATCAGCATGATTGAAGCTGGGACAAGTCTCCGCTGCTCTCCCACGTGAACGTGAGTGAAAGTGACGCGAGCCACCAGCGGACACGGACGGATTGGCAATTGCCTCTCTTTTCAAGTAAAATATAAACTTTAATCAAATGCACTTTTGAGATGAATCAAAAACATTAATCAAAATGCATCTGCGTGGTGCGCATATTTGCACATGTGCAGATTTGCTGCACTACCTACCAGTACAGGGACAGCACGCCAGAGCCCAGCACCGGGTTGATGTGTGCCGGCTCGACGCCTCACACGCGGTACCCGTTCGCTAAGCCGCCTGCCATATTCAAGGCGAGGTCGACGCCGTTCTGCACCGAAGACGGGGCGGAGGACATCTCACCGTTTGAATGGGGATGGAGTGCACGTGGCCGGTTCTAGAGGGGAAGTGCGGCGACGGCCGCTGCTAGGAGCAACACGGGTCGTGCGCGAGGAAGGCATGGTGGTGTTAATGTTCGCAGCGGTTACGAGGGCCCGGACGGATTTCCAGTGGATCTCCGCCATGATTTCTATGAGAGGTGGCGATGGGGCTGACCACTGAGCGATGTGGGAGGAATGGTCAATTTCCCGCTGCAACTCGATGAGGGATCCGTCGTGCACCGTTCGCCGGATCTTGGCAGGGTAAGGATTGGTTTGGTTTGTGGTTGAAGGTTAGCGAGATTGGAAGTTCTGAGATAATTTGGTTCCTTCGTCTAGTGTCCCGCATTAAGTCGTCGTTTTGTCCTCCCTCGGGCTTCCACCCACTTTGCCAGATTTGTTGAGTAAATCAAGGAGACGAGCAACGTTTTCGCGAGTTTGGAAGAAAATTGAGGGTGGTGCCATATTCCCCGTAATTACCTAAAAGTGGGACAGTTAGTTGTGTGGTGGCATTTGATACGTAATTCCATTGAAGTGTGACACCACTGCCACATTAACCTTAATAGTAAAGATCCTGTATGTCAAAACATCATATATATGGTGCCCTCATTGTACTTATTGATTCAGTGTGAGTATGTAATCTGAGCTCCTTTTGTCAGATTCGCCTGCAGAGGATACACATTTAGTTGGGAATGGGAATGGGAACAAAATGTAAGGTATGATCTTGCACAGATGTATTCGGTTTCCATGGAGCTAAAATTTTGAGCTGGTATCCGAGCGATGGATATTTTCTCGTGTGATTGAACCCTGTATGGGACTAATATCTGAGCAAGCACCCTACGATATTTCAGATCCACAAAACGGGGTGTTTCGGTATGACTAATTTTTTTCTTAGTATGCAAATTGTATCTAGAAATTGTGGTAAATTTGGTTTGCTATTGTTGAACACATGATAAGTATGGATTTTTTATTCACCCGGGCGGTAACTAAAAATTGTGGCTCTTGAAAATACGTCTTTTTGTACTATACATCCTACGCATATTCAATAACAGCATAGCATAGCGAACGTAAACAAACGGCCCATATCTTGGTCTCTCTCTGTCCACTTATTAGAACGGTTTTGCTAAATCTCAGTCGACTGAGATTTTCTTAAGTTTCAGTCACTTTTGAGAAAAGTGCAATCGCAGTTCAAAAAAAAGTGCAACCGCACGAGTTGCACATTTCTGTCCAGAAAAGTGCAATTGCATTTTTCTTTAAACTATAGTTACACTATTCTAAATTGACTGAGACTTAAGAAAATCTCAGTCGACTAAGACATATGCAATCCCTATTAGAATCATTGCCGTCCATCTGTTTAGTGATATCTTTAAAACATTTTTTAATTGAGCTTACTCTGAATGTTCTGCTCCCCCGGTCTAGGATCTCCCCATTTGTACAAGTGTGTTCTCTGTTTCCATGTTTGTTCGGGGCTGCTACACGCGCGATGATACACGTACGACATCCGTACGACGAGTATCATGGGCCTTTGATGGGCTGGAGTGTATTGACATCATTCGTGGATGGCATCATCGTACGTGTATGTACCTCTTTTGTCGTACAGGAAGCAATTTCCCTTTGTCTAAGAGACAACCGACGTGCAAACTTGCAAGTAGAGGAGGAAAAAACGCTTTAGGCGAACATAGGAATCACTAAACACTAGTGGAAACAGGGCCTTCTGTCCCGGGTCGTAAAGGCCAGTTGTCCCGGTTGTGCAATCGGGATGGGCTAGGCGGGACAAATGACACTCCCCCATTGGTCCCGGTTGTGCCAGGACCCGGGATGGTAAGGATAGGCCACGTGGCGAACCTGGGCCAGGGGACGGCCAGGGAGTTTGTCCCGGTTCGTTCAAGGGACCGGGATGGATAATTTTTTTGGAAAAAAAATATAGCCGGCAATTTTCCCCTGCCGCGGCAGTTCTTTTTGGTTTCGTTTTTTGGGCTCCTGTCTCGCAATCCCCAACCGGACCACGTTTTTAATTAGGCCCACTGGCCATATTTTTGGACAAAAGGGCCCACTGGCCCGCGTTTTTTATTATGCTCGGTCAACGGTTCGAAGGGGCCACTGGCCAGCGGCCTAGTGGCTGGCTCGCCCGGTCCCTTAAAATAAGACCACAGCGGCGGTCAAAGGGCCCACTGTCGCCTCGTCTTCCCGCCCCGCCTCGGCTTCCCGCGCCCCCACTTACCCACGCGCGCGTGCCACAGCTGCAACCGCCGCCACGCCTCGGCTCCCGCCCCGCATTCATGGCCGCCTGCAACCGCCGCCACGTTCATGCCGCCGGTTGGCATGCCAGCCCCCCCCGGGTCCTTTTTAAAGGGCTCCCGCCGCCCGTACAACCCATCCACCCCGGCCGCGCCCCAGGCAAAGCAACCGTAGCCACCATGTCCTGCTGGTTCTCGAGCGGCTCCGGCAAGCGCCCCAGGAACGACCACGAAGGCTCCTCGAGCCGCGCCGCCCGCGTCCCACCCCCGCCGGCGGAGGCCTTCGGCTACGGCCCTGGAGGTGTCCGCATTGGCGGGACGCCGCGCGTCCCCGCGCCACCTCCGGCGGCACGCCCACCGCCCCGAGCCGCGCCCAAGGGCAAACGCTTCCGCCGGTACATCCGGCAACCGGAGGCCGAGTGGCACTGGAACAACGCCACGCCGGTGTTCTGGCCAGACGTCCACCTCCCGGACGGCTGGCACCTGAACCCCCAGCGGATCCCTGTGCCGCCGGCCCCGACCGGCGAGGCGCTGCACGAGGAGATCGACCGCCGGCGCCGCCTCCTGCCGGCCCACCTCCTCAGGGACCGCGTCTACGCGCGCAGCTCCCCCTACTGGGCCACCTAGTTCCAGCAGGAGCACGAGAAGCGCCGGCGCTCCTTCATCCCCGCACCCCGCGAGGAGGTGAACGTGGACGACTACCCCGCGCCAGCGCCCGGCCGGGAGCCGGAGCTGTGGTTCCTCGAGGACATTGGCACGGACTTCTCCGAGGAGGATGACCCCGAGCTCCGGGCCAGCATGGAGGAGGCCTGCGAGGCCTCCCGCCGCTCCCTCATCGAGGACGAGGTCAAGCGGTGGGAGCGGGTCGTGGCCGCCGCCGCCGCCGACGCTGCCGCCATGCCGCCACCACCGCCCCCCTACCGAGCCTACCCCCTGGTGGCACGCCCTGTACGCCGAGTGGGAGGCGTCCGAGGACCAGCCGCCGCCGCAGCCGCTCCCCCCAGTCCTGGAGTACGGCATGTCCTGGGCTTGGACCGGCGGCGTTTGGTCGCCGGAGCAGTAGGAGCTGCCCCCACCACCGCCGCCGCAGGAGGTGCTGCCCCCGCCACCGCCGTACGCGCCCCCGATGCCTCCGCCCCCGGTGAGCCCGGCCCAGCCGCCTGCCCACCTGTGGCAGCCACCCCCTTACCAGTGCATCTCCTCCGACGAGGAGGACGAGTAGATCGGCGCCGGTGCGCCCCCCCTAGACTAAGCTACCCCCCCCCAAGAAAACGGCCGGCCGCCTGTGGCCGCGCCGCCGCCCCCTTTATGCAAGTACGGCCGGCCGCCTGTGGCCGCGCCGCCCCTATCTATGTATGCAAGGCCCTGGCCTTTTTTAATATAAGTTGTGTGCCCTAGTCTACCGTGTCCCTAGCCCATCCCCGCCGGCGGTCCGCCGGCGGGATCTGTCTACTCGTTCCCGCCGCCGGCAGGGCTTCGTCAAGCCATGTCCAGTCCTGGGTTGTTCGTTCGGCCTGGAGAGAGGGCCACGATTTTTATACACCTGGGCCTCTAGTCCCGGCCCGTGCCACCAACCGGCACTAGAGCCCCTTTGGTCCCGGTTAGTACCACGGGCCAGGACCAAAAACTAATTTCGAATTTCGGTGGCACCCTGCGCGCCCAAAATTTTTTAGCGCCAAAATTTGAAAAGGGTTAAGTTTGCACATTAACAACTTCTATATACTTTCAAATTTGACAAAAATTCCAACATGAAAAATGCTAGAATTTGCAAAACTAATTTAAATCCATTTTTCGTTTAACTAAATAATTATTCTAACTATTAATTATTTTATCATTTGTATATAATTTGAATATAAAAATGTTACAATTTTTGTTTTCTCTCGTGATGTTCCGAGTTAGTCCAGAGCATACAAGGCATCCCGGGTGATTTATATAAAGTTCGACAAAGCGAGTTGTACCTTATTGACACGGTGAATTTGAGATCTACGTCTACAGCAGAAAAACCATAGTTTTCCTTCGAAGGTTTACTCTGCGCATCCACACGTATTTTCCCTTTATCCCGACCCCGCTTGAAAACATAGTAACTTCCGTGTACGCGGCAAGCCGCAGCGGGAGCATCAGACTTAAATCAGAGACGGGCGGTCGGGGGGTGGGGGGGAGACCGCGCCGTTGCTGTCGCGCTTTCCTCTCCTCTGCTCGTCTGCCGTCGCCGTCGAGCTCCCCTCCGCCTTCAACATTTGGGATCTTCGTTGTTCAGTTAGACGTTTCTCCTCCAAAAATTTATCATATCTGTAAAAACACACACTAACACCACACTCTCTCACACCTCCAAGCAAAAAAAAAAGATGGAAGTAGGGGGGGCTGGGACAGTATATATAGGGGAAGGGGGCATTGGTCCCGGTTCGTGGACTGAACCGGGACAATAGGTCATGCGCGTGCCACGTGGCCTGTGGCTAGGCATTGGTCCTGGTCCGTGGCAAGAGCCGGGACCAATATGCCCCCCACGAACCGGGACCAATGCGCCCAGGCGATTCCTGTTGCCCCGGCCGCACGAACCGGGACCAATGCAGGGCATTTGTCCCGGATTTGGTTGCAACCGGGACAGCTGCCCCCCCGCCCCCCTAGACGAGAGGGGTTGTTTCCACTAGTGAAATGATCTGAACCATGAGCATTGCGCAGCTAGGAAGATTAATTTTTATAATGGCTACACAGGTGCACGGTTCACGCATTGTAGTGCTTCTAGAAAGTGTTGCGCGACTAGGCAGATTAATTTTTGATGATGGCTAAACAGGTGCACGGTTCACGCATTGCAGGGCTTCTAGGAAATCATATATATGGTGCCCTCATTGTACTTATCCTTAATGGCTAAAAAAGCATATATATGGTGCCCTGGTTGTACGTATCCTTTAATGGCTAAAACACCATATATATGGTGCCCTTATTGTACGTATCCTTAATGGCTAAAACATCATATATATGGTGCCCTTATTGTATGTATTGATTCAGTGTGAATATGTAATATGAGCTCTGTTTGGTAGATTCGCCTGCAAAGGATACAAAAACTTAGTTGGGAATGGGAGGTATAAGGTATTGTAGTGTTCTTTGCTTAGTAGGAGCCGTTAATCTACCTGGAACAAAATTTAGGGTAGCATCTTGCACAGATGCATTCAGTTATCATGAAGCTACGATTTTGAGCTGGTATCCGAGCGATGGATCTTCCCTCGCCTGATTGAACACTATATGCGACAAATATCTTAGCAGAGACCCTACGACATTTCAGATCCACAAAACGGGGTGTTTCGGTATGCCTGATTTCTTTCTTAGTATGCAAAGTGTATTCATATATTGTGGTATATTTGATTTATAATTGTTGAACACATGATAAGTATGCCTTTTTTGATTCACACGGACGGTATCTGAACAAGGTGGCTCTTGAAAATACACCTTCTTTGACTCTGCATCCTAACAGCATATAGCATATTCCATAACAGCATACTGAACATAAACCACGGCCGATACAATCTTCGTCGTCCATCTCTACAGTAGTATCTTTAGAAGATTTTGTAATTTAGCTTACGGTGTATGTTCTTCTCCCCCGCTCGTGGATCTCCCAATTTATACAAGTTTGTTGTTTGTTTCCATGTCCGTGCGGCGCTGCTACACGCACGACGATACACATACGGCGTCCGTACGACGACAATCAGTGGCCTTCGATGGGCTGGTGTGTGTTAACATGATTCTGTTGTTAAGGACCAATGAATTATAGGACTAATAGTAATACAAGTATATCTACATGTCTTATCTTGAAATGTTTTGTTTACATTAATTTAAGTCCTAGGATCACCATACTATGAAGGCAAAGCGGATTTTCCACATGTAAGTTGCCCCCCGGCACTATCTAAACCATCGATTTTTGTACGATACCTGAAAAAATTCCACAGTCAAAGTCTCCACGTGATTTGCACATATACCCTGTAAAACATTAGTCATCAACCTATGCAAGGAAAAAAATAGCGTGCTATAAGAAATAGCGGCAGCCTCCTCCAGATGCTATGCACGCTATAGCGTGATAATAGCGTGCTATATCAAAATAGCGCTTTAAAAAAACTATCAAATATATCTAAAAAAATTAAAGTATTTAAACAAAAATAAATTATATGGTCTAGAAATACAATAACTTGCCCCAATCCGCTCCCGACCCCATCTCTCTCCTGGTGGCCGGCCACATCCCTTCTTCCTCTCGCCTCCCGTCCCCATCAACCACGCAGCAAGACACCGCTGGGGTGCCTGAGCTCGGCTATATCGAGAAGCTCCAACCCGCTGGGGCCCCTGGCCCGCCCCCTCATGATGCACAGTCGGGAGGTGAGCCTAGATCTGGCTATGGTGGCTTCAATCTTACCGACCGTGATTGCATGGGTTGGCGCTTCTCCTCGGCAGGCGGCCCTCGGAGAGCCTCCTCCTCTAGCGCCATCTCGTCTTCTCCATGCGGATTCGACCACATCGACGTCGGCCGAACTCACACGCTGGCGCCACCACGTGGCGCAGTCAGGCCCAGCCGTCCGTCGCCCAGTGTAGACCCGCTGTTCAGAAGTGGCTCCTCGTCTAGCGCACATTGACGACCATACCAAGCCACCGTTGCATCTCACCTCGCCCTGGCCTCCATGGATCCAGGGATCGAGGATGCGGTCCGTTTGGGGCACCGCCACCCTGACGACTGCCCGCTTCTAGGCCTGGATCTTGCCTCGCCCGAATTCGGATCTTCTTTTTTGTGTTTGGATCAGAGATTTTTCCGTGATCTCGTTTTCGTGTCGTGATTTATGAATGTATTTTCTATGGATCTTGTATAAATTTCCTATGGATCTTTTAATAAAATATTACTTTCGTTAATGAAACCAGGTGTGAATCTTGATTGAATCAACTTTTGGCGTTCTTCAATCTGGCCATGATTCACACGTTTCCGTTCGGAAACATATTATTACTTCTTCACATGTTCGCTAGTGTTGAAACATGAACGGATATTGTATGAAACTATTCAATTGTGTATGGATATTTAAATTCCAAAGTGAAAGAACATGTGTATGGAGCAAAAAGAAAGGAACAGTGAAAATCTTCTATGAAACTGATTTTTTTTTGATGCTTGATACCTTGTGGGTGAACACTACAAATAGAAATGCAAAATTTTCAATCTCAGGGAATATTTGTAAGAAAATATATGTAAAATTTTGTCCGAACATGCCTAGAAAATGTTGAAACATGCACTAGCTTGATCGAACTGAAACGGCTCCCTTTTTGGAAAAAACATTTGTGAAAAATATTATGTGTACCGTGTAGGAAAAAAGTGTGAAGTTAACTTTTTTCTAATTGCTATTTTGAATATCTCAAAAAAAATTGTTAACATGGATAATAGAAACATGACAATCTCTAACAAAGATGGGGAGTGTTGTGCAAAAAAGAAATAGACCAAAGACGGGTACTGAACTGAGGTGGGAGGGCCTGCACGAATATCCAATAAACTAAGAGCAGAGATTGTGCCGTGGGGACAACTTTACATGTGGAGTTGCATTTATGCTATGAAGTGAAGGGGGATTAAATTCAGTGTATTGTGAGTATGATTCGTGAGCAACCAACAATTAAATCATTTCAGGAGAGCATATGCTCCTAGTGAAATGAAAATAATTCATGATGTAAAAGCACTTTAGAAAGTTGGTTTATTTATTATTTTCCCTTGGAAAATATGTTGGTTGCGGTGCAAAGAAGGTGACATTATTACAGGTATTACGACATCGTACGTGTTCTATTGTAAAATGTTGTTGGATCACCATAAGAACCACAAATCCTTAGACGACATAAGGAGATCTTAATCTTTAAATGCTTGTTGTGTGTGTATATGTGGAACAAGAGAATTGGATGGGATTTAAAGCCACATCAACATTTCCATCTCTACTAAATATCATGTCTGAGTAGGCACTATGGGCGTCAGTGGATGCTAAGTCCTACACAAGGTGTGATTCATTTTATTTCCCATCTGATGGTACCATACTGGCGCGCCCGTGAACCCCGTTGCATGTGTTGATCCTGTAAGAATGTGTTGCCCAAGCTCGCTTACGAAGGATTCAGGCAAGGTAGAAACGGATTTTTGGCATGGGAGGTCTCGGGCGATGTAGTGTACTTTTCTTAGCGGGAGTGGTTCATAAATGAAAACCAGCTATTACGCGCATGTCATGTGCAAGTGCATATGAGTCGTTCATAATGGCGAGGTCTCCGTGTCGGCTAATTGTAGCACCGATGTGCAGTCGAATAAATATATCACATGGTACCTTGTTATCACGTGCATCGGTTGGCGCTTCTCCTGGGTAGGCGGCCCCCGGAAGCCTCATCCTTTAGCGCTATCTCATCTTCTCCACGCGGATTCGACCACATCGACACCGACCGAACTCACACGCTGGCGACACCACGTGTTGTGGTTAGGCCCAGCCGTCCACGTCGCCAAGTGTACACCCGCTCTTCAGACGTGGCTCCTCGTCCAGCGCACATTGACGACCAGACCAAGCCACCGTTGCATCTCAGCTCGCCCTGGCCTCCATGGATCCAGGGATGGAGGATACGGTTGGTTTGTGGCGCCGCCACCCAGACAACTGCCCGCGTCTAGGCCTGGATCTTGCCTCGCCCAAATTTGGCTCTTCTTTTTTTTTTGTTTGGATCAGAGATTTTTCGGTGATCTCGTTTTTGTGTCGTGATTTATGAATGTAATTTCTATGGATCTTGTATATATTTCTTATGGATCTTATAATAAAATATTACTTTCGTAAATCAAAGCAGTTGTGAATCTTGACCGAATCAATTTTGGTGTTCTTCAATGTGTCCATGATTCACGCGTTTCCGTTCGGAAACATGTTATTACTTCTTCACATGTTCACTAGTGTTGGAACATGAATGGATATTGTATAAAACTATTGAATTGTGTATGAATATTTAAATTCCAAAGTGAAAAAACATGTGTATGGAGCAAAAAGAAAGGAAAAGTGAAAATCTTCTATGAAACTGATTTTTTTTTTAGATACTTGATACCTTGTGTGTGAACACTACAAATAAAAATGCAAATTTTTCAATCTCAGGGAATATTTGTAAGAAATTCTTATGTAAAATATTGTTTGAAAATGCCGAGAAAAAGTTGAAACGTACACTAACTTGATCAAACTGAAACGGCTCCCTTTCTGGAAAATAATTTGGTGAAAAATATTATGTGTACCTGATACGTCATAAAAGTATCCCTAATTTCTTATGTTTCATGTTGTTTTCTTATTGTTTCCCACATGTTTTCCTTATAATTTATGTCATTTTTACACGTTTTCCGGGACTAACCTGTTAACAAGATACCACAGAGCGAGTTCCCTGTTTTTTTTATGTTTTCAGTTTCAGAAAAGTTGTTCTGGAAATATTCCTGGAAGCTTCCAGAAGTCCCATAGAGCCCCGGAGACGGCCACAGGGTGGCCACACCATGGGGTGGTCCGGGTCCCCCTGGTCGGCCACCTAGGGGTGTGGGCCCCCTGGCCACCCCGTGGCATCGACCTTTTGCCCATATATACTCCCTGATGCATAAACCCTAGGAGAATCGACCTTTTGCACAAAATACATTCGTAGCTCCGCTGCCGCCACCCACAAGTTCGGGGGACAAATCTCTGTTTTGGCACCCTGCCGGGACGGGGAAGTGCCCCCGGAAGCCATATTCGTCGACTCCACCGCCATCTCCATCGCCCCTGATGTCTCCTGTGATGAGGAGGGATTACTCCTCCCCGGGGGGTGAGTGCTCTACAGGTAGCTATGTGGTTCATTTTTCTCTCCCATGGTGTGACCTTTATGTGATCATGACCTTTGTAATCTAGTTGAATATGTAGATTGATCATCATTTGTTATGCTACTCGAGTGGTTTTGTTATCTCCGTAAACATTTTGATCACGGGGTAAAGGTGATAGTGTGTGCATCGTGTGGTTTAGCATGATATTGATATCTTGTGTTGGAAGATGAACCTATGAAATTGTGGCGTTTGTTTAGTACTAATTTATGGCGCTCGTAATGACATTGGGGTGCCCTAGAGAGGAAATATACACTTGAGGAGTGTTGTTAAAACCCTACGCAATGATTAGTGTTCGTTATTCGACCGGAGAGTGGTTCGGAGTAGCATAGTGAAGAAATGATATTTATGCATTCAATTATGTTTTCATTGTTGAGAGTGTCCTCTAGTGGAAGTAGGAGCCCTAGGCCTTACTTCCAAGCATTGAAACACCGTTTTCTGCCTGTTCTGCTACATGTTTGCTTGCTTCCATCTTTAGTTCAGATTGTTATTATCACTTATTATCATCCATATTACTTGCATTTTATGCTGTCGTCGCCGAACTAGTGCACCTATTCAACTTTCAATTGTATTAGGTGTGTTGGGGACACAAGATACTACTGGTATCTTGATTGCAGGGTTGCTTGAGATGGATATCTTCGACCTCTACCTCCTTGACTTTCGATAAACGTTGGGTGATCCACTTAAGGGAAACTTGCTGATGTTCTACAAACCTCCGCACTTGGAGGCCCAATATTGTCTACAGGAATAGAAGCGTGCGTAGACATTACTACCGTGTCGGGAAAAAGTGTGAAGTTAACTTTTTTCCAATTGCTATTTTCAAAATCTTGAATTTTTTTTTGTTAACAGGGATAATATAAACATGACAATCTCTAAGAAAGACAGGGAGTGTTGTGCAAAAAAGGAATGGACTAAAGACTTGTACTCAACTGAGGTGGGAGGGCCTCTGTGAAAATTTTCTTAAACGAATATTCAATAAACAAAGAGAAGAGATTGTGTCGCGGGGCCAACTTACATGTGGAGTTGCATTTATGCTATGAACTGAAGGGTTAATTAAATTCAATATATTGTGAGTATGATTGGTCAGCAACCAACAATTAAATCATTTCACGAGAGCATATTCTCCTAGTGAAATAAAAATAATTCATTATAGAAAATGGGTTTATTTTTTATTTTCCCTTGGAAACAATGTTGGTCGCGGTGCAAAGAAGGTGACATTGTTACTGGTATTACGACATCGTATGTGTTCTATTGTAAAATGTATCACCATAAGAACCACAATTCCTTAGACGACATAAGGTGATGTTAATCTTTAAATGCTTTTTGTGTGTTATATATGGAACAAGAGAATTGGATGGGATTTAAAGCCACATCGACATTTCCATCTCTATTAAATATCATGTCTGAGGAGGAAATATGGGCATGAGTGGATGCTAAGTCCTACACAAGGTGTGATTCGTTTTATTTCCCATCTGATGGTACCATACTAGCGCGCCCGTGAACCGCGTTGCATGTGTTGATCCTGTAAGAATGTGTTGGTCGAAGCTCGCTTGCGATGGTTTGTGGCAAGGTAGAAATGGATTTTTGGCATGGGAGGTCTCAGGCGATGTAGTGTACTTTTCTTAGCGGGAGTGGTTCGTAATTGAAAACCAGCCATTACTCGGATGTCATGTGACGCGTACATAATAGCGACGTCTCCGTGTCGGCTAATTGTAGCACCGATGTGTAGTCGACTTAATATATCACATGGTACCTTGTTATGTCGTGCAATTGGTAGATCTAAGGTTTTTTGTGATTATTATTCAAAGCCTATATCTAATAGAAGGTTCCAACCCTCGTGTGATTATATCCAATCAGACACTAAGAATTGAGAAAACACACAACTTTTGTTTGTACTCCTGATATTTTGGACGATGTAGAAACCATATGTGAAAATCCATTGATATTTATGACTTATTCTTATTCACTTCATTGTAATTGTAACATAGTTTGGTTTTTCTTGGTGTGATGAATCATAATGAGCATATCTAAGTATGGTGGCTCTTGAGAAAGTTCTCCAGCTTAGATTATATGTCCTAAAATGATCATATATTCTAAAAAAAACATCTGCAAACCATAAGTTCGGTAACAATCCACGAGGTGTTTGTGATTTTCAAAAAACATTATCTTTAATGAGTCATAGCTTCACAATGGTGGTCTTCTATATTTTTGTGTGCATTCTTTCATGCTTGATATGTATACCATATAATTTTAGTATCTATATTAAGTAAGTCACGCTTGTAATTAGTCAAAAGGATGGTATCTGACTAAGGTAGCTCTTGAAAAAGTCGTCTTTCCTTCACGATACGCCCTAAACATAAGATATATTCTGATAAACATGTACAAATATTTATGTGATAGAAACGTTTGCGCTATATATCTCTAAAATTTCATCCTTCAATGGTTTGTTCCACATAGCTATTATGTTTACCTCTTAAAAGTCCCCCCCACCCTAGGCAAGTAACCCCCCTCCTCCACCGATAAAAAAGACCCCAAACCATTGAGAGAATAACATCAATTTCTCTTGTGACTTTCTCTCTCTATCTCGTAGAATTAGAACTTTGTCTAACTAGGTTTTTTAGGTGTCCTCTCAAAATGAGAACAATGCATAGTCTCTAGTCTCTCTCGTTTGTTGAGAACTTTCAAATACACATAGCTCTAATCATAGTTGATTAGATCTACCAATTAGCAACGCCGAAAGACTGTCTCTCTCTTCCCTGGTGCCAAGTCCTAAATGGCGGAGCGCTGGCGCGTTGACACGAGTGTATGCGTGCACACCATGAGAGGGATCACACATGTGATCCACAACGTTGGAATCTTAGCGATATCTTGATGGTGTGTAGACGCCATCGTTGGTAAACCCCAAGAGAAATGTTTTGAAGAGTGTAGCAGGAAGTTTTTCCGCAGAAAAGAATCCAAGGTTGTATCGACCAGTAGGAGGACAAGCAATCTCTTAAGGTTGAACCAGCTGAGGTGACGGGGCGCACTACCGGTTCAGAAGCAACATGGAATTACACAACACAATCAAATCAGTTTATCCCAACGAAGCACTGAGGTTGTCAATTTCACCGGTTTAGCTGAACACAGAGAGGTTAAACATATGGTGTGGAAAAAAGTAGGAATAATATGAAAGCAGTATGAATGTAGTATGTGTTTTATCAGTATGAGGAAAAAGGTCCGGGGTACACAGTTCACTAGTTGTGTCTCTCCGAGAAAGATAAATAACATGTGTGGTGAACAAATTACAGCTGGGCAATTGACAGAAATGAAGGCTGCACCGTAGTGCATATGCAAGACATAAAGATTACTATGTGATTCATGCGAGCATTACAACAAAATACATAGACCGTTATCCAACTACATCTATGACTAATAATCCACCCTCCGCATATCATCCGAACAAACGTTGGGTATTAAGTTGCAATCAACAGATAATCGCATTAAGTAAATTGTGTAATGTAAACAATAACATCATCCTTAGACAAAGCATTGTTGTTTTCTACCTAATGGTAACAACACATCCTCCGTCTGTCACGTTTCTATCACTCGAGCACAGATGAAAAGGAGGCACGAACCCACTATCGAGCATTAATACTCCCTCTTGGAGTCACTAGAATATACTTGGCCAGAGAATCTAATAACAACGGAGAGCATGCAAGATCATAAATAACATATGCATGAAGATAACATGATAAGTTTCTAATCAGAAGACATAGCATTCAAGATTCATCAGATCCTAGAAATAACAACATGTAGCATTACATAAATATGATCTTGATCAAGTTAGGCAGCTCACAAGATCTAAACATGACGCACAAAGTGGAGAGAACAACCATCTAGCTACTGCTATGGACCCGTAGTCCAGGGATGAACTACTCACGCATCACTTTGGAGGAGGGCATGGTGGTGTAGACCCCTCTCGTGATGAATTTACCTCCCGGCAGGGTCCCGGGGAGATATCCAGAACCCTCCCGATCTCGGGATGACGATGACGGCGGCCTAGGGTGTATTTCGGGATGAAGTGGAATATATTTAGGGTTTACGTCTTGGCGGGAATAAATAGGCGAAAGGGAAGAGGCGGTGGGGGCTTGGGGCCCCACACCACCCCACGGCGCGGCCAGGGGGACGCCGCTCTATGGTGTGGGCCCGCTGAGGACCCTCTCCCGGTCTCTTATGGCTTTGAATTTCAAATTCCGAGAATATTCAAAGAACAACTTTTCTGAAAATAAAAACAACATAAAACAGGGAACTGGATCTATGGCATTTAGTCAATAGGTTAGTCCGGAAAATCGATAAAAATGGCATAAAGTGTATCGTAAACATGTGGAAAACAATAAGAAAACAACATGGTACATCAGAAATTAAGGATACGTTTATGACATATCAACATCCCCAAGCTTAGTTTCTAGTCGTCCTCTAGTAGGTAAACGATAAAAACACATAATTTCCGAGGTGACATGCTACCAACATAAACTTGATCATCAGTAATGTAAAAGCATATGTAATCTGAGATCATATTATTTTAACACAAGCATGATAAATAGAACTTTAATAATAAAGCATAACAATCACCTTGTACCATGAGAAGTAACACAAATAGAAGATCATGAATAAACAGTCAAAGAAAGATATACGTTTGTTTCAAGTATAAATAAAGCGTGGCAAAGTGATATTTCGCAAGTCCTTAAGAGTGGGAAAAACATAAATGCCAGGACACCTTCAAAGTTCCATGAGGAAAATTAGAAAATATAGTTAGAGAACAATCAATAACACATCATGAATCAATTAATAATGTTTCTAGGACAAATGCACATAAAAATAAGAATGGAAAATATTCTCTCTCAATTGCGCATAAAGTTAGAAGATGGAGGCTCAACATAAAAGTAAAAGAAAGTCCCTTCAGAGAGGGACGCATGGATCACTCATGTGCTAGATCTTTTATTTTATTAAAAGAGGTCTTAAAATGTTTGACACTACTCCCATCCATCTTACACAAACCATGGCTAACCGAATCCTCGGGTGCCTGCCAACAATCACATACCATGAGAGTGTCTATATTTTGGGAGGTGTATGCTAATGTAAACGAATGGTAAACAGAAAATACAGTACGTCACAAGCCAACTAGATTTCACAATAGCGGCTCCCATATGAAGGACGCCATTGGTGTAGAAGCTCATCCCTCTTTTGTTTACACAATTATGTTTGGACTGATAAATCAGGGGCCAAAATAGTGAAGGGAGTTTGCGTGTATTAATTTGGGGCTAGGACCCCGCTGCTAGCTCTTCTATCAACTGAATAAGAGGATGAAGTCACTAGTTCAGGGTGTGAAATTCAATCAACAAGTGAGACAAAGATTCTTTCTTTACATCCTCATGAGTAAAAACAGGAACACAAAGCAGGAGTAATTTTGAAGGTATTAAAGGTAACACATGAGAAATTTACTTTGAGTGGCGGTTAATTACCAAATATAGGTAGGTAGGGTGGACACAATGCAAAAACTTTGGTTTTAGGGAGTTGGATTGCACGAGTAGAATTTCATACTCAGTACAGGTGGAGGCTAGCAAAAGACTGGGAGCGACAAATCAAGAGAGCATAAGAGCCATAAGCACGCATAGCGACATAAACATCATTAATAAATGCATAAGTGGTACCACAAATTCTAAAACCAAATGATCATTGAGGCTATTAGTGACTAGTTCATAGTCATAAACATGGTGTGAGCATGCGCCAAGTCAACCAAATAAAACATTCAAAGGAGAATACCGCAAATTTATGCTTCAATAGGACAGGAACAACTCATGATTCTTTCAATGGCAAATTAAACACTATAAGCTATATGAGGATAATCATGCTACTCAATAAACACAAGGATTTAAACTAAAATAACATCTACAATTATATGAAAAATTTCTAGCCACAGTCTATACAAGCTTCTACTTGCACCGTTAAAAATTCTACTTCAAGCAGCTGTTTCTTTTCCCAACAAGAACCATACAAAACATGCTTTAATAAAAATTCTCTACATGCTACAGAAAGAAAACATGAGAGTACTCACATAACACTACTAAAACTAACAGCTATGAATAAGAGATGCAATGAAAACAAGAGCGAACATGAAAATTTGCAGTAACTAGAAGAAAATCTAAGAATAATAGCATAGCAAGTATTCAAATGAAAAGCGGAGCGTGTCTCTCTCCCAAACAAGGATGATAGGTCCAATGATATTATTGCAGCAAGGAATATAAAATAAAACAAAGGAACACAAAATAAAGAAAAATAAAAACAAACAGACGCTCCAAGTAAACTTCATATGATGTGACCAAATAAAAATATAGTTTCTTGAGAAGTGACCTGATAGATAGTTGATGAAGAAGGGGATGCCTTGGGAATCTCCGAGATTAGATGCTTGAGTCTTATAAAAATATGCTTGGATGAACCACGGGTTCATCCCCAAACTTTGACCTTGCACTCTTTTTGATAATATATATCACCTCTTCTCTTGACACTTGAAAACTTCTTTCACATCATACTCAAACAATAATTCGCATCATTAGAGGGCTAGTGCAACAATAAAAAATCCATGGTTCTGTATGGAACAAGTGATATTGATATTTAAACATTAGCTACAGCCGCTGATGTTTTGTGAAGCAAAGAAATCCACTTGACATCGTAAAAGAGCAAATGCAAAAAAATGGTAGAATCTGTCAAAACCAGAACAACTTGTAAAGAAAAATTTGTTCGAACCACTTACGTTGCTCAAATCTAATAACTTAAAGAATGAAAAAGTTGCGGAATTAGTCGAGGAATAACCAAAAAAAATTCAGTTCATTCTGATCTTCCTGGATATTTCACGATTGTTTACGATGGACATCAAACATCCGTTTTCTACGCAGAAATACGAAAACAAACTCCAACTCTCGTCAGAAACTCTACTTGGCACTACTAAAACATGAAAATAGAGATACAAAGGAGTTACTATAGAAGTATACAACCCCTTGACTCAAAGAAAACAGAAAAAAACAAAGTAAAAAAAATAAAACCATGGGTTATCTCCCTAGAAGTGATTTTCTTTAACGCCTTTTAGCTAGGCCCAGAAAAATGAAATCAAGTATTTTCAAGTGAACAAGCATCCAAATTGAGATTTGGTAATTCCTTAATAATGCATTGTATCCTATCTAAGTGAGTTTCGGAGCTCCTCTTTTAGAACTTTTAGGTTTACTATACTCATCAAATAAATTCTGAGGAACAATCCAATCAAAATTCGTTTCTTGGGCTTCAAGATATGCTATCAATTTAAAGGGAATTGGTATTTTCTCTTGCATTTTACTTTAGGTTCGGCATTTTCGAGAGCACCAACAACATATTCACATGAGCCTAGCATATTGAAACGATCGAACATTTTTCTAGCTTCTATAGGAACATCTCAAAATTCTTTAATCATGGTTTCTAAAATAAAATTTCTTTTTTCGATGTCTTCAATTATATTCAAGTTGAGAAACATATGTTGCAATATGTGATGAATTTTAACAAACCTAGATTCTAACATGTGAATCAGAGAAGTTGAAGCAGTTTCAGAATATGGAGCAAGTTCTACTATGGATTTTTCCACAAAATTTTCACGCTTACTAACATGAGTAAAGAATTCTTTAATGGTATCCTTTTAAAGTATAGAACCACTACCAATTGAAAGATCTTTAAGGGTAAACTTTGGAGGCAACATGATGAAGTAAAACAACAAGATAATAAAAATAACAACTAGAATAAGAACTATTTTTTGTGTTTTTATAAATAGAAGCAAAAAAGAAAATATAAAATAAACTAAGCAAAACAAAACCAAAAACAAAGTAAATAGATTGGAAGTGAGAGACTCCCCATGGAGAAATTTCTTCCTCCCGGGCAGCGGGGCCAAAAAACTAGTTGATGGCGTGTAGACGCCCTCGTTGTTAAGCCCAAAGAGAAAGGTTGTGAAGAGTGTAGCAACAAGTTTTCCCTCAGAAAAGAAACCAATGTTGAATCGACCAGTAGGAGGACAAGCATCTCTGAAGGCTGAAGCAGCTGCGGTGGCAGGGCACACTACCGGTTCAGCAGCAACGTGGAACCTACACAACACAATCAAATCACTTTGTCCCAACAAAGTAGTGAGGTTGTCAATCTCACCGGTTTTGCTGTACACAAAGAGGTTAAACGTATGGTTTGGTAAACAGTAGGAACAATATGAAAGCAGTAGGTGTTTTATCAGTATGAGGAAAAAGGACCGAAGTCCATAGTTCACTAGTGGTGTCTCGCCGTGAAAGATAAATAACATGTGTGGTGAACAAATTACAGCTGGGCAACTGACAGAAATGAAGGCTGCACCATAGTGCATATGCAGGACATAAATATTACTATGTGATTTATGCGGGCATTACAACAAAATACATAGACCGTTATCCAACTGCATCTATGACTAATAATCCACCCTCCGAATATAATCCGAAAAAATTGGGTATTAAGTTGCAAGCAACAGATATCGCAGTAAGCAAAGTATGTATGTAAACAATAACATCATCCTTAGACAAAGCATTGTTGTTTTCTAACCAATGGCAACATCACATCCTCCATCCGTCACGTTTCTGTCACTCGAGCACCTATGCAAAGGATGCATGAACCCACTATCGATCATAAATACTCATTCTTTGGAGTCACTAGCATCTACTTGGCCAGAGCATCCACTAAGAATGGAGAGAATGCAAGATCATAAATCACATATGCATGAAGATAACATCATAGATTGATAATCAGAAGACATTGCATTCAACAGTCATCAGATCCACACAAACACAACATGTAGCATTACGTAACGATGATCTTGATCATGTTAGGAAGCTCACAAGATCTAAACATGAGGTACAAAGTGGATAGAACAACCATCTAGCTACTGCTATGGACCCGTAGTACAGAGATGAACTACTCACGTATCACTTGGGAGGAGGGCATGGTGGTGTAAACCCCTGGGGTGATGAATTTCGCTCCCGGCAGGTTGCTGGTGAGAGCTCCAGAGCCCTCCCGATCTCGGGATGACGATGACGGCAGCCTCGTGTGTTTTTTGGTATGAAGTGGAATATATATAGGATTTACGTCTCAGCGGGAATAAATAGGCGAAAGGGCAGAGGCGCTAGAGTCCTGGAGGGCCAACACTACCCCACGGCAGGGCCAGGGGGCGCTCCGCCCTATGGTGTGGGCCCCCTGAGGCCCCTCTCTGGGTCTCTCCGGGACTCCGTGGAATCTTCGGAAATTCTAAGACTTCCGGGCTTCCAATTTTCCAATTCCGAGAATATTTCCAGAATAACATTTCGGAAACTAAAAACAGCAGAAAACAGGGAACTGGCTCTGTGGCATATTGTCAATAGGTTAGTCCGGAAAATCGATAAAAATGACATAAAGTGTATACAAAACATGTGGGAAACAACAAGAAAAAAACATGGAACGTCAGAAATTAGGGATACGTTTATGACGTATCACATCCTTCCAATTATGCCTAGTTGTGAGGATATACAGTTGTCCAGAATCTACTACGAATGCATTGTTCTTCCGCTGCCAGAGAGTGGTGGTACTAGATCATTGCATGTATGGGAATACGTTGTTCTCCTAATTCTACAACATACACTAGTAGTGGTATCAGAGCATGCTATGCGTAGTTATGATCTTATCAAGAGAATAATTTTCATCGTCGTCTTTAGCCGGTGAAGCTGCTGCGGCCGGTATTGCAACGCCGTTCTCCTTGGTCTTGTCATTCCCCCAGACATTTTAGCCCTCTTTAGAGAACCTGTAGAGGGGCCCCTCATACTCCTCTACACCTTCGTGTATCAATAGGGCGTACCGGTACTCCGGTTGGCTGCGCATCTCCGGCGATAGGTGGTGCGACTCAACTTTGATGAAGTCCAGTCGCACCTTACCCTTCAGTGGCGGGTGACCGGTATGTTGGAAAACTCGTTAGCACACCTGTA
The DNA here is from genome assembly GCA_028641055.1 of Alopecurus myosuroides. NCBI lineage: Eukaryota > Viridiplantae > Streptophyta > Magnoliopsida > Poales > Poaceae > Alopecurus > Alopecurus myosuroides. The sequence continues at coordinate 412,422,961 of CM054060.1, read as the reverse complement.
CGACATTCTACCGTTGGTGTCTAACACCGATATTTTCACCTCTATGAAGCGACACAGAAATTCCTCTGATAGGACGCAACATCTGTGGGAAGCTGGCATGACGGCGGGTGGTGCGCGAGACGAGCTCGCTCGTGTTTGGGCGCTTCGCATGAAGGGACCAGCATCGCGTAGGTAGGCCTCGGGGCGTCGCTCGGTGTTCTCGAATCTTCTCTAAGCTAGCGCCTCCACCTCCATGTGCTCAGCCTTCGCGAGTGCCGCTTCATGGCACCTTGCCTCCTCGGTAATAACAACTAGAATAAGAACTATTTTTTGTGTTTTTTATAAAGATAAGCAAAAAAGACAATATAAAATAAACTAAGCAAAACAAAACCAAAAAGAAAGTAAATAGATTGGAAGTGAGAGACTCCCCATGGAGAAATTCTCTTCCTCCCTGGCAACGGGGCCAAAACAATTGTTCATGGCGTGTAGACGCCCTCGTTGTTAAACCCCAAGAGAAAGGTTGTGAAGAGTGCAGCAATAATTTTTCCCTCAGAAAAGAAACCAATGTTGAATCGACCAGTAGGAGGACAAGCATATCTGAAGGCTGAAGCAGCTGCGGTGGCAGGGCACACTACCGGTTCAGCAGCAACATGGAACCTACACAACACAGTCAAATCACTTTGTCCCAACGAAGAAGTGAGGTTGTCAATCTCACTGGTTTTGTTGTACACAAAGAGGTTAAATGTATGGTTTGGTAAACAGTAGGAACAATATGAAAGCAGTAGGTGTTTTATCAGTATGAGGAAAAAGGACCGAAGTCCATAGTTCAGTAGTGGTGTCTCGCCGTGAAAGATAAATAACATGTGTGGTGACCAAATTACAGCTGGACAACTGACAGAAATGAAGGCCGCACCATAGTGCATATGCAGGACATAAATATTACTATGTGATTTATGCGGGCATTACAAAAAAATACATAGATCGTTATCCAACTGCATCTATGACTAATAATCCGCCCTCCGAATATAATCCGAAAAAAAATGGGTATTAAGTTGCAAGCATTAGATATCGCAGTAAGCAAAGTGTGTAATGTAAACAATAACATCATCCTTAGACAAAGCATTGTTGATTTCTACCCAATGGCAACATCACATCCTCCATCCGTCACGTTTTTGTCACTCGAGCACCTATGCAAAGGATGCATGAACCCACTATCAATCATAAATACTCATTCTTTGGAGTCACTAGAATCTACTTGGCCAGAGCATCCACTAAGAACGGAGAGAATGCAAGATCATAAATCACATATGCATGAAGATAACATCATAGATTGATAATCATAAGACATTGCATTCAACAGTCATCAGATCCCAACAAACACAACATGTAGCATTACGTAACTATGATCTTGATCATGTTAGGAAGCTCACAAGATCTAAACATGACGTACAAAGTGGAGAGAACAACCATCTAGCTACTGCTATGGACCCGTAGTACAGAGATGAACTACTCGCGTATCACTTGGGAGGAGGGCATGGTGGTATAAACCCCTGCGGTGATGAATTTCGCTCCCGGCAGGTTGCTGGTGAGAGCTCCAGAACCCTCCCGATCTCGGGATGACGATGACGGCAGCCTCGTGTGTTTTTTGGTATGAAGTGGAATATATATAGGATTTACGTCTCAGCGGGAATAAATAGGCGAAAGGGCAGAGGCGCTAGAGTCCTGGAGGGCCAACACTACCCCACGGCAGGGCCAGGGGGCGCTCCGCCCTATGGTGTGGGCCCCCTGAGGCCCCTCTCTGGGTCTCTCCGGGACTCCGTGGAATCTTCGGAAATACTAAGACTTCTGGGCTTCCAATTTTCCAATTCCGAGAATATTTCAAGAATAACATTTCGGAAACTAAAAACAGCAGAAAACAGGGAACTGGCTCTGTGGCATATTGTCAATAGGTTAGTCCGGAAAATCCATAAAAATGACATAAAGTGTATACAAAACATGTGGGAAACAACAAGAAAAAAACATGGAACGTCAGAAATTAGGGATACGTTTATGACGTATCACATCCTTCCAATTATGCCTAGTTGTGAGGATATACAGTTGTCCAGAATCTACTACGAATGCATTGTTCTTCCGCTGCCAGAGAGTGGTGGTACTAGATCATTGCATGTATGGGAATACGTTGTTATCCTAATTCTACAACATACACTAGTAGTGGTATCAGAGCATGCTATGCATAGTTATGATCTTATCAAGAGAATAATTTTCATCGTCGTCTTTAGCCGGTGAAGCTGCTGCGGCAGGTATTGCAACGCCGTTCTCCTTGGTCTTGTCATTCCCCCAGACATTTTAGCCCTCTTTAGAGAACCTGTAGAGGGGCCCCTCATACTCCTCTACACCTTCGTGTATCAATAGGGCGTACCGGTACTCCGGTTGGCTGCGCATCTCCGGCGATAGGTGTTGCGACTCAACTTTGATGAAGTCCAGTCGCACCTTACCCTTCAGTGGCGGGTGACCGGTACGTTGGAAAACTCGTTAGCACACCTGTACGACATTCTACCGTTGGTGTCTAACACCGATATTTTCACCTCTATGAAGCGACGCAGAAATTCCTCTGATAGGACGCAACATCTGTGGGAAGCTGGCATGACGGCGGGTGGTGCGCGAGACGAGCTCGCTCGTGTTTGGGCGCTTCGCATGAAGGGACCAGCATCGCGTAGGTTGGCCTCGGGGCGTCGCTCGGTGTTCTCGAATCTTCTCTAAGCTAGCGCCTCCACCTCCATGTGCTCAGCCTTCGCGAGTGCCGCTTCGTGGCACCTTGCCTCCTCGGTAATAACAACTAGAATAAGAACTATTTTTTGTGTTTTTTATAAAGATAAGCAAAAAAGACAATATAAAATAAACTAAGCAAAACAAAACCAAAAAGAAAGTAAATAGATTGGAAGTGAGAGACTCCCCATGGAGAAATTCTCTTCCTCCCTGGCAACGGGGCCAAAAAAATTGTTCATGGCGTGTAGACGCCCTCGTTGTTAAACCCCAAGAGAAAGGTTGTGAAGAGTGCATCAATAATTTTTCCCTCAGAAAAGAAACCAATGTTGAATCGACCAGTAGGAGGACAAGCATCTCTGAAGGCTGAAGCAGCTGCGGTGGCAGGGTACACTACCGGTTCAGCAGCAACATGGAACCTACACAACACAGTCAAATCACTTTGTCCCAACGAAGAAGTGAGGTTGTCAATCTCACTGGTTTTGTTGTACACAAAGAGGTTAAATGTATGGTTTGGTAAACAGTAGGAACAATATGAAAGCAGTAGGTGTTTTATCAGTATGAGGAAAAAGGACCGAAGTCCATAGTTCAGTAGTGGTGTCTCGCCGTGAAAGATAAATAACATGTGTGGTGACCAAATTACAGCTGGACAACTAACAGAAATGAAGGCTGCACCATAGTGCATATACAGGACATAAATATTACTATGTGATTTATGCGGGCATTACAAAAAAATACATAGATCGTTATCCAACTGCATCTATGACTAATAGTCCGCCCTCCGAATATAATCCGAAAAAAAATGGGTATTAAGTTGCAAGCATTAGATATCGCAGTAAGCAAAGTGTGTAATGTAAACAATAACATCATCCTTAGACAAAGCATTGTTGATTTCTACCCAATGGCAACATCACATCCTCCATCCGTCACGTTTTTGTCACTCGAGCACCTATGCAAAGGATGCATGAACCCACTATCAATCATAAATACTCATTCTTTGGAGTCACTAGAATCTACTTGGCCAGAGCATCCACTAAGAACGGAGAGAATGCAAGATCATAAATCACATATGCATGAAGATAACATCATAGATTGATAATCATAAGACATTGCATTCAACAGTCATCAGATCCCAACAAACACAACATGTAGCATTACGTAACTATGATCTTGATCATGTTAGGAAGCTCACAAGATCTAAACATGACGTACAAAGTGGAGAGAACAACCATCTAGCTACTGCTATGGACCCGTAGTACAGAGATGAACTACTCGCGTATCACTTGGGAGGAGGGCATGGTGGTATAAACCCCTGCGGTGATGAATTTCGCTCCCGGCAGGTTGCTGGTGAGAGCTCCAGAACCCTCCCGATCTCGGGATGACGATGACGGCAGCCTCGTGTGTTTTTTGGTATGAAGTGGAATATATATAGGATTTATGTCTCAGCGGGAATAAATAGGCGAAAGGGCAGAGGCGCTAGAGTCCTGGAGGGCCAACACTACCCCACGGCAGGGCCAGGGGGCGCTCCGCCCTATGGTGTGGGCCCCCTGAGGCCCCTCTCTGGGTCTCTCCGGGACTCCGTGGAATCTTCGGAAATACTAAGACTTCTGGGCTTCCAATTTTCCAATTCCGAGAATATTTGAAGAATTACATTTCGGAAACTAAAAACAGCAGAAAACAGGGAACTGGCTCTGTGGCATATTGTCAATAGGCTAGTCCGGAAAATCCATAAAAATGACATAAAGTGTATACAAAACATGTGGGAAACAACAAGAAAAAAACATGGAACGTCAGAAATTAGGGATACGTTTATGACGTATCACATCCTTCCAATTATGCCTAGTTGTGAGGATATACAGTTGTCCAGAATCTACTACGAATGCATTGTTCTTCCGCTGCCAGAGAGTGGTGGTACTAGATCATTGCATGTATGGGAATACGTTGTTATCCTAATTCTACAACATACACTAGTAGTGGTATCAGAGCATGCTATGCGTAGTTATGATCTTATCAAGAGAATAATTTTCATCGTCGTCTTTAGCCGGTGAAGCTGCTGCGGCAGGTATTGCAACGCCGTTCTCCTTGGTCTTGTCATTCCCCCAGACATTTTAGCCCTCTTTAGAGAACCTGTAGAGGGGCCCCTCATACTCATCTACACCTTCGTGTATCAATAGGGCGTACCGGTACTCCGGTTGGCTGCGCATCTCCGGCGATAGGTGTGGCGACTCAACTTTGATGAAGTCCAGTCGCACCTTACCCTTCAGTGGCGGGTGACCGGTATGTTGGAAAACTCGTTAGCACACCTGTACGACATTCTACCGTTGGTGTCTAACAACGGTATTTTCACCTCTATGAAGCGACGCAGAAATTCCTCTGATAGGACGCAACATCTGTGGGAAGCTGGCATGACGGCGGGTGGCGCGCGAGACGAGCTCGCTCGTGTTTGGGCGCTTCGCATGAAGGGACCAGCATCGCGTAGGTTGGCCTCGGGGCGTCGCTCGGTGTTCTCGAATCTTCTCTAAGCTAGCGCCTCCACCTCCATGTGCTCAGCCTTCGCGAGTGCCGCTTCGTGGCACCTTGCCTCCTCGGTAATAACAACTAGAATAAGAACTATTTTTTGTGTTTTTTATAAAGATAAGCAAAAAAGACAATATAAAATAAACTAAGCAAAACAAAACCAAAAAGAAAGTAAATAGATTGGAAGTGAGAGACTCCCCATGGAGAAATTCTCTTCCTCCCTGGCAACGGGGCCAAAAAAATTGTTGATGGCGTGTAGACGCCCTCGTTGTTAAACCCCAAGAGAATGGTTGTGAAGAGTGCAGCAATAAGTTTTCCCTCAGAAAAGAAACCAATGTTGAATCGACCAGTAGGAGGACAAGCATCTCTGAAGGCTGAAGCAGCTGCGGTGGCAGGGCACACTACCGGTTCAGCAGCAACGTGGAACCTACACAACACAGTCAAATCACTTTGTCCCAACGAAGTAGTGAGGTTGTCAATCTCACTGGTTTTGTTGTACACAAAGAGGTTAAATGTATGGTTTGGTAAACAGTAGGAACAATATGAAAGCAGTAGGTGTTTTATCAGTATGAGGAAAAAGGACCGAAGTCCATAGTTCAGTAGTGGTGTCTCGCCGTGAAAGATAAATAACATGTGTGGTGACCAAATTACAGCTGGGCAACTGACAGAAATGAAGGCTGCACCATAGTGCATATGCAGGACATAAATATTACTATGTGATTTATGCGGGCATTACAAAAAAATACATAGATCGTTATCCAACTGCATCTATGACTAATAATCCACCCTCCGAATATAATCCGAAAAAAATTGTGTATTAAGTTGCAAACATTAGATATCGCAGTAAGCAAAGTGTGTAATGTAAACAATAACATCATCCTTAGACAAAGCATTGTTCATTTCTACCCAATGGCAACATCACATCCTCCATCCGTCACGTTTCTGTCACTCGAGCACCTATGCAAAGGATGCATGAACCCACTATCAATCATAAGTACTCATTCTTTGGAGTCACTAGAATCTACTTGGCCAGAGCATCCACTAAGAACGGAGGGAATGCAAGATCATAAATCACATATGCATGAAGATAACATCATAGATTTATAATCATAAGACATTGCATTCAACAGTCATCAGATCCCAACAAACACAACATGTAGCATTACGTAACTATAATCTTGATCATGTTAGGAAGCTCACAAGATCTAAACATGACGTACAAAGTGGAGAGAACAACCATCTAGCTACTGCTATGGACCCGTAGTACAGAGATGAACTACTCGCGTATCACTTGGGAGGAGGGCATGGTGGTGTAAACCCCTGCGGTGATGAATTTCGCTCCCGGCAAGTTGCTGGTGAGAGCTTCAGAACCCTCCCGATCTCGGGATGACGATGACGGCAGCCTCGTGTGTTTTTTGGTATGAAGTGGAATATATATAGGATTTACGTCTCAACGGGAATAAATAGGCGAAAGGGCAGAGGCACTAGAGTCCTGGAGGGCCAACACTACCCCACGGCGGGGCCAGGGGGTGCTCCGCCCTATGGTGTGGGCCCCCTGAGGCCCCTCTCTGGGTCTCTCCGGGACTCCTTGGAATCTTCGGAAATTCTAAGACTTCCGGGCTTCGAATTTTCCAATTCCGAGAATATTTCCAGAACAACATTTCTGAAACTAAAAACAGCAGAAAACAGGGAACTGGCTCTGTGGCATATTGTCAATAGGTTAGTCCGGAAAATCGATAAAAATGACATAAAGTGTATACAAAACACGTGGGAAACAACAAGAAAACAACATGGAACATCAGAAATTAGGGATACGTTTATGACGTATCACATCCTTCCAATTATGCCTAGTTGTGAGGATATACAGTTGTCCAGAATCTACTACGAATGCATTGTTCTTTCGCTGCCAGAGAGTGGTGGTACTAGATCATTGCATGTATGGGAATACGTTGTTATCCTAGTTCTACAACATACACTAGTAGTGGTATCAGAGCATGCTATGCGTAGTTATGATCTTATCAAGAGAATAATTTTCATCGTCGTCTTTAGCCGGTGAAGCTGCTGCGGCAGGTATTGCAACGCCGTTCTCCTTGGTCTTGTCATCCCCCCCAGACATTTTAGCCCTCTTTAGAGAACCTGTAGAGGGGCCCCTCATACTCCTCTACACCTTCGTGTATCAATAGGGCGTACCGGTACTCCGGTTGGCTGCGCATCTCCGGCGATAGGTGTGGCGACTCCACTTTGATGAAGTCCAGTCGCACCTTACCCTTCAGTGGCGGGTGACCGGTATGTTGGAAAACTCGTTGGCAAACCCGTACGACATTCTACCGTTGATGTATAACACCGGTATTTTCACCTCTATGAAGCGACGCAGAAATTCCTCTTATAGGACGCAACATCTGTGGGAAGATGGCATGACGGCGGGTGGTGCGTGAGACAAGCTCGCTTGTGTTTGGGCGCGTCGCATGAAGGGACCAGCATCGGGTAGGTTGGCCTCGGGGCGTCGCTCGGTGTTCTCGAATCTTCTCTCAGCTAGCGCCTCCACCTCCATGTGATGAGCCTTCGCGAGTGCCGCTTCGTGGCACCTTGCCTCCTCGGCGTCCATCTCCTGGCGCTGCTGCAGGTACTGGTGGTGCACTCGCGGCGTGCTGCGTGTTCTTCGTTGACCTAAGCACATCACTAGAATTCAAATTCCATCATGTCATCGTCGCTTGGAACGGCTGTCAGAGAGGGAGAGAGGGGAGAAGAATGTGCACCAAGAACGGCTTGTAGAGAGCAAGAGAGGAGTGGGTGTAGTTTTATAGCTGTAGGGATGAGCCGGTTTGGGTGGCTACCAATAATGTCGAGCATAAGTTCCCATGTCTTCCATTAACACCGACGACATGTCACTTCATTCCGCTCCCTACAAGGGAAACGCTCCGCCATTAATACGCACTAATTGGCCATTCGTCGCCTACATTAATGCATGTTGACCACTGTTTTAGTCTTTGTGTGGCTAACAGGGCGGGCTCATGTGTCAGCATCCGACGTGGCGTGATTTTCCGCGGTAACTAGCACTACCGGTAGCTTCCCTACAAATAGGGGTCGAACCTAGATTTCCGGATGCTGGATTGGGCCCGTACGAAAACTTTGCTGCTACGGGATGCACAGTGGGGGAATATTGTGTCAGCGTGCCAATAATCCTATTGGGACCTCAGTTGGAGTGTCGATGGAGAAGCCTTTACTCCCAAATCACATCATCCATTTGTTCTCATAAAAGGAAGCTTACACTGTTCCGCCGGTGATGTTCCTTGTGTTGATAGATCCGAGCACAAGCAGGGTGTTATCCCATGCCCATCTTCCTTGTATCCACCTTTATCTCTAAAATAGGGTTGCTGCCGCCCATGCTATAATTTTGATGAGGCCGATGAAGACTAGTCTGGCTATATAATCTTTGATCATTGGAAGACTCTGCAAAGGGTTTCATTTATAGGACGCAGCCATTCCCACCATTCCGGCAAGGCCAAGCCTTGCAACATCAAGTCCTTGACACCTAGCCCACTGAAAATGTTTGCCTTCAACACATTTAACCATACCATCAAACATTATTCTCCATTGACTTTTTCCTTCCCGGCCCAAAAAACACCATCATGTTCTTCTCGATATCCTCGATGGGCTAGGCAGTTACTTCAGACGTTTGCAGATGATGGATGTGATTAGTGGAAATTACTGATTTGATCAAGCTCAACACGTAGGACCTAACTATAATTCTTCTTTCCCAACAAGGCATGAAAGTAAGAACTCTGTCGATAAAGGCCTCCATTCATCCTTATTGAATGGCCGTAGAGCTAGCTATAGTCACAAATAGTTGATTGGGAAATTGACAAAGGCTCCTCCTCGTACCACCTCGAATTAAGTAAAAACACATATCACCCTCTGTAGTTCTGACAAATAGGATGATATTTTCAACATTTATGAAAAATATTCTATGGAGAATACCAAACGAGAAGCGCATTAAATAAATTCTCATCCATTGCTTTAGAAACCAGTATCGTGAAAACCACAATGGGGATATCGAAAAACATGGATGAGATGGATCTCACTTCTGAGGATCTCACTGCTGAGGGTGCCCATGCAATCATTTACTAATATCCTCGTGTTGGCAGAGGATAAGATTATCACAATCTAACATTCTCTAAGAGTATGTTTCTCATGACCTTAAAGAGAAAAATCGAAGACATGGAATCAAAGGCTTTAAAAAATATAAAATTTGAGAACAACCTCCTTTCCACTCTGAGCAATGATCGTGTGGGCTACTTGTTAGTGCTAATGATCTTCCCCCAGTCTGGTCTCAGCTAGTTAGCTAGTAGTTTAGAGAAAAGTTTAGAGAAGTTGTGCACAGCTTTTGAAGGGTTCATTGAAACAATATCCCTCCTTCTAGTCTAAGGCACGTCATTCATGAGACCACCCTTCGATAAAATACCTTCTAAGCTCTAAACGGTAAAAATTCTTTGATAATTACCATCTTGAATTAACTAACATCTTTCATGTGAGGGACCCTGTAGAGACCTACCATCTAGGTCGGGACCCTCGAAGACCATTCAACCAGGTTGGGCAAAACTGGGCGAGGTCATCTTCTCTAGGTAGCTGAAACATCTCCAACGTATCTATAATTTCTGATGTTCCATTTTGATATTATGTCAATTGCTACATGTTTTATCCCTTCTTTAGAAAATTTTAACACATTTTCTAGGACTAACCTATTAACAAGATGCCAAGTGCCAGTTCCCTGTTTTGTGTTGTTTCTTATTTCATAAAATTTGTTATGGAAATATTCTCGGAATTGGACCCCATGAATCCCAAAGTTCCTATTTTCCATGAAGCATCCAGATTTGCGAAGAGGAGTCGAAGACGGGCACCAGGGGGCCCTCACCATAGCCAGGCGTGGCCCCCCTTGGCCGTGCCTGGGGGTGGTGAGGCCACACTGGTGACCCACCGATGTCGCCCTTTCGCCTACTTATTCCTCTACGAAGGAAAACCCTAGACACTGATCAAAAATCCCCGAAAAATTCCGAAGCCGCCATCGTCGTCAACCCTAGATCAGGGGGATTCTGAAGGTGTCTCCCGGCACCCTGCCGGAGAGGAAATCATCACCGGAGGCCTCTTCATCACCATGCCTTCCTCCGGAGTGATGTGTGAGTTTCTCATACTTGTACTACGGGTCCATAGCAGTATCTAGATGGTTGTCTTCTCCTCCTATGCCTCAATGTTTAGATCTCGTGAGCTTCCTAACATGATCGAGATTGTTCTTATGTAATATTATGTGATGTGTTTGCTAGGATCTGATCAATATTGAACTTATGCCAAGTTGATTATAGTCTTTATTGCATATGTTATTTGTGATCTTGCAGTCTTTCCGTTGCTAGTGGTTGCCCTGGCCAAGTAGTTGCTAGTGACTCCAAGAGGGAGTATTTATGCTCGATAGTTGGGTTCATGCCTCCTTTTCTCATGTGCTCGAGTGACAAAAACGTGACGGGGGAGGATGTGCTGTTGCCACTAGGGATAAAACATCGGTGTGAGGGCCCGCGTGCACAATCATTGCTTACACTAAACACGTTGCTTAATGCGATTAACTATTGCTTGCAACTTAATAACTAAGGTGGTTCGGATGATAACCTAAGGGTTGATTATTAGTAATAGATGCAGTTGGATTAGGGTCTATGTATATTGTTGTAATGCCCGCACTAACAATCATAGTAGTCATCATGTCATGAATGTGCACTACGGTGCAAGCTCTATTTGTCAATTGCCCATCTGTAATTTGTTCACCCAACATGCTATCTTTTATGGAGAGACACCACTAGTGAACCTATGAACCCCGTTCCATTTTCCTACATTGTTAAACAAACCACTACAATTCTGTGATTTCTTTACTTACTGCAAGCATACACCATTTTCCACACTATATGTCTAATCTTTGTTTTCAGCGAGACCGATGAGATTGACAACCTCACTATACCATTGGGACAAAGTATTTTGGTTTAGTTGTGTGCATGTTCCGCGTTGTTGCTGACGCCGGTGAGGCGCCATCACCACCGTTAGTGGCATCAACCTTCCGAAGATCCTCCTTCTCCTATTGGATTGATAACCTTGGTTCTTAACCGAGGGAAATTCTTACTATTGCACTCATCACACCCTCCTCTTGGGGTTCCCAACACACCATCCATAGCAACAAGAATTTCCGGCGCCGTTGCTGGGGACTTAAAATTCGTCATCATCAAGAAGTCTCCCCGTCAAGGCACCATCAAGGTGTGGCAGTAGCAACGCTCTCACAACTTCCAAACAGGTCCAAAGAAGTCATGGAGCCCCTCAGACAAGGTCCATCCAGGAGCAAGGCGACATCATTAAGCATGTCAATGATGTAAGCCCCCTTATTTAAGGAACTACTCGGGATCTTTTCAGAGATGAATGGGTTTATTCCATTATCCTATGAACCTGCACCACTTCCAACACACAATGTTCAAAGACTTCCCTCGCTTAGAGGCACTCTTCTGGAACCTCCACAGACCTCACCTCACCTCCCATAAGGAAAGGTTTGAGATTAAGACTTAGCACAAAATACATGAGGAAACGCTAACATACAAGTTGGAGACCCATACCGAAGACCACATGTATTAGATCACATCCATACAGAAGATAATCATTCATTAATCGTACACGGCCGCATCTACGTCAAGCCGAAGCCCTAGCTTCCGTAGTCTTCGTAGTCAAAACCCTAGACAAATACTCTCACTTTGAGTGCATCTATAAGCTTGAAGGGATCCTCTTGTATACACTTGTACGATCTTGTGATCACGCCATGAATAAAGTATGAGAGAACTTCATCATATCATCATCTTTGATCCAGCCCTGTTGATCTATGCCGCCTACCGAATAGATAGACTCCCTATGGTTCCCCAAGGTGTTATTGTTGAAGGGTAAAAAAATATCCTTCAACAAAGATTGACTAGAATAAAGAAGTCCCATCATCGGGTATAAGTTCACATCAGTACTGCCAGTGATATGTCAAGTAATAAAAGGCACAATGGGTACTAGTGGATCCTAAGATCATAGTTTATTTATCTTATAGTAGCCTTCGTCCTCCCGGATGCAAGCTAGATCGATATTTTCCATCCACCCCCTCTGCCTCTTATGAGCCCCCAAATCGAATCTCCTCGGATCCGATGGTAAAGCTGAGTTTTAATTGATTAATGGATGGGAGGTCTCGGGCGATGCACCATCTTATGGAGTACCATCTTGTGAAGGTGAATGCGGTTGAGATGGATTAGTCAAATGTGGCTGCTCAGAGTCCTTTCATTATAGCACAAAATTATATTTTAATTTGAATGTTGAGCTAAGCACCCATAGTTTTAGGCTTTTGTGGTGATTATATAGGGACTTTATCTGAGCGATGGTTCTATATTTCACTATTATATCAAATCTAAGACTAATATCTCAGCCAGCACTCTTTATTTGTTTACTTCAAGAAAAACTGTGTTTGTACTCCTGATCTTTTGCTCGGTATGCTAAACATTTGTTATATTGTGTTCATTGATTATTTGTTGGATCACCATTGAACACATGCCAAGTAGTATGAGTGTTGTTCCTGGTTTTTTTTTCATTATGATTGCAATGACAGAGTCTCAGTAAGACTACTTGTAAAAATTGTGTTCTTCATTGATTATGCCTCCTAATTTGATCATATGTTATGCGAAAACATATACTCATCTTAATTTGGTATAAATACTAATGTTTTTTGTGCCTTTTTACTCAAATTTTAACCTCCAAGTCGGTTGCTTCACAATGGTGTTTTGTTCTTTTGTTGCACATTTTACATATCTTGAAATATTGACCTTATACTCCACTTAGTTTATGCGTGAATTTATAACTATTTTTCCGTCGTGTGTTTGATGTGATGAATCACAAGGACAGTATCCGAGTATGGTAGATCTTGAAAAAACTACTTCCTTGACTATACATCTCTAGAATTATCATATATTCTAAGGAAACACATACATTTATGAACTGAAAATAAATGAAAAAGTGTTTGTGATATTAAAATAGACTATCTTTTTCCCCACGTTTGTTTCTTGACATAATGAGCACTACCTTCTTCTTTTAAAGAATCTACAAGGAAAGTACTGGACTAAGGTAGCTTTTCGAAAAGTGATCCTTCATTTTTTTCAATACATAAAAAATAATCATATATTCTGAGAAACTTGTCCTTCAACTCCTCTAAGACACATCCGCATTCGTATCTCATAGGATTCCCCGCTCTCCTCTTAACCACCACCACTACCTATTTTCGCTCCCGAGCTCAAATCTCTTAAGATCTTATGGGAACACAGAGATGTCAATTGATTCCTTCATGGTGACTTTGTTGTATGTATCCGGTTAGAATGTGTTATAGGAGCTAGATTTGCGAAATTTACTTGCCTATGATGTGGATTTAGGGGTGGGAGGTCTCACAAGGTTTAGGGTGACTTGTTTTGGGAGTTTCTCCCAGAAACTTCCCCCCACCAGCTTCTCCTAGAAACTCAACCTCTATTCTTTTTTGCTTCTAATCTAATTAGGGCCTAACTATACTAGAAGCAAAAAAATTCTCGGGATTTGGGTTTCTGGGAGAAGCTGGTGGGGGCAGTTTCTAGGAGAAACTCCAAAAATAAGTCACCCTTATGATGTTTGTCTTAGTTGGAGAAAAATACGATGTACTTTACTATATTGTGATCTTTTCTTCGATTTGTACTGAGTAGCGACTTTTCAATGTTCATCATTTGAAGCTAGACTATTTAGTGATTGGTTGCAGGGCTTAGCCTCCACTATTATCCTACAATTGATCTGAGCGATGGGCATGTCCGTGATTATACAACATGGCTAGGGTATGGCAAAAATTCTCTTTTTTTAATCCCGGTGAGTCTATGACAAGTAGGATCGTGAAGGGAAGATGGAGTTTTGAGACCAACGATTGTGTACGGGATGCACCGTCCACTTCGAGATCAAGTTCTATTCGATGCAACATGTGCTACACATGACGGCTTCGAGGCATGTGCCAATTCATGCCTATCTGGCGATAGCGATCGATGTGGTTTCTCAAGCGGAGTAGTCATGTTATCCCTAATCCTGATAGGTGTTGCACACGACGTGCCCTCCAGTGTGTCAAATCATGCATAGTGTTTCTCAATTAAAACTGGTGATAATGTCGTTGTTTATGTGGCGGACATCATCGGATTTCTGCTTCTCCTCTAGCGATATCTTCTATGTGGTGTGTCGTTGAACTGAATACTAATAATAGTAGAAGCATATGCATCGAGTATGTACACTTTGGGTAGAAACTTGTGTCGTTCCCTTGCCAAAGGTGGTCGCAGGAAGCTCTTCTTTGGGGAATAGAATCACAAGATAGACTATTGGCCGATGTGTGTATTTTCTTTCTTGAAGGGTGATTATGAATTTTATATTCTTTCGTTGTTATGTCTTGTACCAAGGCCTCATGTTAGTTTACTTTTTTATGTTTCAAAACTTTGCAAGAAAATGGTTGTACACATCGCTTCGAAGCACAGGCAAGGGCATTGTTCCCTTTTCAGGAAAATTCCGATGATAAATATATTTTATATGATCACTAAGAAAATTAGTTATGTTCTTCCTTACATAAAAAATGGAATAAGTCACATCCTTTTACCTCATCCGCCACCTTAAAACTCCATGTCCTTTTGTGGGTAATCCAGAAACCAAAGATAAAGATGCAGACAAAAAGGATCAAAGTAAAATTTATAACTCAATTTGGAACACAAAGAAAAATAAAAGGACAAAAATAATAGTTGTGTACTTGACATTTACCGGCACACCAACTCTATGTACGGTAGCTCTTGGAAAGGTGATCATTCATTAATTGTACGTCAAAAATAATATCGTTTCAATGCACTGGCAGGGGCTGCATTCCCCTTTTAAAAAAAAAAATGCCGATGGTACATATATTTTATATGAACATTAATAAAGTCAGCTATGTTCTTCCCTAGGTAAAAAAAAATGGAATAAGTCACATCCTTTTACATCAACCACCACCCTTAAAGCGCCATGTCTTTGTGTCGGTAATCCAGAACCAGAGATAAAGATACTGAAAAAAAGGACAAAATATAATTTATAACTCAATTCGGAACACAAAGAAACATAAAAGGAAAAAAAATAGTTGTGTACTAGAAATTTTACCAGCACACGGAATCTAAGTACGGTAGCTCTTGAAAAGGTGATCATTCATTAATTACACGTCAAAAACTGATCATATATATATTTGGAGCCCTCGTTGTTACTACTGATCCGGTCGGAATGTTTAATCTTAGGCGTGGAGGATAGTCTTGCAAACGGATGCAGATTTGGGTATGGAAGGACTTGAAGATGTACTGTGCTTTTCTTAGTAGAAATATGTAGTCTGCCCGAAGGAAGCAGTAGCATAATATCTTGTATAGACGAATACCTTTTCTATGAAGCTACCCAATTGCTACGTTGCTTTTTTTTGAAACAATAAGAACCATATATTAAGCCGGCAAGCCCGCCTCATTAAAAACCCTCCAGTCCCCGTAGGTACCCTGGTAGGGAAAAGAGTGCGTAAAAAAACTTGCCGCTGTCAGAGTTTTACACAGTAGTTACATCTTCGACCAGTTGAGGAATAAGAAATAAAGGCGGATCCTCTAACCAGACAGTAGGCTCAATACTAGGTTGCGCTATCATGTGCGCCGCCATATTTGCTTCTCTTAAGCAATGACCAATCCGCGTCGAGCTAAAACCTGCCATAATCATCCTACACTCCTCCAGAACTGCTGAGCCCGCAATTCTGTACTGCATCGGTTCCGTTAGCGCCTGTATCACTTCCAAACAGTCAGATTCCAAACAAACATTAGTGCAACCTAGACGCTCAGCTAGTCTCAGTCCATCCCGAGCAGCTTGTGCCTCAGCCGTAGTCACGTCGATCACCCCCTCAATGTCCAGCCTACAAGCACCCATGAACTGACCTCCCGCGTCCCTGATAATGCAACCAGTGGATGCCTTCCTCGTTTCCAAGTTAACAGCCGCATCCGTGTTGATTTTAACCATATCTCTAGGTGGTTTCGACCACCCCTTCTTCGGCACCCCCTGTGTCTTTCTTGTAGATTTTAAATGGTTTGAAACCATGGCCCTAACAGACAGAGCAACTCTAGTGGCCGAGGGGGCATTACCTCCGAACTTGATTTCCCGCCTTCGCCACCAAATGAACCACGCCGCCGTTGCTATTACTTCACAGGTAGGAAGATCACCACATCCTGTAACTGGTTTGAGTTTCGCCATCATGATGTTCTCCAAAGCCTCGCTTCCCGTTCTGTCCGAACACGCCATCGAATCAATAATTTCCTTAAGGCCTAGGGCTTTCCAGATTTCCTTTGCTCTATCACATTTGAATAGCATATGTGCTATGTCCTCCGCTCCCCATGGGCACACCGGGCACTGGCCACTTCGCTCGATATGTCGATTGGAGAGTACACACATACAAGGAACGATACCATGTAACAGGCGCCAATTGAATATTTTTACCTTGGCTGGTACCGTGAGTTTCCACACCCGCGCCCACACTGGATTCGTCGTCGAATTTGTAGGAGCATCCCGTTGCGTGGTCCTGCTACCATACTGGTTATCCCATTCAACATGATATGCTGATCGTACCATAAACATACCACTCTTCGTAAAATGCCAAGCAACTTCATCATCCGTCTCCCAGGGAGGTAATGGGACCGCTCGAATTCTTGCACAATCAATTGGGAAGAAATTTGCGTTTAGTACCTGATCATCCCAAGTCCCTGTGATAGGATTTATCAAATCCTGCACTCGCTCCAACCTACAACCTCTTCGTGGTGTTAGAACTTTCCTAGTGTGGCTATTCGGTAGCCAGGGATCACTCCAGATATTTATTTTGCTTCCAGTCCCCACCCTCCAGATAAAACCACGTTTGAAAGTTTCCATCCCCGCCATTATGCTTTGCCAAGTGAACGAGGCTCCTTTCTTCAATTGAGTATTGAGTAGCTCTCCCGTAGGGTAGTATTTTGCCCTTAAAACTCTTGCACACAGTGATTCCGGTTCCTCCAATAACCTCCATATTTGTTTTGATAGCATAGCTAAATTGAAACAATGCAAATCCCGGAATCCCAATCCTCCTTTATTTTTTGGTGCACACATCTTCCACCAGGAGTACCAATGCATACATTTCTTTCCTTCCTTTTCACCCCACCAAAACCGTGCTATAGCTGTGGATATTGCCTTGCAGATCCCTTTTGGTAACTTGAAAACAGACATGGCATAGGTTGGGATTGCAAGAGCTACAGCTTTTAATAGGATCTCCTTTCCTCCCGTCGAGAGGTTCTTCTCATTCCAGCCATTTATTAATTTGCATATTCGGTCCACCAAGTGCTGGAAGCAATCAGTCCTGTCAATACCTACTTGAGTTGGAAGGCCAAGGTATTTATCATTCAGTGCTTCCGAGTCGATATTGAGCTCTGTACATACCGCCGTCTTGTCTGCAACCTGGGTGTTGGGACTAAAGAAAATACTAGATTTCGGATCACTTACCATCTGCCCCGAACTAGCACAGTACCTATCGAGCACCCGTCGAAGAGTAGTGGCATTTGCCATGTCAGCCTTCATCAAGATCAGAGAATCGTCGGCGAATAGTAGATGAGATACCGACGGTGCCCCCCGGCACACTCTGACTCCTTGTAAGCCACCAATTTCTTCTTCACGTGTCAATAGACTGGATAGGCCTTCGGCACACAGCAAAAATAGATATGGTGATAGAGGGTCACCTTGCCGTAGTCCCCTAGTTGGTATGAACTCCTCTGTTTCATCACCATTGAACCAAACCCTGTAGTTTACAGTCATTACACATTCCATAATCAAATTTATCCATCTCTGATCAAATCCCAGCCTGGTCATCATATCCTTCAAGAAACCCCACTCAACCCGGTCATATGCCTTGTGCATGTCAAGTTTTACCGCACAGTAACCATTATGTCCTTGTCTCCTATTTTTCAGAGTATGGAGACACTCATATGCAACCAAGACATTGTCTGTAATCAAACGACCAGGAACAAACGCGCTCTGATTCAGGCTAATAATCTCGGGTAATATCACCTTCAATCTGTTTGCAAGAATCTTTGAAATTATCTTATGCAGCACATTACACAGACTTATTGGTCGAAACTGTGTAATTAGCTCGGGTTCATTTACCTTTGGGATCAACACAATTGCTGTTTCATTCCAACCTGCGGGTATTCTCCCCTCATTTAGAGCATCAAGCACTTCACTTGTGATTTTGTTTCCAATTAGTGGCCAGAATTTCTTAAAGAAAATAGCGTGCATGCCATCAGTCCCTGGTGCTTTAAAATCGCCAATGGAAAACAAAGCCTTTCTAACCTCTTCTTCGGAGAACGGTTCCATTAATTTCCCATTCATCTCACTTGTAACTTTCGGGTTAATCATACCTAGTAGCTCCTCATCAGTACCATTAGCCTCTGAAGAAAATAGCTCCGAAAAATAATTTTTTATAACTGGCTTGATCTGCTCGTTACCTTCCCTCCAATTGCCCTCTTGATCTTTAAGCTTCACGATCAGATTACGTTTTTTCCGCGCCCTAGCAATTGCTACGTTGCTTTGTTGTTAAGTTTGATGTATTGCGTGGTTATACCCAACCCACCACCAATATGGGAGCAAACACCCTATGATGGTCCTCATCCGTAGAACATGGTTTTTTTGTGTACCTAATAGTTTCTTTGTATGCAAACCACCATATCCAGACCCGTGTTAAATTGTACTCCGTAAAAAACAGTCAGACTGCGAACATTCTGTGTTTCACCACTCTCCGATCTCCCCCATTTATACAAGCTTCTGCTCCGTTTCCTTGTTCGTGTTTGCCGCCTCCACCTTTCCTCCCTTAATCAGGCAACCAAAGTGCAAACTACTAAGTGGAGGATAGAACAACACTTTTGATGTGAAGAGAACACTTGAAAACAAATATCATAGCCAGGTTTCGATCCTGAGACATGTGGGTTATGGGCCCACCATGCTTCCGCTTCGCCCAATCTGATATTATTTGTTTTGATGAGGCAAAAACGTTTACATAAACAATAGTGTGCCAAAATCATGGTGCAACTCGAGCCACACATACAGAGACCCCCATTGACGAGACAAAGCGAGTTATCGTTTGCATGGGCGCCCAACAAGTTGTCGATGACAGTGATGGCAAAGCCTCCTCTTACCATCAAAAGGGTGGGCAAGGACGGCCATGCACATAAACACGCTCTCTCAGACTATCCCCCGGGCGGATACAAGCCAATGGCTGGTTGTGTATCTCCATGAGGGCTCCAGCCGAGGAGGTAATTAGGTGCCGTCAATTCATTCCAAGGACCGCGCAGAACTTGAAATGTAGCTAATAGACTCCCGGGCGGCTGGGCTGGTCCCCCTCGAGCGGCTCCGGAAGCGGAATATAGACACCAAAAAAACCATCGATCGCACTCTTGGGCCGCTGCCTTCGCCGGCGCTGGCGGCGCCTTGCGCGTCATAGACAGTGGGCTTGGTGGGCGCATCGGCCGGAGCTCCTGTGAGAGGGGCGGCGGCGCCTGGTCGTGGCGCGAGGCCGGGGGGCGGACGGCGACGGATCTTCGGGGGTAATCGCGGCCGGAAAGTGATGGTTTCGGCCCATGGGACCGGCTGCGGAGAGCGCCCCCCGGCTGTGTGGCGATGAGGACGGGTCGGATTGACTACGTCTGTTTTCGACCTCTCTCTTCTCTGTTCCCCGCCAGGATTGATCGGTCTGCCGTTTCTGCCGGGAATGGTCTTGCGGTGTGGAGGCGTGCGAGGCTTTATAATAATGGCGGTGGTCCTAGGGTTTCTCCTGTGCCATGACAAAAGAATTCCTGATGTGTTTTCCTTGACCTAGCCACAGTGTCGAGTTTCGGAAGGCTCCACCGGTGAACTCGCGTAGGCATGCCTAGAGATTGCTGGATCGGGTGGGATTCGATCGTGCGCACCCGTTCTGACCGTTTGGTTTCAGAGGGAGCGCTTCGAAGCTCTGCTGGCTAATTCAATGGTGCTGGCGAAGAATGACATAGAAGCGAGATCTGAGGACTTACAAAGGTGATTCGAATCTGTCAAGGAAGAATTGACTTGGTGTTTCATGATTTATTGCAGCGGCATGTATAAGGGGGCGACAACATACGTGAAGTCCAAAGTCCTACCTTTCAGTGTGAAAATCCATGGTCTGACCTTAATTGGTTGTGCCTGACAGTGGTCTTGTTAGAGTCACTGTTTTGAGAGAGAGGATTTCTTAAGGGCGAAAATCCAAGGTCTGGGATTTATTGGTTGTATCTGGCACTGTTCTTTTTGAAGACGTTGTTTTTAAAGAATAGACAGCAAGTGTTGTTTTGGTGGTGTTTGTGCGGCTGCTGCAAGGACTCCAACCCTGTAGTGGGACCTTTCCTTTTATTTCTTCTTCTTAATTTCTTTCGGCTATGTGCGTCTGTAATGAATATGCTTATTGCATTATTATAGAGGCCGAGTGTAATTTGTATCTCCGCGATATTAATATACACTCTTTATCTAAAAAAAGTTCCATGGACCACGCTCCCACTAGTGGAAACAGGGCCATTTGTCCCGGGTCGTAAGGGCCAATTGTCCCGGTTGTGCAACCCGGATGGGCTAGCCGGGACAAATGGCCCTCCCCCATTGGTCCCGGTTGTGCCAGGACCCGGGATGGTAAGGCTGCCCCACGTGGAGACTCTGGGCCAGCGACGGCGAGGGAGTTCGTCCCGGTTCGTTTTAGGGACCGGGATGGATGCCTTCTTAAAAAAAAAATATTCCGCCCATTTTCCCTGCCGTGGCAGGGTTTTTTTGGTTCGTTTTATTTTTTTTACTCCTGCCTCGCAATCGCCAACCGGCCTCCCCTTCCCCTACCGCGTCCAGGCCCACGTCTTTAATTAAGCCCACATTTTTTGTCAAAAGGGCCCACTGGCCCGCGTCTTTTATTATATTCGGTCAACGACTCGCGGGGCCACTGGCCAGCGGCCTAGTGGCCGGCCTTCCCGGTCCCTTAAATTAAGACCACGGACGGTCAAAGGGCCCACTGCCGCCTCGTCTTCCCGCCCCTCCACTTCCCCACGCGCGCGTGGCCAGCTGCAACCGCTGCACGCCTCGGCTTCCGCCCCGCATTCATGGCCGACTGCAACCGGCGCCACGTTCCGGCCGCCGGTTGGCATGCCAGCCCCCCGGGTCCTTTTTAAAGGGTCCCCGCCGCCCGTACAACCCATCCACCCCGGCCGCGTCCCAGCCAAAGGAACCCTAGCCGCCATGTCGTCCCGCTGGTTCGGCAAGCGTCCCCGAAACGACCACGAATCCGGCTCCTCGAGCGGCGCCGGCCAGAGGGGCTCCGGCATCCCACCCCCGCCGGCGGAGGCCTTTGGCTTCGGCCCTGGAGGTGTTCGCATCGGAGGGGCGCCGCACGTCCCCGCGCCACCTCCGGCGGCACGCCCGCCGCCCCGCGCCGCTCCCAAGGGCAAGCGCTTCCGCCGGTACATCCGGAAGGAGGAGGCCGAGTGGCATTGGGACCACGCCACGCCGGTCTTCTGGCCGGACGTCCACCTCCCGGAGGGGTGGCACCTCAACCCCCAACGCATCCCCGTGCCGCCGGCCCCGACCAATGAGGCCGCGCTCGAGGAGATCGACCGCCGGCGCCGTCTCCTGCCGGCCCACCTCCTCAGGGAGCGCGCGTACGCGCGCAGCTCCCCCTACTGGGCCACCTGGTTCCAGCAGGAGCACGAGCAGCGCCGGCGCTCCTTCATCCCCGTCCCCCGCGAGGAGGTGAACGTGGAGGACTACCCCGCGCCACCGCCCGGCCGGGAGAAGGAGTTGTGGCTCCTCGAGGATATCGAGGACTTCTCCGAGGAGGAGGACCCCGAGCTCCGGGCCAGCTTGGAGGAGGCCTGCGAGGCCTCCCGCCGCACCCTCATCGAGGACGAGGTCAGGCGGTGGGAGCAGGTCGTGGCCGCCGCCGCCGCCGACGCCAACGTTATGCCGCCGCCCCCGCCCCCTACCGCGCCTACCCCCTGGTGGCACGCGTTGTACGCCGAGTGGGAGGCGTCCGAGGACCAGCCGCCGCCGCAGCCGCTCCTCCCGGCCTGGAGTACGGCATGTCCTAGGCCTGGACCGGGGGCGCCTGGTCGCCAGAGGAGCTGCCCCCCGCCGCCGCCACCGTACGCGCCCCCGATGCCTCCGCAGCCGCCGGCGGGCCCGTCCCAGCTGCCTGCCCACCTGTGGCAGGCTCCCCCCTACCAGTGCATCTCCTCCGACGAGGAGGACTAGGCCGGCGCCCCTCCCCCCGCTAATATACTAGGACCCCCCAAGAAACGACCGGCCGCCTGTGGCCGCGCCGTCGCCCCTAGATGTAAGCACGGCCGGCCGCCTGTGGCCGCGCCGTCGCCCCTAGATGTAAGCACGGCCGGCCGCCTGTGGCCGCGCCGCCCCCCCCCCCCCTATGTAAGCACGGCCCTCGGGCCTTTTAATATATATTGTTCGTGTCCAGTAACGCGTCCCTAGTTCACCCCTAGCCCCGCCCGCGGAACCAGCGCCGGCGGGATCTTCCTACCCCCTCGCCGGCATGGCTTCTCCAAGGCAAGCCCGATGTCCCTGAGTGGTTGCTCGGCCTGGAGAGAGGGCCGAGCTATTTATACACCTGGACTAGAGGCACCCCCCTTTGGTCCCGGTTGGTACCACGGGCCGGGACCAAAACTTTTTTTCAAAACTTGGTGGCACCCTGCGCGGCAAAAAATTTTAGCGCCAAAATTTGAAAATTGTTAAAGTTTGCACTTTAACAACTTCTACATACTTTCGAATTTGACAAAAATTTCAACATGAAAAATGCTAGAATTTGCATAACTAATTCAAATTCATTTTTCGTTTAACTAAATAATTATTTTAACTATTGAAAATATCAATTATTATACCATTTGCATATAATTTTAATATAAATATCGACAAATCGAATTGTACCTTCTTAACACGGAGAATTTGGTATCTTCCTCAAGCAACACAATGAATACTTAAAATACTTACTCAATTCAAGGTGACATCTTCTTTTAGGGCTAACGTTGATTGGTAACTTAAATATTTATGTAAATTAGAAGTTTATTCGAGGGCAGAGAGCTTTCTTTGCTTCGTACGTACTCTCAGGCAATTCGTTATCCTTTGGAAGTTTTGGCTTCATTAGTTGAAGTAAACTCTCAAATGCCTTGTCAGTCACACCGTTCTGTGCCTTCCATTTCAGCAACTCCAGTGTGGTACCGAGCTTTGTGCTACCATCTTCGCAATTTGGGTACAACAATTTTTTGTGATCCTGTAACATGTTGTCCAGCTTCAACCTCTCCAATTTATTTTCACAGTCTTCCCTTGCATCAGCAATAACTCGGCCAAGATCATCATCGGGCTCTTCTGATGCCTGTTCTTGATCTCCTCCTTCTTCTGCATTCTCTTCCATTGCAGTATCGTCGTATTCAGGGAATAAAGGATCTTCTTCTTCTTCTTTGCCGTCTTCCATCACAACCCCTCTTTCTCCATGCTGGGTCCAGCAATTATAGCTGGGCATGAAACCTCTACGAAGTAGATGGCCGTGAAGGATTCTTTCGGAAGAATGTTCTCTGACGTTCCGACAATCAACACATGGGCAACACATGAAGCCATTATCTTTGTTCGCCTGAGCTACAGCAAGAAATGCATTCAGGCCTGCCATATACTCGGAAGTGAGTCGGTCAGCGTACATCCATCGCTGCCGTGCATCCATCTGCATCATATAATTAAGTTTATCAAAATATATTACAATAACATATTAATACAGAGATGACCATTGTACATCGACAAATACTACTTTTTTATGTATCAGTTACAGATGAAAAAGATAATTTGTTAACCTCGGTCGAAGATACCATTTTCAGTGAGCTTATGTGCGGCTCGGGAATTTCGTCGAACACCTCGTGTGCATAGTAAAATAAAACACACTAACACCACACTCTCTCACACCTCCAAGAAAAAAAAAGATGGAAGGAGGGGGGCTGGGGCAGTATATATAGGGGAAAGGGGGCATTGGTCCCGGTTCGTGGACTGAACCGGGACAATAGCTCATGTGCGTGCCACGTGGCCTGTGGCTAGGCATTGATCCCGGTCCGTGGCAAGAGCCAGGACCGATATGCCCCCCACGAACCGGGACCAATGCCCCCAGGCGATTCCTGTTGCCCCGGGCACACGAACCGGGACCAATGCATGGCATTTGTCCCGGATTTGGTTGTAACCGGGACAGCTGCCCCCTGGCCCCCTGGACGAGAGGGGTTGTTTCCACTAGTGTCCTCATCATGTCCAGCATATTTACCTATGTAGTACGTCCAACAACATATGGAAAACCAAAAATCCCTCCCTTCCGAAAAGATTGTTATGGTTTTAGTTTTGAAATAAATTTGAACTGAAACCACCATGACAATATTTTTTCACCCGGGATCAAGTGTAAGCCTCGGTGACTTGCTCCGGTTAGTTCTTTGATTGAGGCTGGAGCAAAGCAAAGAACAAAGACTCCGATTCTTGGTTCTTTTCCTTTTTTTCCAAAGCAAAGGTGTTGGGGGAGGCTAGACCATGGATCAGCACCGATCTCACCTAAACAAAAATCATGCGCGCGTCCGTACCTCTACTTCCGGTGTTAGGCTAGGAGCAGAGTACTTCGGTAGGGCCTAGAAGTGAAGAATTACGCTGTAGTTGCAGAAATCATGAACAAGTTGATTGCACTTGCTTGGTTTTGCACATGCTCTAGTACACCAAAAACTCACTGCCCACTCCCTACATAGGCGTCAAAGCGCCATTTTTCATGGTGTTAGACATTAAAAAACAAAACATGTTCTTCGAGGCATCACTTGGTTAGAAGGCGCAAGCGGTGTTAGTGGTTTTCACCTTTCACTTGTTGTGAATGAAAAAAAAAGGCTGACGCATAACATATTATCAATGCCTTCTCAGAACAGAATTCTTGGAACGTTAGGCAACTGTATTTGCAGATTATATTTTGTAGGAAACATAGAGCGTGAAGGTCGAATTGATGCCTTGTCAAAGAGAAGCTAATTTCATAGCCGATGAGCTATCTAAGTTCGTTTTCTTAAAATAAATAATGCATAATTTGGTAGATGATCCGTTGTTTTATGATTATGAAGAAAAATTGCCATGACGATCTTCATTACGAAAAAATTCCATTTTTTTCTTTCTAGTTTCTTCTCAAATATCTTTGATATCTCCTAATTAATGAATGAGGCACGTCTTTTTCTTTTTGTCTCAACCGCCACCTTAAGTTACATATTCTTGTATCTGTACTAGACTATTTAGATGAGATTCACGAACAATTCACAATCCAAACATAAAGATAAATATAGAAAAATCTGAAATGATAAGTTCATTTGGAACACAAAAAAAACTAAAAATGGACAAAAAAAATGGTAGGACTAGACTTTATGCCAACTCACTAACTCTCAGTACGTTAGCTCTACAAAAGTGATCCTCTATGTCTAAAACATCATATATTCGGTATCCTCATTGTATGTATCGAATCAGTGTGAATATGTAATCTAAGCTTGGTTTGGAAGATTCACGTGGGAAGGATACAAATATAATTTGGTATGAGAGGTATCCGGTGTTGTAGTTTGCTTTACTTAGTAGGAGCCGATAGCTTACCAGAGACGGAACGTAGGGTACCATCTTGCACAGACGGGTTCAGTTCCTATGGAATTACAATCTTGAGCCACTCCATTGATGTTTAGTTTGTTGCGTTGATCAAGCAGGGACGGTATCCGAGCGATGTATCTTCGCTCGCGTGATTCAACACATTATGAGACTAATATCAGAGCAAAGACCCTACGATAGTTCAAATCGTCAGAACAATGTCTTCAGCTGTGACTGCTTTCCTTCTTAGTATGCAAACTATATCAAGAATTGTGTTATATTTGATTTGTTATTGTTGAGCACATGGTAAGTATGGCTTTTGTTATTGCTTCTTTGTTGCGATGATTCACAGGGCCGGTATCCGAACAACGTGGCTCTTGAAAATATGCACTCTTTCACTATGCATCCTAAACGGATCTCGTATATTTACAAACAGTCTTCCCAAGTTGGAAGGATCTCATCCCATCCCAAATTGGGTTTATACATAATCCTATGGACCTGCACCATTTCCAGCATACAATGTCCGTAGAATTCCCTCTCTAGGAGCCGGTCTTATGGAACCTCCACCGACCTGACATCCCATGTTGCATGATGAACCCCTAACATACACGTTGGATACATCTACCAAAGACTAAATGTATTAGAACACATCCATACAGAAGACAATCGTTCATTTATCCTACACTATCACATCTACATCAAGTCGAAGCCATAGCCTTCATGATCTTCGTAGTCAAACCCCTAGACAAATACACTCATTTTGAGAGCATCTATAAGCTTGAAGGGACCCTCTTGTATACACTTGTACGATCTTGTGATCACCCATGAATAAAGTATGATAGAACTACATCATCTCGTCATCTTTGATCCAGCCCTGTTGATCATGTGGTTCCCCGACGTGATATTTTCGTCAGATAAAAAACATATTTTTTCGATAAAGAATGACCAAGATAAAGAAGGCTCATCTTCGGGTATACGTTGAGATCACCATTGCCAATGCTACATAAAGGAAAAAAGGCACCATGGGCACTAGTGGATCCTAAGAGCATAGTTTATTTATGTTATAGAAGACTTCGTCCTTCCCGATGCATGATAGTTCGATTTTTTCCAACCACCCCCCTTTGCCTCTTATGAACCCCCAGCTCGAATCTCCTCAGATCCGATAGGAAAGGTGGATTTAGCGGTTTACCCATGTTGTGTGGGGATTTATGGATGGGAGGTCTCGGGCGATGCACCGTATTATGGAGTACCATCTTGTGAAGGTGGATGCGGCTCAGATGGATTAGTAAGCAGTGATTGCTTGGCGTCCTTTCGCTAGAGCACCAATTTATATTTGATGTGAATGCTGCACTTAGCACCCACAGTTTCAGGCTTTTTGTGGTGATTATACAAGGACTTTATCCGAGTGATCGTTCTATATGTCAATATTATACCCAATCTAAGACTCGTATATGAGATAACGCTCTTTAGATGTTTACTTCAATAAAAAGATGTGTTTATATTCCTGATCTTTTTCTCGGCATGTTAAAAAAATTATATTGTGTTCATTGATTATTTGTTGTATCAACCTTGAACACAAGCCAAGTTGCATGAGTGTTGTTCCTGTTTGTTTCTCATGATGAATTACAATGACAGTGTCTGAGTAAGACTGCACTTAAAATGTGTTCTTCATTGATTATGCCTCCGAATTTGATCATATGTTATGAGAAAACATATACACATCTTAATTTGGTAGAAATACACATGTTGTTTGTGCCTTTTTACTAAAATTTTATCCTCCATGCGGGTCGCTTCATAATTGTGTTACTTTCTCTTGTTGCACATTTTATAAATCTTGAAATGTTGACCATATACTCCATATTTGTCCTTGTGTGTTTGATGTGATGAATCACAAGGAATTATCATATATTTTAAGAAAACACATGAATTTATGAAATGAAAATAAATTCAAAAGTATTTTTTTGATTTTAAAATAAACTATCTTTTTTCCGATGTTCGTTTCTTGAAATAATGAGCACTACCTTCTTGTTGTAACGAATCCACAAGGACAGAATTAGACTAAGGTAGCTTTTCAAAAGGTGATCTTTCATTGATTATGCATAAAAAGGAATCATATACTCTCAAAAACATCTCCTTCAACTCCTCTTAGACACAACCGCATTCATCTCTCATAGGATTCCCCAATCTGGTCTTAGCCACCACCTCTACCTATTTTCATTCCCCAGCTTGAATCTATTAAGATCTGATGGGAACATAGAGATGTCAATTGATTTCCCATCATGGTTACTTTGTTGTATGAATCTGGTTAGAATGTGTTATAGGAGCTAGATTTGCTAAATTTCCTTGTATATGATGTGGATTTAGGGTTGGGAGGTCTCAGAAGATTTAGTGTGTCCATTTTAGTTGGAATCGTTCGCAGGAGAGAAAGGCCACGTACTTTACTATATCGTGTTGGTTGATCCGATTTATTCTGAGCGGCCACATTTCAATGTTTGTCATTTGCAGCTAAACTATTTAGTTGATTGGCTGATAGTCTTAGCCTCCACTATTATCCTAAAGTTGATCTGAGCGATGGGCATGTCCTTGATTATACAACATGGGTAGGGTATTGAAAATTTTCTCTTTTTCTTCAATCCCGGTGAGTCGGTGACAAGTAGGAGTGTGACAGAAAGATGGGGTTTTGAGACCGGTGATGGTGTATGGGAAGCCCCGTCCACTTCGAGATCAAGTTCTATTCAATGCAACATGTGCTACGCATGATGGCTTTGGGGGATCTGCCAAGTCATGCCTATTTAGAGATAGCGATGTGTCATATTATCCGTAATCCTGGCACGTGCTGCACACGACGTGCCCCCTAGTGTGTCAAATCATGCATGGTGTTTCTCAATAATAAACTGGTGCTGATGTCGTTGTTTGCGTGGCGGTATGGGATGTCATTGACTTTCGGTTTCTCCTCTAGCGATATGTTGTATATGGTGTGTAGTTGGAAGGAATACTAATAATAGTAGAAGCATCTGCATCGAGTATGTACACTTTGCGTAGAAACTTGTGTCGTTTCCTTGCTAAAGGTGGGCGCAGAAAGCTCTTCTTTGGGGAGTAAAATCACAAGATGGACCATTAGCTGAAAGACTTTTCGTCATCGTCCCACGTGCGGTTTTTTGCTTCTTCTTGAAGGCTTTAATAAGATATTATATATATTCTTTCTTTGTTATGTCCTGTAGCATGGGGTTATTGGTAGTTGACTGAAGGTACTGTCACGAGTCACTAGGCATGTGGCCTCAGGTTGGTTTACCTTTTTATGTTTCAAACTTTGCAATAAAATGGTCGTGTGCATCGCTTCGATGCACTGGCAAGGGCTGCGTTCCCCTTTTCACAAAAAATGCCGATGGTACATATATTTTATATGATTAGTAATAAAGTTAGCTATGTTCTTCCCTACGTAAAAAGATGGAATAAGTCACATCATTTTACCTCAACCGCTACCTTAATCTGCATGTCCTTGTGTTGGTAACCCATAACCAAAAGGTAAAGATTCTAAATACATAATTTTTCTGCAGAAATCATGAACAAGTTGATTGCACTTGATTGGTCTTGCACATGCTCTAGTACACCAAGAACTCACTGCCCCCTCTCTACATAGGCGTTGAAGTGTCATTTATCATATTATTAGACATTAAAAAACAAAAAAGTTCTTTGAGGCATCACCTGGTTTGAAGGCGCAACCGGTGTTAATGGTTTTCACCTTTCACCTGTTGTGAATGAAAAAAAGGCTGGCGCACAACATATTATCAATGCCTGCTCAGAAGAGAATTCTTGGAGCGTTAGGCAACTCTATTTGCGGATTATATTTTGTAGGAAACAGAGAGTGAAGGTCGAATTGATGCCTTGTCAAAGAGAAGCTAATTTTTGTAGCCGATGAGCTATCTAGGTTCGTTTTCTTAAAATCTATAATGCATAATTTGGTAGATAATCCAATTGTTTTATGATTATGAAGAAAATTAGCCATGATGATCTTCACTACGAAAAAATTCCAATTTTTTATTTCTAGTTTCTTCTAAAATATCTTTGATATTATCTCCTAATTAATGAATAAGGCACATCTTTTTTATTTTTCCCTTAACCACCACCTTAAGTTACATGTTCTTGTATCAGTACTAGACTATTTAGATAAGATTCACGAACAATTCACAATCCAAAGATAAAGATAATATATAGAAAAATCCGAAATGATAAGTTCATTTTGAACACAAAGAAAACTAAAAATGGAAAAAAAAAATTATAGTACTAGACTTTATGCCAACTCACTAACTCTCAGTACGTTAGCTCTTCAAAAGGTGACCCTCTATGTCTAAAACATCATATATTTGGTGTCCTCATTGTATGTATCGATTCAGTGTGAATATGTAATCTAAGCTTGTTTTGGTAGAATCACCTGCGAGAGGTACAAATATAATTGGGAATGAGAGGTATCAGGTGTTGTAGTTTGCTTTACTTAGTAGGAGCCGGTAGCTTACCAGAGACGGAATGTAGGGTACCATCTTGCACAGACGGGTTCAGTTCCTATGGAATTACAATCTTGAGCATTTGCATTGATGTTTAGTTTGTTGTGTTGATCAAGCTGGGACGGAATCCGAGCGATGGATCTTCCCTCGCGTGATTCAACCCAATATGCGACTAATATCGGAGCAAAGACCCTACGATAGGTCAAATCGTCAGAACAATATCTTCAACTGTGACTGGTTTCCTTCTTAGTGTGCAAACTATATCAAGAATTGTGTCATATTTCATTTGTTATTGTTGAGCACATGGTAAGTATAGCTTTTGTTATTGCTTCTTTGTTGCGATGAATCACACGGCCGGTATCCGAACAAGGTGGCTCTTGTAAATACGCATTCTTTCACTATGCATCCTAGACAGATCGTATATTTACGAACAATCCAACGGATAATCTTTCTTCCCTCCCACGCCCCCGTTGAGAGTCGTATCGCAGGAGCTCTCTCGCCCGGCCCGATCCCGGATCTTGTCCTTTGACGACGGCAGTAGGAGTAGCGATGGGGGAGGTGATCGGTGCGCATCTATATTTAGTAGATATAGGCCTTCTTTTTCCTCGCTGTTTGTAGGTTTGGCTATGCCGGTGGAGCTAAGCTCGCTACCACTAGCGATCGGTGGTCGGAGGCTGGGGGTTGTGCTGCTTCTCGTCGTGCTCCGGGTGGAGCTGATGGACGTCAGCGTGACCTGTCCATCCACCATGAATAAGCTCGATCTTCCCTCTGAGCTGTTGAATCTTGAGCTCCTCTTCTGTGTTCTTGCTGCCATGGAGGTGGGGAGAACATGAGTCACTTGTTGATGAAGCTGCTGCTGAAAGACTATCATCGACGGCTCCTCTGCCGCCGATTCTTCAAGCCGAAGGGCGGCTTCTCCCTCCATCTTTGCTGGTGACGAAGGACCAGCACAAGGCCTTAATCAACCGCCGGTACAGGAGGCTTTGCCGCCCCGCCGTGGCTGGCTCCCGCCGTAGTGACCCAAGTGGCGTAGTCCCCGGTGTTGCTGCGGTTGTCCATGGCGTGGTTTCAACTCCACGAGGTGAAGAAGGAGCTGGACCTGATTGCTTATTTCAGTTTTCTTCTAAGGTCCGTTGGGCAAAAATCAAGGACCCCGGTGTAATTTCTTCTTTCTGTTGGGTCCTCTTTTGTAAAGTCTCGTCCGGATATTAATGAAGTTCTACCCTTCGGGCCGTTTCCGGTTCAAAAAAAATAAAAGAAAAATTACAAACAGTCATCCCGAGTTGGAAGGATCTCATTCTGATCCCATCTCTGTCACCGTGTGTACAGGCAAGACTGAATCATATTCCGTAATAGCAGAGCAAACGTACCACTGCCGATAGCTTGGTCGCTCTCCTGCTTCAGAGAAGAACTTTTTTTTCCGTCAATCTCCAGTATCTGTCGATCTTTCCTCTGTTTAACCAGAAAACTAGATTGCAAACTAGTAGCTGGGTGGAGGAGCAGAAACGCTTTTGGCCAGTACATGTGAACCACTAAACGATCTGAACGTTAGAGCTACATAAACACTTTGTGATGATGCTTCTAAAAATTATCAGATAATTCAAAACTCAAAGAAAAGACAGAGCAAAAGGTTAGACGATAAAAAAAATTGTGAAGGAGGAAAACTTTTTTTCAAAAAATATCAGAGCCAGGTTTCGATCCTGAGACCTGTGGGTTATGGGCCCACCACGCTTCCACTCTGATTTTGTAGTTCATTAGGAAGGCAAAAATCTATTACAGCAAATACCAAACCAAAATCGTGGTCCTACGGCAGCCAACCTAGTTGTCGGTTCCGTGGTCGCCCAACAAGTTAACTACTCCTCGAGTCATCAAAAGGGTGAGCGAGGGCAAAGGAGGCCGCGGTACGGTGGTGGTTGCAGATGCACATCAACACGCTCTCTCGTATACATGCGTGTGTACGCGAGACTAGACAAAGTTGGTACGTCGTCTGCGGTCTGCCCCGACCATCGTCCGCTTCGTGGTTCCCTCGCGCGGAGGCCCGTCTAGAATTGACCACAGTACGGCCCAACTACCCCGTCCCCTCCAACCCTACCATCTACCTCCCCCGTACTGCACGCCCCGCGCCGCAAACGTCTTCACGCCCCATCACCAGGAGCTCGGCACCACGCGCGGCGGCCACCTGCCCCCACCCTGCACGTGCTCAGGAAGATTTGGCAGAGCCGGGGAGCGCTCCCTGCCGAACCAGTTCGAGGGCCAAGTCCCGCCCCTTCTGCAGGACTCACCTCGCCGGCCTCTCCCCTGCACCCGCTCGCCATCGAGTCTCTCTTTCGGAAGGTCTCTGCCGACTGCGCCATCTAGATCGAGTATGCCAACCACGTTCCCGGTTCCGGCTTCGCCTCCTCCACCCGGCCCCGCCATCGCAAGAATAATCGCCGCACACTCAATCTAAGGATCCCGAGGAGGCCGAGGAGGAGAAGGCCATGATCGGGTGGCTGGAACCTGCAGGCCATCGCACGCGCCCGGCTAGCTCACATGGTTCATGCCTAACGACGTACCCGGCTCTCTTCAGCCGGCTCGCGTGGCACATCGAGGACCACAGGGAGGATTCAATATCTGTTTAGTCTGTCTACAGTACGATGGCTCCATGAAGTGTAAATCTCTTCACATGAAAGGTACAATAGGATACTGTATAGTGGCACTGAAAATCTGGAACGCTGATTTTTTTTTATCCATAGATTTATGAGCTAGCTCGTCTCAAATATTAATCATCAGGAGTTTAATATGCTAGGTTGCAGGTACTGAAATATTAAGCTCCTGATTAATATGCTAGATTTATGAGCTAGCTCGTCTCAAATATTAATCAGGAGTTTAATATGCTAGGTTGCAGGTACTGAAACTTATCATTTTCTTTTACATCTTTATGCTTTGGTCTATGCTAGGTGCCGGTACTGAAGCTTGTAACTTTGAAACCATCATAGCCGAGTTCTCTGGGATTTGTTGGCCGGTCATTTGACTCAAGCAATTAAGCAGTTCCGACGGTGCTCCTTGTCTACTCTCAGGAATCAAGATAACAAACTGTGTGTACATTTTTCACCCTCCCATTATTCCTGTCAATTTTTATTCCCATTATTGGTTCAGAGCTTAATGAAGTTACATATGTTTGATGCAGAAGTGGAATTTTAAGATGTGTATGCATAAATAAGGTATGGATTTAGATTTACAAATTTTGCATTATGTATTTTAATTTAATTTGCATATTTCTATCATCTTGAATATTTATAATATGGTGGAGGTGAGGTGATTTTTGTATGTTCCAGAATCTCAAAATTATTAGCTGTTTTAATTGATTGTCAATTGTCAACAGATTATGTGGCTCCTTTACTCCTTTAAATGTCTCATAAAATAATATATGTGTTCTTTGATATTTCATTTCTTAACCCAGAGGATTTTGCCTCTTTGTGTTTTGCGATATTTGAAGAGGATTTGTATGCACCACTGATATAAGGGTTGTGCTAAGCCGGCTTAATATTTCATTTTCACATGAAAATATTCAGTTGTAGTTCTAAGGACATGGGAGAGAAGAGGGCCGAGGAGAAGATGCTTCAAGGGGCTTGAGAACACCGACACCTAACTATGTACACTTCTCTTCTCCAACTTCGGATTCTCATGCAATTTTCCTGTTTCCTGACCACTTTCTTTGGACATGACTACAACTGAAGCATCTCAGTTAGAGCTAACATGCATTTCCAACCACCCCCTCTGCCTCTTTTGAACCCCCAGCTCGAATCTCCTCAGATCCAATAGGAAAGCTGGATTTTAGCGGTTTTCCCATGTTGTGTGGGGATTTATGGATGGGAGGTCTCGGGCGATGCACCGTATTATGGAGTACCATCTTGTGAAGGTCGATGTGGCTCACATGGATTAGTAAGCAGTGATTGCTTGGCTTCCTTTCGCTAGAGCACCAATTTATAGTTGATGTGAATGTTGCACTTAGCACCCATAGTTTCAGGCTTTTTGTGGTGATTATACAAGGACTTTATTCGAGTGATGGTTCTATATCTCATTATTATACCCAATCTAAGACTCTTATCTGAGATAACGCTCTTTAATTGTTTACTTCAACAAAAAAAATGTGTTTACATTCCTGATCTTTTTCTCGGCATGCTAAACATTTGTTATATTGTGTTCATTGATTATTTTTTGTATCAACCTTGAACACATGCCAAGTTGTATGAGTGTTGTTCCTGTTTGTTTCTCATGATAAGTTACAATGACAGTGTCCGAGTAACACTGCACGTAAAAATGTGTTCTTCATTGATTATGCCTCCGAATTTGATCATATGTTAGGAGAAAACATATACACATCTTAATTTGGTAGAAATACACCTGTTGTTTGTGCCTTTTTACTAAAATTTTATCCTCCATGTGGGTCGCTTCATAATGGTGTTATGTTCTCTTGTTGCACATTTTATAACTCTTGAAATGTTGACCATATACTCCATATTTTGTACTTGTGTGTTTGATGTGATGAATCACAAGGAATTATCATATATTTTAAGAAAACACATGCATTGATGAATTGAAAATAAATTCAAAAGTATTTTGGGATTTTAAAATAGACTATCTTTTTTCCGATGTTCGTTTCTTGAAATAATGAGCACTACCTTCTTGTTGTAACGAATCTACAAGGACGGTATAGGACTAAGGTAGCTTTTCAAAAGGTGATCTTTCATTGATTATGCATAAATAAGGAATCATATACACTCAGAAACATGTCCTTCAACTCCTCTTAGACACAACCGCATTCATCTCTCATAGGATACCCCACTCTGTTCTTAGCCTCCACCTCTACCTATTTTCATTCCCCCGCTTAAATCTATTAAGATATGATGGGTACATAGAGATGTCAATTGATTTCCCATCATGGTGACTTTGTTGTATGAATCTGGTTAGAATGTGTTATAGGAGCTAGATTTGCTAAATTTCCTTGTATATGATGTAGATTTAGGGTTGGGAGGTCTCAGAAGATTTAGTGTATCCGGCTTATTTGGAATCGTTCGCAGCAGAAAAAGGCGACGTACTTTACTATATCGTGCTGGTTGATCCGATTTGTTCTGAGTAGCCACATTTCAATGTGTGCCATTTGTAGCTAAACTATTTAGTTGATTGGATGTTGGGCTTAACCTCCACTATTATCCTAAAGTTGATCTGAGCGATGGGCATGTCCTTGATTATAGAACATGGGTAGGGTATGGAAATAAGTCACATCCTTTAACCTCAACCGCTACCTTAGAGCTCCATGTCCTTGTGTCGGTAACCCAGAACCAAAAGGTAAAGATACTAAATACATAATTTTTCTGCAGAAATCATGAACAAGTTGATTGCACTTGATTGGTCTTGGACATGCTCTAGTACACCAAGAACTCACTTCCCCCCTCTCTACATAGGCGTCGAAGCGCCATTTTTCATGTTACTGACAAGTACTGTTTTACTCGTTCTGTGATATGACATCCTTGTGACCTAGTCGCGTGCTTGCAAGCGGTGTCTATGTGATATCACCGAGAGGGCCCAGAGTATACTTGTCCATCATTTTGATGGACAAATCCCACTCTTGATCCATGAGCCTCAAAAAATACTTTCGGAATACCCAACGGCACCTTTATAGTCACCCTGTTACGGTGTGAAGTTTCATGACATCAAAGCACTATTTCGGTGTTAGTGATTGACATGATCTCATGGTCTAAGGATTAGAGTTACTTCGTATGTGTGATATAACAATGTAACTTAATGACTTGATCGTATTGCTATATTCACTTTGGGTCTATGTTCATCACGTCATTCTTCTAATGATATGACCCCGTTATTAACAACATCTAATGTTCATGATCAGGCAACCTTGATCATCTATTAATCAACGAGCTAGTTAAAAGAGAGACTTTACTAGGAATCATTGTTTGTTTATTAAACAAACATGTATCAACGTTTCCGGTTAATAAAATTCTAGCATGAGAAATGAACATTTATCATAAATAAGGAATAAGATAATAACCACTTTATTAGTTGCCTCTCGGGCATATTCCCTTCACAAATCTCTTAACATTACTAGGGAATATCCTATAGCAGCATCAGATAGCACCGGCGCACCAACTGTAGGAGCCGTCGGCGGTAAGTACCCCCGGTGCGCTAGAAAGAGCACCGCCGGTGCTACTATCCTTACCCCTGACGCTCGCAGTATCCAGCGCGTCGTCGCTAAAGGCAGACCAGCCCCACCCCCTCGGGGCAAACTTACCCCCGGCGCCCCGCTTCCCCACGCGCCGGCGGTAACTGCACTTACCCCCAGCGCGTTGTGGTATCAGTGCGCCGGCGGTAACCCAGGACTTACCCCCGGCGCCCCTGCATGCCTACGCGCCGGCTGTGGACCGCCTTTTTAGTTTCCTAAACCAGAAACGAAAATGATAAAATATTTAAAAAATAAATTCCTTTGATTCGTGGGTAGGGTGTACTGTCTAGTTGATATAGAAATTTTGAAATACTCCGTTTGACCTTTTATGCAAAATTCAAAAATAAAACGTAAAATGGTCATAAGTTTTGCATATGACGTCGAAAAACGCGTTCAATATATCAAAAGAAGCGTGAGCAAATTTCAGATCCAACCTCACTGGCCTTCGGCCTGTGAGATTTTTTCAGAATCGGCGAATGCCAAAAGGAAAAAAAGTTATTTGAGACTGACTAAATTTTCAAAATAAAAACAAATATAAAAAATGTTTTTTTTCATAAAAGATACTAAGGATGTCATATTTGGATTCCACGTATTCTTCTAATCAA
Source organism: Alopecurus myosuroides (assembly GCA_028641055.1). Classification (NCBI taxonomy): domain Eukaryota; kingdom Viridiplantae; phylum Streptophyta; class Magnoliopsida; order Poales; family Poaceae; genus Alopecurus; species Alopecurus myosuroides. The sequence goes on along the minus strand of CM054060.1, from coordinate 412,385,606 downwards.
TTTAGACATATTATTTGTCGAATTTGGAAACACGGATTTATAGATATGGTGCAATAGTTAAAGGATTGATAACAAGAAAAAATGAGGGAGTCATAGGTAGAGTAGTGGGATGGAACTAAGAAGTTAAGCGTGCTCGGGCTAGAGTAGTGGGAGGATGGGTGACCGAGCGGGAAGTTGACCAAAGTTGACAAAGGAGACCTAAAATGATAGAGAGAAAATTCAAATAAATTGAATATATGTTTTTATTTGTTTTCAAAAAAAAAATTAGATATTACAAAAAAAAATTCCCGGATGTTACCGCCGGCGCGTGGGATGTTGTTGCGCCGGCGGTAAGTTTTTTACCGACGGCGCGTTTAGCCAGCGCGTCGGCGGTAACTTCTTACCACCGGCGTGAGCATCGCCGGCGCGCGCCCATGCGCCGGCGGTAAGCCCATTTGGAGCGCCGACGGTAAGCCTTTTCCTAGTAGTGTAATATCTTGTGGGAACACAAAGATGTCAATTGATTCCTTCATGGATTGATTCCTTCATGGTGACTTTGTTGTATGAATTTGATTAGAATGTGTTATAGGAGCTAGATTTGCTAAATTTTCTTGTATATGATGTAGATTTAGGGTTGGGAGGTCTCAGAAGATTTAGTGTATCCGGCTTATTTGGAATCGTTCGCAGCAGAAAAAGGCGACGTACTTTACTATATCGTGCTGGTTGATCCGATTTGTTCTGAGTAGCCACATTTCAATGTGTGCCATTTGTAGCTAAACTATTTAGTTGATTGGCTGCTGGGCTTAACCTCCACTATTATCCTAAAGTTGATCTGAGCTATGGGCATGTCCTTGATTATAGAACATGGGTAGGGTATGGAAATAAGTCACATCCTTTAACCTCAACCGCTACCTTAGAGCTCCATGTCCTTGGGTCGGTAACCCAGAACCAAAAGGTAAAGATACTAAATACATAATTTTTCTGCAGAAATCATGAACAAGTTGATTGCACTTGATTGGTCTTGGACATGCTCTAGTACACCAAGAACTCATTTCCCCCTCTCTACATAGGCGTCGAAGCGCCATTTTTCATGTTACTGACAAGTACTGTTTTACTCGTTTCGTGATATGACATCCTTGTGACCTAGTCGCGTGCTTGCAAGCGGTGTCTATGTGATATCACCGAGAGGGCCCAGAGTATACTTGTCCATCATTTTGATGGACAAATCCCACTCTTGATCCATGAGCCTCAAAAAATACTTTCGGAATACCCAACGGCACCTTTATAGTCACCCTTGCTAGGAAGCAAGTTTATAAGAAATGTGGCAGTGAGAAAAGCTTCATCCCAAAATTTTAAAGGCATAGATACATGAGCAAGAAGAGCAATACCAACTTCGACAATGTGGCGATGTTTGCGGTCAGCAGAACCATTTTGTTGATGATCATGCAGGCAAGAAACATGATGTGTAATGCCAGCTTTTTGAAAGAAACCATTTAGCTTCTCATACTCACCCCCCCACCCCAATCAGTTTGCATAGTAACAATTTTCCTAGCAAACTTGCGTTCAACATATTGTTGGAAATTCATAAAAACTTCATACACATCAGAACACTTTTTGAGCAAATATATCCATGTAAATTTACTATAATCATCAATAAAGCTTACATAGTACTCATGTTTACTAACACAAGTAGGTGCTGGACCCCATACATCAGAAAACACTTGTTCCAAAGGAACAGTGGAAACACTGGTGGAAATAGGATATGGCAACTGATGGCTCTTAGCAAGTTGACAAGAGTCACATACATAAGGATTTGTTTCAGGGGAATGAGAAATACTATGTTTGCGAAGTATCTATTGAACGACAAATGAAGAAGGATGTCCTAAACGCCGATGCCATGTGGAAGACGACGACTTTATTGTGATAAAATTTTGCTTGGAAGACCCACTGGCGACAGGCACGAGAGGGTAAAGACCATCACGGCAAGGCCCTCAAACATAATTCTCTTTGTGGCTTGGTCCTTTATCAGAAAAAAGAACGGGTGAAATTCAAGAAAAACATTGTTATCAAGCGCAAGCTTATGAACAGATAAGAGATTTTTGGAAGCATTAGGAACATGCAGGACATTATTGAGATGAAACGAGCTATGTGGGGTGCTTTAAACAGAATGACCAATATGATTAATATGCATGCTATTACCGTTTGCCGTGTGAACGTGATCACGCCCTTGATACTTGTCATAGGTGGAGAGCTTGTTCAGTTATCCAGTGATGTGGTCGGTGGCGCCGGTGTCAACACCATATGAAGAAAAATGCGCTCCTCTGTTTCCTTTATCACCATCATCATAATTATCACCCTGATAGCGCCACCAACAGTCACTCGCAGGGTGCCCATGGATCTTGCAAATCTGACAAGTGATATCAACATAGGGGGTTGGGGCACGGCCACGGCGACCATCACGACGACCACGGTTGTCGCGGAGACCACCATGATCACGGCGATCACGATATCCTCCACGATCATCCTGACGAGCACCACGGTTATCGTACTGCTGTCCACCGCGGTTGTCATACTGCTGTGCACCGCGGTTGTCACCACGGTTGTCATACTGCTGTCCACCGCGGTTATACTAACGACCACGGTTGTCATGCTGCTGACGGCCGCGGGTGTGGGAACCACCACGGCTGGTCACATTGGCCGAAGAAGTGAACACCTCATCTCCATTATGAGGGGTGTGAAGTTGATCATATGCTTCGAGCTGATTGAACAAGTCAGAGAGAGAGGTGCTAGGATTTGCATTGATAGCTGTTTTGAGACTATTGTAAGAACTGTCAAGACCATGAAGAATGTACCAAATAAGCTCATCATCATCAAGAGGTTTACCAGCAGCAGGAAGCTCAGAGGCTAAGGTTTTCATCTTTGCAAGATATTTGGTGGCCGAAAAATCACCTTTCTTGGAGTCGTTGATGGCACTCCGGAGTTGTTGGATCCTGGAACGAGACTTTGGGGATACAAGGGCGTTGATAGCAGCCCACACATCAGCAGAGGAGTCAAGATCAGTTACGTGAGCCAGAATGTCAGGGGACAACGAGTTCAAGAGGAACCGCAACACTTGTTGATCTAGAGCAATCCAAGTAAGGAAATCAGGATTTTCAACTTTCATCTTCTTCTAGTTTGCATCCTCCACCTGCAGGTATTCCTCGGGAGCATCCTCGTTTCCTTCCACAAGCGCAAGAACCCGGGCACCGCGCAGAGCAGGGACGACGAGGGCCTTCAAAACCTGGAAGTTGTCTCGTGTCAAAAGCTGGGTCAGAGGACTGCCGAGAGGTGCGGCTAACACAAGCACTGAGGATGAGGAAGCCATGAAGAACGACGGGGGAGAGAGAGGGTGTTGAATAATTAGGCATTATTTCCACGATTAATTCCAGAATATAAATCATGACGAAAGCAGCTATTAACATGTGAAACTCAAACATACTAGATGCAGCAGACAACATGAATAATAGCAACACAATCTCTCTAAACATGTAAACAGTAGACATGTTAAACATACAGGTCAGGACATAGATTCCGTACCGATCGTTTGTAGTAACGTTGTTGATGATAACGTTGGCGATGACGGGTCGGAGTAGACGACGCTTGAGGCGACGGTACGCAGCACCGCCTGACTTCTTAGGCAGACGAGCCGTCGTGGAAGCAGCGAGCAGTCGCGCGAAGCGCTTCCCAAAAACCTAATTCTCCCTCTCTCGTACATGATCACAAAGGCGACCGGTTCCGGAGACCTGCTCTCCCATTCGCCGGTGGACGCCGGCGCTCAGGATGGAGTAGACTACGTTGGCGGCGTAAGGAACGAGGTGTGGCAAAACCTAGATTGGTTTCGGTGTGTGTAGAGCGCCCACGGTGCGCGTCTTTTATAGTGCGGTTCGGAAAACCCTAATGTGTGCGACGTGGGAGGCCCACGCCACACGTCTGAGTCGGTTGCAGCATGCGATACGGGAGCGACCCGAACCGCCTCAGCTGTGAGGCGTCCGTCACGACTACGAAATCGGTTTTCCAAAACAGCAAAATAAACATAAGTATTGTCTCGGCTCGAGGCTCGATTCACGAAACGCAATCGCGACGTGTCGTGTCGAGTCGAGACGAGCGAGCGGCAGAGGAGGAGGAGGAGAAGTGCGCGAGAGGCTCTCTTTTTCTCACTCACATACAATCCCTACAACACTCCACCTTATAAGGTGGTGTGCAACTCCTCAAACTTCCAATGTGGGACTAAACTTCCCACTCCCACCACTCACTTGTACACATGGGCCATTTTGAGATTTCAGGATTTGTCTATTGGGCTACCCACATATGGGTCCAATATTTTAGCACACACACAATTGGCCAAATATTTCATCAATCCCCCACCAGATCTCAAATTCCCATTTGAAGATTTGCTAATTCTCGCTACTTTTTTATATACTAGTGTTTCAGCAGAGACTGTTAAGTTGAACTTCCGCCTAGATCCTTAAGCTACATCTATGAACAACTTGAACAATGGACTATGCCTTGAATTGCAAGTTTTGTGCCAATAGACTTTACTCAAAGTCATAACTAGTACTTGGCTGCTAGTAGCCTACCCCGTGGGTGGAGCATATACGTCGTACTCCGTGGTCTCTTCATGAGTTTACTAGAGATCACCCAAATCTCATAGACTGCGACGTTTACAGTCGGACTCACATAGGTGTGTTCTTTCAAGAATGCTCTGTAGGACAACATCTTTGCTATAAATAGCCGACATAAACACATTAAGGCATGTTGCCAACCTGCCTTACAGCTCTTTGAGAGTTATATGCATCATCACTTAGAGAGGGTTTACCAAATACTCTCCTCAGTGAAACCACTAGCTTGTTCTTCCCAGGTCCTAATTCACGGGATTTCCGATCACATAGATTGGGTTACCACTATGGTGTAACGCTCACGGGTCTCATACCCATCTCTCTCGATGCACTATCTGTCACATTACCTGATAGTCCCTTCGTAAAGGGATCTGCCAGGTTTTTGTCTGTTTGAATATACGTAACAGTAATTACTCCGGAATTTCTCAATTTCCTGACAGACTTCAAACGTCTTTTGACGTTTCTTGATGATTTCGCATTATGCTTAGAACTGGTCACCTTGGCAATCACCGTTTGATTGTCACAGTTCATGAGGATAGCCGGTAATGGTTTCTCAACCACCGGCAAGTCCATCAAGAGCTCACGCAGCCATTCTGCCTCAACAGTGGATGTATCTAAAGCAGCAAGTTCTGCTTCCATGGTTGACCTCGTCAATATGGTCTGTTTACAATACCTCCATGACACCGCGCCACCTCCAAAAAGAAATGCATATCCACTTGTGGCGTAGAGCTCATCTACATCTGAAATCCAGTTGGAGTCACTATATCCCTCAAGCACAACAGGGTGCCCTGAATAATGAATCCCATAGCTCATAGTACCATTCAGATAGCGCATGACCCTTTCAAGTGCATGCCAATGATCATTACCTGGGTTTGACATGAACCTGCACAATTTGCTCACATCAAAAGAGATATCAGGCCTCGTCGCGCTCGCAAGGTACTTGAGTGAACCGATTATTTGAGAGTATCTCAATTGATCTTTCGTAATCCTCTTGTTCTTTCGAAGCGTCACACTAGGATCATAAGGTGTTGGAGAAGGCTTGCTATCAATAAAGCCGAAACGGCTCAAGATCTTCTCAACATAGTGTGGTTGCGTCAACGTAATCCCACTCTCATCCTTAATAAGCTTGATGTTCAGAATTACATCAGCTTCTCCCAGATCTTTCATATAAAAACACTTTGATAGAAAAGACTTGACCTCATTGATCACAATTATGCTTGTACCGAAAATCAGTATATCGTCAACATACAAGCATAATATAACACTATCGCCCCCACCATGGCGATAGTATACACACCTGTCAGCTTCATTAATGACAAAGCCCGCAGAAGTTAAAGTTTTGTCGAACTTCTCATGCCATTGCTCAGGTGCTTGTTTAAGTCCATACAAAGATTTTAACAATTTGCACACCTTTCAGTCCATTTGATGAACGATAAGACCATAAGAGGCAGCCAGGGAAAGTAGTACACGAATGGTGGTGAGTCTGGCAACAGGTGAATAGGTGTCAAAATAATCTTTGCCTTCTCGCTTAGTGTAGGCCTTGGCTACAAGCCGTGCCTTGTACTTCTCAATAGTACCATCAGGCCTTAACTTCTTCTTGAACACCCACTTACAGCCCACTGGCTGACAACCATAAGATCGTTCAGATAACTCCCACGTCCCATTAGAAAGAATGGAGTCCACCTCCTTATGGACAGCTTCTTTCCTGTCATCTGCATCTGGAGATGCAAATGCCTCTGCAATAGACGTAGGAGTATTGTGCACAAGGTACACAATGAAATCATCACCAAAGGATTTTTCAATTCTCTGTCTCTTACTCCGTTTAGGAGCTTCATTGTCATCCTTCTCAAGGACTTTCTCATCATGTGGTTGTTCAGTATGATCACTAGATATACTAGATTCCAGAATTAATTCAAAAGAAAATTCAGCAAAACTATGCATATCTTTCATAGGAAACATATTCTCAAAAAATGTTGCATCACGAGATTCCATAATAGTATCAACATGCATATCAGGTACCTCGGATTTAACCACTAGAAATCTATAACCAATGCTACATTGAGCATAACCTAGAAAGATACAATCCACTGTTTTCGGTCCGAGTTTGCGTTTCTTTGGAATTGGAATGTTGACTTTTGCCAAGCATCCCCAAGTATGCAAATAAGAAAGTGATAGTTTTCTCCCAACCCACTCCTCATAAGGGGTTTTCTCTTTATTCTTGTTAGGAACTTTATTCAGGACATGACACGAAGTCAACAAAGCCTCCCCCCACAATGCCTTAGATAAACCAGCAGTGTCCAGCATGGCGTTCACCAAGTCGGTCAGCGTGCGGTTTTTCCTCTCAGCAATTCCGTTTGATTGTGGTGAGTAGGGAGGGGTCCTCTCGTGAATAATACCGTGTTCCTCACAGAATTCATCAAATAATTTAGAGAAATACTCTCCACCACGATCCGACCTAAAACGCTTGATCTTTCTCTCTAACTGATTTTCAACTTCAACCTTAGAGATTTTAAAGTAGTCTAAAGCCTCATCTTTAGTTTGCAACAAATAAACATAGCAGAATCTAGTAGCATCATCAATGCGCGTCATGAAATATCTCTTTCCACCTTTTGTCAACACACCATTCATCTCGCATAGATAGTCGAGACAGTAAACAAAAATTAAAATGACATAAACGAGAGTGCCAAGCACTAGCATCTGAATCCACATTGCCACAAATATGGTTTACTGACTTATTGCAGAATTCAGAAAGAGAAAAGCGGAACAAGGCTCCGCACTCATAGCCTTTACCAATAAATTGTCCAGATCTCGACACAACTACTTTATTGGACTCAAACACTACTTTAAACCCATCTCTGCAAAGAAGGGAGCCGCTGACGAGATTCTTATTCATAGAAGGGACATGCTGCACGTCCCTCAGCTGCACGATCTTCCCCGAAGTAAACTTTAGATCTACCGTGCCAACACCACGAACAGAAGCATGTGACCCATTCCCCATTAGGACGGAAGAATCCCGTGCGATCTGATAAGAAGTGAACATAGAGATGTCAGCACACACATGAACATTAGCACCCTCATCAATCCACCAACATGGAGATTGAAGAACTGAAAGTACCATCGGTATATTACCGTACCCATCATTGTTGCTAGCGGTCACCACGTTGACATTCTTGGAGGCTTTCTTCCCTTTCTTGTCTGCACGATCTAGGCAGTCAACAGAAAAGTGGCCGAGCGCTCCACACGTAAAGCACTCGAGCCCAGCTTTGTTCAGCACCTTCTTCTTCTTATTATTCTTAAAGGCAGTAGTGTTCACACGACCATTGAACTGGGGCTTATAGTTCCCTTTATTCTTGATGTTATTCTTGACGTGATGATTTTTCTGCACCATACTGGCGCTAGACTGCAAATCACCACCTCTCTCAGTTGTGTCATTTGCCCGAACTTTCTCCTCAACATCAAGATACACTATCAGGTTTTCAACCGATATCTCATGTCTCTTATGTTTGAGAGATGTGGCAAAATTCCTCCATGAAGAAGGCAGCTTTGCAATAATGCATCCAGCAACAAACTTATCAGGAATCACACACTTGAGCAGATCAAGCTCCTTCGCAATGCACTGTATCTCATGAGCCTGTTCGACTACAGAACGGTTATTCACCATCTTGTAGTTGATAAAGCTCTCCATGATATACAGCTCACTGCCAGCATCGGACGCATCGAATTTAGTATTCAGTGCATCCCAGAGCTCCTTAGCGTCTTCGATATGCATATACATATCGCACAGATGTCCCTCCAGGACACTCAGAATACAGCGTCTAAAATTATTATTGGCTTCCTTGAACTTATTCTGAACCTCGTCAGAAGCTCCTTCAGGAAGGCCATTCATAATAATGTCCCACACTTTCATGGACTGGAGCCACAGTTGGCTTCTCAGTTGTCATCTCTTAAAGGTGGTACCATTGAACCTTTCCGGTTTCATTGAATCACTTAAGTGGGTCATAGTCAATTTAGCAAATTGCCTACAATTAGGTTTTTGGATTGTTGAATAATTAGGCATAATTTCCACGATTAATTCCAGAATATAAGTCATGACGAAAGCAGCTATTAACATGTGAAACTCAAACATACTAGATGCAGCAGACAACATGAATAATAGCAACACGATCTCTCTAAACATGTAAACAGTAGACATGTTAAACAGACAGATCAGGACACAGATTCCGTACCGATCGTTTGTAGTAACGTTGTTGATGACAACAATGGCGATGACGGGTCGGAGTAGACGCCGCTTGAGGCGACGGTACGCAACACCGCCTGACTTGTTAGGCAGACGAGCCATCGTGGAAGCAGCGAGCAGTCGCGCGAAGCGCTTCCCAAAAACCTAATTCGCCCTCTCCCGTACAGGATCACAAAGGCGACTGGTTCCGGAGACCTGCTCTCCCGTTCGCCGGTGGACGCCGGCGCTCGGGATGGAGTAGACTACGTTGGCGGCGCAAGGAACGAACGGTGGCAAAATCTAGATTGGTTTCGGTGTGTGTACAGCGCCCACGCCGCACGTCCGAGTCGGTTGCAGCACGCGATACGGCGCCCACGCCCACCCGAACCGCCTCAGCTGTAACACGTCCGTCACGACTATGAAATCGGTTTTCCAAAACAGAAAAATAAACATAAGTATTGTCTCTGCTCGAGGCTCGATTCACGAAACGCGATCGCAACGTGCCGTGGCGTGTCGAGTCGATACGAGCGAGCGGCGGAGGAGGAGTAGGAGCAGTGCGCGAGAGGCTCTCTTGTTCTCACTCACATACAATCACTACAACACTCCACCTTATAAGGTGGTGTGCAACTACTCAAACTTCCAATGTGGGACAAAATTTCTCACTCCCACCACTCACTTGTACACATGGGCCATTTTGAGATTTCAGGATTTATCTATTGGGCTATCCACATATGGGTCCAATATTTTAGCACACACACAATGGGCCAAATATTTCATCAGAGGATATGTGTAGCGGCGGCGGCGGCAACAACTACGTGTGGCGGCCGCGACGAAAAAAAGGTTGTAGGGCCTGGGGCGGTGGCTCTTCAGAGCAGCGGCGGCGGCAGGGTTGTATGTGGCGGCGGCGGCGGCAGATTGCAGCGGCGGCGGCGGCCGGTTCTAGGGTTTTCGGCGGCTAGGTCGAGGGAAGAGGCTAGCTCGATACCATGTTATTTTTGGCTGTAACGATCGTTGCCCTGAGAGGGTCGATCAGTTGCATGTTATTGGGCCAGGGAACAGCCCCCTGCGTGGCTTACAGTTTGTGTACGTATACGATTGGAGTACTACTCCATATCGTATACGTAACATTACATATACGCTAACAATTTTACCAGCACACCAACTCTATGTACAGTAGCTCTTGGAAAGGTGATCATTCATTAATTGTACGTCAAAAACTGATCATATATTTTGGAACCCTCGTTGTGACTACTGGTCCGGTTGGAATGTGTAATCTTAGGCTTGGATGATTCTCTTACAAACGGATGCGGATTTGGGTATGGAAGGACTTGGCGATGTAGTGTGCTTTGCTTAGTCGAAATATGTAGTCTACCCGAAAAAACAAGTAGCATAATATCTTGTATAGACGAATACGTTTCCTATGGAGCTACCCAATTGCTATGTTACTTTGTTGTTTAGTTTGATGTATTGCGTGATTATACCAAACCCACCACTAATATGGGAGCAAAACACCCTACGTTGGTTCGCATCTGTAGGACATGGTTTTTTTTTTGTGCCTATTTTTTCTTTGTATGCAAACTATATCCCCTGTGTTAAATTGTATTCCGTAAAAACAGCACACCACTGCGGCCTAACCTCGAGCTTTGATAGCGTGTTCTTTGTAAGTAACCGCCCATCTCCAGTAGTATCTCCAGGACATTTCATGATTGATTCTGAGCAGACGGCGAACGTCCTGTATTTCCCCACGCTCTGATCTCCCCCATTTATACAAGCTTCAGATCCGTTTCCATGTTTGTGTTTTTTTTTGAAACTCAAATACTTAATATTACTCAGGCAGATTACAAGAAATCTCCAGGCATTCTCGCAGGAATCCTGGTATATAGTTGACCCAGAGGCATCTACGTCTAGAAGTAGTAGCCTGCTTAGCACAGAGGTGTGCCGCTACATTACTTGATCTAGCCACATGCGATATAATGCAATTACTGAAGCTAAAAGCTAACTCTTTCACCTCTCTACAAACCTGCCCAATATCTGCCCTAATGAAGTCATCAGAGTTACACAACTTAACCACTTCAAGGGCATCACTCTCCAGCTCTACCTGTGTGTATCCAAGATCGCTAGCAAACCGGAGACCATCCCGTACTGCCAAGGCCTCCATAGATCTTGCATCCGCCGAGAATTCGTACCAAATAGCTTGGGCACGAATGAGTTCTCCTTCGCAGTTGCGAATTACCACCCCTGTTGAGCCAGACCGAGAGGAGAGGTCGAACCCTGCATCAACATTCACTTTGATATAATTTTCCTGCGGTGGCTTCCACTTCGAATCCGGCTCCTTTTTTGTATGTCCCTTCTTGGATTGTGTAGCCAGGTCCCAGGCCGCATCCACAGCCCAGCGCACCGAGGACTCCATCAGCCTTCCCCTTTCTCCATGTCTGCGTTTATTTCTCGCAGACCAAATAGCCCAGCATCCACAGAGGATTATCGCGGCATTGCTCGTTGAGATCAGTTCCCCTCCAATGATATCAGCCGCCCATGAATCCGGGTGAAGATCAGGGATTTTCACCATTGTTATTCTCTTCATCTCGGCCCAGAACAATTTTGCCCAAGTACACTTGAAGAAGGAGTGGAAAATTGTTTCCCCCGCACCGCAATCTTCACAGTTGGACAATCTTTCAACATGTCTCTCTCGAAGAATGGATCTGGCTGGTACAAATTTATGTATTGTTCTCCACCAAAAATTTCTGATTTTCGGGGGCACTGGCATTTTCCACAATCTCTTCCAGACCATGTTACTTGCACCCAGTGAACTCGAAGGGTTATGTGATAAACTCCTTTGGGTGCATATCTGAGAATAGGCTGACCGAACCGAAAAATTCCCGTTCTTCTCAAATTTCCACCCCCAAACATCTTCGTCTTCCCCGATAGTGATGCGTTTGATAGCTTGTATATCTGGGTAGATGAAGTTTGCTGCCAGTTTTTCATCATTCCACTCACCATTAGCATGATCAATCAGTTCCTCCACCTTGATAGCTGTAGCACTTTGAATCCTAACCAGAGGCCTGGATCCAACATTCTCATCTATCCAGGGGTCTTCCCAAATACGGATGGATGAACCATTGCCCACTCTTTTTATCAGCCCGAGACCAAGAGCATCTCTACCATGTAGAATTTCCTGCCATGTATGTGATGAATTCTTTTTTCTCCCAGCCATCATAAACTCTCTGTCATGATAGTATCTACCTTTGAGGACACGTGCACACAGGGACTCAGGTCTTGTCATTAGTCGCCATCCTTGTTTAGCTAACATTGCTTGATTAAAGAGCTCAAAGTCCCTAAAGCCCATACCACCCTCGCCTTTGGGAATCGCAATATTTTCCCATTTCTTCCAGTGCAATCGCCTCTTCTTCTCATCACCCCCCACCAGAATCTTGCAACCACCGAGGTTAACTTCTTACAAAACTTCCTCGAGAACCGAAAACAGCTCATAGAATACGTGGGTATAGCCTGACACACTGCTTTTATAAAAACCTCTCTTCCCGCGCTGCTTAGCAATCTCGGAATTCCTCCATTGAGGAGTTTCTTCACCTTAGCCACAATGTGTTCGAATTGAGAATCACTTGATCTTCCAAGGGCCGTGGGTAGCCCTAAGTACTTCTCCCCAAGTGCTTCCGTTGGTATAACCAACCTGTCATGGCAAGCCTTCTTCATTGGGGCAGTAGTATTTTTGCTAAAGAAAATTGCTGATTTGCTTTTATTGACCAATTGACCCGAGCCTCTTCTGTATAGCTCCAATATGGAGTGAAGTCTATCAGCTCCTTCCGCAGAGGCCTGTGAAAAAATCAAGCAATCATCAGCAAAGAGAAGGTGGGACACCCACGGCGCATGGATGCCCACCCTAACCCCACGAGCCAGATGTGCAGGTCCAATATTTTTCAACATGCTGCTAAAACCTTCTCCACATAGGAGAAACAAATACGGGGAGAGAGGATCCCCTTGCCGAATCCCACGTGTGGGACTGAATATCTCAGAAAAAACACCATTCACCCTCACAGAGAAGGTAACTGTTTCCACACATCTCATAATAAGATTAATCCATTGGGGTGAGAAGCCCAATTTAGCCATTATTCCCCGGAGGTAACTCCACTCAACACGGTCATAAGCCTTCGTCATGTCGAGTTTAAAGGCCCCTGCCGCTGATTTTCCCTTCTTTCTCTTCAAATAGTGTATGCATTCATACGCCGTTAGCACGTTATCCGTGATTAATCTCCCTGGCACAAATGCACTTTGCTCCTCCGATATAATCACCTCCAGAACTGGTCTCAATCTTAGAGCCAGAACCTTTGACGCAATTTTATATAGCACATTACAAAGAGCTATCGGTCTAAACTGAGTCAGATCCTGCGGAGATTTGATTTTGGGAATAAGAACAAGTACTGTTGAATTAACATCCACTGGCATCTCACCTCCCTCCAAAAATTTTCGGATTGCCGAGCACACCATTACTTTCAACAGACTCCAGTGCTTGATATAAAAGGCCACATTAAAACCATCAGGTCCCGGTGATTTATTGGGGTGCATCATAAACAGAGCGTTTTCAATCTCCTTGTCCGTGAAAGGAGCCAGTAACTCCTCGTTCATATACTCCGTGACCTTCTCCGGAACCCAATCAGTAACAAGCTCTGGTTGTGTATCCTCCTGACTCGAGAATAGGTTCTTGTAGAAATTTATTGCCATGTTTTCCAGTCCCAACTGAGTGGTTTCCACCGAACCATCCTCTCTCTTTAGAGCCTTTATTTTGTTAGTACGTGCTCTGTGCTTAGCTTTAGAATGGAAAAAAGCAGTGTTCCTATCTCCATCTTTTATCCAAAGCACTCTAGAGCGCTGATGCGCTTCAATTTCCTCCCGTGACTGCAGTTCCGAGATCCTTCTCATTAATTGTAATTCAGCTCTAGAAGGACCCGAGCCAAGAGAGCCCCTTCTTACCTTCTCCAATCTTGCCCGCAAACTTCTCAGCTGTTTAAAAACAGAACCATACTCCTCTCTGCTCCATGTTTGTAGCAACTGCCGTACACTTCCCAAAGCTGACACCACATCACCGAGCGTCTGTGCATTCGAACAAAGGCTTGCATTGACAATTTGTTCATAGTTCTGATGCCTGAGCCATGCATTCTCAAATCGGAAGGGTCGTTGTGCACTCTCACCCAAACACCAATCCGATCTCTGAATTTTAATTAGAATAGCACAATGGTCACTTTGTGTGGTCTGCAAGTGATCCACCGTAGTATTATCATAAACCTCCTGAAACCGAATGTCTACAAGGCCCCTATCGAGCCTAACCTTAATATTATTACTCCCCTGCTGCCTGTTGTCCCATGTATAGGGAAGACCAGTGTAGCCCAAGTCCTCAAAGCCACACTCCTCAATAGCATCGCGAAATCCTTCCATCTGCCACTCCTCTCTACCATGACCACCGAATTGTTCCCCCGTAGAAACCACCTCATTGAAATCACCAGCGCAAACCCATGGATTATCAGATTCTCTCCTTAAATATTTTAGGAGTTCCCAACTTCGCTTCCTCTTGGATCTTTTTGGATTTCCGTAGAACCCCGTAAATCTCCATTCGGTGCCACCAGTCCCCTCATCCTTAACAAACACATCAATGTGTGATCTGCTGTACGATTTCAACGTTACCACCGACTCAGTGTTCCAGTAAAGCGCTAGTCCACCACTGAGTCCCTCACATTTTACTCCGAAGGCATTAGAAAATCCGATCCTTCCCTTCAACTCTTGAGCTCTCGTACTACTAAGCTTGGTCTCCGAGAGAAAAACCAGCTTCGGACGATGCAACTTGACCAAGTTGCTAACCTCGTGAACTGTCTCAGCCCGTCCGCAGCCTCGACAGTTCAAACTCAAGATATTCATTAATTGTACGTCAAAAACTGATCATATATTTTGGAACCCTCGTTGTGACTACTGGTCCGGTTGGAATGTGTAATCTTAGGCTTGGATGATTCTCTTACAAACGGATGCGGATTTGGGTATGGAAGGACTTGGCGATGTAGTGTGCTTTGCTTAGTCGAAATATGTAGTCTACCCGAAAAAACAAGTAGCATAATATCTTGTATAGACGAATACGTTTCCTATGGAGCTACCCAATTGCTATGTTACTTTGTTGTTTAGTTTGATGTATTGCGTGATTATACCAAACCCACCACTAATATGGGAGCAAAACACCCTACGTTGGTTCGCATCTGTAGGACATGGTTTTTTTTTTTGTGCCTATTTTTTCTTTGTATGCAAACTATATCCCCTGTGTTAAATTGTATTCCGTAAAAACAGCACACCACTGCGGCCTAACCTCGAGCTTTGATAGCGTGTTCTTTGTAAGTAACCGCCCATCTCCAGTAGTATCTCCAGGACATTTCATGATTGATTCTGAGCAGACGGCGAACGTCCTGTATTTCCCCACGCTCTGATCTCCCCCATTTATACAAGCTTCAGATCCGTTTCCATGTTTGTGTTTTTTTTTTGAAACTCAAATACTTAATATTACTCAGGCAGATTACAAGAAATCTCCAGGCATTCTCGCAGGAATCCTGGTATATAGTTGACCCAGAGGCATCTACGTCTAGAAGTAGTAGCCTGCTTAGCACAGAGGTGTGCCGCTACATTACTTGATCTAGCCACATGCGATATAATGCAATTACTGAAGCTAAAAGTTAACTCTTTCACCTCTCTACAAACCTGCCCAATATCTGCCCTAATGAAGTCATCAGAGTTACACAACTTAACCACTTCAAGGGCATCACTCTCCAGCTCTACCTGTGTGTATCCAAGATCGCTAGCAAACCGGAGACCATCCCGTACTGCCAAGGCCTCCATAGATCTTGCATCCGCCGAGAATTCGTACCAAATAGCTTGGGCACGAATGAGTTCTCCTTCGCAGTTGCGAATTACCACCCCTGTTGAGCCAGACCGAGAGGAGAGGTCGAACCCTGCATCAACATTCACTTTGATATAATTTTCCTGCGGTGGCTTCCACTTCGAATCCGGCTCCTTTTTTGTATGTCCCTTCTTGGATTGTGTAGCCAGGTCCCAGGCCGCATCCACAGCCCAGCGCACCGAGGACTCCATCAGCCTTCCCCTTTCTCCATGTCTGCGTTTATTTCTCGCAGACCAAATAGCCCAGCATCCACAGAGGATTATCGCGGCATTGCTCGTTGAGATCAGTTCCCCTCCAATGATATCAGCCGCCCATGAATCCGGGTGAAGATCAGGGATTTTCACCATTGTTATTCTCTTAATCTCGGCCCAGAACAATTTTGCCCAAGTACACTTGAAGAAGGAGTGGAAAATTGTTTCCTCCGCACCGCAATCTTCACAGTTGGACAATCTTTCAACATGTCTCTCTCGAAGAATGGATCTGGCTGGTACAAATTTATGTATTGTTCTCCACCAAAAATTTCTGATTTTCGGGGGCACTGGCATTTTCCACAATCTCTTCCAGACCATGTTACTTGCACCCAGTGAACTCGAAGGGTTATGTGATAAACTCCTTTGGGTGCATATCTGAGAATAGGCTGACCGAACCGAAAAATTCCCGTTCTTCTCAAATTTCCACCCCCAAACATCTTCGTCTTCCCCGATAGTGATGCGTTTGATAGCTTGTATATCTGGGTAGATGAAGTTTGCTGCCAGTTTTTCATCATTCCACTCACCATTAGCATGATCAATCAGTTCCTACACCCTGATAGCTGTAGCACTTTGAATCCTAACCAGAGGCCTGGATCCAACATTCTCATCTATCCAGGGGTCTTCCCAAATACGGATGGATGAACCATTGCCCACTCTTTTTATCAGCCCGAGACCAAGAGCATCTCTACCATGTAGAATTGCCTGCCATGTATGTGATGAATTCTTTTTTCTCCCAGCCATCATAAACTCTCTGTCATGATAGTATCTACCTTTGAGGACACGTGCACACAGGGACTCAGGTCTTGTCATTAGTCGCCATCCTTGTTTAGCTAACATTGCTTGATTAAAGAGCTCAAAGTCCCTAAAGCCCATACCACCCTCGCCTTTGGGAATCGCAATATTTTCCCATTTCTTCCAGTGCAATCGCCTCTTCTTCTCATCACCCCCCCACCAGAATCTTGCAACCACCGAGGTTAACTTCTTACAAAACTTCCTCGAGAACCGAAAACAGCTCATAGAATACGTGGGTATAGCCTGACACACTGCTTTTATAAAAACCTCTCTTCCCGCGCTGCTTAGCAATCTCGGAATTCCTCCATTGAGGAGTTTCTTCACCTTAGCCACAATGTGTTCGAATTGAGAATCACTTGATCTTCCAAGGGCCGTGGGTAGCCCTAAGTACTTCTCCCCAAGTGCTTCCGTTGGTATAACCAACCTGTCATGGCAAGCCTTCTTCATTGGGGCAGTAGTATTTTTGCTAAAGAAAATTGCTGATTTGCTTTTATTGACCAATTGACCCGAGCCTCTTCTGTATAGCTCCAATATGGAGTGAAGTCTATCAGCTCCTTCCGCAGAGGCCTGTGAAAAAATCAAGCAATCATCAGCAAAGAGAAGGTGGGACACCCACGGCGCATGGATGCCCACCCTAACCCCACGAGCCAGATGTGCAGGTCCAATATTTTTCAACATGCTGCTAAAACCTTCTCCACATAGGAGAAACAAATACGGAGAGAGAGGATCCCCTTGCCGAATCCCACGTGTGGGACTGAATATCTCAGAAAAAACACCATTCACCCTCACAGAGAAGGTAACTGTTTCCACACATCTCATAATAAGATTAATCCATTGGGGTGAGAAGCCCAATTTAGCCATTATTCCCCGGAGGTAACTCCACTCAACACGGTCATAAGCCTTCGTCATGTCGAGTTTAAAGGCCCCTGCCGCTGATTTTCCCTTCTTTCTCTTCAAATAGTGTATGCATTCATACGCCGTTAGCACGTTATCCGTGATTAATCTCCCTGGCACAAATGCACTTTGCTCCTCCGATATAATCACCTCCAGAACTGGTCTCAATCTTAGAGCCAGAACCTTTGACGCAATTTTATATAGCACATTACAAAGAGCTATCGGTCTAAACTGAGTCAGATCCTGCGGAGATTTGATTTTGGGAATAAGAACAAGTACTGTTGAATTAACATCCACTGGCATCTCACCTCCCTCCAAAAATTTTCGGATTGCCGAGCACACCATTACTTTCAACAGACTCCAGTGCTTGATATAAAAGGCCACATTAAAACCATCAGGTCCCGGTGATTTATTGGGGTGCATCATAAACAGCGCGTTTTCAATCTCCTTGTCCGTGAAAGGAGCCAGTAACTCCTCGTTCATATACTCCGTGACCTTCTCCGGAACCCAATCAGTAACAAGCTCTGGTTGTGTATCCTCCTGACTCGAGAATAGGTTCTTGTAGAAATTTATTGCCATGTTTTCCAGTCCCAACTGAGTGGTTTCCACCGAACCATCCTCTCTCTTTAGAGCCTTTATTTTGTTAGTACGTGCTCTGTGCTTAGCTTTAGAATGGAAAAAAGCAGTGTTCCTATCTCCATCTTTTATCCAAAGCACTCTAGAGCGCTGATGCGCTTCAATTTCCTCCCGTGACTGCAGTTCCGAGATCCTTCTCATTAATTGTAATTCAGCTCTAGAAGGACCCGAGCCAAGAGAGCCCCTTCTTACCTTCTCCAATCTTGCCCGCAAACTTCTCAGCTGTTTAAAAACAGAACCATACTCCTCTCTGCTCCATGTTTGTAGCGACTGCCGTACACTTCCCAAAGCTGACACCACATCACCGAGCGTCTGTGCATTCGAACAAAGGCTTGCATTGACAATTTGTTCATAGTTCTGATGCCTGAGCCATGCATTCTCAAATCGGAAGGGTCGTTGTGCACTCTCACCCAAACACCAATCCGATCTCTGAATTTTAATTAGAATAGGACAATGGTCACTTTGTGTGGTCTGCAAGTGATCCACCGTAGTATTATCATAAACCTCCTGAAACCGAATGTCTGCAAGGCCCCTATCGAGCCTAACCTTAATATTATTACTCCCCTGCTGCCTGTTGTCCCATGTATAGGGAAGACCAGTGTAGCCCAAGTCCTCAAAGCCACACTCCTCAATAGCATCGCGAAATCCTTCCATCTTCCACTCCTCTCTACCATGACCACCGAATTGTTCCCCCGCAGAAACCACCTCATTAAAATCACCAGCGCAAACCCATGGATTATCAGATTCTCTCCTTAAATATTTTAGGAGTTCCCAACTTCGCTTCCTCTTGGATCTTTTTGGATTTCCGTAGAACCCCGTAAATCTCCATTCGGTGCCACCAGTCCCCTCATCCTTAACAAACACATCAATGTGTGAGCTGCTGTACGATTTCAACGTTACCACCGACTCAGTGTTCCAGTAAAGCGCTAGTCCACCACTGAGTCCCTCACATTTTACCCCGAAGGCATTAGAAAATCCGATCCTTCCCTTCAACTCTTGAGCTCTCGTACTACTAAGCTTGGTCTCCGAGAGAAAAACCAGCTTCGGACGATGCAACTTAACCAAGTTGCTAACCTCGTGAACTGTCTCAGCCCGTCCGCAGCCTCGACAGTTCAAACTCAAGATATTCATTGCTCCCGGCGGTCATCCTCGAAGGATGCCGCCGATCCAATAGATTGTCCCGAGAAAGAAGATCCATCTCCTGCCTTGTGCTTCTTCATACTCTTAGCCACTTTATCCTTGCATTGTTTTGAGGTAACAGCCAGCTCCTTTTCTACCTGCGAGTTGGTTGTTATGATCAGACCCTCATTAGCCTTTTTATTCTCCTGCTCAAAAGCCAGCCTTTTCTTGGCATTCTTTTCCATCTCCACCATGTGATGGTCTTGGGGTTTAACCGGGCTGGTTGCTGTGTCATGTAATTCTTCTTCGAAAGTTGCTGCGTAACGTTCTGGATGGTCACGCCAATCGACACCATGACCTCTGCCATGTACCGCTCCCTGCCATGCAGCCCTACGTCCCCCAAAATCGCCTCTTCCACTTCCTCCCCTAGCTCCACCACGGAGACCTCCCATACCCCTTGATCGCCATCCATCTGCATGGATCCAGTCGCCGAATTTGAGGCTTTTGTCATCAAAAACCCCCGTGCCGCACTCCTTATAGACATGTCCAATTTTTCCACAAGCAAAACAAAGCATCCCCAGCTTCTCGTACTTCACCTCAAAGATTGATCTTTTTCCTCCCAACGAGACGGATACAAAACGAGTGACAGGTTTTCGCACATCCTGTTTGATCCGCACCCTGACGAAGTCACCTCTGAAGGTTCCTGGTGGGTTCATCTGTACTTCGATCACCTGACCAGCTTGCCGATTAACGAGGAGTTTCACCACTGATTCCTGTCTATACGCCTCCGGGACTTTATGGATTTGAATCCAAATTGGCATGTACTCTAAGTCCACCCCATCGGGATCAGAAATTCCATCATACGGAGCTATGATGAGAGGACACTCTCGAAATAGCCATGGTCCTCGCTCAATGACCTTCTCCCAATCACCCAAGCAGTAGCATTGTATCACAAATCTTTTGTATCCAACCGGCCGGATTGAGACATCCTTTGCCGTGTTCCAAGCTGCGCGCATCTGCTGGAAGAACGCATCATGGCTAAACCCCTTCTCGCAATGAACTCTTGCCACCGCTAGCCAGCGTGTACTCTCAGCAAGGTTTATATCCGTCTCCTCGATGATTAGGTCATCGAATTCTTCCTCTCCAATGTCTAGCCGATCAAAGAGGGAATTAATCCCTCCCGTAGCGATTGACGCGGAGCCCTCCTGCCTCTCCTCCGTTGAAGGGGCCTTCCCTTG
Organism: Alopecurus myosuroides; assembly: GCA_028641055.1. Lineage (NCBI taxonomy): Eukaryota > Viridiplantae > Streptophyta > Magnoliopsida > Poales > Poaceae > Alopecurus > Alopecurus myosuroides. The sequence goes on along the minus strand of CM054060.1, from coordinate 412,364,883 downwards.
CTTCGAATCCCTCGAAGCCGAGTCAGAAATCGCCGGCGATCTCGTCCCCGACATGGTGAGCCTCCGAACAGCACTCGGGATCAATCGATCTGGGAAGGATTGATCAGAATAGGTTGGATCTCTGGAACTCGCCGTCTTTTCGCCAGACGGGAGGACAAGAAACCCTAAACGAACGGGTACCTTTCGTTTCCATGTTTGTGTTTACCGCCTCTACCTTTCCCCCGTTAATCTGGCTATGTATCCTCCCCATTCTTCCACCTCGCTGCTCCCTCGTCCTCCCTTCTCGGTGCTCTCCTCTCTCCCCGTACTCTCACCAGACGCAGTAGATGGCCAACTACGACGACGCCGCCACCGCCACCTTCGCCGAAACGAAGCTTGGGCGCTGTACCGGGCGGGCTATCCGTGCCCGCCCGACATGCGCCTCCCGAGCTCCGGCGGCGGGCAGCCTCGTTGGCACCTCAGTGTCGGCGGAGTCCCCGTGCCCCCGATGCCTTCCACTGGAGGCCGCACGGCCAGGATCCATTCTGGTGGCAGGAGCTCCAGCGCCGCCACGACGCGGACATCGCCGCCGAGGGCAACAACAGCCCCGTCGAGGGCCGCGCCAACAGCTTGGGGCGCAAGTGTTGGTGGGGAGGCCAGCACTACACTCTCGAGTGGGTGCTGGATCACATCGACGCTGGCAACGAGCCCCGGCTGGAGATGTCGCCCCACCCGCACCCCTCGTGGGCACCGCGGCGGATGGGCGGCGGCTCGTCGTCGGCTACGTCGTCCTCCTCCGACGCCCAGTCTCTCTCTCTCACCCCTCCCCTTCTGAACTCCGGCGCTCCTGTCCGCAGGCGCAGCGGCGGCGCCCTGGGCATCGGCGAGCCCCGCCAGCGGCAGGACACCGAGTTCGAGCGTACCGTCCGCCCGAAGACGGAGGCGGACGAGGAGTGGCCGGACCTGAAGGTCGCCGAGGAGCTGTCGCGCAACACGCTCCAGCCAGTCGCCGAGGAGCTGGAGCTCCAGCGCCGCCTACTCACTGAGGCCGAGCAGCGCAGGGCGCAGCGCGAGCAGGAGGCTGCCGCCGATGCGGCCCGCCACCGCATTCCTCTCCCGCCGCAGACGAGGGAGGTCCCCTACGTCTTGCTCGACCCCGACTCCGACGAAGAAGCCGAGGTCCTGCGAGCCCTTGCGGTGAGCAGGTGGGGCGACTCCTGTGCGGGGACGAGCAACACGCGCTGCGGTGATCCCGGCCAAGGAACGAGCATGCGTGACGGCGGCGGTCCGGACGACGACGACGACGATGGCGACGACGTCGACTACAGCCAGGCGATCGCGGCGAATCTAGGGCTGAAGTAGAGTAGTTTGTAGTTTAAATTTACTGTTTTTTGTTTAAAAATTTGCGTCGAATCAAAACGCGTCGAATTTCATTCCTCTATTTTTTTTGGGACGAATGTTGCGCTCGGGGGGCGACTGAGAACCCTGCCCCCCCCTCCCCCAGGTTCTAGATTAGCGCCGTTTGGCGCCGCGGCGGACCCAAAACGGCGGCGTTTTGGGCCCTGGGGGGCGCACCGACCGGAGATGCCCTAACTTCGGCAACCCCCACCAATGTTTGGCTGTGTATCTCCATGAGGGCTCCAGCCGAGTGGGAAAATTAAGTGCCGTCAATTCATTCCGAGGACGGGGCGCGTCATCATGTCCAGCATTTATACCTCTGTAGTGCGTCCAAACGACAACAACACATGGAAAATCAAAAATCCGTCCCTTCCAAAAAGATTGCCATCATGGTTTTAGTTTTGAAACAAATTTGAACTGAAACCACCATGACAATATTTTTTCACCCTGGATCAAAGTAAGCATCGGTGCCTTGCTCTGGTTAGTTCTTTGATTGAGGCTGGAGCAAAGTAAAGAACGAAGACTCCGATTCTTGGTTCTTTTCCTTTATTCCAAGGCAAAGGTGCTTTCGGGAAGCTAGACCATGGATCAGCACTGATCTCACCTAAACAAAAATCATGCGTGCGTCCGTACCTCTACCACCGGTGTTAGGCTGGGAGCAGAGTACTCCGGCTTGGCCTAGACGTGAAGAATTACACTGTAATTGCATACTAAATAGATAATATTTCTGAAGAAATCATGAACAAGTTGATTGCACTTGCTTGGTCTTGCACACGCTCTAGTACACCAATAGGGGTGGGCATTCAGTTCTTTCGGTCTTTTCGGTTCGGTTTTTCGGGTTTTATAATAATTCGGGTTTTAGAAAGTGGCAACCGAATTAACCTATCATTTTTCAGGAACCGATAATTCGGTTCTTCAGAAATTCGGTTCGGTTTTCGGTTTAAACCGAATTAACCGAGATTGTAACATGCAAAAAATTCAAATCAAGAATTAGATAGCAAAAATGGGTCGATAGGGTTGCGGAGTCTTGCCGGGACGACATTGACGTGTGAACCTAGTGTCATGGAAGCTAATATTACACGACATATGGATGGGTATGTATTTGTTGTGAACTTTAATTGTAGTTACATAAGAGAAAGCAATAAATAAGATTTGGGTGGAGACTGTGTTGGCAATGATAGATATTTTTAATGGGACAACTATTTATTTCCCTAGATATAGTTTGTCGCATGGTCTTGAAATATTTGATTGCATGATGAATCGGTCCTTTCGATCAGTTCGGTTAACATGGACTCAAAACCGAACTAACCAATATAATTTCGGTTTTCTAAAGTTAGGAACCGATATATGGACCGAAAACCGAATTAACCTTATAATTTGGTTTGTTCGGTTCGGTCTCGGTTCGGGTTCGGTTTCTCGGTTTTTTATGCCCACCCCTATACACCAAGAACTCACTGCCCCCTCCCTACACAGGCGTCGAAGGGCCATTTTTCATGTATGTATACATAAAAAAACAAAATATGTTCTTCTAGGCATCACGTGGTTAGAAGGGCGCAACCGGTGTTAGTGCTTTTCACCTTTCACATGTTATGAATGAAAAAAAAGGCTAACGCACAACATATTATCAATGCCTGCTCAGAAGAGAATTCTTGGAGCGGTAGGAAACTCTATTTGCATATTATATTTTGTATGACACAGAGAGCGTGAAGGTCGAATTGATGCCTTGTCAAAGAGAAGCTAATTCCGTAGCCGATGAGCTATCTAGGTTTTTTTTCTTAAAATCTATAATGCATAATTTGGTAGATGATCCAACTGTTGTATGATTATGAAGAAAATTAGCCATGATGATCTTCATTACGAAAAATTACAATTTTGTCTTTCTAGTTTCTTGTCAAATATCTTTTTTTTTTGACATTTAAAGGAATTCATTGATGCATGAGCTGATTACAATCATTCTGAATGGAGAGGCTGATCTGGTGAGGGAAACAATTACTCCAGATACCCACAGTTCCCTCCATCCTAGCTAGTTTTGCAAGTTCATGTGCAGCAGTATTACAATCTCTATTAATGAGAGACACCGAAAAATGAAAATAATTTGCCTTTGCGCGGTCGATTTCTCTGTAAATGAAACAGAGTCTTGAAATGTCTTGTCTCCCGGAGTTCACCGTTGCGTCCACAGCCGCGCAATCAGTCTCAACGGCTGACGGGTTGATGCCTAGGTCGGTACAGGTAGACAGACATGTGAGCAGGGCTTTTCCTTCGGCTTCCTCAGCGTCGGAACAGGAAGGCAAAGGAGCAGACATGGAACAGATCACCGAACCAGAGTAGTCCCTGATAATTCCTCCCATGGTGGCAATGCCTGTATCCTAATCGATGAATGAGGCGCGTCTTTTTTCTATTTGCCTCAGGCGCGTCTTTTTTCTATTTGCCTCAACCACCACCTTAAGTTACATATTATTGTATCAGTACTAGACTGATGAGATTCACAATCCAAAGATAAAGATAAAATATAGAAAAATATGAAATGATTAGTTCATTTGGAACACAAATAAATCTAAAAATGGATAAAAAAAATTGTAGTACTAGACTTTATGCCAACTCACTAACTCTCAGTACGTTAGCTCTTCAAAAGGTGATCCTCTATGTCTAAAACATCATATATTTGGTGTCGTCATTGTATGTATCGATTCAGTGCGAATATGTAATCTAAGCTTGGTTTGGCAGATTCACCAGCGAAGGATACAAATATAATTGGGAATGAGAGGTATCAGGTGTTGTAGTTTTATTTACTTAGTAGGAGCCGATATCTTACCATAGACGGAATGTAGGGTTCCATCTTGCACAGACGGGTTCAGTTCCTATGGAATTACAATCTTGAGCCACTGCATTGATGTTTAGTTTGTTGTGTTGATCAAGCAGGGACGGTATCTGAGCGATGTATTTTCCCTAGCGTGGTTCAACCCAATATGCGACTAATATCGGAGCAAAGACCCTATGATAGTTCAAAACGTCAGAACAATTTCTTCAGCTGTGACTGGTTTCCTTCTTAGTATGCAAACTACATCAAGAATTGTGTTATATTTGATTTGTTGTTTTTTTATTTTTTTTGCAATGAGTTTTGATGTGTTATTGTTGAGCACATGGTAAGTATGGCTTTTGTTATTGCTTCTTTGTTGTGATGAATCACACGGCCGGTATCCGAACAAGGTGGCTCTTGAATATACGCATTCTTTCACTGTGCATCCTAGCGGCTCCCAGTTCGGTCAGGTTGTGACCGAAAAGCTGGTGAAGGGCAACCACGTGTAATGGCGTGCTCAAGTCCTCTCGGAGATCACAGGCGCTCAGCTGGAAGAGTACCTCAACCCCAAGCACATGGCGCCGTCGAGAGAGATCTCGGTGACCAAGGTCATAGATGTCATCAAGGAGCCGAACCCTCTCTACGGTATATGGGTGGCTCAAGATCAGCAAGTTCTCGGTTTTTTTCTAACCACTTTGTCTAGAGAGATTTTCTTGAAAATAACAGTAATGAAAAAATAATAGTAAACAAAAAATGCTAGTGAAGCGAAAATAATAGTGAACTCAAAAGGAACTAAAATTTCGGTGAACCGAAAAAGTAGATCGATAGGATAAAAAAAATCATGGGATAATAAAAAACCTGTCAACAATTTGTATTCTTTTAGTACCAAAAACGAGGAAATGAAAAAATTGAACACTAAGATGCGAAAATAAAATTTTTATCAAAAAATAAATATAAAGGAAGAAAAGAAGAAAGGTAATAAAAAAAAGTAAGGTTAGTGTAATCGCACAATGTATAGGAGCCATGATTTACCAATCCGTGACACAGAGTGGTGACACAGTGTGATCGGGACTGATGGGCCCGATCGACCTCGCGTGGGCGAGTCGGTAAAGTACATAGGGCCTGCGGTCCAATTTCACGCGACCATTGTTTCGCCCACTTAACGGGCCGGCCTATTTATTGGTCTTTTTCAGAGAAAATAATACTCCCTCCGTCCGAAAAAATCTGACGCAGCAAGCAAACTATTTTGTACTACGGGCAGCTCACTCTCCCGACACTTTTATCGGACCGGAGGGAGTACAGAAGTGATGAAACCAAGAATCGAACCCATGATCACGCCTAGAGAATACATGCGCATTGCCAACAGGCTAGCACGCCTTCAACAAACTACTTTTATTTTAATTTTTTTAATTGTCTCTTTCTTTTTCATTTTCATTTTTTCTCTTTTTTTCCGTATCTGTTTTTCTTTTCCGTTTTACGTTTTTCAGTTTTATTTTCATTCATTTAAAAATATTCAATTTTCATTTTTGTTTTTCACTTCTTTTTGTTTAATCGGTCTTTTTGGTTCACTATTATTTTTGGTTCACCAATTTTTTTGTTCACTATTTGTTCTCGTTCACCGAAAATTTTGGTTTACTATTATTTTTTGTTTATCATTGTTTTTTGTGCATCATTATTTTCTGTTCACTATTATTATTTGGTTCACAGATTTTTTTTATTTGTTCAAATTCAAAAATTGTTCGGGTATATTTTCTTTTAATTTTAAAATTGTTCAAATGAAAAAAGGATCATTTGAAAAATGTACATCATTTAAAAAAATATTTATTATAAAAATTGTTTAATTTCAAAATAAATTTTAATTTAGAAATTTGTTCATTTTATATTTTTGTTCATTTTTTAAATCTGTTGTAAGTTTAAAATATTATTTTGGAAAAGAGTTTAGATTTTATATGAACATTTATCCTACCTGTACGCTTTTAATATTTGAATATTTATTTCAAAAAAGACTTATAGAAATAAAGCATAAAGGATAAGCAGAAATGTAAAAAAAAAAACGGAAAGAAAAAATCGCGTAGCAGTATGTAGCTGTATGTGAGTTACAGTCTTTCCAGATCGCACAATGGGCTAGGCCCATGTAAACCGAGCCTGAGCGAGGCGCCGGCTCGAGCATGGGCGAGGCGAGAATTTAGCCTCACTACAAGCGACACATAGGAGGTCCCCAATTCCACGCAGCTATGGATAGAGTACAAGCTTAACGCAAATTTGTCCGGGCCGACCAACGAGGGCACAATAACAAAAACATACAATCCCACCTCTTATAATTAGGGGGTGATTGCCTCTCTCCACCCTTTCCACCAATACATGTACTCCCTCCGATCCTTAATAACTGTCGTGAGCTAAGAAAAAAAAAATTATGCATGCAAGTTACTCCCTACGACACTTATTTTAGATCGGAGGGAGTAATATTTAAACTCCAGTGAATGAATACCTAGTGCCCAGAGAATTGCTATACGTGCCTTTTACACAGGATGGAGGAGTACTACCTCCTTTCCTCAAAACAAAACAAAACAAAAACGAATAAGCAATCAAACAAGCTTCGGCAATTTTCATGTTTACTCTTAACCTACCCTAATGTGCACAACATATACTGGAGCGGAAAAAAATGTGTTGCAGAAATCTGGGAAGTGCTAGGCACTCTAAACATCCGTGTTACACCGTCCGTACACGACAACACTGATTAATTTGTCAGTGGCCAGCTCGACGGTTCACGCAATCTTCTTGACATTCTCGCCGGATTCAGCGGCACTGGCGAGCTTCATGTACTTATCCTCCCTGGTAAACATCGTGCACTCGTACCCGAGCTCCTTGGCAATCACCGCCTGCACGTGGTTGGCGACCTCGACGGCGGTCCTCCCGCCGCCGCTGCACGTCGCGTCGGGCCGCAGCGCCGGCAGGAACGTCACCCGGTACCCGGGGCGCGGGTTCATGTAGAAGAACCACGGGTCCATGGCCTTCCACCCCCGCGCCGTCGACCCGTAGTAAGTCCCCTGCGACGCCTCCACCGCCACCGGCACGATCCGGTCCGTCAGCTCCGCGAACAGCGCCGAGAACTGAAACAAGCACGGTTCCCGGCACGTCGTGCCTTCCGGGCACACCACAACGTCGCGCCCGGACTCCAACAGCGCCGCAATGCGCGCCGCGTCGGCCTCACGGTCTCCGGACAGCGCCACCGTCGGGATCGGCGAGAAGGCCGTGGATAGTTTGCTCGCGCTGTCGGTCAGGCACGTCACGGGCCGTCCCAGCGCGACGGACACGAAAACAGGGTCGAGGGAGGTGCGGTGGTTGCACACGAAGAGGGACCCCGGGCTTCCACGGCTCGGTGGCGGCGGCGGCGTGCCACGGACGGCGAAACGGATGCCGGTGAGGCGGTAGGTGTGGCGGAGGAGGCGCCGCGGGACGTAGAGGCCGATGAAGACGCGGAGGAGGGCGAGGGCGAAGCCGACGGGCAGGAAGAAGAGCGCAAACACCGCGTGATTTGGGTCCGGGCGGTCGACGAGCCGGCCGTCGTGGAAGACGACGCGGGAAAGCAAGGCGTCGGCAGCTGCGCGAGGGGCGCGTTTGTTCGTGGGCACCATGTAAGCTTCCTGCAAACATTTGAATATGCGCATCGATCAATTAACTATACTCCTAAATAATCTTTGTGCCAAGATAACTAAATTATGTCAATCAGTCCTAATCAGAATATAAGTATATACTGTCAATGTCCAAAACGACGTGCAACAGCAGTGAGAAAGATATGATTTGATTGGTATCAGCCGAAAACTTTTACAGACAGGTGAAAGGTGCCATGGAACCACACAAAATTCGTGCAACTCCAGCAACCAGAAAAAAAAACACGAATAATACAGTAGCAATCATGAGCACTCAACGGATAATCTTAACGAAGAAATTCCACTGAAAAAACTAATGGTGGATGAACTGAATCGAAAACGAATTTAGGATACCTTGCAGATGGCCATGAAGTCGTGGTCGCTCTCGCGGTCCCCAAGCCCGACGTCCGGCAGCAAGTCTCCGGCGCCAAACATCCTCTGCACGACCTCCCTCTTCCTCTCCCCGACGAGCACGCTCTCGATCACGCCCGTGAACCGCGTCCCGCCGGCGAACGTCCGGAGCTCGGTCCCGGCCACCTCGGCGCCAAGAAACTCCCGTACGAACGGCCCGACCATGACCGCCGGCGACGCGGTGACCACGACCCGCCTCCCGGCCCCACACCCCCGGAACACCTCCCACGCGTCGGCGCGCACCCCGGCGGCGTAGTGCCGCGAGAGGACGCCCCTGGCGACGGCCTCCACGTCCTCCACGCACAGCCCCGCGAAGGTGGCGAACACCAGGAGCGCGATGGCGGCGGGCTCGGAGACGGCGGTGTAGAGGAGCAGGATGAGCGGGGCGAGGAGGAGGAGCGCCAGCGCGCGCAGGTAGCTGCCGGCCTCCAAGGCGACGAGGAAGTAGTAGGGGAACGCGGAGGAGGAGGCCAGCAGCGTCCCGTCCAGGTCCGACGCCGCCGTGCGCCGCTCCCGCGCGGACGGGTCGAACGCCGAGAGCGGCGGGAACCTCGGCGACGCCGCCGTGGGCCGCGGCATGCCCATGCCCGAGTCGATGGTTAAGCCGGCACGGCAGGAGGTTCACGGGCGGGGCGATTGATTGGGTGGTTGTATGCGCGTACGCGTGGTTGGTTGCTGCGTTCGCTCAGCGGCGGTGATGGCGACGGGCCGACGGCGACCGGCGAAGACTCGGTATTGTTTGATGAAAAGCAGAGCGCCGGGCATCCTCTGTTTATACCAACTCCTCCTCCTCTGTTTATACTCGGAGTCAGAGTAGGGATTACCCTAGAAATTCGATTCGGATTCAGAGTTGGGATTTCTTCTTCCTAGCAGGATTCATAGGAATCCATCTCAGGATGGAACGCGCAAAGTGTTGGCGACGCGTGAAAGAACACGACCAATGCGTCTCGATGCATGTGGTGTATGTTAAGGATGCTTGCAGTAACACCACCAACAACCTGTAAAACGTAAAGAAAACACACACACACACGTTAGGCTCCGTCTAGGAGTTCAGTTTTTTTGAAGTATTCTGAGAATACTTCAGGTTCCAAAAATACTAAAGTATCCTACTAGTTGGTTGTGTCTGTCGTTTCCCCGCTTTCGAACTAGTATTTTGGGCCTAGTGACATCTTGTACATAAACTAATCTGTGTGGTTTGCGGGGTGGTGTGTGGAGGGGTTGCGTCCCTATGTACAAAAACGCATTGTGGTTGAACTTGTTGGTGGTTCCGTTATTGCAATAATAATGGAGCACGGGCCCTTCTCGGGGGGTGCCGTTTATGTTTATCAAATACTTCAATCCGTTTGGCACCAACGAATAATGCGTTTTTATATACTTCAATATTGCAAGAAACTGTACTAATTTTGAAGTATGTAAAAAAGAGGTTTGGACTTCTTTTTCCAAAACTGAAGTATTTATTTGCCAGGCAACTAAATACTTTATTATTTGAATACTTCGGTTTTAGAAAAACTTTGTTGCCAAACTAGGCCTAAGTTCTAATCTCTTACAACGCACCAAGTGGGCCTCGAGGCTTCTAAAATCGAACCACCTTCTCAGGTAAGTTTGATAAGAGGATCTCCCGTCGCGCCCGCCACAAGCCGTCCGGAGGGGCGACCGAGACGGCCCTTTGACACTGTCCAAACAGAAAGCCGGTGTTAGGGGTGCAACTCCGCACTCGCAGCCCCAGACGGCGTCCCAAGAAAAAAAACACACACACAAATCAAACTTAAACATTTGATTTCACTAAAACTTTAGGAAATTTTACGCGTTTGAAAGTAATCTAGACTAAAATTTAAACTAAATCGGTGTGTTCACTAGTTGAACACGTTGAAGTCGTTGTCGTCCCCGTCGTCGTTGCCGCTGCCATCGTTGTCGCGCGGCCTGTTGCTAGGCCCCGCCCTGTCATCGTTGGCCGTCGGGGGGTCCAGGTCATTGAGCGGCGCGCCAGTCATCGCCGCAATATCGACAACGGACCACGCGCACGCCTCCGCAACGGACATCGGTGGCGGGGTGTTGAAAGAATCGAGGAAGGCCGCCCCACACCCTCCGGGTCGTCCTCGGTGGCCGTCGTTGCCTGGAGCGCCTGCATATGCTCGAACAGGGTCACTGGGCGGCGTTGGGCGGACTGGGCGGCGGCATTGGGCGGCGTTGGGCGGACTGGGTGTTGTCGTTGATGCGCAGGCCACCAGCGCGACGCGTCGACGAGCGGGGCTCCTGCTTGACGCGCAGGAGTGGCAGCGTCGACGTGCTTGTGTCGCACCCGGACTTGTAGAGGATACTCGCAGTTCCGTTGGATAGAAGATTGGATTACGGGGCATACCTGCACCCGCACCTCTTACGAGTAGGCCAACACGTATACGTGTGACAACCAACCCCTACTATTCATCGTCTATGCAAACCATCCCCTAGAAATCAGGATACTACCATTGACGTACTTCATACCATTCACACATGGTACATCAACGGCTTTTTAACAAGTGATAACACAACACATCTCTAAGACACAAAAGATGGAAAGAAGTTGCAAATAGCTCTCACTAGAGCAGAGATAACAAATACAATCATGCAGAGGACACATGTCCAAACAATTCATCATTACATCACAGCGGAAGCATCCAAAGTGTCTGAGTACAGACAAGATCCCAATAGGCCTAAGAGGCCGGAAACGAAGTCTCGGATCCTGCCCGGGTCCGCTATCTACTCGTCAGCAACCTCGTCATACTCCACGTAGTAGCCACCATGGGGATCCTCGGAAACGTAGTCTGCAGAACACGCAGCCCCAAAGGGGTCAGTACAGCCGAGTACTGGCAAGCAAGACGCACAAGAATACCAAAGTGTACCCGGCAACACCAAGCACAGATGCTTTGGGTTCAACGGAAGAATAGGTGATACAAAAGTGCGGCAGCGGGCTGCAGTAACCAACTACAGAGACACGCTACAACTTCCGGCTAATAGAAAGGAGATAAGTTAGCGTATCGGAACCAACTACCACTAGTCTCAAACAAACCCATCCTGGATCTCGCCCCTTATCCAAAGAAGCAATCCGAGGATAATCACACAGTTGGATTAGTGAAGGTCCAAGTTATTGTGTCAATAAGCCTATTACTAGTCAGATTAGTATTAATTAGGTGTAAATTGTCTAATCCTTATTAGCCAGCCCTATCACCAAGTCATCCATAACCGCGGACAACACGGCCTCTCGAGAAGATTTAACCCTGCAGGGGTGCACCAATTTGGCCGTACACGTAAGAATATCCCGCCAGACGGGGATCAAACCCACCAAGCGAGGCACTCTACACAACCCAACTCTTCTTCGCATCAAGCCCAAAGAACCCCGTGCAATTGAGCGCACGGCTAAGCAAGCCCCACGAAGAAAAGGAGACCCTCATAGCACTCTAAGAACGTGTCTCCCTAAATGCCGACTACAAAAGTTTCCACCCTGGCCTCGGGTTCGCACCTGCATATGCATGCGGCAAATGGAAAACCCGAACTAAATGAGGCGATTTGGACGAGATGCGAATCGAATCAAATTGAGGGGGGCGCCCATACACGCTTCCTACATGCGGTTAGCGCGCTCAACATGGATCCAGAGGACAAAAACTTTTCCTGAGTTCGACACTAGCAGGCCTCAAAACCATACCCGGCCTCCTGCCGGTGCCTTATCATCAAATTAGCATTACCTCAAACATTAACAGGTTGTTGTTTAACATCAAGCCCCAGAACATAATGAATATGGTAACAGAAAATAACGGACAACAGACTCGAGCAGTAACAACCCTAAGCATGCTAGTAAGACACAGGCAACAAGCAACAGGGGTATAGGTGTGGAGGATTAGGCTATATCAGGGTTACAGGATAACATATGATAGGATCGGAAACACAAGCAACGAATCTTAAGCCTAGCAGAATAGACAACGGAAAGTATCGGTATCCAGTGTGGAAAGGACACAATGGTTCATGTGAGTGAATACTTGCCTGCAAACTCAGTAGCCTGGTACTGAGCTAACTCCTCTGAAGTAGTATCGTAAACCTCGTCTGTCTCAACGTCGTCGTCTATTCGAGAAGAAGCAAACAAACAACACAGAGAGACAAACAATCAATAACATGGCATAATGCACAAACATGGGATGATGCATGTCATTTTAATTGATGCATCAATGATAAGCTAGTTGACATGGTAACAGAATTAAATGGGACCATATGCAATTTGGGTTGCATATAGAAAAGCCCATGAATTAAGGTTGAATTAAATGATCTACAAATAACCATCATGTGCAAGTTGATTAGAATGATGCATGGATGATGAAAACAATAAGAAAACAAGAATATCTTCAATTTGATATGTTGTTTACCAAGTTTGGAATTTTATTGATTAAGTTATGAAATTTGGCTTCTTAAAGGAGTTACACATACATTTGTTGTTTTCACCAATTTTAAATGTTCAACATAGATAAAAAAGTTCATATTTGGAAAGAACACAAAATTTTAGGTGGAATACATGTTTCATTTGTTGAAAAAGGAATTAAGATGAATTAATTATGAATTAAACAAGTTTGAACAAGATTTAAATGAATTTAATTCAAGTATGAAATTATTTGAATTTTTATTTGTTCAAAACATTAAATAAAATTCATATTTGAAAATTTTATACTTTTCTGGTTTGAAAACATATTTTATATGTGCCATTTGAATTAAATTTGAATTAGTTATGATTTTGACCAAATTTGAAATAGTTATTTGAATTTGAATTTTTAAAACAATTTGAAATGTTCAAAACAGTAAACAAATGTTTTAAACATGTAGAGAAATAAATTTGGTATAGAAAACATATTTTATTTATTAAGTTTGGATTTGAAATACAAAAGTTATTTGCATTTGAAAATTGGGGGCTATTCTGCAATTTTTAAAAGGTTAACAGAAATTACAGGGGCCTAGGTGCGAAAAACAATTCAGAAATAGGCCCCTGGGACTTTTCCTACGCGCGCAGAGCAGCCTCTGGGTCACTGGCAGTGGGCCAGTGCCCAGCTGTGTGCCTGCGTGGCCGAGGGTGGGTGCGCGCGTGGCATCCACTGCCAATGGCAGGTGGGGCCAGCGTGGCTTGCGTGGCAACGAGCAAAAAGTGGGGGATTTAATCCCGCGGGGCGGGAAGTCGAACCCTGGCCCTCGTGTGCGTGCGCGCGGTGCGTGTGCCACTTGGGGTGAGCTGGTGTATCTTGACAGAATGGGAGCGCGCGGGGTTTTATGGTGCAGTTTGTTGCTGTTAACTGAACTGAAGAAATTCAGTTTACTGCAACCTGACCGCGCGGGGAAAAACGCCGGTGGCGAGCGGCGCTGCGGTGGCTGCTACTCGTGTGCGTGCTGGGGTGCGGTGTGCGCGTGCGTGCGCAACGGACAGAGGTGAGAGAGAGGGGAAGGAGAGGACGTGGTGCTCACCGGGAGGGGGTAGAAGGAGGTGGCCGTGCTCGGTGAGGTGACAGTCGACGACGGCGAGAGAAAGGAGACGGCGGCGACGATCGTGTGCTTCCCAGCCCCCGGCGATGAAGCGAGGAGGGAGATGGAGGTATGACGGCCCCGTTCCCGCGCAGCAACACCCTCGACGACGACCACAACAACCCCGGCGATCACTGCTAACTCACGGCCATGTCGATTGCAGAAAAGTTCAGAGAAGAACAGAGGAAGAAGAAGGGGATCTGAGAGGGAGGAGGAGGGATGGCGGCGGCTGGGAGATGGGGGAGGAAGAGAAAGGCTAGGGCACGGCCCTGGGAGGTAGATATAGGGAGGAGGGGGAGCAGGTGAGCTCCTGCTCGGTGGGGGAGCCCCCCTCCTCTCTGTGTCTCCGTACCGAGGTAGGGGAAAGCGACAGGTAAGGGGGTTGGGCCTGGGGTAGGAGTGGTGGGCTCAGCCCACCTGGCTGGCCTGCCCTCTCCCCTCTCTTTTCTGTTTTAATTTTTCTCTTCTTTTTTTGCTGAAAAGAAAAGGAAAGGAAAGGAGAGAAAAGAAGGGTTTTTGTGATTGAAAAATTTGGGGATAAATTTTATAGGTTATTTATTACCAAAGCCCATCTGTGCCACCTTTTGATTTTCAAAATTTTAAAGTTTGGTTGCTGTTTGAAAATTCAATGAATTTGAGTGAATTTGGTGTTAAATGAATTATTTAAACTTAAGCAAGTTAATGGTTTGATCTTTCAAGTTTAATGGAAACAAAAGATGTTTCGGTTTGTAATTTTCATGTGAAAAATTGTAACAGAACAAGTATGAACAAAGATTTTGAAATTTGGTTTGAAATTCAAATGGAAAACAAATGAAAACAAGTGCAATGCTTAAGATGGAATGATGCAAAACATAAATTAACAAAAAGCAAACATTCTAATGGTTGTTTTCATATTTGGGATGTTACAAAACGCCCCCCTTGAAGGAATCGCGCCCCGAGATTCCTACTGAGAAGAGAAAAGGTCCGGATACTTCTTGCGAAGATCATCTTCGGTCTCCCACGTTGCCTCTTTATCGGAATGATGAGACCATTGCACTTTTAAGAACTTGGTGCTCTTGTTGCGAGTCTTACGCTCGATCTCATCGAGAATTCGAATAGGGTGCTCCTCATAAGAGAGATCTTTTTGCAGTTCAATGGAATCATGATCAACTGCACGACCTGGATCTTTGAAGCACCTCTTGAGCTGTGACACGTGAAACACATCGTGCACCTTGGATAGCTTTTCTGGAAGTTCAAGACGATAGGCATTTCCTGCACGCCTTGATAGAATGTTCAAGGGACCAATATATCTTGGTGCAAGCTTTCCTTTGACACCAAAATGATGAGTGCCTCTGAGGGGAGTTACACGGAGATATGCTTTGTCTCCAGCTGCATAGACCATGTCCCTGTGCTTGCTGTCATAGTAGCTTTTCTGACGAGACTGAGCAATCTTGAGATTGTCACGAATGATGCGAACTTTCTCTTCGGCTTCCTTAACAATGTCAGGGCCTAAGAGTGAACGTTCACCAGCTCCAGACCAATTGATTGGACTCCTGCATCTGCGGCCATAGAGAGCCTCAAATGGTGCCATGCCTAGGCTTGCCTGGAAGCTGTTGTTGTAGGAGAATTCAGCATATGGAAGACATTCCTCCCATTTCATGCCAAAAGAGAGACCACATGCTCTGAGCATATCCTCGAGAATCTGATTGACTCTTTCGACTTGCCCTTGAGACTGAGGATGGTAAGCTGTGCTGAACAGAAGTTTGGTGCTCAATGCTTCTTGGAAACTTTTCCAGAAATGAGAAGTGAAAATGCTTCCACGGTCTGAGCTTATTTCCAATGGAACACCATGAAGAGGAACAATCTTTGCTGTGTAGAGCTCGTCTAACTGACTAGCTGAGATTGTCTCTTTGACAGGAAAGAAGTGAGCTACTTTAGTGAGTCGATCAATGACAACGAAGATTGCATCGTTGCCCCTCTTGGACTTTGGAAAACCAGTGACGAAGTCCATTTCAATCATGTCCCACTTCCACTCAGGGATTTTCAGAGGTTGGAGAAGATCGGCTGTTTTCTGATGAACTGCCTTAACACGTTGACAAACGTCGCATTCAGAAACATATTGAGCAATTTCACGTTTCATGCCAGGCCACCAATACAGTGTCTTGAGATCCTGGTACATCTTTGTACTTCCAGGGTGTATGGAGAGAGGAGTTTCATGAGCCTCCTTGAGAATGACATCTTTGAGACTTTGAACTTGAGGAACTGCAATGCGTCCTTCGAAGAACACAGTTCCCTTGTCATCAATTGAGAAGGACTTAAATTTCTCCTTGCCTTCTCTGATGTGTTCTACCATCTTCTTGATTTCGGCATCACGAAGTTGTTCAGAACGAATATTGTCCTCGAGAGTTGGACTGGCTGTCAAGTTTGCAAGATAACCTTGAGGAACAAGACCAAGGTTGAGCTTCTGGAATTCTTCATGAAGAGGAGGTTGGCTTTCCATGATCATGAGATTATTGCAATACGACTTGCGACTGAGAGCATCGGCCATAACATTAGCCTTGCCCGGAGTGTAAGAAATGGTAAGATCAAAGCCTTTGATCTTTTCAATCCATCTCCTTTGTCTGAGGTTTAGATCTGGCTGAGTGAAGATGTATTTCAGACTTTTATGATCTGAAAAGATTTAAGTGCGATTACCCAACAAGTATTGTCTCCATTTCTTGAGGGCAAACACAACTGCTGCAAGTTCAAGGTCATGAGTGGGATAATTGAGCTCATGTGTGTTCAACTGACGTGAAGCATAAGCCATAACTTGACGTTCTTGGACAAGAACTGCACCTAGACCTTGGAGAGAAGCGTCACAGAATATTTGGAAAGGTTTGGAAGGATCTGGGCCAACCAGAACTGGTGTAGAAGTGAGTTTAGTCTTCAGGAGATTGAAACTTTCATCACATTGTGGAGACCAAACAAACTTCTTGTCCTTCTTTGTGAGGTCAGTGAGAGGTTTGGCAATCTTGGAGAAGTTTTGGACGAAGCGACGGCAATAGCTAGCCAAGCCAAGAAAACTTCTTACTTGCTTCACCGTCTTTGGAGGTTTCCAATCAACAATTGCTTTAACCTTTTCTGGATCAATGGCTATGCCCTTGGAAGAGATGACATGACCAAGGTAAGCAAGTTCTGAAATCCAGAACTCACATTTGGAGAATTTGGCATAGAGACGATGCTCGCGAAGCTTCATGAGAGTTAGACGAAGATGTTCTTCATGCTCTTCCTCGGATTTTGAGTAGACAAGAATGTCATCAAGATATACCACAACGAACTTGTCGAGGTATTCATGGAAGACAGAATTCATGAGTCGAGAGAAGGTCGCCGGTGCATTTGTGAGACCAAAGGACATGACGGTGAATTCATATAGACCGTAGCGAGTGGTGAAGGCTGTCTTTGGAATATCCTCTTTTCTGATCTTTATTTGATGGTAACCCATCCTCAAGTCCAACTTGGAGAATATTGAGGCTCCAACAAGTTGATCAAAAAGATCATTGATACGAGGAATTGGATACTTGTTTCTGATGGTTTTCTCGTTAAGAGGACGATAGTCAACAACGAGTCTCTTTGTGTGATCCTTCTTCGCAACAAACAGAGTTGGGCAACCCCAAGCCGAGGAACTAGGTTGAATGTAACCTTTCTCCATGTACATATCAATTTGTTCCTTCAACAACTTCAGCTCGGGAGTTCCTATCTTGTAGGGATGCTTAGAGATTGGAGCAGTACCTGGTTCAAGCTCGATCACGAACTCAACTGCTCTCTCCGGAGGCATTCCTGGCAACTCTTCTGGAAAGACGTCAGGGAATTCGCAAACCACCGGAACATTTTCAAGTGAAGGTAGAGGTTTTGCATCGAGGGTGCATAGCTGAATAGAACTTGATTCATGTGGAGAGTAGACTATCTGGCCAAAGGGTGGAACATAGTTATTGACTTTTGAGCATAGTCAATTTTTGCTTTATTGGCCTTCAGCCAATCCATACCAAGAATGACATCAATGTCAGAATTTCCCAACAACATGAGAGAAGCAAGGAATATGCGACCTCCAATTAGGATTTGATTGTCCTTACTTATCTTGGAAGTCAACATTTGAGATCCCGGGGAGTGAACAGTGATTTGATTGCTTAGTGGAACCACAATTAGGTTGTTTGTTGTGGCAAAGATCTTTGACACAAAAGAATGTGATGCTCCGGTATCAAACAACACTTTAGCTGGAAAAGAGTTTACGGGAAATGTACCGAGAACGACGTCAGGAGCTTCCTCAGCTTTGTCGATCTTGACATGATTCACCCTTGCGGTCCTCCCGACAGGCCTGTTGTTGGAGTTGAAGGCCTTAGTCGGGGGAGCGCGCACCATTGCCTGGTTTGTGTTAGGACGAGGTGGTGGTGGAGGTAGCTGCCTCTGCGTGCACTTGTCGGCGTAGTGCCCCGTCTGCTTGCACTTGTAGCAAGTGACGACACGAGGAGGCCCTGGCCTTGGCTGCCCCATCGAAGCCCTTTGATCATGTAGCTGAGCAGGGTTGGGTGGGCGGGGAGCGAAGCCTGGAGAAGCTTGGGCATATGGAGCCCGAGTGACAGCACCATTTGGTACCCAGATGCGGAGCTTCTGCGGAGGGGTGGTCATGTTGGAGGAGGAACCACCCTCACGCGAGTGCTTGCGAGACTCCTCGAACGCCTTGCGCCCATTTTCTTCATTGAGCGTGGTGTTAACGAGATCCTCGAAGCTGTTGGCCTTGACATTGGTGAGGGCATACTTGAGTTCCGGGTTAAAACCTCTGCGGAACCTTGCCATCTTTTTAGCTTCAGTGGACACCTCATCTCCAGCGTACCGAGCGAGGCGATTGAACTCACTCTGATAGCCGATGACGTCCAACTTGCGTTGCTTGAGAGAGCAAAACTCTTCATGCATTCTTTCCATGAGACCATCTGGAATGTGGTGCTTCAGGAAGGCTTCCTTGAAACAATCCCATGTGATTGGCATCCCAGTTCTCATGGCCTGGAAGTTTTCCCACCATGAAGCTGCCTGACCCTTCAGCAGATAGGAGGCATACTTGACCTTGTCTTCTTCAGCTACATGTGCAATCTCCAGAGCCTTGGCTATCTCACGGATCCAGTCATCAGCGTCCAGAGGCTCGCGTGTGGCCACGAAAGCTCTTGGGCCCAGACTGAGAAACTCCTTTATGCTGACTCGTGGAGCTGTCTGGTTGATGTGCTGATTAGCCTGAAACTGGGCCATCTGCGTCATGACTTGGGTCATCTGAGTCAACAGCTCCGCGATTGGCGGTGGTTCAGGCGTGTTGTTCCTTGTTGGCGGCATCCTGAATGGAAATGCATTTTAGCACAACAATAGAAAAGGATAGACTTGGCAACCGAAAGAGAGATTATTCCGACGCATGAATAGACAACCACAAGGTTCACCATCACATGTTCAAATACATCAGAATATCCAATACACCATAAATGGTTCGAATGCCAAAGGATAATTAAACATAGCTAAGAATGGATACATCGGTACTCCCATGCTCATCACGCAGGACGGCGGCTAGGAATACGGCGAGAGGTACGGTGAGGAGTACGCCCACGAAAGTAGGTGGAACGACGATCCACGTAGATCGGACGTGCTCTGAGAGCGACTCTAGGCGTGGTGAAGTACATAGCGTAAGGAAAAATGAAACGTGAGAGTAGGAATTCTGTTCTTTTATTTCCTTCCCCACCCACCCTCCCTTTTCTGGTAAGGAAGTGCAACGTTGTTTTCTCTTCTCATCTAAACTTTCAAGTTAGGATTTCACGTATTCTGGTTTCTCTAGGATAGTTATATCTACTAGACCATAGGAATGGAGGTGGTT
The DNA here is from genome assembly GCA_028641055.1 of Alopecurus myosuroides. Taxonomy (NCBI): domain Eukaryota; kingdom Viridiplantae; phylum Streptophyta; class Magnoliopsida; order Poales; family Poaceae; genus Alopecurus; species Alopecurus myosuroides. Next base: position 412,345,256 of record CM054060.1, on the reverse strand, counting down.
GTGACATGATTTATCATGTTGCCTACTCACGATTGAGAACGGAGGAATCCCAGTGTAACCAGCACCAAGGTTAAGGAGTGGACCTCTGATCGACTCGTAACCTCCAGCATCTGGCAGACGACGCCCAACTGGCTGATCGAAACGTGCAAAGCGCTCGTCTCCAACAAAGTCTGTGGTGTAAGTCGCCAGACGAGTCAAAGCAAGGTAAAGCTGCTCTCTGACTGAAGCCAACTCCTGAGATAGTGTGCGGGCAACTGCGTCAGTGTGACTCACAAATTGAGAGGTGATGTGAAGCCTGGAGCTATCATGCTCGTAAACGTCCAAGCTGTCATAGAGAGTAAAGTGAGCTCCCTCCGAAGTGATGTAACCACGGGGGATGCGGCGATAGATAGAATCGTCAAATCCCCAGTAGTCAGCACGAAGGACGGTGAGACTCACATAAGCTGCCTGCTGCACGGCCATATCCACTTTGGAACCCACTACCTCGTAGCGGTGAACTATGCTCATGCCATCATCTGATAGAATGTAGACGATAGCCTGGTAGTAGGTCTGCTCAAACTCTCGCTGATCCTCGTAGACCTGGTACTCTGGTGCCCAATGGAACCCAAGAAAAGTGACCATGTCTCTCAGCATCTCCGGATAACCGGCAGTGCTCTCGCAACGAGTCATACGAACCACCTGCGGGTAGAACCTGAGATCCATCTGCAGATGATCGGGGAAGCTTTGATTAGACGCCGGTAGAAAAACTGAAGTGGCAAGCAACAACAAGGTTTCAACGGACGAAAAGGATCTTGAGAAGAACAGGATATCGAAGCAACATTCGGGAAACACGAGACCAAACACTCCTGAGGTACTACGGAAACCCCATCCGGGCTTCTAAAGGATCAATATCTACTGCTTAAGGAATAGAGGATCTGCTTCCGGGGTTTACACGCCTCCGTTCTCAATCGTGAGTAGGCAACATGATAAATCATGTCACAACCACCTCCATTCCTATGGTCTAGTAGATATAACTATCCTAGAGAAACCAGGATACGTGAAATCCTAACTTGAAAGTTTAGATGAGAAGAGAAAACAACGTTGCACTTCCTTACCAGAAAAGGGAGGGTGGGTGGGGAAGGAAATAAAATAACAGAATTCCTACTCTCACGTTTCATTTTTCCTATATAGCTACAAAATAGTTTCTAGACTCAACTGCGACCAGTAAAAGGGATCCTACAGGCAGACAGGCTCTGATACCATTTGTCGCACCAGGACTTCTAGAGTACACTCGCAGTTCCGTTGAACAGTAGATGATTGGATTACGGGGCCTACCTGCACCCGCACCTCTTACGAGTAGGCCAACACGTATACGTGTGACAACCAACCCCTACTATTCATCGTCTACTCAAACCATCCCCTAGAAATCAGGATACTACCATTGACGTACTTCATACCATTCACACATGGTACGTCAACGGCTTTTTAACAAGTGATAACACAACACATCTCTAAGACACAAAAGATGGAAATAAGTTGCAAATAGCTCTCACTAGAGCAGAGATAGCAAATACAATCATGCAGAGGACACATGTCCCAACAATTCATCATTACATCACAGCGGAAGCATCCAAAGTGTCTGAGTACAGACAAGATCCAAACAAGCCTAAGAGGCCGGAAACAAAAGGAAAACGGAGCCCATCCACGAAGTCTCGGATCCTGCCCGGGTCCGCTATCTACTCGTCAGCAACCTCGTCATACTCCACGTAGTAGCCACCATGGGGATCCTCGAAAACGTAGTCTGCAGAACACGCAACCCCAAAGGGGTCAGTACAGCCGAGTACTGGCAAGCAAGACGCACAAGAATACCAAAGTGTACCCGGCAACACCAAGCACAGATGCTTTGGTTTCAACGGAAGAATAGGTGATACAAAAGTGCGGCAGCAGGCTGTAGTAACCAACTACAGAGACATGCTACAACTTCCGGCTAATAGAAAGGAGATAAGTTAGCGTATCGGAACCAACTACCACTAGTCTCAAACAAACCCATCCTGGATCTCGCCCCTTATCCAAAGAAGCAATCCGAGGATAACTCACACAGTTGGATTAGTGAAGGTCCAAGTTATTGTGTCAATAAGCCTATTACTAGTCAGATTAGTATTAATTAGGTGTAAGTTGTCTAATCCTTGTTAGCCAGCTCTATCACCAAGTCATCCATAACCGCGGACAACACGGCTTCTCGAGAAGATTTAACCCTGCAGGGGTGCACCAATTTGGCCGTACACGTAAGAATATCCCGCCAGACGGGGATCAAACCCACCAAGCGAGGCACTCTACACAACCCAACTCTTCTTCGCATCAAGCCCAAAGAACCCCGTGCAATTGAGCGCACGGCTAATCAAGCCCCACGAAGAAAAGGGGACCCTCATAGCACTCTAAGAACGTGTCTCCCTAAATGCCGACTACAAAAGTTTCCACCCTGGCCTCGGGTTTGCACCTGCATATGCATGCGGCAAATGGAAAACCCGAACTAAATGAGGCGATTTGGACGAGATGCGAATCGAATCAAATTGAGGGGGGCGCCCATACACGCTTCCCACATGCGGTTAGCGCGCTCAACATGGATCCAGAGAACAAAAACTTTTCCTGAGTTCGACACTAGCAGGCCTCAAAACCATACCCGGCCTCCTGCCGGTGCCTTATCATCAAATTAGCATTACCTCAAACATTAACAGGTTGTTGTTTAACATCGAGCCCCAGAACATAATGAATATGGTAACAGAAAATAACGGACAACAGACTCGAGCAGTAACAACCCTAAGCATGCTAGTAAGACACAGGCAACAAGCAACAGGGGTATAGGTGTGGAGGATTAGGCTATATCAGGGTTACAGGATAACATGTGATAGGATCGGAAACACAAGCAACGAATCTTAAGGCTAGCAGAATAGACAACGGAAAGTATCGGTATCCAGTGTGGAAAGGACACAATGGTTCATGTGAGTGAATACTTGCCTGCAAACTCAATAGCCTGGTACTGAGCTAACTCCTCTGAAGTAGTATCGTAAACCTCGTCTGTCTCAACGTCGTCGTCTACTCGAGAAGAAGCAAACAAACAACGCAGAGAGACAAACAATCAATAACATGGCATAATGCACAAACATGGGATGATGCATGTCATTTTAATTGATGCATCAATGATAAGCTAGTTGACATGGTAACAGAATTAAATGGGACCATATGCAATTTGGGTTGCATATAGAAAATCCCATGCATTAAGGTTATTAAATGATCTACAAATAACCATCATGTGCAAGTTGATTAGAATGATGCATGGATGATGAAAACAATAAGAAAACAAGAATAGCTTCAATTTGATATGTTGTTTACCAAGTTTGGAATTTTATTGATTAAGTTATGAAATTTGGCTTCTTAAATGAGTTACACATACATTTGTTGTTTTCACCAATTTTAAATGTTCACCATAGATAACAAAGTTCATATTTGGAAAGAACACAAAATTTTAGGTGGAATACATGTTTCATTTGTTGAAAAAGGAATTAAGATGAATTAATTATGAATTAAACAAGTTTGAACAAGATTTAAATGAATTTAATTCAAGTATGAAATTATTTGAATTTTTATTTGTTCAAAACATTAAATGAAATTCATATTTGGAAAGTTTATACTTTTCTGGTTTGAAAACATATTTTATAGGTGCCATTTGAATTAAATTTGAATTAGTTATGATTTTGACCAAAATTGAAATAGTTATTTGAATTTGAATTTTTGAAACAATTTGAAATGTTCAAAACAGTAAACAAATGTTTTAAACATGTAGAGAAATAAATTTGGTACAGAAAACATATTTTATTTATTAAGTTTGGATTTGAAATGCAAAAGTTATTTGCATTTGAAAATTGGGGGCTATTCTGCAATTTATAAAAGGTTAACAGAAATTACAGGGGCCTAGGTGCGAAAAATAATTCCGAAATAGGCCCCTGGGACTTTTCCTACGCGCGCAGAGCAGCCTCTGGGTCACTGGCAGTGGGCCCGTGCCCTGCTGTGCGCCTGCGTGGCCGCGGGTGGGTGCGCGCGTGGCATCCACTGCTAATGGCAGGTGGGGCCAGCGTGGCTTGCGTGGCAACGAGCAAAGAGTGGGGGATTTAATCCCGCGGGGCGGGGAGTCGAACCCTGGCCCTCGTTTGCGTGCGCACGGTGCGTGTGCCACTGGGGTGAGCTACTGTATCTTGACAGAATGGCGCGCGGGGTTTTGTGGTGCAGTTCGTTGCTGTTAACTGAACTGCAGAAATTCAGTTTACTGCAACCTGACCGCGCGGGGAAAAACGCCGGCGGCGAGCGGCACTGCGGTGGCTGCTGCTCGTGTGCGTGCTGGGGTGCGGTGTGCGTGTGCGTGCGCAATGGACAGAGGTGAGAGAGGGGGAAGGAGAGGACGTGGTCCTCACAGGGAGGGGGTAGAAGGAGGTGGCCGTGCTCGGTGAGGTGACAGTCGACGACGGCGACAGAAAGGAGACGGCGGCGACGATCGTGTGCTTCCCAGCCCCCGGCGATGAAGCGAGGAGGGAGATGGAGGTATGACGGCCCCGTTCCCGCGCAGCAACACCCTCGACGGCGACCACAACAACCCCGGCGATCACTGCTAACTCACGGCCATGTCGATTGCAGAAAAGTTCAGAGAAGAACAGAGGAAGAAGAAGGGGATCTGAGAGGGAGGAGGAGGGATGGCGGCGGCTGGGAGATGGGGGAGGAAGAGAAAGGCTAGGGCACGGCCCTGGGAGGTACATATAGGGAGGAGGGGGAGCAGGTGAGCTCCTGCTCGGTGGGGGAGCCCCCCTCCTCTCTGTGTCTCCGTACCGAGGTAGGGGAAAGCGACAGGTAAGGGGGTTGGGCCTGGGGTAGGAGTGGTGGGCTCAGCCCACCTGGCTGGCCTGCCCTCTCCCCTCTCTTTTCTGTTTTAATTTTTCTCTTTTTTTTTTGCTGAAAAGAAAAGGAAAGGAAAGGAGAGAAAACAAGGGTTTTTGTGATTGAAAAATTTGGGGATAAATTTTATAGGTTATTTATTACCAAAGCCCATCTGTGCCACCTTTTGATTTTCAAAATTTTAAAGTTTGGTTGCTGTTTGAAAATTCAATGAATTTGAGTGAATTTGGTGTTAAATGAATTATTTAAACTTAAGCAAGTTAATGGTTTGATCTTTCAAGTTTAATGGAAACAAAAGATGTTTTGATTTGTAATTTTCATGTGAAAAATTGTAACAAAACAAGTATGAACAAAGATTTTGTAATTTGGTTTGAAATTCAAATGGAAAACAAATGAAAACAAGTGCAATGCTTAAGATGGAATGATGCAAAACATAAATTAACAAAAATCAAACATTCTAATGGTTGTTTTCATACTTGGGATGTTACAGCGTGGCTCCTTCTTCGGCACGCGCAGCGGCGGCGTGGACGCGGAGTGGCGCGAGGAGCCTTTATCGTACGAGGAGGAGGAGTGGGAGAGGGAGAAGGACGATGAGGGTGTCACCAGGGCGCGTCTCGGGTCCAGACGGAGGGCATGAACCAAGGGAGGCGCGGCGAGTCGCCGACGGCGATGTGCGCTAGGACGTAGTCGAGGGAGAAGCCCCGCTGCGCCTAGAACGTGTTGCGGCCAGTCTTGTTCCGCTCGTTGGCGGGCGGCGCCAGCCCGGGGCCGTCCTAGCGGTTCCCATCGATCTGCATGGATGCGCTTGAACGCGGCTGGTCTTGTTCCGTTCGTTGGCGGGTGGCGCCGGCCCGGGGCCGTGCTAGCGGTTCCACCGCTCTACATGGATGTGCTTGAACGCGGCCTCGTACCGCCCGGTGTTCGCCGGGTTGGCGCGCTGCTCGTCGGTGAGCTTGTCGTAATAGTGAGCGAACACCTCCGCACCCCAAGAGGCGTCTCTCACCCTCGGCGCGCCCTATGGTGAAGCCGTGCCCGGAGCGTGCATCCAGCGGGTAGAGATACCAGGCGTGGAAGAGGGCGCGCGCCTGGTGCTTTAACAGCGAGCGGCGCGGGAAGCCGATGGCGGCGAGGGCGTCCATCGGCGGGGAGAGCGGGGGAGGGGGGTGACTGCGAGGCAGAGGAGAGGGACGATGAGGCACATGAGAACTGCGATGTCAATGTGGCGAAGGGAGGCGCGAGGCGGGCCATTTTATACCGCGGCGGCAGGCCAAAGGGCCGCCTGCGCATTTACTTCGGCGCCTTCATGGGGAAGCGGCCCGCTCGCCGTGTGGACGACACGACTCGACGACGGGATGGGTCTCTGCGTTTCTGCGCCACCTCGGGAGAAGACGAAGATTGCGCGATCTTTGATTGCGCGCCTCTCACTGATGCCACGTGGCGTTTTCTTCCTGTACGGAGCCCCTACGCGGCGGGGTTGGGCTGAGATTCCGGGCGGGAATTGGAGGCGCGTCCGGACGGGAAGCCCCAATGGGGTGCGCTAGTAGGCGAATTGGGTCTCGTCCGGACAGGAAAATGCTTGGGGAGGGGGGGGCTTTGGGGGGGCGTGACTGGCGATGCTCTAAGAACTCATATTTGCGCGCCCTTTAGAAGGATTGTAAAGTCAGACCAAATTTGATTTTCTACACTTACAATAAATAGAAAAGACCGTGTCACGTGTCGTTCTCACGAGCACGAGCAACATTGGGGCCCATTTCAAAACCTATCCGCAGGAGACTTACCTACCTCCCGCCTTCGGCACCTCGTCGTTGTCAGCCAAAGATAAGTATATGTCTTTCGTGAGGGGACTCTATATGTTTCTTTTATTTGGGATAAGTATATGTCAGCCAAAGATAAGTATATGTCTTTCGGCACCTCCCGCCTCTTGTTTTCGCTCTCTTTTTAGGATTTCCCTGTCTTTTCCTTCGTCCCCCCTGCGTGGGTGTTCAACCTTATCTTGGGTTGTGTTTTTCTTTTGTTTTTCGCGCGAGGTTTAACTTGTGTTAGTTCTTCTCAGTTTGTTTCATACTAGGTGGTGGTGGCTGCTTTCCTAAAGCAGGGCATTTATTAAAAGCCTTTATTCTAAAAAAAATATGTAACTAACAGGAGAAAAATGTCCTATCTTTCTTATTAACAAATCTTCTCTTACCTAAAAGTAGTGTAACCTTTGTTCTCTAATATAAATTTCATTTCATCTACTTAATATAAATAGTAATATACTGTACAGTGTGTTGTCTCCAACTATTAACATTCACTAGTGCAAACAGGGCCAACGGTCCCGGTTTTTAAGCCCCATGCATCCCGGTTGTGCAACCGGGAGGGGCCAGCCGGGACAAATGGCCCAAACCCATTCGCCCCAGTTGTACGAGCACTCGGGATGCCTGGGGGTGGCCCACGTGGCAGGGACTATTCGTCCCAGTTCTTGCCACGAACCAGGATGAATGCCCCTTATGCCGCGGCAGCACTTTGGCCTTTTTCTCTGCCGCGGCAGAGTTTTTATTTTTTGTGTTTATTATTTTCTTTTTTATGTTTTGCGATCCCCACTGGCCTCCTGGTGGCCCCTCCCCGGACCGCCCGGATCCTGTGAGAAGAGAGGAGCCCCGGTGGCCCCTCCCCGGGTCCCAGGAGAAGAGAGAAGCCCAGTGGCCCTTCCCCGGACACCCCGGATCCCACGAGAAGAGAGGAGCCCCGGTGGGCCCTCCCCGGATCTCCTGGATCACACGAGAAGAGAGGAGCCTCGGTGGCGCTTCCCTGGACCTCCCGGATCCCACGAGTGAATAAGTAATGCATATATATAGCAAAAGAAGGAACAATTGTATTACAAAATCAAAATATATCGAGCATATTACATGACCGATGGATGAATTACAAAATCAAGTTCATTCCCAATCGCTATAGTATTCTCCATTTAATTTAGGAGCACTGCATCTAAGAAGCCCACAATTTCCTCCTGAATTGCTCATATGCGGTCCCTTGGTAGAAGACCGTCCCGGAGCCGTTCGATCTAATATAAAGAATAGTGGTCAATATATATTAATGAAACTAAGTAACTAAAATAGATGGTAATAAGAAAAATTGACGACTGGCGAATGGTTTATGAATGAACTCGCAGACGTAGTATGCACACAAGTGATTCCCGTCTCTCTGTTGCAAGGCCTTTACGAGAACATGGTTTTAATCAAAATAATAATCAACCAGCCATGATAATGGTATCGAAACTAGAATCAAGGAGTTGCGCGGATCTTGATAGTAGTACTTACTTGCACAATTTCAATTGTAAGCTCTGATTTCCATTCACCCCTGACCTTTTTTGCGAACCTCTTCCAAGCGCTGCCCGGGAAAGAAAAAGAATAAAAAGAGTTAGTAATTACTTGATATCCGAAAATGAGACAAAACAATCGATATAGTGCCATATATAAAGATTGAAATTAATAAACATTGAAATTACCGCTGGATCATTTCATGCATGTCCGCCCAGAGCTCAAGGGGTTTACGTTTTGGGTCTATTATCAGTATTTTTCCTTTGTCAACTTGGAATATTAGCATAATATAGTGGAAGTTGCGCACACATAACTCATCAATTATACACTGAACATTGAGTAAGGAAAACAGAATGTGTACAACATAGTAATACTCACCCGAAGTTGTAAGGAAATAGTATTTCTCTCCTGTGTTCTTGAAACCTTATTGCCTTTAGAAGGTTATCTTCTGTATCCTTGGGAGATAGCTCAATAGTCTTATGATTAACAAAATATGGGTCAATGAACCCAATATCATAGATTTGTCCTCTTTTGCATTCGAGAATCTTCATTCTGTAATTATAATATAATGAGTGTACTATATATATGAATGCAATGAACGAGATGAGCTGGCTAGAGACTTAATTAGAGAAATAAGTACTTACAGACAATAGGCACTAACGATAGATTTGTTGAGGGCCTTCTCCTGGAATAACTGAAACAATTCCTCAAATTGAATCAGAACCAGTCCATCTCCATACCCGTAGTGCTCGTCTCCAACTTCGACCACTATCCAGTCCTGAGATTTCCGAGCGGCTTCCATATACCAATTATGCACTCTTCGTATTTTGGTTGATAGATTCTTTACCTCCTCGGGTTTCACGAGAGAATTCCCATGCTGGTATTTGTACGCACATTCAGAAGCGGGGAAGTATTCTACTGTTTGCATATACTCAGCAATGGACATACCCGCATCAGCTGCCCCTGGTCCGTACAGTTCTATAACCTCCGGATAAATTTGCTCGTCAGCATTAGTGCTCGGCCCCACCTGGGTATTGGAAATCACTTTGAGCGGGGAGATGGATTGTTTTTTGTGCTCTCCGAGCTTGGCAACTGATTTCCCGCTTTTTGCGCTTGCGCTACTATGTATACTCTTCGTCGACCGCACCATTTTCTAGTGTGACTTTCGAATAGAGCGGTCATAGTCATATGATAGCCTCGGCTCGGGTTGATGAATAGTCTTCACCATTTTCCATGCTCGTTCTACATCTTCTTCGGTGTCGGGGAAATATGCCTTTTTCTGCTCCTTCGGTTTCGATTTTCACGCCTCGTATTTGTCCCTTGCGATTTCCTGAGTTTGCTCAGGAGTATAGTCGTAAGATAACTTGGGTAACTCCTTTGGTATCTTCGGGAGGGGCGACCGTTGACGATTGGGTGATCTTTTACGACTCCGCATAAACTTAGTGGGCGGAGAAGACTGACGCGGCGGCAGAGACGACCGCGCTGGAGACGGCATGCATGGGGGAGACAACTGCGCTGGAGATGGCATAAGTGTATTGTCGAACTAAAGGTAAGATTAGCACAAAGTGCGCGAGAGAACCGAGGGCAGGAACCTTGTCACGCATCACCATTTGGAAGTTGATGTAGTTAACTAGTCGGATGTTTTCATGTGTTGCCGTCGCTCGGACGGAGTAAATGAATGCTTACGGATGGTAGATAGGAAGAGGCCGTCCCCCGAATCAATGGACGGCACCCGCTCGAATTTTCCACCTCGGACGTCGGACCGCTCTCCCTCAAGTGTTGTTATTCATGTATACATTAAGAAACAGTAAAACGCAAGCACCTATAGCCATCCTCAGCATTTTGACACCGTCAGCCGTCCGATCTAGCTAATGGATGGTCCAGAGCTTTCCTTCGTCCCTCCGCTCGCGTCCACGTGTTTTTCACTGCTTCACCTACACGCGTTTGGCAAACGTAGTCGGGCTGATGCTCTGCAGAACGACCTGGGCATTTTCTTGTCAACCAGGCCTGTGTAGGTGATTGGGCCGTTAGTCAATTATACGGGATAGGTTTTAGCTGAACAGATATGCCCTGCTTCAGAAGGACATGGAGGCATGGTGCCGCCGCCAGCATTGTTGTTTGATTGATGGCGCAAAAGGTGCGCTCTAACTGCTCTTCCGTTTCCTTGCATTGTGGTCATAATGGACGCCGTTTCTGCCCTGCCGGACTCGTCTCCCCTACTCCATGGGGCTATTTATGCTCCTCTATTGCATCATTACTCTAATTGCTTCGTGTAGCAGCGATGCCTGATGCCTTGATTCCTTTTCCTAGCCTGCAGACACTAGGGTCTAATTCCTGCAAATTTTTTTTTTGTCTATCCTTAGATCATGGTGGCCACGCCACAGGCACGATGGTGATGGTGACAGGGGTCGATCCGGGTGAGACAGAGGATTCGCCGACGTCTCCGTGGTGCAATTGAAGGAGACATGGGCATTGCTGTTCTTGCATTTTGACGGCGCATGCTTGACAGGCCACATCGAACCGGTAAACCTAGAACTAATTCTTCACTTTTGACTTTTGACCTATGATCCCTCTGTAACTCGCCTCTCTCTCTCTCTCTCAGTTCATCCTGTTAGGCGATCAGGAGGAGGATTAATACAAATTGAGGCCACCAACTTACCATGGACCAGTATAAGTATTCCCCTTCAGCTTCTAAACCAAAAAAAAAAATCTGCAATAACGCACATATATAGACAATGGCTCTGTATGTGATGGATTTCTACAACTTCTATGGAGGCCAGTGAGTTTAATAGTAGTTCCTCCCAAAATCAAATTAACGATGGAGTTGTTTGTTATACCTTATGCTGCTGATTTCTGATTCTTGGAGCGTCATAGATTATCGCTTTTGATTGTTGCAACTTGGACGGTAAAACTAACATGATGCAAGTAGAGTAGTAGACAGGGGCTGGAGTAATTTTAAATGCACTTCATTTTCGAAGGATACAAGTACATACTTTTAGTTGTGGTGTTGTACTCGTGAGAGGGGCTAATAGACTGTCCGTTTATTGTTCATATAATATCTTTGAAGATAATTTTTTTTTATTACTTGCAGGGTTGATGTTTAATGGACATATACGTTATCCAAATGGCACAGAAATATGGGAGTTTGTATTCAGGTTCGGTGCTTTGTTCATATCGCTAAAAAGAAATGTATTCTGTGGTATTGATTATGAACATGCACATCTTAGGATGCTTCTTCAAGCCACACAGTGATAGAAATAATTATCTAATTGCTAAGTTCTTTGTTCTGCACTGTGTTAATACTGTTTGGGCTATTTGGAAGAACGTTAGAGTGTAGTATGATAATTAGTAAGTGTGTTCACATCAAAGGACAAGTCTTAGCTTTAATCTGCATGTATTATAGGTTCAGTTCACTATAAAGGGAATTTTTTCGTGGTCTTACACCATGACCATGAGGCCTTCACCTCCATCGAGGTGCCGCCATTCCTGCCATTACATTGATTGATGAACAACGGAAATAACCCAGTTTTTATGTTGACGCTCTGTAGAGATCTGGCGAGACAAAAGCTCTCATCATACTTGGCACTTTGATAATCAATTATTGAGGTCATTATAACCGATTTATTTCTCTCTTTGCTACACTTTAAGATAAGATTCAGGTGACAACCGAGAAAAATAAGCAGCAGCAGGCGTTTGAGTACGCCTACCTTATCTACAAGTTCCCGTGTATTTTATCGAAATCATGTTTTATTTATTTAAGTGCGTCTGGCATATAATTTTGCATTTGTCCACAACAATAAAGACATGGAATATTGAGATGGTTTGAATTAGCCTGTCAGTAAACATACATGCCAGGAACCTCAAGCTTACGAAACAGACTGAACCATTGTTTTATTTTTATGGTGGAAGCACAATGAACCTCGAGAATTATTCAGTTAGTAAACAAGGACTACTTCCTTGGACTTGATACACATCATCTATATCTAGTTCTCATCACAAATCTGATATGTGTCTTTACTTGTGGTCCATGCTTATTTCTTAGTCATGTACGTCTCTGGACAACCTTTCTTACCAATGGTACTAGGAAAATGGCACAAACAGAAGAAGTTAATTATGTCGTACATTAGTTCCATAGATGATTATCACTGCAACAAGTTGGTTGGACGTCGTCCAAAGGCTGCATCGTGAGTTAGCTGAGAGTTCCAATGGCGAGCAAGGATAAGAATAAGCCTGTCATCATGGTGTCTGGCTTGATCAGATATCCTAAATAACAATATTACTCGAACGTCTTAATATATTTGTACAGATATGTGCATGTATATTTACGACCCACGTGAACAATCAGATCTGGATTGTGACTTGTTATTTGAATCATTAACACCGTTTGTGTCTATATTATTGATAATTTATTAAGATGGGCAGGCGCGGCAAAGCGCGCCTTTATGGTCTAGTTCTTTATGATGTTACGACTCACAAGCTCGTGCGTCCGCTGATGTGCATGCATGGGCAACCACCGGATTACCAGTCTGCTTCTCTGTCATCCTCAGGCAATGGTTGGGCTACCACGCAACACACAAGTTACTTTGGCTTCAACAACGTGCTTTCACTTCCGACGATATAAAGCACTTGGCCTAAATAACAACAGCAAGATCAGAGTGGCGCAGCGGAAGCGTGGTGGGCCCATAACCCACAGGTCCCAGGATCGAAACCTGGCTCTGATATATTTTTTCCTCATTTTTCGGTTGGCAGTTTATGGTATGTTTCCTGTTGCTTTACTTTCTGGTTTTAAATTCGTCGTCAACAACTCTCAGTTTCCTTCCTCCCATTCTCAAGTGCTTACCATTCCCCGATGCGGCCACATTCAAAGTTGTGTTAGGCAAGGTAGACGTTGCTTTTAAAATACCGAGAAAATCCTCTAGTTTTATGTTTGTCATGCACCAACTGTCGATGATTCTTTCGATCGCCCCCACTCCGCACCAATGACCCGCCGGGCTCTCTAATATCCGCGTACAATATGGATGATAGACGCAACACAACTACCCATCTCTCCCCACCCCCACCATCTCTCTTGTAACGGCACAACAATATCCTCCTTTGCACCCCTCCGAACTCCACCGACCACCCTAATTCCCTCGCACCTGTGCGACCTGGCCGGATCTCCACCGCGACCTTCCCGGATCCCCTAGCTCCACCATCTCCATCTCTAATCTGCGTGCTCCATCTCTCGCCACGCCAGCGCCCCACGCACACCACTCACTATACTCCCCACCGCGCATATTCCCTCGACATAGCCACCGAGTGGGAGCTCGCCGCTGCAGCGGGCGGTGTGAGCGTAAGTTGTTGGTGCTATTACTCCAGCAACCATGCACGCTCAACAGCCCGATGATCCTCGGCTGCTACAACTAGTCATCGCTTCTAGTTGGCGTCGTTACTACTACCAATGTTGCAAGCGCCTACCGGTGGAGATGGAAGCTGGTAGGGTTAGAGCTACAAAAGACTGTCGACTATGCTGCAAACAACGCCGGAGCTGCAAGGGACGATCACCGATGCTACAAGCGTCTATCACGGTAGCTAGAAGCGGCGGGTGGCTCAAGGAGTGTTTGTTTGAGTGGGTTGTCGAAGGGGTTTTTTTCGTGGCCAGGAAGAGTTGCACGTGCAGGTGTGAAAGGGGTGAAACCCTTTAATATCCAACGGGTCGTCACATGCTCGATCGGACGGCCGATGGTGGATGATTGGGTGTTGGAGGACGCAAAGCTCTCGCCAATGAATAATGCAAGGAGAGGATAATCATGCAACAATTCTTGCAACAATCTCTCCTATATCTAACCAAGAGTGAAATAACGCGTTGTGGTGCGTCCTCGGGGCTAGCCCCGCATGTCAGTCGGTGGCTTGCTGGTATACGCTACTTCATCGTCTGGGTCATGTCTTCTGGTCGCGAGCGAAAAAGGCTCACAACAGAAAGGCTCGCAGCAGAACATGCCTCCGCTTCAGGTTTTGGTACCCATCCGGAATCCACCTCCATAAATACTCTCCTAATTGCCCTTCCAGGTTGCCATGGAATATTAAAGCGGTTTTGCTAAATCTCAGTCGACTGAGATTTTCTTAAGTCTCGGTCACTTTTGAGAAAAGTGCAACCGCAGTTCAAAAAAAGTGCAACCGGTTCAGTTGCACTTTTCTGCTCAGAAAAGTGCAATTGCACTATACTTTCAACTATAGTTCCACATTTTCTGAATTAACTAAGACTTAAGAAAAAAATTAGTCGACTCGGATATAGGCACTCCCATATTAAAGACTACAAGCATGCATGCGACCGATCGATCGATACGTACTCAAAAGATTGACTAGCTAGTTGCTCATCTCTCAAATATTTGAAAGATCATATTTCTTAATCTGTTTGTGGAAATTGTAATAGATTTGCACCATTGTGATGTGGATGATGAACTCTACAAAATGAATCAAATATGACATATATATCTTTCATAAATAATACTTATACCTTGTGGGACCCACGCGTCGTAGACTAGGTGTGCTAATCCCATTCAATTAAAACAAATCCACCATCCATAGGTGCTCCAAAGCTGGAAAAGTTAGCTAGCTTATTTCTATGTATATATTTCCAATATCCGTATTTCACAAATAGGTCGTCAAAAATTTAATTTGCATGCACCAACATGAAACAATGAACTCTACAAAATGAGAACAATATGAATATATATTATATTCGTAAATATTTATAGCGGGTGGGACCCACACGGCATAGAAAATAACTTTGCTTATTTTCAATTTATATTATGAATCTTGGTCCAAAAATTCATCAAACATTTGTATAGCTGTATAATCTTGCTACTAACTCGGCGAGTGCATATATTGTCGCACTATACCCAGTTGATGGAATATACGCGATGAGACAAGGTTTGCTATTCAGAAAACTAGAAATTGGATCAATAATCCGTATTTTTGGATTATAAATGTAAACTTCAAGCTACAAAACAAGAATAACCATACTCTCCCTCATCCCTTCGTTCAATGAGCCATCTCCCTCTCTCTTCTCGAGCTATCCCTCTCATCAGTGAAAGTCATGGCTCTTCCGGAGAGATATTTTGTGCAACGACACATCTTCGTTGTAGGGGAAAAATTGTATGTTTTCCATGTGGCATTCAATGGGTATAAAAAAAATTGTTGCCCATACCACGTTGTGTAACAAATTCATTATTTAGAAATCTGCAGCAACGTGCGGGGTTCCTTCTAGTTCTTTTTGATGCAATACGGATCAATATTTTTCTCATTGATCAACTAGTATAATGTTTAGTTCTCGAAAAAAAAACGTAGTAGTAATATTTAGACGACCTGGATGCTAATTCGTAAGGGCATCTCCAGTCGTCCCCCCCAGCGCCCCCTAGGACGCAAAATAGCGCCGTTTTGCTCGAAAAGCGTCGTTTTTCTACCAGTCGCCCCCCAGAACCCGAAAAGGCGCCGTTTCGACGGAAATTAGCGCCGCCGCACCCAGGCGGAACCCAACGCTGTCAGCGAGGGAGCGCTATTTGCCCACTTTCCCCACCCCCGACTCGGCTTTTCCTCTCGCTCGCCTCGCCGTGGCCACCCCGTCGATCACACCCCATGTCGCCGCCGTCGGCCGCCATCACACACGAGCGGCGAGGCAAACCACCGCCGGTCTCTCCACCACATCGTCTCCGCCGCGGAGGAGGTTGTGCCCGGTGAACCGCGTCCACCACCCGCAAGGTGTTCGACGTTCTGTCCGAGCCATGGACTCCGACGCCGAGGAGATGCTCGTCGAGCTCTTCGACGAGGAAGACCAGGCCGCCATCGATGATGAGGAACACCTGGTCGTCCTGAGCTGCCTGACCGAATTGCAGGCCCAGGACGCCGAGCCGCGCCGCACTGAATCGAAGCCCGGTCGCCGCAAGAGCAAGCCGAGGCAGCGGTACGAGGGCTACTGCATCCTCTACTCCGACTACTTCGCCGAGGATCCCACCAACGACGAGAAGGTGTTCCGGCGTCGTTTCAGGATGAAACGCACGCTCTTCCTCAAGATCATGCATGCCATCCGGGAGTTCGACACCTACTTCAAGTTGAAGAAGGACTGCACCGGCACGGTAGGCTTTACCTCTATCCAGAAGAGCAGGATGGCCATGAGGTTGCTTGCATACGGTGCCCCCGCAGATGCACAAGATGACTACCTGCGCATGAGCGAGTCGACGACCCTCGAGTGCTTGAACAAGTTCTGCCGGGCAGTGGTTGCAGTTTTTGGCCCAATATACCTGCGATCACCCAATGCGCAAGACACTGCTCGTCTCCTCGCAGAGAATGAAGCAAGAGGGTTTCCTAAGATGCTTGGCAGTATCGACTGTATGCATTGGGCATGGAAGAACTGCCCATTTGACTGGCAGGGGATGTATAAGGGAAAGGAAGGAGAGTTCTCGGTGGTTCTCGAGGCTGTGGCTTCGTACGATCTATGGATTTGGCATTCATTCTTTGGTATGCCTGGAAGTCACAACGACATCAATGTCTTGCAGTGCTCGAATGTCTTTGCCGAGCTTGACGAAGGCCATGCCCTCCCTGTGAACTATGAGATCAATGGACACCAGTATACAAAGGGGTACTATCTTGCAGATGGCATCTACCCGAAGTGGGCAACATTTGTGAAGAGCATCTCCAACCCTATCCCAGGAAGCGCAAAAGCTTGGTTTTCCAAGTGCCAGGAGGCTTGCAGGAAGGATGTTGAGCGGGCATTTGGTGCGCTGCAATCTCGATTCGCTGTTGTTCGGTACCCAGCTATGACTTGGTCGAAGTCCAACATGTGGGAGGTGATGCAATGTTGTGTGATCTGACACAACATGATCATTGAGAGTGAGCGGGATGACCCGGTGTATGACAGTTAGGCAAGCACACCATACTACCGGCAGGGCCCTCTTGCAGATGTTGATCACCAGGTGCCGGCATCATGGACAGACTTCCTCACCAAGCGACAGGAGATTCGGCACGCTGGAACACACCATGCTCTACAGAATGACCTGGTGCAGCATTTGTGGGCGCGAAAGGGGAATGACAATGTTGAGGACGATGACGATGACTAGTGTAATTTATTTATTTTGTTTAAATTGTTGAACTATTTATTTGTGTGGTAAAACTCTATTTATTTGGTGGCAAAAGTTCAATTATTTGTGTGCCAAAACTCTACCTATCCAAATTGGGCTCAATCGCCGGCTGGGGGGCGGCCTGGGTTTCACGGCTGGGAAACGCGCCCCCCAGTTTCCAGAATAGTGCCGTTTCGCGCCGCGGCGGGAAAAAAGGCCGGGTTTTTGCGTCCTGGGGGGGCGCAACGACTGGAGATGCCCTAAGGGGCACGCTTTAAATAAAAACAAATTACCGGGTCAAGACCTCAAAGTGATCTGACCGAGCCTGCAGACGATTCCCCAGTAAACTCACCGCCGCCATGTCCTCCCCTCCCCGATGCCGGCACAAGGGCGCGCCCACGGAGGAGGCCCAGGGCTCCGGCCGCATGACACGGCAGCGCCAGCCGGAACTCGACGCTTCTCCTGCTACAAGTACGCATCCTTCCTTGATCTCCGCATCCCAGTTCCTCTGTTCACCAAATCTGAGTGTCTTCGCCTCTTCCGGTGCCACACCGCGTTCCAGAACTTGAACCGCGGACCATGAGCTCATCCACCGTCGCTTCCTGTAATAAGTTCCTGAAAAGGAGAGTTGCTCTTTTGCGGATAGTGTGATCTGAATTAGATTATGCAAGGAAAAAAGATTGCTAGATTGGAAATCTCAATTCAGTTTAAGAATCCGGACAATAACACGGCAATATGAAATCTTAACTATTGCCCCAAGAGATTATTACCAATTTTACTTCTCTTGCTTTTGTGGATAGGAAATCTCAGTGCAGCTTGAAAAGTTGGAGAAAACACGGCAATTATGTCTTAACTAGTGCTCCAAGAGTTCAAATACACATTTTTAGAAATTTGCAGACCATCACCACTTTTACTGTTCCTGCTTTTGTGACCATGGACTTTGTTTCTTGGAGCAATTCTGTCTTGAGGACTCCTAGTGTTCGTGCGCAGAATTAATGACCCCAAATGCACTGCTGCAGAGGAAGGATCAAGAGCTTCATCGGCTGAAATAGAGGATCAAGCCTGTCGAGATGACGATATTTTTCAAGGTGCCCCGGAAATGAGTCAAGGCCTTCCCGAGCTTGACAGACTTCCAGAGGTATGGGTTGCGAATAAATCCCGTGTTTATTTTAACCGCGGGCTACCACTTGATGAATTTGGGTCATACACTAGGATTAACACCTTTTGTTATTATGCATAATTGGGTAACAACAATTAACTAAAGTTAACCCAATATGGTTTCATTATCTTTAATCCGGTTTCGATGCCATTCAAATGTGCCAATTGACAGTCCATTAGGTTTTGTTGATTATCTCAAGCGAAGTTGTTGTTTGTATGGGCTACAATCTAACTGTTTACAGTTGTCAACCATTCTTCTGCAGGACATGTTACAGCATATACATTCCCTCATGCCATTGCAAGATGCTGCCCGTGCTGCTTGCATATCACGTCGATTTATGCGTTCATGGAGATGTTATTCGAAGCTCACACTCAACTGGGGAACACTTGGTTTGACTGATGATAGATCCGAGGGAAGTGAAATACGTTACATCAATAAAATTGACAAAATTCTTAATAATTATTCTGGCAGTGAAATGAAGGTAAAGATACTTAGAATGAATCTTCTCGGCTGTAAAACTCTGAGTGCCACCTGTCTAGACCGTTGGCTGCGGACTGTTGTCAAATCTGGAATCAATGAACTTAGTTTGTGGCTGCCTTATACCATGAAGGAAAAGTACCCCTTCCCATATTCACTTTTATTTGACGAGACAAACACTAGTTCTATTCACACTAGTGGAAACAACCCCTATCGTCCAGGGGGCCAGGGGGCATCTGTCCCGGCTGCAACCAAATCCGGGACAAATGCCATGCATTGGTCCCGGTTCGTGCGCCCGGTGCAACAGAAACCGCCTGGGGGCATTGGTCCCGGTTCGTGGGGGAGATATCGGTCCCGGCTCGTGCCACTGACCGGGACCAATGCCTAGCCATATGCCACGTGGCACGCGCATGAGAATTTGTCCTGGTCCAGGCCACGAACCGGGACCAATGTCCCCCTTCCCCTATATATACTGCCCCAGCCCCCCCACCCTTCCATCTTTTTTTTGGTTGGAGGTGTGAGTGAGGTGGGTGTTAGTGTGTTTTATTTTACTATGCACACAAGGTGTTCGACGAAATTCCCGAGCCACATATAAGCTCACTAAAAATGGTATCTTGGAACGAGGTTAACAAACTTATCTTTTTCATCTGTAAATGATACATAAAAAAATGTATTTGTCGATGTACTATGGTCATCTCTGTATTAATATGTTATTGTAATGTATTTTTGATAAACTTCATTAATTATACGATGCAGATGGATGCACGACAGCGATGGATGTACGGTGACCGACGCACTTCCGAGTATATGGCAAGCCTGAATGCATTTCTTGTTGTAGCTCAGGCAAACAAAGATAATGGCTTCATGTGTTGCCCATGTGTTGATTGTCGGAACGTTAGAGAGCACTCTTCCGAAAGAATCATTCACGGCCTTCTACTTCGGAGAGGTTTCATGCCCAGCTATAATTGATGGACGAAGCATGGAGAAAGAGGGGTTGTGATGGAAGACGATGAAGAAGAAGAAGAAGATCCTTTGTTCCCTGAATACGACGATACTGCAATGGAAGAGAATGGAGAATAAGGAGGTGATCAAGAACATGCATCAGAAGAGCCCGATGATAATCTTGGCCGAGTTATTGCTGATGCAAGGGAAGACTGTGAAAATAAATTGGAGAGGTTGAAGCTGGACAACATGTTACAGGATCACAAAAAATTGTTGTACCCAAATTGCGAAGATGGTAGCACAAAGCTCGGTACCACACTGGAGTTGCTGAAATGGAAGGCATAGAACGGTGTGACTGACAAGGCATTTGAGAGGTTACTTCAATTAATGAAGCCAAAACTTCCAAAGGATAACGAATTGTCTGAGAGTACGTACGAAGCAAAGAAAGCTCTCTGTCCTCTAGGATTAGATGTGCAGAAGATACATGCATGCATTAATGACTGCATCCTCTTCCGCGGTGAGAAGTACGAGAATTTGGATGAATGTCCGATATGCACTGCACTGCGGTATAAGATCAGAGCAGATGACCCTGGTGATGTTGACGGCGAGCCCCACCGTAAGAGGGTTCATGCTAAGGTGATGTGGTATGCTCCTATAATGCCACGGCTGAAACGTCTGTTTAGAAACAAAGAGCATGCTAGGTTGTTGCGATGGCACAAAGAAGACCGTAAGAAAGACGGAAAGTTGAGGCACCCCGCCGATGGATCGCAGTGGAGAAAGATCGAGAGAGACTTCCCAGACTTTGCAGGAGAGGCGAGAAACTTATGGTTTGGTCTAAGTACAAATGGCTTTAATCCTTTTGGGGAGCAGAGCTCCAGTCATAGCACTTGGTATGTAACTCTATGTATGTACAACCTTCCTCCTTGGTTGTGCATGAAGCGCAAGTTCATTATGATGCTAGTTCTCATCCAAGGCCCGAGGCAACCTGGCAACGACATTGATGTGTATCTAAGGCCATTAGTGGAAGAACTCTTACAATTGTGGGGCAAACCAGGTGTACGTGTGTGGGATGAGAACGAACAAAAGCCATTTGACCTACGGGCGTTGCTTTTCGTAACCATCAATGATTGGCCTGCTCTTAGTAACATTTCCGGACATACAAGCAAGGGATACAATGCATGCACACACTGTTTAGATAATACTGACAGTGTTTTTTTGGATAAATGTAAAAAGGTTGTATACCTGGGGCATCGTAGATTTCTTCCGATCAAGCATCCTGTAAGAAAGAAAGGAGGGAAGCATTTCAGAGGTGAGGCAGATAACCGGACGAAGCCTGAGCTGCGTAGTGGTAATGATATATTCGATATGGTCAAGAACCTAGAAGTAATATTTGGTAAGGCTGCTGGCAGCCAACCAGTTCCGTACGGCCCTGATAAGCGTGCACCCATGTGGAAGAAGAAATCTATATTTGGGAGCTACCCTATTGGAAAGTTTTAGAGGTCCGGTCTTCGATCGACGTGATGCACGTGACAAAGAATCTCTGTGTCAATCTGCTATGCTTCCTGGGCGTGTATGGGAAGTCCAAAGATACGCCAGCAGCACGGGAGGACCAGCAACGTATGAATGACCCAGGAAACAAGCACACAGATACAGGGCGCCATTACTTAAGCAGCTACGCTCTTACTAAAGCAGAGAAGGAAATATTCTTTGAAGTCCTTTACAGTATCAAGGTTCCGTCTGGCTTCTCGTCGAATATAAAGGGGATAATAAACATGGCAGAGAAAAAATTCCAAAACCTGAAGTCTCATGACTGCCACGTGATTATGACGCAGTTGCTTCCGATTGCATTGAGGGGGCTTCTACCGGAAAATGTTCGAGTACCCATTGTGAAGCTATGTGCATTCATGAACGCAATATCTCAGAAGATAATCGATCCAGAAATTCTGACAAGATTACAGAGGGATGTGGTCCAGTGTCTTGTTAGTTTTGAGTTGGTGTTCCCACCATCCTTCTTCAACATTGTGACTCATCTCCTGGTTCACCTATGTGAAGAGATTCATATTCTTGGTCCGGTATTTCTACACAATATGTTCCCCTTTGAGAGGTTCATGGGAGTCCTGAAGAAATATGTTCATAACCGTGCTAGGCCAGAAGGAAGCATCTCGAAGGGCTATGGAACAGAGGAGGTCATTGGGTTCTGTGTTGACTTTATTCCTGACCTTAAGACAATTGGTGTTCCTGAATCGCGGCATGAGGGGAGACTGAGGGGAAAAGGAACGCTGGGAAAGAAAACAATGATACCTAGGGACGGGCATTCTTTGACCAAAGCACACTACACAGTTCTACAAAATTCGATGTTCATGGCTACGTATCTCGAGGAACACAAGAATATTGTACGGTCTGCTAACCCGGGGAAGGATGACTCATGGATTAAACGCAAACACATGGAGACTTTCGGAAGTTGGTTGCAAACACATCTTATAAATGACACCACTGTTCAAGATCAGCTGTACATGTTGGCAGGGTCACCATCTTCGACTATTGGGAGTTTTCAAGGGTACGAGATAAATGGGAATACATTTTACACGAGCTCCCAAGATAAGAAGAGCACCAACCAAAACAGTGGTGTCCGCTTTGATACAACAAACGAGAATGGAAAAAATGACACATACTATGGTTACATAGAGGAGATATGGGAACTTGACTATGGACCTTCTTTTAAGGTCCCTTTGTTCAAGTGCAAATGGGTCAACCTGAATGGAGAAGGGGTAAAGGTAGACCCGCTTTATGGAATGACAACAGTGGATCTCAACAATATTGGTTACAATGACGAACCATTCGTCCGAGCCAATGATGTGGCTCAGGTCTTCTATGTGAAGGACATGTCTTCGAGACCGAAGAAAAGAAAAAATAAGGAAACAAATTCATCATACGATGAGCCGAAGCGTCACATAGTTCTCTCAGGGAAAAGAAACATCGTGGGAATCGAGG
Organism: Alopecurus myosuroides; assembly: GCA_028641055.1. Classification (NCBI taxonomy): domain Eukaryota; kingdom Viridiplantae; phylum Streptophyta; class Magnoliopsida; order Poales; family Poaceae; genus Alopecurus; species Alopecurus myosuroides. The sequence continues at coordinate 412,322,376 of CM054060.1, read as the reverse complement.
ACACGATAGACATGTCAGAAGATTATAATAAGTTTGATGAAATTCCACCCTTCACAGTGAAAGCTGACCCCACCATCCCGTTAAATAATGAAGATGCTCCATGGTTACGGCCGAAGCGATCATAAGCAAGGGACACGAAGAAAATTCAGAAGACTAGATAGGGATGTTGTTGGTGATGTGTAATAATAAACGTGGAATACATGATCATAGTTCTTATAACGTAGTATGAACGAGATTTTGTTAGCCAAAATGATATTTATACATATTCTGTTATTATGAATGGAGTAGGTGCAAGTTTGACCAATAATTTGTATTGATCGGTCAAAAGCTGGTAAGCATTGAGTGCTTGACAACTATGACCAGCCTGACTTCATTATTATTCCAACCAGCGGCACACCCACCCACTTTTCTGTTTCTCTCTCTTCTGTCTGTTGGTGATGTGTAATAATAAGCGTGGAATACATGATCATATAGTTCTGTTTGATCAGTATTTTGTATTGACCGGTAAAAAGCTGATAACTATGACCAGACTGATTTCATTATTATTCCAACCAGCGGCACACCCACCCGAGTATGAGATAACTGTAGGCAGATATTGCAGGCACACTTCGAAGTGATAGTACGGATACCATCCTGACAGATATCCTTAAAATAGAAATAGATCTTCGGTACTACCTTGGAGTTCAAATGACGCAAAGGGTTGCACCTTTGCGGTTACTTTGGCAAGCTGCTAATGCATACACTCCTGCACTGTTTGAGATTTTCAGATTAGAATTTGAACTGATCTTGGATTGCGTGGTATATAACTGTGGCGAAATTGGACCCATATCCGAGTATGAGATAACTGTCAAAAACAGGCGTCGGGGTCATTTTGTTAGATTCGACTCATCAGAATACATTTGTAGCTGCAAGAAGTTTGAAAATGTAGGTCTTCCATGTTGCCAGGTACTGAAGGTTCTTGAGATCAGAAATATCAAAGAAATTCCACCACACTATGTTTTGAAAAGATGGCGAAAGAATGCTCAGAGTAAACCTTCGAAGGAAAACTATGGTTTTTCTGTTGTAGACGAAGATCTCAAATTCACCGTGTCAATAAGGTACAACTCGCTTTGTCGAACTTTATATAAATCACCCAGGATGCCTTGTATGCTCTGGACTAACTCGGAAGATCACGAGAGAAAACAAAAATTGTAAGATATTTATATTCAAATTATATACAAATGGTAAAATAATTAATAGTTTCAATAGTTAGAATAATTATTTAGTTAAACGAAAAATGGATTTGAATTAGTTATGCAAATTCTAGCATTTTTCATGTTGAAATTTTTGTCAAATTCGAAAGTATATATAAGTTGTTAATGTGCAAACTTAAACAATTTTCAAATTTTGGCGCTAAAAAATTTTGGGCGCGCAAGGTGCCACCAAAATTATTCAGGTTACCCACACAACAGAGAGAACCAAATCATACCAAGCTATGTGTTTTACACCCACTAGTACAAATCTTAGCATCCAAAATGGTCCCTAGAGCCGTTTGGGCCATAAAAAAATTAGAACCGCCTCTTATGCTATGACTCAGACGGTTAATAATCGAGACCGGTCTCTACAACTATTAGAGCCGGTCACAGATAGGGTCCGTCTCCAATAATATTACATTACTAACTAGTATAGAAAAAAAATTACATCCCGTCGCCGGCCGTCCTTCCGGTGGTGGAACCAGTACTAGCGGCGCCAGCCGGCGGCCTATCCAGTGGCGGAACTAGTGCTACACTAGTACTACTCTAGCGCTAGCTCTAGTTCTCCTCGTCGGAGGAGATGACGATGTAGGGGTTCCGCGGCCGGGACATCCACCTCCTCCGAGATGTTGGAGATGGCCATCTCCACGTCCTCGACGGTGGCGGCGTACACCATCTCCGCATCCTCGAAGGAGGTGGTGTCCGCCATCTCCCCACCGGTTTTGGCAGTGGAGTCCTCGTCTGCGAGGAAGTGATCCCCACCCGCGTTCTCCTCCTCGTTCTTCTCGACTGTCATTTCCTTTAATAGTAAGTCTCTAAAAAGGAGAGTTGCTCTTTTTAGGATAGGGACCCGAGTTAGATTGTGTAGGGAAAAAATGTTGCTAGATAGGAAATCTCAATGCAGCTTGAAAATCCGGAGAAAACACTGCAATTATTGAATCTTAACTATTGCCCCAAGAAATTGTTACCGCTTATATCAACGAATGGTAAACAGAAAATACAGTACGTCACAAGTCAACTAGTCTTCACAAGAGCAGCTCCCATTGAAAGACGCAACTGGGGTCAGAAGATCATCCCTCTTCTCTTTTGTTTACACAATTATGTTTTGACTGCTAAATAAGGGGTAAAAATAGTAAAGAGAATTTTATAGTAACCAATTTTGGGGCTGGACACCCCGCCGCCAGCTCTTCTATCAATTTGGATAAGCGGATGTACAACTAATCCAGGTGTGTAAAGTCCAATCAACAAATGAGATAAAGATTCTCTATTCACGTCTTCATGAGCTAAAACAGAGGCACAAAACATGTATAATTTTGAACGTTTTAAAGATAGCACATGAGCAATTTACTTTGGAGTGGCGATTAAATACCACATACAGGTGAAGAGAATATGCCCGAGAGGCAATAATAAAGTGGTTATTATCTTATTCCTTGTTTATGATGAATGTGTATTTCTCATGATAGAATTGTATTAACCGGAAACGTTGATACATGTGTGTTTAAGAAACAAATAATGGTTTCTAGTAAAGCCTCTCCTTTAACTAGCTGGTTGATTAATAGATGATCAAGGTTTCCTGATCATTAACATTGGATGTTGTTAATAACGGGGTCATGTCATTATAAAAATGATGTGATGAACATAGACCCGAATTAAGTATAACAATATGATCAAGTCATTTAGTTTATATTGTTATATCTTGCATACGAAGTAACTTATTCCTTAGACCATGAGATCATGTCAATCACTAATACTGGAAGGGTGCTTTTATGTCATCAAACGTCACGCCATAACAGGGTGACTATAAAGGTGTCGTTGGGTATTCAGAATGTATTAGTTGAGGCTCATGGATCAAGAGTGGGATTTGTCCATCCAAATGCCGGAGAGATATACTTTGGGCCCTCTCGGTGTATCACATTGACACCGGTTGCAAGCATGTGACTACGTCACAAGATGTCATATCACGGAACGAGTAAAAGAGCACTTGTCGGCAATGAGATCGATACCGATGATCGGATCTCGGACAACTAAAATATCGCGAGACAAAGGGAATTAGTTACGACGTTGATGGTTCACACGATCACGAGATTCATCATTGAATATATATGAGTCATCATGGATCTCCAGATCCCGCTGTTGATTATTGATCGGAGAGGTGTCTCGATCATGTCTATGTTATTCTCTAATTGTAGAGTGACACACTTAGGGTTCGATGACGCATTTGAGAGGATATGGAACATCGAAGAATATTTCGGGCAACGACAAAATTGTTTCGGGGAAAATTGAAATAGTTCAAGGGGTTTTTTGTCGAATGGTTGTTAATAGAATTAACAAATGATTCGAGATGATATATGCAAATGTTTGTTAATAGAATTAACAAATATTGAAATAAGAAAAAAATGTTTTATTTATTTAATAAATAACAACCTTTGACTTTTCTAAGTGGGAAATTATGAGAGCATGAATGGGTGTGAATGGAGTGTCCACTCACATGAAGAGGGAAGAGGCGGGGGCACCACCATGGGCTGACCGCACCCCTTGGGCTGCCTCTCCCTCCCCTATAAAAGGAGGGTGAGATCTCTCCCTCCTCCACACACTTGTGTCATCTCCACCTCCCTCCTCCCGCTGCTCCACCTCATGTTCATGCGCTTGGCGAAGTCCTGAACGAAGTTTTCTCCACCATACCACGCCGTCATGCTGATGGAGTTCCGAGGGATCCTCTACTTCCGCTGCCCTCCTGGATCGAGGGAACGGAGGTCATCATCAAGCCGTACGTGTGACCGATCACGGAGGCTCCGCCGATTGCGGTGCACATCTTCTCAGTCTTGAGGTCGGTGTGAGTACGACTACGCCAATAACGAGATTCAATCTCGTAATGCTTAGTCTTCAAGGGTATGTTTTCTTAAGACTCTTTCTCCCTGGTACCTTTCATCTCCTAGATTAGATCTTGGCCCTTCGGGTTTATCTCGCGTAGGATTTGTTTTTCTATGCAACGTACCCTTGAGTGGTATCGGAGCCGTATCTATGTATAGATGATTTGTATGGGTAGAACACATAGGTGTATGTGGGCGTTGATGATCATGTTATTGCCTCCTTGAGTATTTTATGATCTTGGTGGCATAGCAGGATGAAGCTGCCCTAGACAAACTTTACGTGTACTTTGTACGCGAGACCTGTCTCAATTGTGGCTGACGGGGTATCCGTTTCTCCTACTATAGTTAAGATCTAATCTATGAAGGGTTGTTAAAAATATGTTTATCAATGTTGTGGTTGATGTTTGTAGGTATGAACGGTTCTATCCTCGAAAGCCCTAAGCCACGTAAAATATGCAAAAATAAATGAGAGACGTCGTTTTTGCAGGGCATGTGATGTGATATGGTGAATGTTACAAATTTGATGTATGAGATGATATCTTCTGTAAATTATTGACATACCGGCAGGATCCATATAGTTGTCTTATTATTTGTGGCATGTGTGATGTATATCATATCCATGTGATATGTTGTAATTTTGATGGACAATCAAGATTGATGTGCCATGGACCTTGGTGCCACGCTGGTGGAATGATGGAGATCATACCGTGATGTATAGATGGAAACCAGGTGCAAGAAGGACCATATCATATCAAATTATCCATGCATGTGATGTTAATCCTTTTATGAACCTTATTTTGCTTAGATCGCGACGGTAGCATTATAAGATGATCCCTCTCACTTAATATCAAGATTATAATGCGTTCTTCCTTAGTATGCACCGTTAAGAAAGTTCTTCGTTTCGAGGCACCACGTGATGATCGGGTGTGACGGACTCAACGTTCACGTACAATGGGTGCTGACGAGCCTAGCATGTACAGACATGGGCTCGAAACACACGCAATACTACGGTTCTACTTGGCGAGCCTAGCATGTAGAGACATGGCCTCGGAACATGTAACCAAAAGATAAAGCACGATTCCTATGGAAGATATGATGAACATGTCGATGTTCGCCTTTGCAGCTACATCATCTCACGTGATGATCGGTTTTGGTGTAGTGAATTTAGTTTGTGTAATCACTAAAATGACTAGAGGGATGTTGTTTTTGAGTGGGATTTCAAGGTAGTAATTTTGAATTAACTTGAATATATTTTATCATGAACAACCAATCAAAATGAATTTGCATAAACTGTAGTATTTATTGGCATCCACAAACTACCTTACACTTAGATTGTTAATTGAGATATAACTGTTATGATCAGGTAAAACCATTTAAGATTGGTACGACATTAGTGAAATTTAAAATTGAGTCCTATTGTAGATTTTCGGTATAACCTACCTAACTCCATATGATTAATGATTGATTGATCTAGAGAGTAAATTATCCCTACTTAGAATCCAGTGTCATGCTTGCTTCCATAATACTTTATCTTCAAAAGAATGTTTGGATGATCAAGGTGATTTAGTAACTGAAAAGAATTGTTTTCAGAAACAATCAAGTGAAAGATATATTGATATCTAGAAATTTATTTGTGGCAACATGACTTAGTATAATTTAGCATGACAATGTACTTATATTATTTGAATATATGAAATGATTGAAGACACTAGAGATTTGAATGTTCCAAGAAGTTGGGTGCTAATATCATCCTCTTAATTCCTTCCTTCGAGTTATAGCAGCTTCATCACAAAATTGTTATGATGGGATGGATTAAAAGTATGGGTAAAACCGTTTACCCTTCCTGGAGATTTCTAAGAGTGGAATCCGGAAGAATGCTATTAATATGTTGATATTAGTATAACAATCAAACTCAAAGTATGACTCAATGGGTGATAGTATATGACTAACACGCCAAGGAGGAAGTGCTAGTATGACTAGCATTGTTTGATGTTGAATTATTCCTCTGTAAAGGAAAGGGAATATTGAAAATAGAATTACAAAAAGTAGATGGCATAAAAGAATATAACTAGAAAGGTCCAGCTCAGGAGTATATGCTTGATATACAAGTTATAGATGTATTACTAGTTAACAAAGTATTTTTGGGTATTTTGATACCATATTGGCTGGTATGAGTTGTCATACAAAGCAACACAATGCAAGAAATACAAGAGCCTATAAGGAATTAGTAGTAGATGTGGAATCGATCATGACAAGAACAGAAATAAAGTGTTATTGTGTTCATTGTCGTATCGAACCAAACATTCAAGATTTATTTTAAGAACTTAATAATTTATTGTTTTGTTCCGGTCTTTTGTGAGAACAAATGAGATTGTTCAAACTATGAACATATTGCAAAATTGTTGGATGAGTTAATATAAATCGTGTTGGTAAAGTAAAACATCTATAAGACTGAATGCTAAACGTTGCAAGACGTAAAAGAATTTTACTTAAATTGTGACACCACCATTTTAGTTCATATAGGAAAGGAAAACATGAAGGAACTCCATCTTAATGGACTTCCAGATTCATTTTGTTTTGAATAAATTGACGCTTGTGAGACCACTTCCAAAAGAAGACTAGAATTTCGTTCATAGGCCAAAGTAGAATGGACGACTAATTTAATGGAGATTGTACATGTTGATGTATATAGTCCCTTATGTTTAGTCATATGTGATGGATTTATTTTTCCTTCATAAAATTCCGTCGATGATTTGAATAGATATATGAGTATATCTATTTAAAGAGAACGGAGTTTCACATTTTTGAATTGGTTCAAACTATTGTTACTATGAAGTAAAAAATGATCGTAACAAGATAATAAATTATTTATGATTGGATCATAAAGGATAAAGTTTGAGTTACAAGTTTAGCAAAACATCTGAGGAGTTGCAGAATTGTTCTACAACTTATGCTACTCGAATAACCCCACATTAGTTTGGAGTGCTCGAGAGGCAAAATCAAACCTTGTTTGGCATGCTAAGATAAATAAAAATGCCATTATAATTTTGTAATTTATACATTAGAAACAACCCTTTTACACTGAAAAGAGCGCCATCACGATCCGTTGAAATTGACACGATATATGTTATGGTTTGGGTAGTGACCCGGATTGTCTTTTTCTTAAGTTTTGGTATGCATAGCATGTGCAAAAATTTTACAACCAAAATAGGATAAATATATATTTATAAGGTTATCCCAAAGAATCCATTGGGTATTTCTCCTGTCCCCGAACCAAAGACAAATGTTGTTTGTCAGAAAGGGTTGATTTCTCGAGAAAGTAGTTCTTGCGAAACAAGTGAGTTGGAGGACAGTACAAACTCGACGAGATTAGAGAATCTTCGTTACCATGCCAAGAGTAGCACAGCACTAGAAGTTGTTCTAGGGTTTCTTATTTTGACAAAATAGAAGACACTACATGTGTTGTAGATACTTTGAATGAGTTTGCAAACTGAACCACAAAAGTCCTAAAACTTTGTACTTAGACCAACTTGTGGTTTAAAAGTAAAGTGTTGCTTTGACAACAAAGGACCTGGAACTTATAAAGGAAGCAAATTATTGGCCCTGACTTCGTAAAATTGGCTATGAGTCATTATATCTGCGATAATATCCCTGTATGAATATCAAGTATGTGACTTGGTAGTCCTTTCGATATGTATGATGCCTAACGATAGCAAACGGGTCTATATAGCAACAAAGACATGGATATTTACATCCTTTGAAAGTTGCGCTTGTCGAAAAGATGTTTTTGACGAAGTTCAAAGAGTTGACTACTACAAGATTTTGATTTTCTGTGGTGATGCTTTAGTCTTTGCGGATAGTTCTAGCAAAAGTTACATATTATGATATGACAGTTGAATGACAAAATCAACTCTCCTCTATAGGAAGTTTGATCGATAATGTGTACTTGGCACGGTCTAAGAGGTTTGTAAAAATCAAAAGGTTGCCAGAAAGGTATGCAAACTTCAATTGTTGAAGTGAGCATAACGAAATTGGAATCATTACCTTAATGAAGTTGTCAAAAGAGTTTGATTCCATCATGAACGGTAAAGATTCTTGTAGAGTTACAAGAAATTAAGTTGGAGCGCCAAGACATATTTCTATTGCTTTATGTAGATGATATATGGTTGATTGGAAAATATGTATTTTAATTTAACACGGTTACGATTTTCATATTGATGAAAGGCTTAGGAGATATTAGACATCGATATCTATAAGAGATGGATTGAAGCGCCTGATATGATTGAAGCCAAATTACATAGATTAAATATTGAAGTAAGTCAATATCGAAATGACAAGAAGGATTTCTTGCCACATGGAAAAGAATTAAGCAATATTCAACTGTTTTGACACATGATGAGCATAATTGAAATTGAGATTTCTAAGTCATGTGTTCCATGCTATGTACACAACCAGATGAGTCATGTGCTATAGAATGTTATAGCAGGATAATTCATATGATGATTAGATAACAGTGGGAGAGATCCTTAAGCCATTTTTAGAAATGCTAACGATATGTTTTCCTACGTAGTAATGAAAAAATATTCGTTGTAATATGTTACACTATTAGTCTTGTCATTTATTCAAGTAATTTTATCTCAATTGAAACATGTGATGAAAGGTAGCACAATAGGCTGGAAGAAAGTTCCATGCTGGATTTGAATGAGTTTCAAAATTAAAGTATTGTGACGGGTACTACAACAAAGACTAAGTATATTGTTGTGTTGACAACAAATAATATTAGTATTTTGTATCAAGGAGTAGTTCATTGAACTTGGTGTATTTCCAAGAATGCTGATACTATGAAGCTACATTTCAAAATGTTATTAACATTAGTTTAAGCTGAGGAATTAAGGTCTCACCGGTTGACCAAATAAATACAAAGCGATCTCGTTAGAGAATGAGTGATGCGTATAGACGCAAAGACATTCAAATACGATAGGACCCGAACAGTTCAGATCTTTTGATGAAGTTTACCACATGCAAAGCATCGTAATAACACATGAACGCCATATGTGTTAAGTTCTTACAAACTTGAATATTGATTCTAGTGCAAGTGGGAGACTCAAGGGAATATACCCGAGAGGCAATAATAAATTTGTTATTATCTTATTCCTTGTTTATTTCTTATGCTAGAATTGTATTAACCGGAAACGTTGATACATGTGTGTTTAATAAACAAACAATGGCTCCTAGTAAAGCCTATCTTTTAACTAGACCGTTGATTAATAGATGATCAAGGTTTCATGATCATGAACATTGGATGTTGTTAATAACAGGGTCATGTCATTAGAAGAATGGTGTGATGAACAGAGACCCGAATTAAGTATAACAATACGATCAAGTCAGTTAGTTTATATTGTTATATCTTGCATACGAAGTAACTTATTCCTTAGACCATGAGATCATGTCAATCACTACCACCGGAAGGGTGCTTTGATGTCATCAAACGTCACGCCGTAACAGGGTGACTAGAAAGGTGCCGTTGGGTATTCGGAAAGTATTTGATTGAGGCTAATGGATCAAGAGTGGTATTTTTTCATCCAAATGACGGAGAGATATACTCTGGGCCCTCTCGGTGATATCACATTGACACTGTTTGCAAGCATGTGACGAGGACACAAGAATGTCATATCACAAAAGAGTAAAAGAGTACTTGTCGGTAACGAGATCGTAAAAGGTATGGTTGATACCGATGATCGGATCTCGGACAAGTAAAATATCGCGAGACAAAGGGAATTAGTTACGACGTTGATGGTTCACACGATCACGAGATTCATCGTTGAATATATAGGAGTCATCACGGATCTCCAGTTTACGCTGTTGATTATTGATCGGATAGGTTTCTCGATCATGTCAATGTTATTCGCCGACCGTAGGGTGACACACTTAAGTTTCGATGACCCATTTGAGAGGATACGGAACATCGAAGAATATTTTGGGCAGCACCGAAATTGTTTTGGAGAAAATTGAAATAGTTCAAGGAGTTTTTTGTCGAATGGTTGTTAAGAGAATTAAAAAATGATTCGAGGTGCTATATGCAAATGTTTGTTAATAAAATTAACAAATATTAAAATAAAGAAATAAAAATGTTTTATTTATTTAATAAAGAAAATCCTTTGGATTTTCTAAGTGGAAAATTGTGGGAGCATGAGTGGGTGTGAGTGGAGTGTCCACTCACATGAAGAGGGAAGAGGTGGGGCACCACCATGGCCTGGTCGCACCCTCCTTGGGCTGCCTTCCCTTTCCCCTATAAAAGGAGGGTGAGAGCTCTCCCTCCTCCACACACTTGGTGTCATCTCCACCTCCATCCTCCCGCTGCCCGTGTTCATGTGCTTGGCGAAGCCCTGAACAAAGTTTTCTCCACCACACCACGCCGTTGTGCTGATGGAGTTCTGAGGGATCCTCTACTTCCGCTACCCCGCTGGATCGAGGGAACAGAGGTCATCACCAAGTCGTACGTGTGACAGATCACGGAGGCACCACCGGATTGCGGTGCACATCTTCTCGGTCTTGAGATCGGTGTGAGTATGACTAGACCAACAACGAGATTCGATCTCGTAACGCTTAAAGTCTTCGAGGGTATGCTTTCTTAAGACTCTCTCTATGTCTGTTGCTTTTATCCTCTAGATTAGATCTTGGCCCTTCGGGTATCTCTCGCGTAGGAATTTTTTTGTTTTCTATGCAACAAACCCTTCAATAGGTAGGTATGGTGGACATATTTGGCAAACTTTGGTTTTTGGAAATTGGATGCACGAGTAGAGCTCATACTCAGTACAGGTGGAGGCTAACAAAAGACTGGTAGCGCCAAATCAAGAGAGCAATAATGGCCATAATCATGCATAGCGACAAAAACATTATTAATCAAAGAATAAATGGTATTACAAGTCAAAAACTAAATGATCATAGAGGCTATAAGTGACTGGTTTATAGTCATAAACATGGTGTAAACATATGCCAAGTCAACTAAATAAAGCATTCGAAGAAGAATACCACAAAATTATGCTTCAACGTGATAAAAATAACTCATGATTCTTTCAGTGGCACATTAAGCACTGTCAGCTATTTGAGACAAGTCATGCTACAAAAATAACTACTAAGCATAGAATTAAAATAACATCAAACTTGACATGATAGAGTCTAGCCATAGTCTATACGAGCTCTTTTTTTGCACAGTTATAAGCACGAAAATTGTACTACTGCTTTCCAACACCAATCATTTTATATAAACAAAAAATCTCCAAAATATGTAGAAATTAAACAAGAGAGTACTACTACTACTTTAGTACAACTAATAGCTCTGAATAAGAGATGCATGAAAAAAAAGGATTTGAAGCAGCTAGAAGAAAAACTAAGAATACGAGCATGAAAGAAAACGAGTATTCATATGAAAAAACGGAGCGTGTCTCTCTCCCACACAAGAATGTATGGTTCCGAATATGTTTATTGCAGCAAGGAAAACAAAAGAAAACAAAACAAAAACAAACATACGCTCCAAGTGAAGTGTGGATGATGTGACCGAATAAAAATATAGTTTCACTAGAAGTGACGTCATAAGTTGCTGATGAAGAAGGGGATGCCTTGGGCATCCCCAATCTTAGACGCTTGAGTCTTCTTGTAATTTTCTTGGATGAACCACATGGTTATCCCCAAGCTTTGGCTTTTCACTCTTCTTGATCTCATTATATCACCCTCTTCTGTTGACCCTTGAAAACTTCCTTCACACCAAACTCGAAGTAATTCTCATTAGAGGGTCAGAGCATAATAAAAAACTCACATGTTCTCCTTATACACAAGCAATATTAATACTTTTTAAACATTAGCTGCAGCCACTCATGTTTTATGGAGCAAAGAAATCCACTCAACATAGTAAAAGAGAGAATACAAGTAAAAAGGCAGAATCTGTCAAAACCAGAACTGTCTGTAAAGTCGATTTTTTTCGAGTCAATTACATTTCTCAAAAAAAAACTAGAAAAAGTTTCAGACATATCTGAGGATTAAGCAAACAAAATTGCAGGTCATTTTGATCTTTCTGAAATTTATACGATTTTTAACAGTGGACAGTAGAAATTTGTTTCCTGCGCAGAAATCCAAATCTAACTTCAACTTTCACTAGAGACTTACTTGGCACAACAAATGCAAGAAAATAAAGATACAAAGGAGTTGCTACAAAATCAAACAACACCTTTACTCAAAGAAAACAGAAGAAAAACAATACAAAATAGAAACATGGGTTATATCCCAAGAAGTGATTTTCTTTAACGCCTTTTAGCTAGGCCCAGAAAACTAGAGTCAAGTATTTTCAATTCAGGAAGCATCCAATTTGAGACAAGAAACCTCCTCAACAATTCATTGTATTTTATCTAAATGAGTTTCAGATGTTCCCCTCTTAACGCTTTTAGATTTACTACTTTCATCAAATAGGTTTTCAGGAACAATCTAGTCAAAATCTTTTCCAAGGCGTCATGCTGTGCTACAAGTTTAAAGGGTATTGGTATTTTCATTTCCTCCTTTTTTAGGTTCAGTCTTGTCTAATTTTTCAAGAGCACCAATAACATCTATACTTGAGCCTAGCATATTAAAACGATCAAAAACTTTCCTAGCTTCTATAGCAACATCTCCAAATTCTTTAAGCATGGTTTCCAAGATAAAATTTCTTTTTTCAATATCTTAAATATTATTCATGTTGAGAAACAATTGTTGCATTATGGGGTGATGGTTACCAACCCTAGCTTCTAACATGTGAACTAAGAAGCTGCAGCAGTTTCATAATTTGGAGCAAGTTCTACTATGGATTTTTCCTCAAAGTTTTCATGCTTACTATCATGATTTAAGAATTCTTCAATGGTATCCTTTCAAATTATAGAACCACTACCTACTGATAGGTCTTTTAGGGTGAACTTAGGAAGAAACATGATGAACAAAAAATAGCAGGGTAACAAAAAATATCTACTATAATAAGAACTATTTTTTTGTGTTTTCGATATAGAGAAGCAAACAAGAAAAAATAAAATAAACTAAGCAAAACAAAAACAAAGTAAAGAGATTGGAGGTGAGAGACTCCCCTTGCAGAAATCCTCTTCCACCCCGGCAACGGCGCCAAAAACTTGTTGAGGGCTCACGTTGACGAGGAAGTTGCTTCTTGATGAATTTGAAATCCCCAACAATGACGCCAGAAAACTTGATGGTGGAGGAGTGCACTCGTTGGGAAACCCCAAGAGGAAGGAATGAAGAGTGTTGAGCCAAGTTTTACCTCAGAAATAAACCAAGGTTGAATCGACCAGTAGGAGAAAGAAATCACTTCTGAAGGTTGTTGTCAGATGATGTTGGCACGGCGCACTACCGGTTCAGAAGCAACGTGGAATCTACACAACACAATCAAATTACTTTGCCCCAATGAAGCAGTGAGGTTGTCAATCTCATCGGTTTTGTTGTAACAAAGGATTAGACGTATAGTGTGAAAAAAATACTTGTTTGCAGTAGATGAAAGAGACCAGTGATGGCAATGAATGAGAGGAAAACAGTAATTGCAGTAAGAAAATAGTGGTTGCAGTGGTTGTATCATCGGTGTAAGGAAATGGACCGGGGTCCAAAGTTCACTAGTGGTGTCTCTCCATAAAAGATATATAAAATGCTAGGTAAACAAATTACAGTTGGGCAATTGACAGATATAAAGGTTGCCCCGTAGTGCATATGCATGGCATGATGATTACTATGTGATTCATGCGGACATTACAACATAATTTGTAGACCGTTATCAAACTGCACCTATGACTAATAATGCACCCTCGGAGCGTAATCCAATAAAATCTCGGGTATTAAGTTGTAAGCAACAGATAATTTCATTAAGCAAAGTGTGTAATGTAAACATCGTTGTTTTCTCTCTAATGGCAATATCACATCCCCCACCCATTACGTTTCTGTCACTCGAGCGTGAGTGAAAGGAAGGCAGGAAACCACTATCTAGCATAAGTACCCCCTCTTGGAGTTACAAGCATCAACTTGGCCAAAGAATCTATTAGTAACGGAGAGCATTCAAGATCATAAATAAAATAAACATGATAGATTGATAATCATTGGACATAGAATTCAATATTCACCGGATCCCAGCAAACACAACATATAGCATTACAGTAAGATGATCTTGATCATGTTAGGAAACTCACAAGATGTAAACATAAGGCATAAAGAGGAGAAGACAACCATCTAACTACTGCTATGGACCCGTACGTAGTCCAAGGATGAACTACTCACGCATCACTCCGGAGGCAGGCATGGTGATGTAGATCCCTCCGGTGATGATTTCCCCTCCCGACAGGGTGCCGGGGAGAGCTTCAAAACCCTCCCGAACTAGGGTTAACGATGACGGCGGCTACGGAACTTTTGGTTGAAAAAGGCTCGGGTATTTAGGGTTAACCCGTGGAGGACCTTAAATAGGAGAGAGGGCAACGTCGGTGGGTGGCCAGGGGGCACACCACCTGGTGGCGCGGCCAAGGGGGGCCGCCGCCCTATGGTGTGGGCCCTCCAGGGCCTCCCTCCGGTTCCCCTCCGGACTCCGTGTACGTGACAAATTTCTAAAACCCTGTGATTTTGTTTCGTCCAATTCCGAGAATATTTCAAGAACAACTTTTCTGAAGCCAAAAACAACAGAAAACAGGAACTAGCTCTATGGCATCTTGTCAATAAGTTAGTCTCAGGAAATCCATAAAAATGACATAAAGTGTATACGAAACATGTAGCATATGGCATGAAAACAACATGGAACATCAGAAATGACAGATACGTTTGAGATGTATCAGCAGCCATCCTCTATCCCGAGCCACCTGATGGTATCGGCCTGATCCTCCAGGAGCTGCGTATCCTGAATGATGGTGGTGATGTCCAAAAACTCCGCAAACTGCATGAGGTTGGTAAGGCGTGCAATTGACCGGATCCAGATGTCATTATGGAGCTCAGCACTGTCAGTTCTTTTCTTCCTAGTGGCAATCTTGTAGAGGTTAGGGGCTCTGATGGAGAGAGGTCCACCCGACGACCAGGAATCATGCCATAAGAGGGTGGTTTGACTGTTACCAAGGGTGATCTTTGTGGACGCTCAGAAAAGGTTCACATCTGAGGCGTCACAAGCAAGAGGGGAGCCCACCCAAGGCTGATCAGGCTCGGTCCACTATAACCAAGGCCAAAGAAGCCGCAACTCCCTGCTAAATCTTTCGAGGTTTGCAATCTCCAGCCTGCCGAGAGATTTTGGCCTACACACTGTCTTGTAGTTCACGAGAGAGTGGACACCGCTTATAGCCTCCTGATCATCGCCATGCCAAATAAACCGGCGAGCGGTGCGGTCAGACAACCGTTGTGCCCATTTCGTCATTGGCAGCACCATGAGATGGAAGGTAATGATGGAAATGAGGACCGACTTTGCCAAAGTCACCCGGTATTTAAAATCGATTTCAAACAAATTATGAGATGTCAAAAAAAATCGCACATATGCTTTTCACGAGTTTTTTTTGTCTTTTTTACACGGGTCACCAAAAATTGACGACTTTTCATGAAACGACTTTGTGTAGACAGAAATGTGAAGATCTATGCACGGAATTTTACTTCGATTTTTTATCGACATTTCACAATTTGATTTTTAAATACCGGGTGCATATGCACCTAGCACCACATCGTAATTATATGTGATATTTTTCAAGTAGAATTTTTTTTTATACAAAGCAAACTGACCGATGTAAAATAAAAAAATACACCGAAATCATCTTAGCTATCTTCTTCCATCGGTTGTTCGACGAAGGCCGGAGCTTAAAATATGCACCGAACAAAGAACAAAACACTAGGATACATGCAAACTTCCTCGCTAACGAAGAATTTGAAGATCGGAATAGCCACTCGCCACGAACAACCAGAACAAATAACCGCTGAAGCAACATCAGCAAGATACACACCAGAATCAAGTCATGCTTGCAATTCTCCGCCACCAATCCAGGGAGTTGGAGAAACCAAACCTTGTCGCAAAGACATTGGGACGAAGAGATTGAAGATATCGCACCATGGACGAGCGAAGAACATCCCTCGAATGGCACACCAACTGCAAAGATCCAAATGAATCTAACAGATCTGGCAGCACATACCCGCACCGGCTTTTGGCAATTGCGGATTGAACATTGGCGAGGTAAGGAGATGCCAGAAAGACCTTATTCCAACGCATCATCGTTCCTACCACCGCATAGCCCACTCTTGTAGCCGACGATATTTTCGGATGGGAGAAGGGAGGTGGACAAAGGGGACGACGCGACTATATCGTAGATTCATGAAGAGGAGATGTGGTGGCTAAACGTGATAGTGTTAATCCATATAAGTTTACTATATTTTAAAAGAATAATTCAAGTGCATCATGGTTGTAGTGTAAGAAAACTTTTTTTTATGGAAGCATAAACGGATCCTAAAGGGACACCATTGAAATATAATAAAGTTACGAGGCCAAAAGGTCCCAAGCGATTCTGACCCACCACGGCGGATACATCACTGAACTCGCCGCCGCCATGTCCTCCCCTCCCCGACGTCGGCGCCGAGGGAGCGCGCCCATGGAGAAGATCCAGGGCTCCGTGCGCTCAACGCGGCAGCGGCTACTGGAACTCGACGCTCCTCCTGCAAGTACGCACTATCCTTCTCTGCATCCTAGCTCCTCTCTGCCGGCGAACAAATCGAGGTTTCTTCCCCGCCTCCGGCTGGCACCCCTCCGGCGAGCTCCTCTAAACTATGTTCATGTCACACCGCGTTGCCCAACTTGAGCTACTAGCCTAGTACTGCCATCAACATGAGCAGGAGGGTTTCGATAAGTGGCTATCTCTGATCGATTTAGATTAAGCAGCTTGAAACTTGACTGCCAGATAGGAAATCTCAATGCGGCTTGAAAATCTGGAGAAAACACCGCAATTACATCTTAACTAGTGCTCCAAAAAAAAAGAACCAAATAAACGATTTAATTTGTTCGCAGATTATGACCACTTCTACTGTTCCAGCTTCTGTGGTCATGCACTTTCTTTCTTGGAACAATTCTGTCTTGAGGATTCATAGTGTTGGCATGCGGTTTTAATGAGCCCAAATGCAATGCTGCAGAAAAAGGATCGAGGGCGGCAGCAGCTGAATAAGAGGCTCAAACCTGCGGAGATGGCGGAAATCTCAATGCAGCATGAAAATTTGGAGAAAACACAGAAATTACATAAACAAAATATCAAATCAAAAAAATTATCAATTTGCAGATTGTCCCCACTATTTTTGTTTTTCTTTTGTGCACGCAGTTTCTTTATTGGAGCAATTCTGTCTTGAGGATTGCTACTGTTCGCACAAAGACTTAATGATCCCAAATGCACTGCAGACAAACCGAGGGCATCATCGACTGCAACATGCCGAGAAGGCGATATTTGTCAAGGTGCCCCAGAAACGGGACGCCACCTGTCTGAGCTTGACAAACTTCCGGATGTATTGTTAGTCGTGAGACAACTGAAAGAGGCGAGAGTTTTGTGCAGCTGAAAAGCGTGCTGCGTTTTCTGTTGTTCTCTGTATTTAACGAAAACTCAAAGCTGAACGAGTCTATGCCCGAGCTACACGGCCGTGCCATCCCACGGCCACTCATGCACACACTCTACACGCCGCCATGCACGCATTGACATCGTGCCATCCCACGATTCATGCACAGCAGCGCTAACTACTTATCTACGAAAGTAAAGACTTGGTCAGGGCACGAACAGACTCGTGCACAAGCCGTTATTTCATGTCTGAACTTAACTGAAACTAAAACGACTACAGCGACAGGATTATAAAGGCAACAAATCTCCCCTTAATCCTGGCGCCCAGATGAAACCTCCAAAACACCGAGCTGTAGCCGCATCTCCAAGAACTTGACCCGGCCCAGTGATTTGGTCAGTATGTCTGCAAGTTGGGCATCTGTACTGAGATGACCGATGTCCACCTTGCCTTCTTCCACGCATTCACGAATGAAATGAAACCGAGTGTCAATGTGCTTACTTCGTTCGTGATGCATTGGATTCTTGCTTAGCTCGATCGCGGATTTGTTGTCAACTAGCAGCTTCACTGCAGTTGGTGGTCGCCCAAGTAGCTCGCCCAGGAGCCTGCTCAGCCACACCGCTTGAGTGGCTGCCTTCCCTGCAGCTATGTACTCTGCCTCGCAGAAGGAGAGCGCCACCACCGATTGCTTCTGTGACGTCCACGTGATGATGCTTGACTCGAGGAAGAAGACGACCCCTGTAGTGCTCTTCCGATCGTCCACGTCTCCTGCAAGATCACTGTCACTGAAGCCCAGCAGTGCAGGTTCGTCAGTTGATCCCTTTCTGTATCTGCAACCGTAACCCTTAGTGCCACTGACGTATCGCAGAATTTGCTTCACGGCCGCCCAGTGCGATGCGGTGGGCGCCTGCATATATCTGCTCACCATGCCCACGGCGTGCGTGATGTCAGGGCGTGTGTTGCACAGGTACCTGAGGCTCCCGACGATGCTTCTGTACCGAGGCACCTCCATCACATCGCCTACTCCTCCTTTGCTCAGCTTGAGACGATTCTCCATCGGCGTGTGGCAGGCGTTGCAGCCTGTCAGTCCCGCGGCTTCCACGATCTTCGCCGCATACGCGCTCTAGCAGAGCGTGATCACCCCGGCCTCTTGTCTGACCTCGATTCCCAAGTAATAACTCAGGAGTCCGAGATCACTCATCGCAAACAGCTCGTGCATTTGTTCCTTGAATGCTGCAATGTCGTTGACGTCCGTGCCGGTGATGATCAGATCGTCGACGTACACGCCAACGATCAGTGTTGTCTTCCCCGTGTTTCTCCTATACACGGCATGCTCGAGGGGGCTTCGTTCAAAGCCAAGCGAGCTCAGCGAAGAGTCCAGCTTGGCGTACCAGGCCCGAGGCGCTTGACAAAGACCGTATAACGCCTTTCGCAGTCGGAGCACCTTGTGTTCCTCGCCGGCGTCGACGTAGCCCGGCGGCTGTTGCACATAGACCTCCTCCTCGAGGTCCCCATTCAGAAATGCTGATTTGACGTCCATGTGGTGTACCTGCCAACCACAATGAGCAGCGAGTGCGAGCAATAGCCGCACGGTCTCCATGCGAGCTACTGGCGCGAAGACCTCGTCGAAATCCACACCCTGCCGTTGTGCGTATCCCTTCGCCACCAGGCGTGCTTTGTGCTTCAGCACATGGCCTGCAGGATCTTTCTTGACTTTGTAAACCCATTTGAGACCAATGGCCTTGTGCCCGGATGGGAGAGTGGTGAGTTCCCAGGTGCCGTTGCTACGGATTGATGCCAGCTCGGCGTCCATGGCGTCCTTCCAGCTAGCCTCGCTCAGAGCTATGTCCAGAGTTGCAGGTTCCTCAGCAGCTACCAGACACAGATCGTCGCTGATCTCCTCCACATCGGCGTTCAACACATAGTCGTTGTTGTAGATGGGATTGGGCTTGACGATGCCGCCCCTTGCTCGTGTCATCATTGGGTGCTGTGGCCTTGGTGGTGATGCAGTGAGGACAGACTCCACGCTTGGCGACGCGCGTGAGGTGGACGGGCTGAACGCAGGTGTTCCCCGCGTGTGTGGCGTTGGCGTTCCACCGCTGCTCTCTCCTGCCGTGGCGGCAGCAAAAGAGGGCGAATTCGCTGCCGCGGCAGCACTTTCTGCAGCTTTCCCGGCAGAGCTTTCCACCTCTCGAGCCGTAGTGTGCACGAACACCTCCACATGGAATGGTCCTGCATCTGTGGCCTCTCCTGTCTTGTCCCAGTCCCATCGTGTTCCTTCATCGAAGATTACGTCCCTTGAGACATGGACGCGGTTCTTGACAGGATCGTATACCCGATACGCCGCCGAGCCTTGCTCGTATCCAAACATCACCATCGGTATGCTGCGGTCCTCAAGTTTTCCAGGATTTGGCTTCGTCACTTTGACATGTGCTACGCATCCAAAGACACGCAGATAACTCACATCCGGCTTGAAGTTGTGCCACGCTTCGAACGGAGTCTGCCCATCCACACTCTTCGTGGGTGAACGATTCAGCAGATACACCGCTGTGGAGACAGCTTCTCCCCAGAACCTTGATGGCACCGCCATCGCCTTCATCAGACTTCGTGCAGTGGAAACTATCGTCTGATTTCGGCGCTCAACCACTCCGTTCTGCTGTGGAGAGTACGGCGCCGTTAACTGACGCCCAATCCCTTCCTCGGCGCAGTAGGTGGCGAACGTGGCGACGGTGAATTCGCCACCACGATCAGTTCGCAGCAGCCGCAATTTGCGTCCAGTTTCCACCTCAACTCCTGCCTTGAAACGCTTGATGGCTGCCGCTGCTTGGTCTTTGGTCTTCAGTAATGTGAGCCACATGTATCTGCTTCTGTCATCCACCAGCAACAGGAAGTAGCGATTTCCTGCAGGCGTCGCTGGTGTGATGGGACCGCATAGATCACCGTGTACCAGATCGAGCAAGCCGTCTGCTCTCCGTTTTGCTTGCTGAGGGAAGGGGGCTCGTCGTTGCTTCCCCACCAGACAGCCTTCACACAACTGCTCGACGTGCTCGATCTGCGGCAGCCCGCGCACCATGCCGTGGCGAGCGAGCTTTCTGAGCGCGTCGAAGTTCAGATGCCCGAAGCGCGCATGCCACCTCCATGAATCGTCCTTGTGCACCGCTGCGAGGCACACCGGCTTGGCGACGTCGAGGGAGACGATGTACAGGCGATTGCGTGCCCGTGGGACCCTTGCCAGCAGCCGTTGTTGCCTGTCAAACAGCCGCAGGAATCCGTTGCTGATGTCGACGCGGCAGCCGCCCTCATCGAGCTGGCCCAGGCTCACAATGTTGCTGCGCAGACAAGGGATGTAGTACGAGTTGGAGAGCGCACGATGATCACCGTTGCCGCAAGCAAACAGTATGGTCCCTCTCCCCTTGATCTCAACGACTGATCCGTCGCCGAACTTGACCGTGCCGCCGACTGTCGTGTCCAGATCGGAGAAGACACTGCGGCGCCCAGTCATATGGTTGCTGGCTCCGGTATCCAGGAACCACGTGTCGTCGTCGTGCTCCGCGGAGGTGAGGAAGACGCGTTCTTCCACCAGGTTGACGCGCGTGCTCGTGCCGATCTGGATCGGCATGGGGGCGCCGACGTCGACAGCTCGCGTCTCCGCGCTCGTGATGACGGCCATCAAGAGCGCCGGTCCCTCGTCGTCGCTGATGTTGCACACGCGTGCAAGATGCAGCGCGGGCTTGTCTTCCTCCGTTGCGGCGAGGTGGGCTTGCTGTTGCGGCTTGCGTTCGCGGCGCGGCTCTGGACAATCCCGGGATAAGTGCCCTGCATATTTGTTGCAGTTGTAGCACTTTATCCCGGTCATATCGCGCTTGCCGTTAGAGCCGTTGTGGCCGCGGCGATCGTTGCCGCGGCGATCGTTGCCGCGGTTATCCTGCTTGCCGCGCCCATTCCCTTTTCCTCCGCCGCCGTTTGAGCCAGTCCCTTGGCCTTGTTCCTTCTTCCTTCCACGCGCCATCCACTGCTCCTCCGTGAGCAGCAGCTGGGACCCTCCTCCGTCCGCGGTGCCGATCGAGCATCTCTCCGCAGATGATCGGAGTCGGCCGATCAACTCCTCAACGGACATGCCATTGAGGTCAAGGAGGGTCTCGATCGAGCATGCGATCTGCGAGTACTGAGACGGGACTTCACGGAGAAATTTTTGAACGATCTTTACCTCGTCGACTTCGTCCCCGAGTGACCGCAGGTTGTTGGCGAGGTTCGTGATCCGCATGCCGAACGCGTCGAGCGTTTCACCGTCCTTGAACGAGATCTGCTCGAACTCCTTGCGGAGACGCTGCGCCGTTGCCTCCCGCGCCCGGCTCACACCCATGCGCATCAGCTTGATCGCCTCCCACGCCTCTGCTGCCGTCTCCTTCGCAGCCAGAATCGGGATCATCTCCGGCGGCACAGCACGCAGCAACGCCGAGAGCGCCGCCATGTCCTCCCGATCACCTGGCGCGCCCGCACCAGACACCGCCTCCCAGAGTCCTTGGGCGCGCAGGTTTATCTTCATTACGAGCGCCCACTCGATGTAGTTCGTGGCGGTCAGGATGGGGTAGACGATGGTGTTGCCGTAGCTCGCGCGCTCCTGCACGACGCGCTCGTGGATGACTACCTCGTTGCCTCCCCGTCTGTCGCCGCTCCGCCCACGGCTGCGGCCGCGTTCCCGTGCGGCAGCGGCCGCGGCATCCGCGGCAGCTGCAGCCGCGGCTAAATCGCCTCCGCTTCCTCCTCCCCTGCTGCCCGGCGACGGCGGCGTGCGTGACCGTGCGTCAGACATGTCCGTCGGATCGTAGCGGCTCTGATACCACTGTTAGTCGTGAGACAACTGAAAGAGGCGAGAGTTTTGTGCAGCTGAAAAGCGTGCTGCGTTTTCTGTTGTTCTCTGTATTTAACGAAAACTCAAAGCTGAACGAATCTATGCCTGAGCTACACGGCCGTGCCATCCCACGGCCACTCATGCACACACTCTACACGCCGCCATGCACGCATTGACATCGTGCCATCCCACGATTCATGCACAGCAGCGCTAACTACTTATCTACGAAAGTAAAGACTTGGTCAGGGCACGAACAGACTCGTGCACAAGCCGTTATTTCATGTCTGAACTTAACTGAAACTAAAACGACTACAGCGACAGGATTATAAAGGCAACATGTATGAGCTCTGAATAACTCCCAGTTTTTTTTTTTACTGTTTTCTGGCACTTCATGGAATTTGGACATGACACTATGCACACCTTTTGTTATCATGGATAATTGGCTAACAACAATTAATAACTAAACTTAACCCAATATGCTTTTCTTTAATCATTAATGCGGGTCTTGAACTCTTGATGCAGCACACATGTTCCTATTGACGCTCCATATGGTTTTGGTTGGTATTAGCTACAATCTAAATATTAAACTTATCAATCATGCATCTGCAGGACATGTTACAACATATACATTCCCTCGTGCCATTGCAAGACGCTGCCCGTGCTGCCTGTGTATCACGTCGATTTCTGCATTCATGGAGATGCTATTCGAACTTAACACTCAACAAAGGAACACTTGGGTTGACTAACTATATATCCGAGGGAAGTGAAGTACGGTACATCAATAAAATTGACAATATTCTTAATAATAATTTGCCCATGAGATGAAGGTGAAGACACTTAGAATTAATCTTCTCAGCTGTAAAACTCTGAGTGCCCGCCGTCTAGACCGATGGCTGCGTATTGCTGTCAAACCTGGGATCAATGAACTATGTTTGTTACTGCCATATTCCATGAAAGAAAAGTACTACTTCCCATCTTCAGTTTTATTTGATGAGACAAATACTAGTCCCTTGACCTCTTCCGGTGCATTTTTCAACCCGTAGAAACACTTGGCTACTTTACAAAGTTGAATAGCTTAGATCTTTCTTATGTTCACATTACAGAGGAGGGATTAAATCAGTTGCTCTCAAAATCTTCCGGCCTGATACGGTTGCAAATAAATTCATGCACTGAGATAGTTTGCTTAAAGATATCTTGTACACTGCAGAAGCTAAAGTTCCTCACTGTTCAAAATTGGCACAAGATGCAAGTTGTAGAGATCAGTGCCCCAAATCTCTCCACTTTTCACTATAATGGGTACCCACTCGAAATCAGTATCAGAGATCCTTCCAAATTTAAGGATGCATGTTTGGCATCTTTTGATCCGTCCAGAATTCTGTCTTATGGTCGTGCCAAGCATCCATCTATGGCTTGCAATGACAAGATGCCTACCCTGTTGTCTCATGGCGAGGTATGTTTTGGTTTTACATTTTAATCAAATTATATTAACTTGTGTATAGTTGTTAAACTGAAAGAAGCCACACATAATTAGTCTCGGGACTTGTTCTTCAGAATGTCAACACTGCAATGCGTCCTCACAAACTCCTCCACCTCAAGATCTTGGAGATTAAACTTGACAGACCAGGACGATCCCCTGTGTATGATATCTTTTCTGTGGTGTCTTTTCTTTATGTTTTTCCGGCCTTGGAATCTTTTATCTTGCATGTAAGTCATTATTCATTTCTTCTCACATTATATACTTTCTACAGAAAATAAACATTTGAGAACTTACAAGCCATACTGGCCATATTAATGTTCCAAACTATTAGTTGTCAAAGAACACTGCTATTATTGGCGACCTTTACATTATCATTTGCAGGCAGAGAGAATGTCTATAATACACGATTGTGTTGCTGGGGACGATCCGTACCTATTGGTGGAGTCGGCGTACCAGCATGACCGCCTAAAACGGGTGAAAATCACGGGCTTCCATTCAGCAAAGGGCCTGTTTAAGCTTGTGATCCACATTCTCAAGAGTGCTCCTTCGCTCGAGTCTCTCACACTGGACACTACCCATGGCTACGGTCGGAAGCCTGGTGATACTAGCAAATGCACTGCCTCGGGAGAGAGTTATAAATCCTGCTGGATGAACAAGGTTGATCTCGAACATGCTGATGGAACTGTAGAGGCTGCAGGTGGGTTCATTGCCGGGAGAGTCCCCTCGGCTGTTGACTTCATGGTGCTAGAGCCGTGTAGGCAATGCTATCCTGACAACCCATAGATGGATGCTGGTGGGGTTTATCTTAAGCAAGTTTAGGCCGGTTGTCTGGTTCAACCAGCCCATCTAATTGTTTGCGTGTCCTGAAACTAAACGCCATATTGATTTCTATCTCTCGTTTTCTGTATAAGTTGGAACGCTTTGGGCATGTTCACCACAAAAGCACCCAATAATTATACGAGGAATGGTGGGCCTATGTTGGAGCAAATAGAAGATTTCGAAACTTTTCAAAAAGGATAAGAATTGTACTGGAAAAGATATCTTTGGAGCAGTTTACACACTTTTAAGGACATTGTTTTTGTGGCGGTGTTGTAACAGGTTCGGGATTCTACCTACCCACGGTGTTGCTCAGGCTGGGCCACAAAAGTGGGAGCCATTCATCTAGAGCTACCAGTGCTTGTCTGAACTTTTCAGCAGCATCAGTAGTCCCTCACAGCAAACAAGGCAGTGAGAGTTTGGCATACAGTTGCTTTTCGTGTAAATCTTGTGTTGTTCATCAGGTTTGCTTGAGCTGGGAAGGGTTGCGGCGCTGTGCTGGCCAGCGACGTGCAGGTGGCCATCACCAAGGAGCTCGGATACCACTGCATGTCGCCCACCAGGAAGGACGGGTACATGAAGTGTTAGCGGAATTTTTTTTTCCTTTTTTGAGAGAAGCAATAGAGGAAGGTTGACAGAAAACATGAACATGAAAACAAAGCAAAAAAAAAAGCTTGTACGAAATGCAGACAAGATCAGAGAATACAAATCAGCATGCTACATACATCCAAACTCACTCTAGAAGCTAAATATGCTTCAGGTGACCCAGACACAACTGAAATATTTTCTACATTAGCGAAATATGCTTGCCACCTCCCAAGTCACTAATATCCTCTTATATAGTCAAGTGTTTGTCGTGAAATGCGCGTGCGCCTTATTCATAGGAACAGAGGTAGTAGCATACATGTCATTCAAACTCAACTTGTCAAGTTGTCAACTTACGATACGTGCAACATCAAGCATTAGCGGTCTTCGATCCACATCAAGGTTAAGACATTCCACAGCAATTCCAGCCAAATTGTCAAGAAGGTCGAAATCTTTCGCCACTGCTATTTCCTTATCAAACAACTCAGTTGATTTCCTTCCCATCTTGTGATTCTCAAGGAAATTCTTTACTAAGCTATTATTGCAGTAATTTGTGGCCTTCTTCCTAGTAAGAAGCTCCAACATGACAACTCCAAAACTGTAGCTAGACATCACTTTGTTCGGTTAGTTGGCCTGTCTGTATGTATACAGGATCCATAAAAGCCATGTCACCAGCTATTATTCCGTTGTGCTCGTAATCTCTCGCAATCATCCTTGATATGCCAGTGTCTGAGATCTTTGGCACAAACTTGTGACCCAAGAGTATATTTGCTGGTTTAATATTACCATGCAAGATTTTAATACTGGCCATTGAATGCATATAAGCTAGACCACCTGCTGATTCTGCAGCAATACTTAAACGCAGGCCCAGGTTGAGGGGCACATTGTTCCTGTGAAGAATGTCATGGAGGCTACCTTTGGAAAAAAACTCATAGACTAGCATCGGGACATCAAATTCAAGGCAAATACCTATCAGCTCAACAATGTTTTTGTGGTGGACTTGAGACTGTATGCAGACTTCATTTGTGAATTGTTCTTTCCCTAGCACATTACGACTATTCGGCTTCCTGACTGTGACTATTTCATACTCGATCATGCCATAGTAAACTTCTCCAAAGCCATCTTTTCTAAGAAAATTCTTATCCATCAAGATTGGCTTTAGCTCCACGTTTTTGAAAAGTTTTACGAAAGATTTCTTCTCCAACATAGGCCCACCATGCCTAATGTAATTCCTGTGTGCCTTTCTGTTGAAGATGTCCAAATTGTTCAACTTGTAGAGCAAACCAGGGTTATACCTAGAAATTCTTGCATGAGGGATGTCATTTCTCTTTGTATCTTGCTGATCCCCCATAGCATCTTCTTGACCTTGCTGCCAATGATCCTTTCTAGGTGTCACAACATATTCCGCAACTACTTCTGCTTCAGCGTGTTCATTGATGTCCGCTCCGAGGTACTCAAGTGAAATCTTTGCAATTTTCCCTTGACAGTAGTTTTCCTTTTGGAAACTAATCGGCTGTTTGACTGATGAAGTACTGATGCAATTTTTGGTGGTACCTGCCGTTTTATCAAGCCTATCGATTATATGGCGTGCAACTGGTCTCTTCTTTGGGTCCACATCCAAGCACTCTATCCCTATCTTAATGCATACTCTTACCTGCTTCAACTGCATGTCCCATTGCTCTGATCCCTCCAACCGATTCATCCAGTTCTCGATTACCTGTAAATTGCAATTTGAAGTTAAGATCTAGATATTATAAACAATGACGACAAGTGATTTATAGCTACTATATATAAGATTTAGAGAGAGATGCCGGAAATTCTAGGACAGATAATACATATAGCAATTATTAATTCATGTGTGGACCATATAATTTGAGCTATGTGGACCATATAATTTGAGCTATGTTGTTAGTTGGATATTATATTTGTTGAAGCTTAAGTCAATTAATTCCTCACCTCTCCGCTTCAGGTTGAGCTAGGGAGGCAACTAATTAGTGTACAGAACACAAACATTGTATGCGTGTAAAGAGATCTTAAGTTCTTGAATGGGCGCAATTCAAAAATATATGTAGCTTTTAAGTCCACGTTTAGACCATGGTGAGCCACAGGTGCGGAAAAGTGTTGGCATATAAAAAAGCAATTTCTACATTTCATCCTAAATGCGAATTTAGTGCTACGTCTTATGCCAACGAGACCTTATATGCAAGTACGTAACTCGTGTAAACTAGGCAAGCAATGTGAAGCCAAAGACGGGGTGCCACAATAGTAGACTAGTATGCTTGTCGGAGGCATTATTTTATAATACAATTTCACCAAGTTAAGTTAGAGTAAAATATACGGTTGCCCTTTGGGGGCAGGGACTGCAGTGCAGAAGTGTGTGTGGAGGGGCTCATGTGTGTGGTGACGCTGATCTTGCTGCAGCAACGTAATCATCCGTGGCGTATTTGTGGGCATCCACAGCTTCATTGATGCACCGTGCGACGCGTTCTTCTGCCGACTCGACTTCCGGGCAGCGTGGAAGCAGTTCCAGACTATGGTTCGACATCATCTCCCAATCTCACACCAGGCGAGCATGGTAAGGCAGTGGTGAGAGCGGTCTGTCGTTCCCCTGGTAGCTTGTGTGGCATTGTCGACGACAACGAAGACATATCCTTGGGTCACAACAAGGTTTTGATAGTTGACTCCTATGCCACATCAGTTAGGCCTCCATGCTCTGATTCTCTCCTGTAATGGGCATTCTGGTTGCAATGACCCTCTTTGGCACAAACCTTGAATAATTCTGTTTTGCAGTCTGCCTTCAGAATTATAACTGCCTAGTCGCTGACGTGGGTAACCGATTGTTTGGCATGTGCCGATACGGACTTGGTGCAATTATTGCGATGAAGGTTTTATTGGTGGTCGTCTACCATAATGTCATAGTCGCTGGCTCATGGAGTGGATGATGACACTCACAAAAAACTTGACGGATTTCTCCTCAGCAGCGTGTGTGGAGTGTTTGTCGGTAGCCAGGTCGGCTGTGTTACCCCACAAGTGTTGCCATGTTCCATGCATGCTGGCAATTTTTTTGGGCGCATTGTAATGGTTTCCCACTAATTAAGTAGGAAACTCTTCTTAATTAACATAATGAGATCAATTATCTCCTTAAAATAATAATAGATTCTTTGACATGGAGCAACGATTATATGGTTCTTACATTCTCATCTTCTGGATACCCCTTCTGTCCTGTCAGTATCTCCACAATGATAACACCGAGACTGTATATATCTGACGCGAATGCGACTTGTCCACTAAAGAATTCCGGCGCCAAATATCCTCTACCAGAAGATTTACATAGTTCGGTCAATTAATATGCGCAAAAATATAAATTGGTGTCCAACAAAAAAAAGAGCTTTTAAGAGGCTGGCTTACTTACTGTGATCCACATAGGTTCGAAGTAAAAGCCCGGGTTTGCTCTTTATCGAGGCACCTTGAAAGTCCAAAATCAGCAATTTTGGGTATCATATGGTCATCTACTAATATATTACTAGGCTTCAGATCTAAGTGAAGAATGCGTTTCTCATGAAGATGAAGTAAGCCCTCACATATTCCTGTGATAATCTCATAACGGTCCTTCCATTCAAGTCCGTTAGATGCATCTGTGGAGGAAAGGGTTGCATACATTCATTCCTTATATACAAATTAAAGCGATGTAAATTTAGAATCGTAGTCATGCAAAGCATTCTAAGCAAGTTTTGAATACGGTCTGTTGTTAACATAGGTAAAATCAAACTTATACTCATGTGTAACTTAACCTGATATAGAAGGTTGCCTCTTCATTCAAAAGATTAAAAAAAAAACCATACTCAACTATTGTGTTGCATATATTTACTCCAAGCAAGAAAAGGAAAAAAATCCGCATTACCGAGATTATCGATTAGTAATTGACCAGGAATTTGTCGCCCCACATGCCATGGACTAACATTATTTTAGGAAGAAAATACTTTGTCATGGATCAATAGCTTGTATTTTTCTAGTGAGTTGTAGTTTATAGTAAGAATGAAAACACAGGGAACAGAAACAGATAATAGTCCTATTTCACGGTTTTTAACAAACAATTACAGCTGCTCTGAAATATGTATACCACTCTGAACCATGCAAGGTACCGACTTAAAGTATCGAAAAGTCCAATTGGCCTCATTAGTATGTACCCACATACACAAAATACAGAACTTTTAACACCTTTAAATATACATCTATCTTTAAAAAAAAATACTAGGATCCATGGAGCCCGAGTGACAAAACGACTAACTCACAATACTGCTATCATTAACAGGGCACTGCCACCTTGGAGTAACACGTCGCCATCCCTAACACGTCATCGTCAAAAATGAATGGACGGTTCAAAATACTTTGAGATCATCTTCATACATGCATTTAAAATAGTTGTATTGTTTGTGTGGGATGCTTGGACTATATATTGACACTGGATAGATAAAATAAATATGGGAATAAAGGTTAAAATCATACCAGTAATATACTTATCGAGGCTTCCATTCGGTACATACTCAAAACACAGCAACCAGTTTCGTATATCTGCCATGCCAAACTTCCCCTCATAGTCTGCAATTCTCCCTTGCGTGTCAGAACAATATCCCAGGAAACGCACTATATTTTTGTGCTTGGCCTTCATCAGGCACTCAACTTCTTTGTGGAATTTAGCCTCATGCAAATCAAACGTTTTGCACAGCTTCTTCACAGCGACCATCTTTTTCCCCACTATACCCTGCAATCACAATGTGTATTTATCAGCATTAATTTTTTGAGCAACAGTGCGGTGGTGGTGTTACCGTGATGTGCACATGCCATTTATCTTTTACATCAACTGTATAAAGATTGGTAAATCTTAATAGAGGTAAACCGTACCTTATATACAACCGCAAATCCCCCTACGCCAATCTTATGATCATCGGAGAAACAATTTGTGATATCTTCTAATAGTGATAACGGCACATACGTTGGTTCTACATCTCCATCAAGCAGCACTCGCTCCAGTAGGTCAACGCTGTGTCTAGTACTGGCTTCGATATCCATTTGCGATCAATACCACACTGCAATACCTATATGTCATTATATATGAGTCCAAATCATCCCTGATGACACAAGTAAGAATGAAATGCATAACGAAATAAAGAAAACATACATCTATTGTTACGTACTCAATAAGCAATTTCGATGTGCACCATTCAGCAAGAGTCGTAGATTCTGTTCAAGTATGACTAGTTTTCTTGGGCAGTATATGTCTAGGTTTTTTCTCGGAACAAGAAATATATGAATAAAAGGGCTCAATCATCTGATTGATAGGACAGAGGTCTTCTAAACCTTTGGTATAGGTTCAAATCCTATTGGACCCAATCTTATTTTTATCTATTCTTTAAATATAACTATACTAAAAACTAAGATAATAGCATGCGCAGCAAGATATTAGAAACCTCAAAGAGGAAAGATTGAGCTAGACAAAAAATGAAATCAAAAAATTATATATGCAGCAAGGTGTCAATAGATCGAGCACATCCATCCGAACAAACTAAGAGAGAAGAAAAGCACATGTACGTACGTACATACATACCACGGCAGGCAGCAAAGTAACTGACTAAGTGATCCCGTAGATCCGGCCCGTACGTGAGCGCGGAGACGGATGAAATCTTCTGGGTCACCACTGAGCTTCGAGGAGGAATATGAGAACGAACCCAGGCTTCCGAGCCTGCAATGTCAACGCGTTGATGGCAGAGTGTAGATGTTTTTATGCCCTCCAATCAAGATTAGTGTGAGCTGTGCAGCAAGTTGAGCTGCAATCATACATGATGATGGTGGTTACGTCTAGATAAACTAATGGCCTTCCCTGCGTCACATTTAACTTCAAATACAGGAACTCTGGCGGGGCATGTCGGCATGTCCTCCCTTCTCCAATCACAGACTCTAGTCTAGCATATATATACACTGAAACAGAGAGAGTTGTGGTGAGAGCTGTTAAAAGTTAAAACCTTAGTGGCTGTAGCGGTGTAGCCTCCACGTCATCAGCTGACCTCCTCCTCCTATCATCATTTGACACCTCATAACTTTTCTTGGCGAGCTCCCCTCTTGCCGGGAACGACGGCCATTGGGAAACTTGGCCGTCGAGCTCTACTTCTCCATCCAGCCGTGTGGCTTTGGGTGGAATTGCGCCTCCGCCACGGGCAGTCGAGCCCGCGTCGGAACGAGATTCCCCTTGATGGCGTTCCGTTGCCGGTGCCCGTACCTGACGGGTGGCACGCCAGCGGCGCTCGAGATAGGGGGTCGACGCGCGGGGGTGGGGAAGGTATGGGGTGGGCACAGCAGGAATGAGAGGGGAGCGGCGCCGGCGGCAATTGCTGGTGGAGGCGGCGGGAATCGGGCGGTGGATTTGGGGATCGAAGTTTTGAGAGACAGTGGGCAATAATACACTTTACTCCCTCGAGAGTTACACGAGCTTGCATTGGATATAACGGCCCAAGCCCATCATCCTAGTCTTTTTTGCACTATTCTTTTTTTTTGACAAATTACTTTTCTTTTCTGTGTGAAACATGCGCGAGCATTATATGGTCCGGTTCTTTTGGGCTTCTAGACAGCTTAACTGCGCAAACTAGATGATGTCCCGCGCGTTGCTGCGGAAATTTGAAGAAAAATATTAGTAAACAAATTTGTAGTAAGAAATTAGTAAAAGATAAAATTAGAACGCATGTAAACACAGATCAAATAAGCAAATAAATTGATGAAAAACTGGTTCTTTAAAATAAGCACGTGAAGTGAAGGTAACG
Organism: Alopecurus myosuroides; assembly: GCA_028641055.1. Lineage (NCBI taxonomy): Eukaryota > Viridiplantae > Streptophyta > Magnoliopsida > Poales > Poaceae > Alopecurus > Alopecurus myosuroides. The sequence goes on along the minus strand of CM054060.1, from coordinate 412,290,172 downwards.
CTCTAAACGATCAAACTAAACACATACTTTTTATGGATTTGCATGTTGTATAACCTATCATATTTATATAACCTTTCACTTATTTTATTTCTATGCTAAACAGTTCAGTTGCAAGCATTCTACAATTTCTGAGCTACGTGTGCTCCTGTTACTCAGAATTGAAAGATCTCTTATCACATATACACGCATCATTGTGGATGAGTACGTAGGCTGTCTTCACTCAACGAACTTAACTTGGCACCTGAATAATATTTCAGTTTTCTTATTAATTTTGTACATCAAGCTGTCCGATAAAAGCCAACAACAAAGAATTATTGCCTGCAGGTCCATAACACTAATGTCAGACTGCACTTCTGATGTCTGATTAGTCATTTGATTTGGATGATCCAACAAACTTCATTTTGGATGGAAACGGATTCCTCACTTCCTTAATAGAGTTTTTAACCTAACCGTATAGAAAGAAAATAATTTCCACATGTTTTAGTAATCTGTATATTTAAGTTTATCAAGTAGCATCGCCTGAAGCATGAAGAATGGATTTTTCTAGGAAGAACACACCTTTATATTAGTTGGCACAATGGAGAAGCGTCAGCTGGAAGCTTGGAACATGATCTTATACAATAAGTTCTGCAAGATACAGTTTTGCATGATACATAAGCAATTGAGTAAATAAGCTAGGGCTAATGTACCTTGACGCATATACTGATGGCCACAAATCTTTTAGTGGATTCTAATTGGACAGATCTTCCAGATTCTTCCATTTGACTTCCACCTTTGGATCTTTGGCGTTGTCTATCTGCTTTCTCACCAAAGTAAAGCAATGGGTCAAAAGGAGAATCAACTGAATGTTAAGAGGCACAAAACCTTAGGACGCACATGAATCCAGCGATCCAATTCCTAGCATAAGCAACGAATCTTTTTCAAAATAACAATGGATGCATGGAAGGAAAACTCAGAGGCTTCTTGGGATTGTACTCCACAGCCATCTGTACATACACCAACCCAAACACCAACTGTGCAACATCGAAGAGTCATGAATCCAGCGATCCAATTTCTAGCATAAGCAACGGATATTTTTTAAAAAGAAAACAATGGATGCATGGAAGGAAAACTCAGAGGCTTCTTAGGATTGTACTCCACAGCCATCTGTACATACACCAACTCAAACACCAACTGTACAACATCGAAGAGTCAAGTCGGGGTGGTAGATACTCACATCTCTACATACAGACTACGGAATTGATCGGATGCAGCATTGGTAGCCTGGTTCAAAGTCGTAGAAGGGTGAGAAGAAATCATGTGGGCATCATTCTTGACCAGAAGAAGATCAGAGAAGAAGAATGAAATGGTGAGAACGGGAAGAGGCCTATGATATATAATTGCTAGTGCAATAATGAGGAATTACTAGAGGGGAGAGGAGGTGAATGGATGGGACGTGAAGATGCAAGGTGCTGGATATGAAGGAACGCATTATGCCAGGAAATAAACTGGAGTTATGGTTCCCTCACGCATTGGGGTTGTAAAAAATATTAGGTACGCAAAATTATTAGCTGATGTGGCAAACGCTGAGGTGGATAGGCTATATGTTGAGAGAATTAGTTAGTGGGGATGACCTATCTATCTATCTATCTATCTATCTATCTATCTATCTATCTATCTATCTATACTTCTTATAAAGCAAAACCCCACTAACATGCTTTAATGATTTTTCTATCTCAACATGCAAGCTATCCACATCATCCATTCTCCTAGCCAATCAATTGTACATGTCATCTCCATTAATATTTATTAATCACTATATACAAACTATACATCATCCATTTCTTTAAAAATCCTATTATTCATATTTAATAATTTAAAATGTATATGCTATGATCAATTGAATCTTGCATGTTTACTTAGAAAACATAATGTATAACATATCTTATAAAAATCTCTTATAAAATTTTGTTTATAATAAATTGTAGTTTCTTATGCGGTCCCGCAGCAACGCGCGGGGTATCTTCTTGTTTAGTTTATATAGATAAGCTCAAGCAAAAAAAACTCGAATTTAAGCAGTTTTTCTAGGCGGGGCTTCCTCTATTTCTTCATAGCGGAGGGAAGCCGTATGTACCCAGCTTCTCGCAATAGCTCAATATTTTTTCGAACCGGTATTTCGTTACCCCTATTTGGTTTGTTATTTACGGCCAACTGCCACCGCTCATCCTCGAATTGTTATCAACCCAAAAAAAAAGATGGAAACATAACCGGCAGAGATAACAGAGGAACCCGGCATGTCCGCGAGTTCCAATCCCGTCCTAGGGTTCTACTGCCGCCGCCACCCGCCCCGTCCTCCACCATGTCGTTAACACCCCGGTCGACGCCCTCAACACCCCCCGGCCAACAAATCGAGCTCTGCCTCGGGCATTCACGGGCCCGCCGCCTCATGTCGTCCTCTGCTTCAACTCCGGCCGTCCCCAACTCAAGGTAAGACGGTCGATGCCCCTGTCCCCGACGTGCTCCCGTTCCCCGCTCCATCCTACCCCCAGTCTGCTCCATTGCGCCCCCGACCTGCTGTTGTTGTAGCTAAATTGGTAGATGTGTGGTGGCCTCCATGTTTGTATATTCTGCTAAAAGGTGTGCGTCCAGCTAAATGCCAGACTCGATTTCGACATATCCATCGTGTGGCTTGCTGAAAATGAAGAAGGAATTTTCTAGGCTAGAGGTGTTGTGTCGCTGCACTTTGGCGATGCTGAACTCAAGCAGCCAAGCAGGGTCTTGGTAGATGATAGTTGTAGTTCCTATGTAGATGTCAGCCGATGTATATAAATTGGTAGTAAGACTGCTGCTATAGAGAAATTCCTAGCAAAATTGGTGTGGATGAATTCATAATTTTTGTAAATTGTTGCTGTAATGAACTAGCAATGAATCCTATTTTTATTGTAATATTTGGCAATTTGTGATGCTCGAAATATTATTTGTGGTCACATATGCGAAAACAACACAGAGTAACTCAAAATCTGTTAGTTAGAACATAATTTTATCTAGGGCGTTACAGACTTTTCATCATACAACCCAGAAATAAGTTAGAATAGGAGAAGTAAAAAAAGAACTAACTGCAGTTTCTCATGAGCTTATTTTCACTACAGTTTCTCTGGAAAGCTCAATTCAGGATGGTTTATGCAAAACCAAAAGTCTAAGCCTAAAAGAACTGGGCCTATATCACATATAGCGAGTTGGTTCCGCGCCGCGGGACCGTCCAGCGACCCAAGGGCGGCCAAAAAATGGCCCATGCCACCACGTCTGCTTCCTCTGCCTCACAGCGCCGCTGCTCTCGTCTATCGGTGCCGCCGCCCAGTAGGCAAAACATGACAAAAAAATGCGAAAATTTGGTAAACAAACTAGATTTCATTGATAGGTGGCCGAATATAGGCGATTTTTTACATAGGATTTAAAATAAAAAAGCTACTACATATGCCTAGGGCCTTGTACATCTTTGTGTAGTCGCCGCCGTCGTCGTCGTTGTCGCTCGGCGGCAACGCCTTCGGGGCGACGCTGCTACTACCCTGCCCTGAGTCGCCAAGGTACGCTGGCGGGAGAGGGCAGGCGGCGTCGTCGTCGTCGCTGTCCGAGAGGAGGATGACGTCGCCTGGCGCCTATCGAGGAGTCCGCCCTCCCTGATGACCAGGGTCTGGCTGCGAGTCCGCCGGCGAGGCGGCGCTTCCTCTGGCTCCACCTTCACGATGGCGAGGGGGACGGGAACGGGAGCAGGCGCGGCCGTGGTGCGGCATTTCTTCCCCCGCCTCATCTGCCGCTCGACGTGGGCGAGCACACGTGTGAGCGTGCGTCCGGGCTTGCTCCACCACATGCGGCGGCCGGCGGCGTTGTTGCGGCTCAAAAGGGGGACATGGGTGGGGGCGTCGGCGAGCTCCTCCTCGAAGCGTTCCTGGAAGAACACCGTCCAGGCCGCCTCGTTGGCGGGATGCCACTCAGGTTGGCTGCGCATCGTAGGCGACATCCGTGCCCGAATCTCCTATCTCGGCGACGTGCTTGGGCCCGATGTGTGGCGGAGGCATGGGCACGCCGCCTGCGTTGAGCCGCCAGTTCCTTGGCGCGCTAATCCCCGGCGGCGAGTGGTAGTTGGTCTCATAGAGCAGCCGCGCCTGCCATAGGTGCAGGGTTCGGCGGCCGCGCTGATGAGGTAGTTGAGGTTAACCATGACGAGGGGAGGAGGGAAGAGCTGCGAGGGGAGGAAGGAAGAGCGGCGAGGCGCGAGGAGAATGGCGCCGAGGATGGCGACAAGGCCGGGTTTTGTAGCCGTGGTGGGCAAAACGAGGCGGCGGCAGCGCCATTAGTCCGCCGCCTGGACGATTAGACTGCTCCGCCGCAGCGTGCTGTCTCGTCGAGGCGTCAATGCACGCGGCTCCCTAGGCGACGAGGCTCTTCCTTGCTGACAGGGCGGGTCCGCAGCCCGAAGGGGTTTAGATTGGGGCGCCAAGTGGGAATGGGGCAGCCCCGTGGGCGTGGCGCCGTCCGGACGAGCCCCCAAAGGGTGGCCCCGGGCGCCAATCCGGATGCCTACCGGGGAGCGCGACTGGAGATGCTCTTTGGAACCAAGTGCGGTGGCCTGGAAAGAAGACTCAGGGTCTTTGGAATGAAACAAACCTTGCGAGTCCATTCTGGTATGTAAAAGAAAAAAGACTTTGACGAAGTCTAGACCAAGTACTATGCGTACCGGTCAGCACACGCGTCCGGTATGGGCAAGTAGATAATTTCGACAATAATCGAAGCTAGGCCGTCCATACATAATGACTGCCTTGTGTGACTCGGGAGATCAGATCGATTCATGCATGGGCCAGTTAGTAAGAACAAGTCAAGGGTCCCCAACCGCGGGCATTATTCCAGGCCTCAAATTCTCACCTATATTTTTCTGCCTGATATACAACTACAAGCCACGCAACCGCATCTTCGCCCTTTCGGATACGATTTCCTCAAGTCTCGCGCGCGTTACCTTGGTGAGTGGTGATGCTCTAAAATGCTAAACCTGGGAAGGCCCGCATCATGCTCAGGACCGCTTCTTGTCTCGTTCCTGAGGCCAGTAGGGACGTCAATCCTTTGCTGTGCCTAGTTCTGCCAGCCTCATTTAATTGCGCTAAGTTTTGCTTAAAATTAGATGCAGAGATGTACTGCTGAACCTCACAAAACTTACTACAACAAATGCAAGTTGAGTTCTTCTTATGGAAAATATCTTTTATTTGAAACAGTTTTCCAAGTTAATCCAACCCGTACATACCAACTCAAATCTTCATGGTACTATGGTATTTTTTTGCGAAATGAACCAAAAAGTAAAAAAATAATTATAAATAAGTCTTGGACCACCTAGCGAAGACTACAACACGGCTGTCCTCACTCATCCATAATGAGAGTCGGGGAGCGCTGGTCGTGCAATTTCGGGGGCCCTAGGCCAAGCGAAAATCCGGGGCCTTAGTACAAGTAGACATATATATAGATATGTTAATAAAATAGACATCAAATAAGAGAAATGGGACATGTTTTTTTACATGGAAACCCCTTGCGGAAAAAAAAAACACGGACGTACGAAGGCATAAAATATTATGGAGTTATACTACAACCTCGTTTTACCATAAAATTTTCTCCTTACATTTCTTGATACAAGGTCATCAACATGGAAACAATGTCAATCTCATCAAATAACATCTTCTTGAAGAATATAGTTGACCATTTAGTCCTCTCTTGTGACATTTTAGATTTCAAATAGTTATTCAATAATTTAAATTTTGAAAAGTTTCTTTCAACTGATGCAACCGTCACGGGCATAGTAATAAGATCCGATAAGAAACATACATATTAGGATAACATTCTACTTCTCTAACAAACTAAAGAATCTCCATAGAGGACATTGTTTTATCGGGCAAGGTCAACTGCATAACACTTAAAACATAAATTAGATCCTTTAACTCGATATCACATTTCTTACCTAAAGAGAAAGTATTTGTGCAACTATCTTTAATTTGAGAACCATCCATTGAGTTTAAATTTGTTTAACTCATTAAAAATCCAAATATACTTTTAAACGACTTTAGTTCTTCAAATCTAATCTTCATTTGCCATATCTATGGCAATGAATCGCAAAATCGACTAAGTTGTGGCGGACGAGGGACGGTGGGCGAGCAGACGGGCGATGGAGGAAGCAGAAAATTCGATGGTCGATGTGATCCGATCCGAAATCATTATATTTACACGGCATACAGAGAGTCCCGAGTCGATCACCTATTGGTTTGGCCAGTCGTGCTCCCCTGACTCTCCGAGTAGGAATAGTTACAAGCCAGTCTTCAAGCCTTATCTCCGTTGAAGAGATCTTCGATTATGCGGGACGACCCTATTAAAATACTAACTAATGTCTTCACTGAAAAAGCTACGAGCCGACGAACCTATGAAAGCTAACTTTTTTTGCACGCACATAAATTAAGCCGACTAACACATACTTGAAATGGGCATTCAAATTTTTTGGGCCCGGGGCAGCCGCCCCTCTCGCCCCCCCCCCCCCCCCACACACACACACACACACATGACTAGCCAAATAGAGCATCAATCCTCACCAATGATGAGAACCGTAATTCTGAAGAGCCATACATACGGCCACGCCAATGAACATAAAAATAGACCAGATCCCGTAAGATCTAATGGACACTCGACTCAACGCGTCCTGCGTCCCTGCTATGCGCACCACTAGAACTATGGTACGACATTTATTTTTGGAATGGGATAGCTCCACGAGAGCGAGGGTAGGACATCAGAAAGATGCATATGGCCAAGATTTATTTCGTTTATTCAGCAAAGATCAGAAAAATCCTTAGAACTATCATATGAAGCCAACAAAGAAGGTGATAAAGCATCACCAAATGAACAACGATATAGAAAAACTGTTGGACGTATGTGTCGAGTGTTCTTAGTTAGGTTCATGGCAAAGGGTGCCATAAGCCTATTGGTAGAGTCGTGGGTGGAAACGTGGGAGAGCCGTAGGCGAAGACACAATTTACCCAGGTTAGGTACATCGTTGCTAAGGCGGCGTTCCTACTCCTGCAATCTCACTAAAGCAGAGCTAAAGCCTGAAGTATACAAAGTACAACGTGTGTAGGATTTCGCTATCTTGGCGAGGATGTCCTCTCGGCGATCTAGCTTCTAACTTCTAACTTGTAGAGTTCTGCCCTTTAGGATGCTCCCGTCCGAATTTTATATAGATATCCGGACTAAGACTTACAGGAAGGAAAGCTTGAAGTATAGGAAAGTAAGATGTAGCATCCCAACTTTTAATAAAGATGGAATACCTGTGTTATTGTGCTAGTCCCTGGATCAATTGCTAGCACCACAGTACAAAATGAAATATCATGCAAATGCATCCAATTCTATTACATCGCATGATCCAGTCTTTACAAAATAGGATTACAACTTGCATAGTCTTAGAAGACTAGCAGAAAACAAAGAAATACAGCGGAAAACATAGTAATCATTGAGCCCATCTTCTTCATGTGCCACAGGCAAAACATGTTGGCGATAGTCTCGAGATCCTAAACGAAATCCTCACTCGTCTTCATAAATATCTGCAATATGGAATATGCAGCCACAAGGGAGTCAATACAATTTAATGTATTGGCAAGTAACACTATGGTGGATATAAATGGCAAGACTATATCTACATGCATATTTGGCTTGGTGGAGTTTTGGCTAAGTTTGCATAAAGCTAGTTTTGTCCTATCTCTTTTGTAAAACAAACTTTTCTTTTCAAAGGGGTGGCAACATTGGATTAAGATCCAAGCACCACAATACTCTTCAGTTGGTCAAAATTTTACTTATTGAAATTGATGATGAGATTCTTCCGTCAATCCTTGTCCAGCTGCTCATAGTTGTCCATAACCGGGGACACGGCTAAGATCTTAGTTTGTTGACTCTGCAGAGGTTGTGCACTTTCACCCTTTGTCTTCAATTAGCCCAAACATCCTATACACCCGGAGTGCATCATGGAAAGGAGAGAATTGAGACGAGATCTTTCAGAAGAAGAATTCAAACCCACCGGCAAGACCCGTTCCACCTATAATTTTGCTACATCTGCTTGTCAAGCCTGGGCTGAACTCTCACAACTTAGTTGATCAAGACAGAGCCCATAATGTCAAAGGGCTGCACGGGAAGCTACTAGATTTAGAGGGACATAGTAATCTCTTTGTTCCTGGGTGGCCATCCGCAAGTGACAACCTCAAGTGGAATAACCCTTAGACAAGGGCCCTGAGGCAACACTCAACATAAACCAGTCTTACCACTTCCACCCAGGTGGTTCATTCATTAGTTATACTTAGAATTTTCCTCAACATCTAGTAAAACAAATTTTTGTAGCATGGCTAAGCATCTAATAAGTACCAAGGCATCAAAATAACAAGGTATAAGGATGGCTACACACTACTAGGATATAGCATAGCATAATATAACTTGGTAAAATTTCCTATCATGCATACTACTCAAAATCAACTAATGCATATAGAAAATAATTGGTAGTTGATGATGTGTTACTTGCCTTGTTGAAGTTGGTGAAGATATCACACTCTCTTCACAAAAGATCGTTGCTCTCCGTACAATCTATTCATTGAAAACACAATAACAGAATAAACAAGCATCCTAGCAATCAAACACATAGGTGGAGAAAGCAAACAGAGCAAATAACATAACAAAGGAGTTGGACCAAGTTGGCTAGGACAAGGTCAAGATTTGAGTTCAATACTTGTTAAGGAAATTCCAATGGTTTACTTGGGAAGGACTAGGTTGAGTTTGATGTGATCTAACTTTATTATAACCATACTTGTCGAGGAAGTTCCAAGAGTTCACTAAGAATAAACATATTACTTCTTCAATTAAAGTAATACATGCAAACACTTGGTCATATTCACCTTCAAAAATATTTGAGTGACTATGTTAGTATTTTCCATTGTGGTTAAGGTAGGTCTACTAACTTCATCATCAAAGGAAAAATATTACTAAGTCTTGGGTTTTCCATTTGGGTCAATGGTTGGACAAAAACAACTTGTTATTCTTCAACTTGTGTGAATTGCTTCTAGACCTCATGTGATTGCTTTCTTGAAGATCATCTTCATGCTTCTATTGTAGTCTTGTTCCTTGGATGGATTCTTCTCTTGGTCTTGATAAATTCTTCTGGGCTTTCACTTCACTATTTGGTTTGGGTATGGGATGGGCACAAATATCACTAAGTCAAGAGAAAGAAAATAAGAAGAAAGATAGAAGGAGAGAGAGAGATGTCTTCTTCTGAATTTCTTCACACTTGTACTTCTTGAGTTGCTTCTAGTTGTTGTGGAGTCTAAGTCTTTTCTTCAAAACTTCTTCATTGATCTTCCTTGTAGCTCTTCATGTTGCCACCAAGTTGAAAGTGAAGAACCTTCTATTTCTTGAGTCTTGTTTTCCATTTGCTAACTTGATGGATTTCTTGAAGCAAGAATAGGGGATGGAGGAAATAGAAAACTAAAGTTCACTACTTGGTACTATATGTGATTGGCACATTCTAATAACATGGCTTGGCTCCAAATGAACATAACATCAAATAATAACAATTGAAAGCAATTCCTAGGACATGGTAAAGATGGATGGATCACTAGGTTGGGTTTTTGGTCAAAAACACATGGCCATGGTCCAAGGATGTCCAAAATGGTTGGGCAAGGTTGTTTCTGGTTCAAGGTTACCAAATGGAACCATTTTGCAAAAGGAACTATATTGAAAATATTTATAGAAAATAATCTATGTCAGAAATACTTAAATAGACAACTTAATTCTAAATTCAATTTTAATTTGTTCAAATATTATTTTGGGACAGAGGGTATGAAAGTACACATTCTAAGGTTTCCAAATATATTTTATTTGCAATTTTTGGATTTGTAGAATTTGAATTATGCCAAAAATCATCAAACAAGCATATTTGAAATTGAACAATTTTAAGTTTGTCAAATTTGAATTTGGCCAGTGCCAAAAGTTTCTAGATGTCAAGGGCTTTCCAAAAAGTCTAATTTTTCTAAAATTGGAGTTGTGGTTAAAAAGATATGATAGATCCATGTTTGGGGGGGCTTTTCTGCAAAAATTACAGGGGCTATTCTGCTTAAAAGAAATAGGCGATCCGCCGAATCTAGAATGGTGGTTTCTGGTTAGCTGGCGCCTTTTCACGCGGATTGACCACTGTGGTTCGTTGGATCTGACCGTGGATGGACGAACCAGATTTAAAATACCTCTTCGCGTTAATGATTTAACGTGGGCCTTCGGATCTAATCTACGGCAGGATTAGACCTGGAGTCTAGGGTTACCTTCCCGCCGGAGGAGCTGCCGGAGAATGGAGTCGCGGTGGCCGGTATTCTCGGGAGCGGAAGGCGGCGAGCCTATGGTGATGCTCCGGGCTGGGAAAGACCACCACGGAGCGCGTCTCGAGATGGCGAAGCAGAGGCGAGTGGCGGCGCTGGCTTGCGCTTCCTCGGACGGCAGCAGGGGGCGGACGGAGATGGTTGCTATCACCGGCGAGCTTCGGGTGCTCACGATCTCATCGAAATCGCTGCGATAAAATAGTAACAAAAATATGAGGATGCGCGCAAGAACGAGGGGAAGCATAGGAGGTCGAAAGGGGGCAGCGATGACCTGAGTTTTCGTCGGAATCGGCGAATCTCGACGGCGGAACAGAGAACTCCGGCGAGCAAAATGAGGATCCTGTGGGCACGATTCGAGGGGTCGATGGAGGGGAAAGGGAGAGGAGGAATAGGGCTATAAGGCTCTGGAAACAGGGCATCAATACCTGCCTTAAGTCGGGCGTAATCACGGCGAGAATCAACAACAGAAACGGCCGTGGCAGTTTCTTCCCTGATGAAGATGATGACGTCATTGATGACGCCATCAATGTTTTTTTTTTTAATTTCTGTTTTCTTATTTCATTAATAACTTCTGTTTTCTCTATCCAATTTACCTCAATTAAATTTCTAAAATTTTGTAAATGAAATTTCTATCAAGTAATAACATTTTTGGTCAACTTTGAATACATTTCAAATATCATATTTTGCAATTATAAATAAAACATTAATAGTACTTAATATCATTTTATGTAGAAAATAGCAAATAATTTGTAATAAGTTTTTATAAAATTACAGAAACCTTCTTATTGTCAAATATTGTTTTTCAAAAACATTTCAACTTGTTTTCATATTTTTATAGTTTTAAAATATGAGGAAAACATTAGTAGCAAATTTATACAAAACAAGGATTTTAAAATAGAAATATGATTTAAATGATTTGAGAAATATTTCCATGGTTCAAGTATTGTTTTCTAGGACCTTTTAAAACATTTCATACATTATAAATTTCAACATAGTTGCAAATCACTAGTAGTAACCTTTTGTTATATTCAAAATAGAGAATTATTTAATAAAATTTGAATTGGGTTTTAATAGGTACATATGGGTTTTCTCAAAGTATAATGTTGTTTTCCCAATTTAAAAATATTGTTTTCTCCAAGGTAATTTGCTTATTTTCATACTTAAATAATTTATAAGACACTTTATTGTTTTTTTTTTGATTGACATAAAACTTGGAAAACAAATAACCAACTTTTTATCCAGTTGAGGTTAATAATAATAGTGACATAATTTCTTGGAGACAAGGAGAAAATATTAGAATTAGTAACTCTCTGGTTTTTAATTATCATAAAAAAAATTCATAATGGTAGTTGAATTGAAAACATGTTTGGTAAAGATGTTTGCTAAGAAAATATTTTATTCACATGAGGAAACATATTTTATTTTAGAAATGGGCCTTAGGGTTTATGGAATTAAGGAAATTGGATTCTTTATTTCCAATTACATATTGTTTTTCTTTTGTTTCTTGCATTTCATTTGGTTTTGGTGACTTGCTTTGTATGAAAACAAAAAGTTTCAAATTTTTGTGATTTTTGCACTTTCCAAAAATCAGGGATGTTACAGACTACCACCCTTAAAAGAAATCTCGTCCCGAGATTTGGGAAGGTTAGAAAGAAAGATTTGGGTAATTGAATTCCAAAACAACTGGATGGGCTACCACCCTTAAAGAAACTTTTGTGGGTAGTCTATTTTTATTAGATTGGAGTGTAGATTGTTTTGAGATTGGCTTGAGTAGATCTTTCCTTTGTGGTAGAGGTGTAGACCAACATAGGTATGTTGTACTACCTTTGACACTGAGGGGTCACTCTTTGGGTCAATCAAAAGTCCTTGGTTCACTCTCAACTTGGTCTTTTGATGTCCTTGGCAATCTTCCATCTTGTTGGTTGTCATCCTTGAAGGCAAACATCATCCTATTTCTAAACAAACTCTCATATAACACATACTGGGTAGTTGTGTTTCTTCATTACTTCTTCTCTTGGTGTAGTTGGCTCTGAAATCTTCATAGCTCATGCAACTTGGGGTTCACTTGTCTTTCTTCACTTGTTGATTGGCTTGATACTCCTTATTAGGTAGTTGGCATTGATCATGGATGTGATTGTTCCTTCACACAGAAGAAGAAATTTGATACTAGCATTCCTCAAATGGGATGGCTTGTGTATCAATAGGGTAAAGGTTGTATGATTCCAAATGGTTCTCAATATGGTTTGTGAATGAGTATGGTGTTGGGTTTGACTAGTAGGAATGAGTAGAGATTTAGAAAGATGGCTAAGGAAGGTTCTTATCCAAAATAGCAGATCAAGGAAACTCGTCTTACAAACAACACATAACAAACATATAGCAACACATTCATCACACCAAACAACATAGTTTTTGAAAACAAACTAATATTGTCATACCACACTCATTGGTATGATCAATACACTAACACGTTAACGTTGTTCTAACCAAGTAACTAGATTGGTGGTCTCATCTATATCTTCTTGAGCTTTTCTTCATATTCTTCTCTCCATGTCTTGAGGTGTTCTTGATTGTTGGGAAGTCTATGTTTTTCTTCAAATTCTTCAAAAATCATGAGTGTAGGGCTTCATGTGGTGAAAATACTCCTTGCACTTCTTGGTATGGTCATCAACAATCTTGCCTTGATGGTATTGAGGAGGAGGTCATCTAGGGAAATTTTAAGGTGAATAATAGATGAGATGATATGAGATGAACTAAGATGATTGTTTTGTTTTTAGAAAGTTTGAACATAGAGATTTTTCAATCTAGGGTGATCAATGGGTTATTAACAACTTGTTGCAAATTGGATATTCACTATAGTGAGTGATACTGGCACCCGCAAGCCAATCAGGGAACGGTCTCGAGTCCGGGGACACGTAAAGTTGTCCGGGCCGCTTCATCTCACTATGCCGCTAGGATCCAAAATACTCTAAGGAGATAATAACATGATCAAAAATGGCTTCCAAACCTAAGGGTCTCGAATCCTACAGGAAACACAATGCTCTGATACCATTTTGTAGCATCCCAACTTTTAATAAAGATGGAATACCTGTGTTATTGTGCTAGTCCCTGGATCAATTGCTAGCACCACAGTACAAAATGAAATATCATGCAAATGCATCCAATTCTATTACATCGCATGATCCAGTCTTTACAAAATAGGATTACAACTTGCATAGTCTTAGAAGACTAGCAGAAAACAAAGAAATACAGCGGAAAACATAGTAATCATTGAGCCCATCTTCTTCATGTGCCACAGGCAAAACATGTTGGCGATAGTCTCGAGATCCTAAACGAAATCCTCACTCGTCTTCAGAAATATCTGCAATATGGAATATGCAGCCACAAGGGAGTCAATACAATTTAATGTATTGGCAAGTAACACTATGGTGGATATAAATGGCAAGGCTATATCTACATGCATATTTGGCTTGGTGGAGTTTTGGCTAAGTTTGCATAAAGCTAGTTTTGTCCTATCTCTTTTGTAAAACAAACTTTTCTTTTCAAAGGGGTGGCAACATTGGATTAAGATCCAAGCACCACAATACTCTTCAGTTGGTCAAAATTTTACTTATTGAAATTGATGATGAGATTCTTCCGTCAATCCTTGTCCAGCTGCTCATAGTTGTCCATAACCGGGGACACGGCTAAGATCTTAGTTTGTTGACTCTGCAGAGGTTGTGCACTTTCACCCTTTGTCTTCAATTAGCCCAAACATCCTATACACCCGGAGTGCATCATGGAAAGGAGAGAATTGAGACGAGATCTTTCAGAAGAAGAATTCAAACCCACCGGCAAGACCCGTTCCACCTATAATTTTGCTACATCTGCTTGTCAAGCCTGGGCTGAACTCTCACAACTTAGTTGATCAAGACAGAGCCCATAATGTCAAAGGGCTGCACGGGAAGCTACTAGATTTAGAGGGACATAGTAATCTCTTTGTTCCTGGGTGGCCATCCGCAAGTGACAACCTCAAGTGGAATAACCCTTAGACAAGGGCCCTGAGTCAACACTCAACATAAACCAGTCTTAACACTTCCACCCAGGTGGTTCATTCATTAGTTATACTTAGAATTTTCCTCAACATCTAGTAAAACAAATTTTTGTAGCATGGCTAAGCATCTAATAAGTACCAAGGCATCAAAATAACAAGGTATAAGGATGGCTACACACTACTAGGATATAGCATAGCATAATATAACTTGGTAAAATTTCCTATCATGCATACTACTCAAAATCAACTAATGCATATAGAAAATAATTGGTAGTTGATGATGTGTTACTTGCCTTGTTGAAGTTGGTGAAGATATCACACTCTCTTCACAAAAGATCGTTGCTCTCCGTACAATCTGTTCATTGAAAACACAATAACAGAATAAACAAGCATCCTAGCAATCAAACACATAGGTGGAGAAAGCAAACAGAGCAAATAACATAACAAAGGAGTTGGACCAAGTTGGCTAGGACAAGGTCAAGATTTGAGTTCAATACTTGTTAAGGAAATTCCAATGGTTTACTTGGGAAGGACTAGGTTGAGTTTGATGTGATCTAACTTTATTATAACCATACTTGTCGAGGAAGTTCCAAGAGTTCACTAAGAATAAACATATTACTTCTTCAATTAAAGTAATACATGCAAACACTTGGTCATATTCACCTTCAAAAATATTTGAGTGACTATGTTAGTATTTTCCATTGTGGTTAAGGTAGGTCTACTAACTTCATCATCAAAGGAAAAATATTACTAAGTCTTGGGTTTTCCATTTGGGTCAATGGTTGGACAAAAACAACTTGTTATTCTTCAACTTGTGTGAATTGCTTCTAGACCTCATGTGATTGCTTTCTTGAAGATCATCTTCATGCTTCTATTGTAGTCTTGTTCCTTGGATGGATTCTTCTCTTGGTCTTGATAAATTCTTCTGGGCTTTCACTTCACTATTTGGTTTGGGTATGGGATGGGCACAAATATCACTAAGTCAAGAGAAAGAAAATAAGAAGAAAGATAGAAGGAGAGAGAGAGATGTCTTCTTCTGAATTTCTTCACACTTGTACTTCTTGAGTTGCTTCTAGTTGCTGTGGAGTCTAAGTCTTTTCTTCAAAACTTCTTCATTGATCTTCCTTGTAGCTCTTCATGTTGCCACCAAGTTGAAAGTGAAGAACCTTCTATTTCTTGAGTCTTGTTTTCCATTTGCTAACTTGATGGATTTCTTGAAGCAAGAATAGGGGATGGAGGAAATAGAAAACTAAAGTTCACTAATTGGTACTATATGTGATTGGCACATTCTAATAACATGGCTTGGCTCCAAATGAACATAACATCAAATAATAACAATTGAAAGCAATTCCTAGGACATGGTAAAGATGGATGGATCACTAGGTTGGGTTTTTGGTCAAAAACACATGGCCATGGTCCAAGGATGTCCAAAATGGTTGGGCAAGGTTGTTTCTGGTTCAAGGTTACCAAATGGAACCATTTTGCAAAAGGAACTATATTGAAAATATTTATAGAAAATAATCTATGTCAGAAATACTTAAATAGACAACTTAATTCTAAATTCAATTTTAATTTGTTCAAATATTATTTTGGGACAGAGGGTATGAAAGTACACATTCTAAGGTTTCCAAATATATTTTATTTGCAATTTTTGGATTTGTAGAATTTGAATTATGCCAAAAATCATCAAACAAGCATATTTGAAATTGAACAATTTTAAGTTTGTCAAATTTGAATTTGGCCAGTGCCAAAAGTTTCTAGATGTCAAGGGCTTTCCAAAAAGTCTAATTTTTCTAAAATTGGAGTTGTGGTTAAAAAGATATGATAGATCCATGTTTGGGGGGCTTTTCTGCAAAAATTACAGGGGCTATTCTGCTTAAAAGAAATAGGCGATCCGCCGAATCTAGAATGGTGGTTTCTGGTTGGCTGGCGCCTTTTCACGCGGATTGACCACTGTGGTTCGTTGGATCTGACCGTGGATGGACGAACAAGATTTAAAATACCTCTTCGCGTTAATGATTTAACGTGGGCCTTCGGATCTAATCTACTGTCAGGATTAGACCTGGAGTCTAGGGTTACCTTCCCGCCGGAGGAGCTGCCGGAGAATGTAGTCGCGGTGGCCGGTATTCTCGGGAGCGGAAGGCGGCGAGCCTATGGTGATGCTCCGGGCTGGGAAAGACCACCACGGAGCGCGTCTCGAGATGGCGAAGCAGAGGCGAGTGGCGGCGCTGGCTTGCGCTTCCTCGGACGGCAGCAGGGGGCGGACGGAGATGGTTGCTATCACCGGCGAGCTTCGGGTGCTCACGATCTCATCGAAATCGCTGCGATAAAATAGTAACAAAAATATGAGGATGCGCGCAAGAACGAGGGGAAGCATAGGAGGTCGAAAGGGGGCAGCGATGACCTGAGTTTTCGTCGGAATCGGCGAATCTCGACGGCGGAACAGAGAACTCCGGCGAGCAAAATGAGGATCCTGTGGGCACGATTCGAGGGGTCGATGGAGGGGAAAGGGAGAGGAGGAATAGGGCTATAAGGCTCTGGAAACAGGGCATCAATACCTGCCTTAAGTCGGGCGTAATCACGGCGAGAATCAACAACAGAAACGGCCGTGGCAGTTTCTTCCCTGATGAAGATGATGACGTCATTGATGACGCCATCAATGTTTTTTTTTTAATTTCTGTTTTCTTATTTCATTAATAACTTCTGTTTTCTCTATCCAATTTACCTCAATTAAATTTCTAAAATTTTGTAAATGAAATTTCTATCAAGTAATAACATTTTTGGTCAACTTTGAATACATTTCAAATATCATATTTTGCAATTATAAATAAAACATTAATAGTACTTAATATCATTTTATGTAGAAAATAGCAAATAATTTGTAATAAGTTTTTATAAAATTACAGAAACCTTCTTATTGTCAAATATTGTTTTTCAAAAACATTTCAACTTGTTTTCATATTTTTATAGTTTTAAAATATGAGGAAAACATTAGTAGCAAATTTATACAAAACAAGGATTTTAAAATAGAAATATGATTTAAATGATTTGAGAAATATTTCCATGGTTCAAGTATTGTTTTCTAGGACCTTTTAAAACATTTCATACATTATAAATTTCAACATAGTTGCAAATCACTAGTAGTAACCTTTTGTTATATTCAAAATAGAGAATTATTTAATAAAATTTGAATTGGGTTTTAATAGGTACATATGGGTTTTCTCAAAGTATAATGTTGTTTTCCCAATTTAAAAATATTGTTTTCTCCAAGGTAATTTGCTTATTTTCATACTTAAATAATTTATAAGACACTTTATTGTTTTTTTTTTGATTGACATAAAACTTGGAAAACAAATAACCAACTTTTTATCCAGTTGAGGTTAATAATAATAGTGACATAATTT
The DNA here is from genome assembly GCA_028641055.1 of Alopecurus myosuroides. NCBI lineage: Eukaryota > Viridiplantae > Streptophyta > Magnoliopsida > Poales > Poaceae > Alopecurus > Alopecurus myosuroides. Next base: position 412,272,332 of record CM054060.1, on the reverse strand, counting down.
CTTGGAGACAAGGAGAAAATATTAGAATTAGTAACTCTCTGGTTTTTAATTATCATAAAAAAAATTCATAATGGTAGTTGAATTGAAAACATGTTTGGTAAAGATGTTTGCTAAGAAAATATTTTATTCACATGAGGAAACATATTTTATTTTAGAAATGGGCCTTAGGGTTTATGGAATTAAGGAAATTGGATTCTTTATTTCCAATTACATATTGTTTTTCTTTTGTTTCTTGCATTTCATTTGGTTTTGGTGACTTGCTTTGTATGAAAACAAAAAGTTTCAAATTTTTGTGATTTTTGCACTTTCCAAAAATCAGGGATGTTACAGACTACCACCCTTAAAAGAAATCTCGTCCCGAGATTTGGGAAGGTTAGAAAGAAAGATTTGGGTAATTGAATTCCAAAACAACTGGATGGGCTACCACCCTTAAAGAAACTTTTGTGGGTAGTCTATTTTTATTAGATTGGAGTGTAGATTGTTTTGAGATTGGCTTGAGTAGATCTTTCCTTTGTGGTAGAGGTGTAGACCAACATAGGTATGTTGTACTACCTTTGACACTGAGGGGTCACTCTTTGGGTCAATCAAAAGTCCTTGGTTCACTCTCAACTTGGTCTTTTGATGTCCTTGGCAATCTTCCATCTTGTTGGTTGTCATCCTTGAAGGCAAACATCATCCTATTTCTAAACAAACTCTCATATAACACATACTGGGTAGTTGTGTTTCTTCATTACTTCTTCTCTTGGTGTAGTTGGCTCTGAAATCTTCATAGCTCATGCAACTTGGGGTTCACTTGTCTTTCTTCACTTGTTGATTGGCTTGATACTCCTTATTAGGTAGTTGGCATTGATCATGGATGTGATTGTTCCTTCACACAGAAGAAGAAATTTGATACTAGCATTCCTCAAATGGGATGGCTTGTGTATCAATAGGGTAAAGGTTGTATGATTCCAAATGGTTCTCAATATGGTTTGTGAATGAGTATGGTGTTGGGTTTGACTAGTAGGAATGAGTAGAGATTTAGAAAGATGGCTAAGGAAGGTTCTTATCCAAAATAGCAGATCAAGGAAACTCGTCTTACAAACAACACATAACAAACATATAGCAACACATTCATCACACCAAACAACATAGTTTTTGAAAACAAACTAATATTGTCATACCACACTCATTGGTATGATCAATACACTAACACGTTAACGTTGTTCTAACCAAGTAACTAGATTGGTGGTCTCATCTATATCTTCTTGAGCTTTTCTTCATATTCTTCTCTCCATGTCTTGAGGTGTTCTTGATTGTTGGGAAGTCTATGTTTTTCTTCAAATTCTTCAAAAATCATGAGTGTAGGGCTTCATGTGGTGAAAATACTCCTTGCACTTCTTGGTATGGTCATCAACAATCTTGCCTTGATGGTATTGAGGAGGAGGTCATCTAGGGAAATTTTAAGGTGAATAATAGATGAGATGATATGAGATGAACTAAGATGATTGTTTTGTTTTTAGAAAGTTTGAACATAGAGATTTTTCAATCTAGGGTGATCAATGGGTTATTAACAACTTGTTGCAAATTGGATATTCACTATAGTGAGTGATACTGGCACCCGCAAGCCAATCAGGGAACGGTCTCGAGTCCGGGGACACGTAAAGTTGTCCGGGCCGCTTCATCTCACTATGCCGCTAGGATCCAAAATACTCTAAGGAGATAATAACATGATCAAAAATGGCTTCCAAACCTAAGGGTCTCGAATCCTACAGGAAACACAATGCTCTGATACCATTTTGTAGCATCCCAACTTTTAATAAAGATGGAATACCTGTGTTATTGTGCTAGTCCCTGGATCAATTGCTAGCACCACAGTACAAAATGAAATATCATGCAAATGCATCCAATTCTATTACATCGCATGATCCAGTCTTTACAAAATAGGATTACAACTTGCATAGTCTTAGAAGACTAGCAGAAAACAAAGAAATACAGCGGAAAACATAGTAATCATTGAGCCCATCTTCTTCATGTGCCACAGGCAAAACATGTTGGCGATAGTCTCGAGATCCTAAACGAAATCCTCACTCGTCTTCAGAAATATCTGCAATATGGAATATGCAGCCACAAGGGAGTCAATACAATTTAATGTATTGGCAAGTAACACTATGGTGGATATAAATGGCAAGGCTATATCTACATGCATATTTGGCTTGGTGGAGTTTTGGCTAAGTTTGCATAAAGCTAGTTTTGTCCTATCTCTTTTGTAAAACAAACTTTTCTTTTCAAAGGGGTGGCAACATTGGATTAAGATCCAAGCACCACAATACTCTTCAGTTGGTCAAAATTTTACTTATTGAAATTGATGATGAGATTCTTCCGTCAATCCTTGTCCAGCTGCTCATAGTTGTCCATAACCGGGGACACGGCTAAGATCTTAGTTTGTTGACTCTGCAGAGGTTGTGCACTTTCACCCTTTGTCTTCAATTAGCCCAAACATCCTATACACCCGGAGTGCATCATGGAAAGGAGAGAATTGAGACGAGATCTTTCAGAAGAAGAATTCAAACCCACCGGCAAGACCCGTTCCACCTATAATTTTGCTACATCTGCTTGTCAAGCCTGGGCTGAACTCTCACAACTTAGTTGATCAAGACAGAGCCCATAATGTCAAAGGGCTGCACGGGAAGCTACTAGATTTAGAGGGACATAGTAATCTCTTTGTTCCTGGGTGGCCATCCGCAAGTGACAACCTCAAGTGGAATAACCCTTAGACAAGGGCCCTGAGGCAACACTCAACATAAACCAGTCTTAACACTTCCACCCAGGTGGTTCATTCATTAGTTATACTTAGAATTTTCCTCAACATCTAGTAAAACAAATTTTTGTAGCATGGCTAAGCATCTAATAAGTACCAAGGCATCAAAATAACAAGGTATAAGGATGGCTACACACTACTAGGATATAGCATAGCATAATATAACTTGGTAAAATTTCCTATCATGCATACTACTCAAAATCAACTAATGCATATAGAAAATAATTGGTAGTTGATGATGTGTTACTTGCCTTGTTGAAGTTGGTGAAGATATCACACTCTCTTCACAAAAGATCGTTGCTCTCCGTACAATCTGTTCATTGAAAACACAATAACAGAATAAACAAGCATCCTAGCAATCAAACACATAGGTGGAGAAAGCAAACAGAGCAAATAACATAACAAAGGAGTTGGACCAAGTTGGCTAGGACAAGGTCAAGATTTGAGTTCAATACTTGTTAAGGAAATTCCAATGGTTTACTTGGGAAGGACTAGGTTGAGTTTGATGTGATCTAACTTTATTATAACCATACTTGTCGAGGAAGTTCCAAGAGTTCACTAAGAATAAACATATTACTTCTTCAATTAAAGTAATACATGCAAACACTTGGTCATATTCACCTTCAAAAATATTTGAGTGACTATGTTAGTATTTTCCATTGTGGTTAAGGTAGGTCTACTAACTTCATCATCAAAGGAAAAATATTACTAAGTCTTGGGTTTTCCATTTGGGTCAATGGTTGGACAAAAACAACTTGTTATTCTTCAACTTGTGTGAATTGCTTCTAGACCTCATGTGATTGCTTTCTTGAAGATCATCTTCATGCTTCTATTGTAGTCTTGTTCCTTGGATGGATTCTTCTCTTGGTCTTGATAAATTCTTCTGGGCTTTCACTTCACTATTTGGTTTGGGTATGGGATGGGCACAAATATCACTAAGTCAAGAGAAAGAAAATAAGAAGAAAGATAGAAGGAGAGAGAGAGATGTCTTCTTCTGAATTTCTTCACACTTGTACTTCTTGAGTTGCTTCTAGTTGCTGTGGAGTCTAAGTCTTTTCTTCAAAACTTCTTCATTGATCTTCCTTGTAGCTCTTCATGTTGCCACCAAGTTGAAAGTGAAGAACCTTCTATTTCTTGAGTCTTGTTTTCCATTTGCTAACTTGATGGATTTCTTGAAGCAAGAATAGGGGATGGAGGAAATAGAAAACTAAAGTTCACTAATTGGTACTATATGTGATTGGCACATTCTAATAACATGGCTTGGCTCCAAATGAACATAACATCAAATAATAACAATTGAAAGCAATTCCTAGGACATGGTAAAGATGGATGGATCACTAGGTTGGGTTTTTGGTCAAAAACACATGGCCATGGTCCAAGGATGTCCAAAATGGTTGGGCAAGGTTGTTTCTGGTTCAAGGTTACCAAATGGAACCATTTTGCAAAAGGAACTATATTGAAAATATTTATAGAAAATAATCTATGTCAGAAATACTTAAATAGACAACTTAATTCTAAATTCAATTTTAATTTGTTCAAATATTATTTTGGGACAGAGGGTATGAAAGTACACATTCTAAGGTTTCCAAATATATTTTATTTGCAATTTTTGGATTTGTAGAATTTGAATTATGCCAAAAATCATCAAACAAGCATATTTGAAATTGAACAATTTTAAGTTTGTCAAATTTGAATTTGGCCAGTGCCAAAAGTTTCTAGATGTCAAGGGCTTTCCAAAAAGTCTAATTTTTCTAAAATTGGAGTTGTGGTTAAAAAGATATGATAGATCCATGTTTGGGGGGCTTTTCTGCAAAAATTACAGGGGCTATTCTGCTTAAAAGAAATAGGCGATCCGCCGAATCTAGAATGGTGGTTTCTGGTTGGCTGGCGCCTTTTCACGCGGATTGACCACTGTGGTTCGTTGGATCTGACCGTGGATGGACGAACAAGATTTAAAATACCTCTTCGCGTTAATGATTTAACGTGGGCCTTCGGATCTAATCTACTGTCAGGATTAGACCTGGAGTCTAGGGTTACCTTCCCGCCGGAGGAGCTGCCGGAGAATGTAGTCGCGGTGGCCGGTATTCTCGGGAGCGGAAGGCGGCGAGCCTATGGTGATGCTCCGGGCTGGGAAAGACCACCACGGAGCGCGTCTCGAGATGGCGAAGCAGAGGCGAGTGGCGGCGCTGGCTTGCGCTTCCTCGGACAGCAGCAGGGGGCGGACGGAGATGGTTGCTATCACCGGCGAGCTTCGGGTGCTCACGATCTCATCGAAATCGCTGCGATAAAATAGTAACAAAAATATGAGGATGCGCGCAAGAACGAGGGGAAGCATAGGAGGTCGAAAGGGGGCTGCGATGACCTGAGTTTTCGTCGGAATCGGCGAATCTCGACGGCGGAACAGAGAACTCCGGCGAGCAAAATGAGGAGCCTGTGGGCACGATTCGAGGGGTCGATGGAGGGGAAAGGGAGAGGAGGAATAGGGCTATAAGGCTCTGGAAACAGGGCATCAATACCTGCCTTAAGTCGGGCGTAATCACGGCGAGAATCAACAACAGAAACGGCCGTGGCAGTTTCTTCCCTGATGAAGATGATGACGTCATTGATGACGCCATCAATGTTTTTTTTTTTTTTAATTTCTGTTTTCTTATTTCATTAATAACTTATGTTTTCTCTATCCAATTTACCTCAATTAAATTTCTAAAATTTTGTAAATGAAATTTCTATCAACTAATAACATTTTTGGTCAACTTTGAATACATTTCAAATATCATATTTTGCAATTATAAATAAAACATTAATAGTACTTAATATCATTTTATGTAGAAAATAGCAAATAATTTGTAATAAGTTTTTATAAAATTACAGAAACCTTCTTATTGTCAAATATTGTTTTTCAAAAACATTTCAACTTGTTTTCATATTTTTATAGTTTTAAAATATGAGGAAAACATTAGTAGCAAATTTATACAAAACAAGGATTTTAAAATAGAAATATGATTTAAATGATTTGAGAAATATTTCCATGGTTCAAGTATTGTTTTCTAGGACCTTTTAAAACATTTCATACATTATAAATTTCAACATAGTTGCAAATCACTAGTAGTAACCTTTTGTTATATTCAAAATAGAGAATTATTTAATAACATTTGAATTGGGTTTTAATAGGTACATATGGGTTTTCTCAAAGTATAATGTTGTTTTCCCAATTTAAAAATATTGTTTTCTCCAAGGTGATTTGCTTATTTTCATACTTAAATAATTTATAAGACACTTTATTGTTTTTTTATTGACATAAAACTTGGAAAACAAATAACCAACTTTTTATCCAGTTGAGGTTAATAATAATAGTGACATAATTTCTTGGAGACAAGGAGAAAATATTAGAATTAGTAACTCTCTGGTTTTTAATTATCATAAAAAAAATTCATAATGGTAGTTGAATTGAAAACATGTTTGGTAAAGATGTTTGCTAAGAAAATATTTTATTCACATGAGGAAACATATTTTATTTTAGAAATGGGCCTTAGGGTTTTTGGAATTAAGGAAATTGGATTCTTTATTTCCAATTACATATTGTTTTTCTTTTGTTTCTTGCATTTCATTTGGTTTTGGTGACTTGCTTTGTATGAAAACAAAAAGTTTCAAATTTTTGTGATTTTTGCACTTTCCAAAAATCAGGGATGTTACATAAGACATCCGGTTTCTTCTCCAAGCCGGACCACGTATTGGTCCGTGATCTGGCTCCTTGTAGAATCCACCTTCCTTTGCATCGGCTTACTGGGCCGCCCAATGGATCTTGCTCCATTACCCGTGGGCCACCATGGTAATCCGACATTTTGCCAATGCCGGATATACATTTATTTGGCATATATCCTGACAGTGGACCCCAAGGAAGTCAAGACCTCCATTCTTCATATTTTTCTAGAGTTATTGCTTTAGACCTCTGGGTTTCAGTCAAAGGCTAAAGACAAATCTATGCCAGATTTGGCGCGAGAAACGAGGAGGTTTATCATCACTAAGCCAGCTATCCGTATCCCGGATTTACTGCGTGACACGCGGCATGCATCCAACGGGTAAACTAGCCGTTGGGTTAATCTCGGCGTAATTGGCTATAAAAACCCCATCGTCTCTTCTGTTCCATTCTTCTTCCCCACCGCGATTCATTTGAGACAATGTCCCGAGAGCTTCACTCTGAGAGCGAAAAGCACGAGAGCAAGAACTTCGCCAGAGGGCACACACCATCAGCGGCTCCAGCTAACGTTCGGCGTCTTCGTGAACCAACATGGCCGGAGGAGAAATCCGCACGCCCATGGCTGCCGGAGACGCGCACATGGCCACATCGGCCACGGATCCGCCTACCCCCACGGCGATGTGAACTCCTTCTATGGTGACGGGCTTTTCCACCGCCGTTCCAGGGCCTCCATGTCCACCGGAGAACATACGGCAAGCTCATCGGCGAGGGGCAACCCTAGCACCCCCGCAGGCTCTTTTATGCCCCCTCCATCTATTCCTCTACAGCCCCCAATGGCGGAGTTAGGGTGATGGAAACAATCCCCATGCCGGAAAATATGCAGATGGCAAGGTGGCTGCCGGAGCTGAGGACGAAGAAGGGGGAGGAAGGCCAGAAGCTGGCAACTGGATTCTCTGCTCGATCACATCAACCCATCTTTGGAGCTTGTAGAAGGATGGCTTTATCCTTAAGGATAAGTGGTGGATCGAGGAGGAAGATTGTCAAGTCTTCTTAGTTAGGTTCATGGTTGGGGGTGCCAAAAGCCTGCTGATAGAACCGTGGGTGGAAATGTGGGAAAGTGGGAATAAGGACACGGATTTACCCAGGTTCCGTACGTCGCAACTATGGAGGCGTCCCTACTCCTGCAATCTCACTAAATATGGGTTGAAGGCTGAAGTATACAAAGTACAACGTGAGTATGGTTTCGCTAACTCGGCGAGGATGAACTTCCCGACGAGTTGGCTTCTAGCTATTCGAACTCTTGTTCTGCGTCTCCTTTTTTAATTGCTCCCGTCTAGATTTATATAGATAGCCGTACTAGGGCTTACAGGAAGGAAACCTAGGAGACTACGGAAAGTATCCTATTCTTGAAAAGTAAGGCATCCGGCTTCTTCTCCAAGCTGGACCACGTATTGGGCCGTGCCCCGGGTTCTTCTAGAATCCGGCTTCCTACGCGTCAGCTAACTGGCCCGCCCAATGAATCTGTGATCCATTTCCCGAGGGCCACCCTGGTAACCCGACCTTTTGCCGGTGCCGGACATACCCCCAGTTGGCATATATCTGACAGTAGCCCCCAAGGAGAGTTAATACTTCATCTTTGCCGTTCTTCAGAAATATGCATGCTTTTCAGAAAAGTCGGCAGTTTTGTGTTGAATCTTCTTCTTGAAATTTCTTATGCCAAACCTGGATTCCCGGAATCCGACATATCTTCGACGAATCTTCGTAGAGAAGGAACTTGTGACGTGAGCGAGAAAGTCACGCTTACGTCACGGACGTTTGGTTTCAATCAAAGGCTGAAAACATATCTCTGACAGATTTTGCATGGGAAACGAAGGGATAACCATCATTACGCTGACCCGTCGTATCCCGGAAATTACTGCGGGACACGCGTCAATCATCCAACAGCTAAGTTAGCCATTGTGGTAATCTCAACGGTAAAATCCGTCATAAATAGAACATTGGTTCCTACGTATTCATCTTCTCCCACTCTTAAGATTCACTCGAGAACAGCAGCACTCGCACGCCCCGCTTCCGAGAGAGAGGAAACCTCGCCTGAGTTCACACCATTACCGGCCAGAGTTCTAGCCTATGTTAGCGCCAACAGAAGATGGACGCCAGAAGCCCTTCCCACTCGTTTGAGGTCATCGTTGACCCTGCACTCATGGTGCCTACCATGGGCTCCGTGATTCCTCCCGCGCATGCTTCTGCCATTGCATCAACGGAGGAGGCATCGTCGTCTTCTGCCTCGGTGGATCCTCCGGTTACCACCACGGCGACTGGAGAGACCGCCACGGAAACTACGGTGGGCGGATATACTCCTTCCTCCCCTGTGCCCGTGGCCCCACTACCACCTCTGTTCCACCTCCTCCCATCTCCGGATCCGGAGACGGGGAAACTGCTCGCGCCGGCGAGGGCGTAGAAGGCAACGCTACCGGTGGTGGCGAAGAAGACGAAGGAGGAGAATCCGACAATTGGAGTCAGTGCAACATTTTACGGACCCTTTTGATGACTCTTGAGAAAGACATATTTCTACAAAACGGGAAATGGTGGCTGGAAAACGAAGACGCCGAGCCTCAGCCGAAAGACGGAGAAGGGGTAATCCTGGCCTCCCACATTTTGCGAGGTATGGGATTTCCGCCTTCCGCCTTTTTTCTCCAACTCCTCCAACACTACGGGGTTCAACCCCACAATCTACCTCCAAAGACCATTCTATACATAGTCGGCTTCTAGGCTTTGTTTGAGGGCTACCTAGGAATAGAACCTAGGTTAGATTGCTTTTAATACTGCTTCAACGTGAAGCTGAACACCTTTGACGCTGTCCTTCCGGTTTGTGGGACCATATCCTTCAACCTGCGCCGAGGCAGGGAGGTATGTTTCCCAAAAATCAAAACCTCAGAACCCGTCAAGTTTTGGATGGGTTCCTTCTTCTATCACCCAGATATCGTATATCCTGGAAAGGATACCGACATTTCGACTTTTGAGAACTCCGCGGCTACTCCCAGGCATAACTGGGCTCTGGAAGCGGTCTCAGTGCTTCCCCCATATCTCATGCACATAAAGAGGCGGATCGTCAAGTTGGTCGTCTCTTCCCCACCACTCACAGGCATGGACACTGTCCTTTGCTGGCTCGGAAGGCGGATTCAACCTCTCTCCTTCCGCTTCGTCCGCCTTCTCTGTGAGTATACTGGTCCGAAAGATACCATGCGGGTGACTAAGTCGGCTATGTCCGAGAAAGTCTTCCGGAAGCTTGTCAACCATTTGGTGGCCACTCGTGATCAATACGAGGAAAGCCTGCCAATGTTCAACACGGAGAACCCTCCTTCCAAGGTATGCAATATTTTTTCTGCCTTTTGGGAAGGTTTTTATACTTTTCTTTCACGAATGTATACTGACAGCTTATCCGTGTTTTGGCAGCTTGAGACTCTCACAGAGGATCAGCTTGTCTCCGCCGCCGAGGAGGAAACTCTGAAAGCACGCTATGCAGCGGCCGGTGGACGGGGTCGCCATCGCCACTTCAAGGTAAACTGTCATTTTTGCACACTCTCCTCTTTTCTTGCGCAAGCTTTTCTCTCTGAGTTGTATTCCTGACTTTTCTTATTTCGCAGCCTTTCTCCCTCTCCACTAAAGGGAAAAGGCCTGAAGAAATAAAAGGTTACCACTCGCAGGGCAGCAAAGCCTTCCCTTGCCGTCGCCCCAGAAACCCCGATAGCGGATGCTACAGGGGATCAATCTGCTCTTCTGGAAGAATTTGACTTCCCCTTCCTAGCCAATCTAGCCAGTGTGATGCACCCACTCCGCACGCGTGGGAAAGGGCGGCACAATATGAAGAAGGAGGGCCTTCCCTCGTGCGGTTTGATGAGGAGATTCCATGTTTTTAAGAGAAGTTCAAGGTAAAGCAAGAAACTTGTTTTCATGAACATGGCTATATGAATTCATGGGCTAGAAGCCAATTTGTCCGAGCCTCCTTGATCCGTACTTGGCCACAAGGCAGACTAATTATCCGGAATAATTACACTTTCTCGCCTCTGCAGGTCATACAAGATGGAATCCATCACATGGGCAACTCTTTCTCCGAGTATAGCCGGGAGTTCACTGAGATGCTCTCAGGACTTCAAATGATGAGCCAGGCAATCCTCTATCCCCCAAGTATTAACACGGAAGTATTCTTTTTCATATTAATTATTTTTTATAGTTCCATCCTTTGCTTATAGCGAACCGCCGAGAGCATAAACCTGGACGTTCTTGGCAAAATCAACGTGAAGAACAAGGAGGTGAAATCTCTTCTTGCTATCACTGGGGAGAAAGATGCTGAAATTGCTGAGCTTCAAAAGCAATTTAATGAGAATGCTGGTAAGCATACTTTTCTTTCGTTTCCTGCTTTTCTAACTTGCAAGTTTCCATTTGGAATGCTTTCGCGTTTAAACTCAACTTTTTCTCATTTGCGTCCTTACTTGCTAAAGCGAGGCAGACTACTAAGGATGCTTAAAATGCGCATCAGCTTCGCTCTGAGAACCTGAAACTTCACAAGATCAATGTGAAGATTCAAAAGGCCTTGGAAGAATGCCGGAAAGAGCTGGCACTGTCCGAGTCTCGGCTGAAGGACAAAAGCGAGAATGATAGGGCCACCATCCGGGATTTGGAAGCCTCTCTGCATCAGGAAGTCGTCGAGATCGACAAGCATATCCTTGGTAAGTTTTCTTTTCTTTTACCAGTTTTTTTCCTTCAGCTTCAAAGCATACATTTTGCTCAGTTTTTCTGACCTTCGCCTTTCTGCCTTTCTGCCTGGTGTAGTAGAAGGAGATTATTCCACCCGAATTGATGTATTCGGGCCTTCGGCATCTTCGTGAACAACATGAAGAAAGTTGGACGGAAGCTCGTCAGCAAATGTCTTCTAGACAAGAAGACATAATATTCTGATATCTCTCATCTGTCGGATGCCTTCCGCTGCCCGCGGTGGAGCGCGTATGGCCTTAGGTCTATTGAAGATGCACTATCCGTCCGCCAAAACATGGCGGGTGGCTACCGGTAGTCCGCAAAGGGTACACACAGTACTAGAGAAAATCCTATAGGAGGAAATGAGGGCTCGAGGCGCATATTGGCAAAATGCGCCTCCTATATATTATGCGAGGCGCACTGCCAAGATGTCCCTCCTATAATGCATATATAGGAGGAGCAATTCCAAAATATGCGCGTCGCATACTTCATGTGGGGACCACAGCCTCCTGGCCCTGCTATACTTAATGTGGAGGCGCATCGCATACAAAAAAAATGTGCCTCCTATAACCTTTTCTGTAGTAGTGACGGAAGATCAAAGGACGGAAATCTTTGACTCTGTCAAAGTGTATGCCACGAAGATTGCTCGAATGATCTCTAGGACCACGTTCTACCTAGAGGAGGAGATTCCAGCAAGTCCGGAAAATCCAAGCGAGAGCGACGGCGATGACGACAACGACAATGATGACTTTGTCGATGTCGTCTAAGTCCAAGCCCTACAGTGCTGGAAGCTGAAAGAATGCATTACTTGCCTTTATGATGTAATATTCATATGTAATGCATTCTATATTTTGTATGAACAATTTATGCTTTTGCAATTATAAATATTTTTGCAAGTTTAAATTTGTGTCGTTTTCTTTTAAGTTCTCTAGTTTGTATGCTTTAACTTTTTTTTGGTGTTTGAGTGATTTCGAAAGCATGAAATCTTCACGCCGAGCAACCGGGTTAAGTAATAAATCAGTCTAAACTCGAAATTATGAGTCATACTTTTTCACTTTACATACTAATCCAGTGACCCACCAAAGCAAAAAATCAGATAATACTTAAGAAAATTAAGGAGCTAAATGTATGAACTCCGGGCACGCAGTCACAATCTAGTGTTCTGTAGCCTTTTAGGCTAAAAAGCAATCAGCTTTTTAACTTCGAGCACACAGACAAAATTCGGGTTAACATTGAGACAAATTGAAAGACAATTGGGAAATAGGAAAGACGGAACATGCTTTAACAATAAAGACAGAAAAAATTGCATGTTTTCCGACAAATTTTATTTCATGATCTCAATAATGTTTACATAGAATTGGACTAGCTATAGAAAGGACGTAACTGTTGGATGGTCCATGACATGTTTAAATCTCCTAGCTCTACATCTATGTTTCTTTTCCTCTTGCGATTCGACTTTTTCGGGTTGTCTTAATATCCCAAATGTCTACAAGGTAGTATGATCCATTGTTCATAGTTTTGCTAATGAATAACGGTCCCTCCCAGGCTGGGGCTAACTTGTGCTTTCTTTCTTGCACCAACCTTAGCACTAAATCAACTTCCTTAAAAGAGCATTTTTTTTATTTTCAGGCTATGATATCGCCATAAACCCTGCTGATAAATGGCGGATCTCTGCTACACAAGTTCTCGTTCTTCTTCTAAAAGATTGACGACATCCGGTCGTGCAGTTTCGGCATCCATATCATCGTATGCCTGCACTCTAGGGCTATCATGGATCATGTCCGCTGGAAAGACTGCTTCTGCAACATAAGCCAGGACAAAAGGCATCTGTCCTGTTGATCTATTTGGCGGTGTTCGTATGCTCTAAAGCACTGAAGGAAACTCTTCAAGCCATGCTCCAGCTGCTCTATGAAGAGGGGATTCGAGTCTTGGGCGTATACCTTGCAAGATTAAACTATTCATATGTTCAACCTGGCCATTTGATTGTGGGTGCGCCACAGATGCAAGATCGATGTGGATTCCCGTTTGCCGGCAATATTTTGCCAGCTCTCCAATTATAAAGTTAGTCCCGTTATCCGTGATTATGCTATGTGTAACATCCCAAGTATGAAAAACAACCCTAGAATGTTTGCTTTTTGTTTAAATTAAGTTTGCATCATGTCATCATAAGCATTGCATTTGTTTTCAATTGTTTTCCATTTGATTTTCAAACAAAAATTCAAATCCTTGTTTCATACTTGTTCTGTTACAATTTTTCAAATGGAACATTCAAATCAAAACATCCAATTGTTTCCAATAAACTTGAAATTCCAAACTTTAAACTTGCTTAAGTTTCAATAAATCAATTATTGCAAATTTGCACTCAAATTCATTTGAATTTTCAAACAGCAACAACCTTTATATTTTTGGAAAAGAAAAAGTTGCACAATTGTGCTTTTGCAATAAATAACTTATAAAAAATTAACCCCAAAATTTTCTCAAACCAAAAACCCATTCTTTTCTTTCTTTTCTTTTCAGCAAAAAAAAAATAAACAGCAAAAAAAAAAAAGAAGAAGGGGAGGGCAGGCCAGCTCAATTGGGCCAGCCCACCACATCCCCACAAGCCCAGGCGCACCCCCACCTCTGTCGACTTCCTCCTCTGTACGGAGACAGAGGAGGAGCGACCTCCCCCACCTGCAGAGCACCTGCTCCCACCTCCTCCCTCCTATTTCTACCCCTCTCCCCTCCAAACCCTAGCCCTCACCCTTCTTCCTCCTCCAGCCGCCACCTTCTCCTTTCTCCCCTCTTCCTTTCCCTACCTCCTCTCTGTATTTTCTTCTCCGAACCTTGCCATGGCCTCCATGGCCGGTTCTTGAGCTCGCCATCGCCGTCGCCCTAGGCCACCTCGACGCGTGTTGACGGCGGGAACGGAACGCCCTCATCGCCCTCTCCCTCCTCGCATCCTCGACGGGGCTCGGGAGGCACGGGATCGTCGCCGGCGAGCGCCTCTCCGCCACCGTTTTTCTTCTCTGTCGCCGACCATCTCGCTCCTCGACGAGCCCACGGTGAGCACTCGCTCTCCCCTCTCTCCCTCTCCCCTCTGCTCCGTGGGCCACACGCGTCCAACGCCCCGCGCGCCCCCGTCGCGCTCGCCGGGAGCCGCGGCGAGCAGCCGGTCGCCGCCTTTCTTCTCCGATCGGATGCAGTTAACGTACGTGTTCAATTTTCGTCAGTAGCCCGCACCTTTGCCTCAAAAGCCCACGCCCCTATATCCATCAATAAAGCCGCAGCTAGCCCACTGGTAGCACCCCCGTGCGCACACCCAGCAGCCCCGGGTTCGATTCCCCTTAGGCGCAAAAGACACCCCCCTTTTTTTCCACCTTTTCCTTTTTATTTCTCGAATTCCAGAAAACAGATTTGAATCTTTAATTGTAAAATCAATAACAAATTGAATTTTGATCCAATTTCAACGATTCAAATTGCTATGGATTCAGAATCTTGTGCTCTTTCTGTTAATGTCAAAGTTGCAACATGTTTCTGTAATAATTTTTTGCATTAAATAATTAAATACAGAAAATGCAATAAAAATTTGAAACTTTGGAATTTCATAACTTGAGTTGTGTTCATCCAATTTGAGCAAACTTGGGCTCTAAAAATTTGTCTTAACAAACTCTACACATTGGTATTTTATTTGGTCACAATTGAATTAAATTTGAACATGTTTCCCTCTGTTTACAAAAAGGGGCAGAATAAAAATGACTATGAAAAGTTGCATAATAAATTCAATAATGATCCAAAAAATATGTTTAATAGCTCAAAATGTTCAGTGAAACATTTGCTACATGTTTTCAACCGTTTCAATACAATTTGTTTACTGTTTGTCCTAATTAAAAGTGGTGCAATAATTCAATGCTTTAATTAAACCTTTTAAATTGCAAAATTCATAATTTGGTCAAATTCATAACTAATTCAAATTTAATTCAAATGGCACATGTAAAATATGTTTTCCATGCAAAAATTGAATAAGCTTTTCCAACTATAAACTTTGTTTTCTATTTTGAATAAATTAAATTGCTGAAAACAATTGTTTCTTAATTAATGCATTTAAAATTGTCAAATTAATAACTTGCTCATTTTAAATCCTTTTTCAACAAATGAAACATGTATTCCATATAAAATTTTGTGTTCTTTCCAAATATAATTTTTGTGATCTATTTTGAACATTTAAAATTGGTGAAAACAACAAATGCTTGTGTAACTCATTTAAGAAGCCAAATTTCATAACTTGATAAATAAAATTTCCAAACTTGGTAAACAACTTTTCAAATTGAAGCTATTGTTGTTTTCTTATTGTTTTCTTCATCCATGCATCATTCTAATCAACTTTCACATGGTGGTTAGTTGTAGATCATTTAATTCAACCTTAATTCATGGGTTTTTCCATATGCAATCCACATTGCATATAGGCCCATTCAATTATGTTACCATGTCAATTAGCTTATCTTTGATGCATGAATTAAATTGTCATGCATCATCCCATGATTGTGCATTATGCCATGTTATTGATTGTTTGTCTCTCTGCGTTGTTTGTTTGCTTCTTCTCGCATAGACGACGACGTTGAGACAGACGAGGTTTACGACACTACTTCAGAGGAGTTAGCCCAGTACCAGGCTACTGAGTTAGCAGGAAAGTATTCACTCATATGAACCATTGTGTCCTTTCCACACTGGATATCGATAGTTTCCGTTGTCTATTCTGCTAGCCCTAAGATTCGTTGCTTGTGTTCCGATCCTATCACATGTTATCCTGTAACCCTGATATAGCCTAACCTCCACACCTATAACCCCGTTGCTTGTTGCCTGTGTCTTACTAGCATGCTTAGGGTTGTTTATGCTCGAGTCTGTTGTCCGTTATTTCTGTTACCATATTTATTATGTTCTGGGGGCTCGATGTTAAACAACAACCTGTTAATGTTTGAGGTAATGCTAATTTGATGATAAGGCACCGGCAGGAGGCCGGGTATGGTTTTGAGGCCTACTAGTGTCGAACTCAGGAAAAGTTCTTGTCCTCTGGATCCATGTTGAGCGCACTAACCGCATGTGGGAAGCGTGTATGGGCGCCCCCCGCAACTCTGATTCGATTCGCATCTTGTCCAAATCGCCACACTTAGTTCGGACTTTCCATTTGATGCGCGCATATGCAGGTACGAACCCTCGGCGCCAGGGTGGAACTTTTGTAGTCGGCATTTAGGGCGGCGTGGTCTTCCAGTGCTATGAGGGTCCCCCTTTTCTTCGTGGGGGCTCGATTAGCCGCGCACGCACAGCACGTGGTTCTTTGGGCTTGATGCGAAGAAGAGTTGGGTTGTGTTGAGTGTTTCGCTTGGTGGGTTTGATCCCCGTCTGGCGGGATATTCTTACGTGTACGGCCAAATTGGTGCACCCCTGCAGGGTTAAATCTTCTCGAGAAGCCGTGTTGTCCGCGGTTATGGATGACTTGGTGATAGGGCTGGCTAACAAGGATTAGACAACTTACACCTAATTAATGATAACTTGACTAGTAATAGACTTATTGACACAATAACTTGAACCTTCATTAATCCAACTGTGCGAGTTATCCTCGGATTGCTTCTTTGGATAAGGGGCGAGATCCAGGATGGGTTTGTTTGAGGATAGTGGTAGTTGGTTCCGATACGCTATCTTATCCCCTGCTTTTAGCCGGATGTTGTAGCGTGTCTCTGTAGTTGGTTAGGCAGCCCGCTGCCGCACTTTTGTATCACCTATCTTCCGTTGAACCCAAAGCATCTGTACTTGGTGTTGCCGGGTACACTTTGGTATCTTGTGCGTCTTGCTTGCCAGTACTCGTCTGTACTGACCCCTTTGGGGCTGCGTGTTCTGCAGACTATGTTTCCGAGGATCCCCATGGTGGCTACTACGTGGAGTATGACGAGGCTGCCGACGAGTAGATAACGGACCCGGGCAGGATCCGAGACATCGTGGATGGGCTCCGTCTTTTCGTTTCCGGCCTCTTAGGCCTATTTGGATCTTGTCTGTACTCAGACACTTCAGATGCTTCCGCTGTGATGTAATGATGACTTGTTGGGACATGTGTCCTCTGGATGATTGTATTTGCTATCTCTGCTCTAGTGAGAGCTATTTGCCACTTGTTTCTATTTCTTTGTGTCTTAGAGATTTGTTGTGATATCACTTGTTCAAATGCCGTTGACGTACCATGTGT
This sequence comes from Alopecurus myosuroides, assembly GCA_028641055.1. NCBI lineage: Eukaryota > Viridiplantae > Streptophyta > Magnoliopsida > Poales > Poaceae > Alopecurus > Alopecurus myosuroides. Next base: position 412,254,872 of record CM054060.1, on the reverse strand, counting down.
GTATGTTATGAAGTACGTCAATGGAAGTAGTCGGATTTCTATGGGATGGTTTACGCAGACGATGAATAGTAGAGGTTGGTTGTCACACGTTTACGTGTTGGCCTACTCATATTGAGATGCGGGTGCCGGTAAGCCCCGTAAGCCAATTATCTACTGTTTAGCGGGCTGTGAGTATCCTCTAGAAGTCCGGGTGCGACAAATGGTATCAGAGCCTGTCTTCCTGTAGGATCCCTTTTACTGGTCGCAGTTGAGTCTAGAAACTATTTTGTAGCTATATAGGAAAAATGAAACGTGAGAGTAGGAATTCTGTTCTTTTATTTCTTTCCCCACCCACCCGCCCTTTTCTGGTAAGGAAGTGCAACGTTGTTTTCTCTTCTCATCTAAACTTTCAAGTTAGGATTTCACGTATCCTGGTTTCTCTAGGATGGTTATATCTACTAGACCATAGGAATGGAGGTGGTTGTGACATGATTTATCATGTTGCCTACTCATGATTGAGAACGGAGGCACATAAGCCCCGGAAGCAGATCCTCTATTCCTTAAGCAGTAGATATTGATCCTTTAGAAGCCCGGATGGGGTTTTCCGTAGTATCTCAGGAGTGTTTGGTCTCGTGTTTCCCAAATGTTGCTTCGATATCCTGTTCTTCTCAACATCCTTTTCGTCCGTTGAAACCTTGTTGTTGCTTGCCACTTCAGTTCTTCTACCGGAGTCTAATCAAAGCTTCCCCGATCATCTGTAGATGGATCTCAGGTTCTACCCGCAGGTGGTTCGTATGACTCGTTGCGAGAGCACTGCCGGTTATCCGGAGATGCTGAGAGACATGGTCACTTTTCTAGGGTTCCGTTGGGCACTAGAGTACCAGGTCTACGAGCAGCAGCGAGAGTTTGAGCAGACCTACTACCAGGCTATCGTCTACATTCTGTCAGATGATGGCATGAGCGTAGTCCACCGCTACGAGGCATTATGTTCTACAGTGGATATGGTTGTGCAGCAGGCAGCTTATGTGAGCCTCACCGTCCTTCGTGCTGACTACTGGGGATTTGACGATTTCATTTATCGCCACATCCCCCGTGGTTACATCACTTCGGAGGGAGCTCACTTCACTCTCTACGACAACTTGGATGTTTATGAGCATGATAACTCCAGGCTGCACACCACCGCTCAGTTTGTGAGGCACAGTGACGCAGTTGCCCGCACACAATCTCAGGAGTTGGCTTCAGTCAGAGAGCAGCTTTACCTTGCTTTGACTCGTCTGGCGACTTACACCACAGACTTGGTTGGAGACGAGCGCTTTGCACGTTTCGATCAGCCAGTTGGTCATCGTCTGCCAGATGCTGGAGGTTACGAGCCGATCAGAGGTCCACTCCTTAACCTTGGTGCTGGTTACACTGGGATTCCACGCTTTGGAGCACAGGGAGTCGACGCTATGTACTTCACCACGCCTAGAGTCGGCCTCAGACCACGTCAGATCTACGTGGATCGTCGTTCCACCTACTTTCGTGGGCGTCCTCCTCACCGTACCTCTCGTCGTACTCCTAGCCGCCGTCCTGCGTGATGAGCATGGGAGTACCGATGTATCCATTCTTAACTATGTTTAGTTATCCTTTGGTATTCGAACCATTTATGGTGTGTTGGATATTCTGATGTATTTGAACATGTGATGGTGAACCTTGTGGTTGTCTATTCATGCGTCGGAATAATCTATCTTTCGGTTGCCAAGTCTATCCTTTTCTATTGTTGTGCTAAAATGCATTTCCATTCAGGATGCCGCCAACAAGGAACAACACGCCTGAGCCACCGCCAATCGCGGAGCTGTTGACTCAGATGACCCAAGTCATGGCGTAGATGGCCCAGTTTCAGACTAATCAGCACAACAACCAGACAGCTCCACGGGTCAGCATCAAGGAGTTTCTCAGTCTGGGCCCAAGAGCTTTCGTGGCCACACGCGAGCCTCTGGACGCTGATGACTGGATCCGTGAGATAGCCAAGGCTCTGGAGATTGCTCACGTAGCTGAAGAAGACAAGGTCAAGTATGCCTCCTATCTGCTGAAGGGTCAGGCAGCTACTTGGTGGGAGAACTTCCAGGCCATGAGAACTGGCATACCAGTCACGTGGAATGGTTTCAAGGAAGCCTTCCTGAAGCACCACATTCCAGATGGTCTCATGGAAAAGATGCGTGAAGAGTTTTGCTCACTCAAGCAGGGCAAGCTGGACGTCATCGGGTACCAGAGTGAGTTCAATCGCCTCGCTCGTTACGCTGGTGATGAGGTGTCCACTGAGGCTAAGAAGATGGCAAGGTTCCGCAGAGGTTTTAACCCGGAACTCAAGTATGCCCTAACCAACGTCAAGGCCAACAGCTTCGAGGATCTCGTTAACACCGCGCTCAATGAAGAAAATGGGCGCAAGGCGTTCGAGGAGTCTCGCAAGCACTCGCGTGAGGGTGGTTCCTCCTCCAACATGACCACCCCTCCGCAGAAGCGCCGCATCTGGGTACCAAATGGTGCTGTCACTCGGGCTCCATACGCCCAAACTTCTCCAGGCTTTGCTCCCCGCCCAGCCAACCCTGCTCAGATGCATGATCAAAGGGCTTCGATGGGGCAGCCAAGGCTAGGGCCTCCTCGTGTCATCACATGCTACAAATGCAAGCAGACGGGGCACTACGCCGACAAGTGCACGCAGAGGCAGCTACCTCCACCACCACCTCGTCCTAACACAAACCAGGCAATGGTGCGCGCTCCCCCGCCTAAGGCCTTCAACTCCAACAACAGGCATGTCGGGAGGACCGCAAGGGTGAATCATGTCAAGATCGACAAAGCTGAGGAAGCTCCTGACGTCGTTCTCGGTACATTTCCCGTAAACTCTAATCCAGCTAAAGTGTTGTTTGATACCGGAGCGTCACATTCTTTCGTGTCAAAGATCTTTGCGACAGCAATTAAACTCCCTTTTGTTGGTTTGGGTTCCCCGCTAGTGGTCAACTCCCCTGGAGCAACTATGCAAACGTCCAAGATCAGTCACAAAAATCAAATTCTAATTGGAGGCCACATATTCCTTGCTTCCCTCATACTGCTTGGCAATTCTGACATTGATGTCATTCTTGGTATGGATTGGCTGAAGGCCAATAAACCAAGGATTGACTATGCTCAAAAGTCAATAACTCTGTCCCACCCTTCTGGCCAGATAATCTATTCTCCAAATGAATCAAGTTCCATTCAGCTATGCACCCTCGATGCAAAACCTCTACCTTCACTTGAAAATTTTCTGGTGGTTTGCGACTTCCCTGACGTCTTTCTAGAGGAGTTGCCAGGAATGCCTCCGGACAGAGCTGTTGAGTTCGTCATCGAACTTGAACCAGGTACTGCTCCAATCTCTAAGCATCCCTACAAGATAGGAACTCCCGAGCTGAAGTTGTTGAAGGAACAAATTGATATGTACATGGAAAAAGGTTACATTCAACCTAGTTCCTCGGCTTGGGGTTGCCCAACTCTGTTCGTTGCGAAGAAGGATCACACAAAGAGACTCGTTGTTGACTACCGTCCTCTTAACGAGAAAACTATAAAAAACAAGTATCCAATTCCTCGTATCGATGATCTTTTTGATCAACTTGCTGGAGCCTCAATATTCTCCAAGTTTGTGACGCCCCGAGATCGGGCACTTAAAAAATTTGTTTTTGATGCAATTTAATTCCAGAAAACAAGGTTGTTGAATTGCACACTTTTAGCAAGTTTTTTTTAAAAAATTCACGAGGATGCATGATGCGATGTTATGAAAAGAAAACAACAGCGATGCTATAGGGGAAACCCCGGGCGTTACAGACGACACCACTAACAAGGGATTGCGCCCTCGCAATCCACCTGCTAACCCGGGAGGGGAAAGAAGTTAGACTATCGATTCTTCATGCTTCCAGTTGATCTCCTCGACACCACTAACAAGGGATTCTTGCTCGGGCTGATGACGATGTTCTTCCACCAGGAATCTTCCGATGATCGAACCTATTAGGTTAAAGGCTCAGAAAACGTCCACCCACGTAGGATCCTAACACTTTGAAAGATTGAGTACGAGAGTAGACTCCAAAACAAATGAGATAGAAGGAGAAGTAGAATAGAGATAAGGAGAAAACAAGAATCCTATTGAGATGTTTTTCCAAAATAGTTTAGCAGAAATAGTTTTTGACACTCTAGAAACAACGACCGTTAGCTAGGTTAACCTACAGGCTTTGCGGACCCGTTGCGTCGATTACCATTCGTATCGAAACAATCTCGGGAATCGGAACCAAGGCTCTGATACCATTTGTGACGCCCCGAGATCGGGCACTTAAAAAATTTGTTTTTGATGCAATTTAATTCCAGAAAACAAGGTTGTTGAATTGCACACTTTTAGCAAGTTTTTTTTTTAAAATTCACGAGGATGCATGATGCGATGTTATGAAAAGAAAACAACAGCGATGCTATAGGGGAAACCCCGGGCGTTACAAAGTTGGATTTGAGAATGGGTTACCATCAAATAAAGATCAGAAAAGAGGATATTCCAAAGACAGCCTTCACCACTCGCTACAGTCTATATGAATTCACCGTCATGTCCTTTGGTCTCACCAATGCACCGGCGACCTTCTCTCGACTCATGAATTCTGTCTTCCATGAATACCTTGACAAGTTCGTTGTGGTATATCTTGATGACATTCTTGTCTACTCAAAATCCGAGGAAGAGCATGAAGAACACCTTCGTCTAACTCTCATGAAGCTTCGCGAGCATCGTCTCTATGCCAAGTTCTCCAAATGTGAGTTCTGGATTTCAGAAGTTGCTTACCTTGGTCATGTCATCTCTACCAAGGGCATAGCCATTGATCCAGAAAAGGTTAAAGCAATTGTTGATTGGAAACCTCCAAAGACGGTGAAGCAAGTAAGAAGTTTTCTTGGCTTGGCTAGCTATTGTCGTCGCTTCGTCCAAAACTTCTCCAAGATTGCCAAACCTCTCACTGACCTCACAAAGAAGGACAAAAAGTTCGTCTGGTCTCCACAATGTGATGAAAGTTTCAATCTCCTGAAGACTAAACTCACTTCTACACCAGTTCTGGTTGGCCCAGACCCTTCCAAACCTTTCCAAATATTCTGTGACGCTTCTCTCCAAGGTCTAGGTGCAGTTCTTATGCAAGAACGTCAAGTTGTGGCTTATGCTTCACGTCAGTTGAACGCACATGAGCTCAATTATCCCACTCATGACCTTGAACTTGCACCAGTTGTGTTTGCCCTCAAGAAATGGAGACAATACTTGTTGGGTAATCGCACTGAAATCTTTTCCGATCATAAGAGTCTGAAATACATCTTCACTCAACCAGATCTAAACCTAAGATAAAGGAGATGGATTGAAAAGATCAAAGACTTTGAGCTTACCATTTCTTACACTCCAGGCAAGGCTAATGTTATGGCCGATGCTCTCAGTCGCAAGTCGTATTGCAATAATCTCATGATCATGGAAAGCCAACCTCCTCTTAATGAAGAATTCCAGAAGCTAAACCTTGGTCTTGTTCCTCAAGGCTATCTTGTAAACTTGACAGCTAGTCCAACTCTCGAGGACAAGATTCGTTCTGAACAACTTCGTGATGCTGAAATCAAGAAGATGGTAGAACACATCAAAGAAGGCAAGGAGAAATTTAAGTCCTTCTCAATCGACGACAAGGGAACTGTATTCTTCGAAGGACGCATTGCAGTTCCTCAAATTCAAAGTCTCAAAGATGTCATTCTCAAGGAGGATCATGAAACTCCTCTCTCCATACACCCTGGAAGTACAAAGATGTACCAGGATCTCAAGACACTGTATTGGTGGCCTGGCATGAAACGTGAAATTGCTAAATACGTTTCTGAATGCGACGTTTGTTAACGTGTTAAGGCAGTTCATCAGAAAACAGCCGGTCTTCTCCAACCTCTGAAAATCCCTGAGTGGAAGTGGGACATGATTGAAATGGACTTCGTCACTGGTTTCCCAAAGTCCAAGAGGGGCAACGATGCAATCTTCGTTGTCATTGATCGACTCACTAAAGTAGCTCACTTCTTTCCTGTCAAAGAGACAATCTCAGCTAGTCAGTTAGCAGAGCTCTACACAGCAAAGATTGTTCCTCTTCATGGTGTTCCATTGGAAATAAGCTCAGACCGTGGAAGCATATTCACTTCTCATTTCTGAAAAAGCTTTCAAGAAGCCTTGGGCACCAAACTTCTGTTCAGCACAGCCTATCACCCTCAGTCTCAAGGGCAAGTCGAAAGAGTCAATCAGATTCTCGAGGATATGCTCAGAGCATGTGGTCTCTCTTTTGGCATGAAATGGGAGGAATGTCTTCCATATGCTGAATTCTCCTACAACAACAGCTTCCAGGCAAGCCTAGGCATGGCACAATTTGAGGCTCTGTACGGCCGCAGATGCAGGAGTCCAATCAATTGGTCTGGAGCTGGTGAACGTTCACTCTTAGGCCCTGACATTGTTAAGGAGGCCGAAGAGAAAGTTCGCATCATTCGTGACAATCTGAGGATTGCTCAGTCTCGTCAGAAAAGCTACTATGACAGCAAGCACAGGGAGATGGTCTATGCAGCTGGTGACAAAGCATATCTGTCGCACCCTGATTTCTAGGGGATACTCACCGTACGAACTGGATAGCAGATGCTTGGATTATGGGGCATAACTGCTCCCACGTCCCAGCTTCCTGGTAGGCCTGCGCTTATGCGCGACAACACAAGCCCTGCTATTCCATCGTCGATGTAAACTATCCACTAGAGATCAAAGGCACTTCCGTCGACGTACTTCAAACCATACACACATGGTACGTCAACGGCGTTGAACAACTGATATCACAACAGATCTCTACGACACAAAAGATTGAAATAACTTGCAAATGGCTCTCATTAGAGCAGAGATAGCAAATACAATCATTCAGAGGGCACATGCCCCAACAATACATCATTACAATACAGCGGAAGCATTCAACATGTCTGAGTACAGACAAGAACCAAATAGGCCTAAGAGGCCGGAAACAAACAGACGGAGCCCATCCACGAAGTCTCGGATCCTGCCCGGGTCCTCTATCTACTCGTCAGCAGTCTCGTCATACTCCACGTAGTAGCCACCATGTAGATCCTCGGAAACGTAGGTCTGCGGAAACCACAGCCCCAAAGGGGTCAGTACATAAACGTACTGGCAAGCAAGACTCACAGTTCACCAAAGTGTAACCCGTCAACACCAAGCACAGATGCCTTGGGTTCAACGGAAGAAAAGGGGTATGAAAGATGCTGCAACTGGCTGCGCTAACCAACTACAGAGATTCTACCACTTCCGGCTAATAGAAAGGAGATAAGATCGAGGATTGTAACCAACTGAAAGATAACTTCAAACAAACCCATCCTGGATCTCGCCCCTTATCCAAAGAAGCAATCCGAGGATAACTCACACCGTTGAGTTAATGATGGTTCAAATTATTGTGTCAATAAGCCTATTACTAGTCAAGTTATTAATCATGGGGTGTAACATGTTTGATCGTTATGTTTAAGTTGTCCTGAGTACTTGTTAGCCAGTACTTTCACCAAGTAATCCATAACCGCGGAAAACACGGCTTCTCGAGAAGATTATCCCTGCAGGGTTGCACCAATTTGGCCGTACACTCAAGAATAACCCGCCAGATGGAAATGCACTTCCACCAAGCGGGGTACTCTACACAACCAACCATTCTTCGCATCAAGCCCAAAGAACCTTGGGCGCACGGCTAATCAAGCCCAGAAGAAAATGGACCATCATAGCACTCTAAGACCGTGTCCCCCTATATGCCGACTACAAAAGTTCCACCCTGGCCTGGGCTCGCAAAAACATGCATGCGGCAAATAGAACACACGAACTAAATGAGGCGATTTGGACGAGATGCGAATCAGGTCAAGTTGAGGGGGGCGCCCATACTCGCTTCCCAAATGCGGGTAGTGCGCTCATCATGGATCAGTAGACAAGACCCTTTTCCTATTAGGGTCGACACTAGCAGGCTTCAAAACCTCTCATGGGCCTCCTGCCGGTGCCTTATCATCAAATTGATTATTAATAGTAACATTAGCATGATTGATTGATTAACATCGAGCCCCCAGAACATAATGAAATAGTAACTGAAAGTAACGGGTAACAGACTCGAGCAAAACAACCTAAGCATGCTAGTAAGACACTGGCTCAAACAATGGTTGTAGGAAGGGAGATGAGGCAATATCAGGTTTTAAGGGATTCATGTGATAGGTTCGTAACAGAACAACTACTACTAAGGCTAGCAGAAAAGAACAACGGAAAGTATCGGTAACCAATGTTGAAAGGAACACAGTGGTTCATGTGAGTGATAACTTGCCTGCAAAACCCAGTAGCCTGGTACTGAGCTAAATCCTTAGAAGGGATGTCGTAAGTATCGTCGGTCTCAACGTCGTCGTATATCCGGGAAGAAGCAAACAAACATTGCAGAAAGATAAGCAATCAATACCATGGCATAGTGCACAAACATGGGATGATGCATGATAGTTTAATTGATGCATCCAAAAATAAACTAGTTGACAAGATAACATAACATGATTAAATGGACCCACATGCAATTGGATTGCATATGAAAAGCCCATGCATTATGGTTGAATTAATTGTTTTACAACTAGTCATCATGTGTAGGTGAATTAGCATGATGCATGGATGAGGAAAACAGCAAAATAACAACAATAGAACCAAATGGAAATAAGGCTTAACAAGTTTAGAAATTCATTTATTAAGTTAGGAAATTTTGGTTACTTAAAGGGTTACACAAGCATTTGTTGTTTTCACCAATTTTAATTGTTCAAAATAGACAACCAAGTTTATATTTGAGAAGAACACAAGATTTTGGGTGGATTACATGTTTCACTGTTTGAAAAAGGATTTGGAATAAATTATTTATGAATCAAACAAGTTTAAGCAAGAATTAAATGAATTTAATTCAAACATGAACTTATTTGAGTTTTTATTTGTTCAAAACATTGAGTGAAGTTCATATTTGAAAAGTTTATGCTTTTATGGTTGGAAAACATATTTTATATGTCCCAAAAGAATTTGTTTTGATCAAGTTATGAAATTACCAATATTAAATGATTTAAACAAGGTTTAAATCATTTAACCAATTTTAATTATTCAGAACATGAAACAAATTTTATATTTGGAAAAAGGGTTTAATTTTGCATGGAAAACATATTTCATTTGTGGAAATTGGATTTAAAATGAGCAAGTTATTATTTTGGCAATTTTAAATGCAATAAACAAGAAACAGTTGTTTTCAGCAGTTTAAATTATTCAAAACAGCAAACAAAATTTATATTTGGAAAGTACATGAAAAATTGATTGGAAAACATATTTAGTTTGTTGAATTTGGAATTTTTATGAACAAGTTATGAATTTTGCAATTTTAAGTGAATTTGACAAGTTTTCAAATATTTCAACAATTTAAAATATTCAAAACAGTAAACAAATTTTATATTTGGGTAGAGTATTTAATTTGGTATTGAAAACATATAAAAAATGTTGGAATTGGAGTTAGAATGATTTATTTATGCAATTTAGAAGATATAGGGCAAATCTGCCATTTTTTAAACCATTAGGGACTTAGAAATAAAAAGCACAGGGCCTGAAAAGAAAGTACAAGGACTTAGATGAAAGCTGACAGGGACCTGGGTGTGAAAAGCAAGTTGTGCTGGGCTGTGGAAAAATAAAAGGAAAATCGGGTTTTAATCCCGCAGGGGGTGGGGATCGAACCCTCACCCTCCTGGCGCGCGCATAGGGTATCTACCACTGCGGTGTGTGCGACTGTTTGGTTCAGAAACATGGTGGGGCGTGGATATGGTTCAGGTTCGGGCATAACTGAACTTTATTCAGTTCGGTAACTGAAACCTGCACGTACTTGATGAATCTCGTCGGAACGAACAGAGTGGTCGGCGACAGCTGCGGTGCTCGCGTGGCCGGAGGGCGCGGCTGGAGCGTGGGTGCGGGCGGTGGGTGAGGGTGGCGGAAGGGAGAGGAGGAAGGAGCGACAGGGCTCGAGCGTGCTCACCTCGGGCGGTAGGGATGCGGTCGATGCAGGCAGGGAGCGGAGCAGCAGGCAGGTGACACGGACGGCGGCGAAATTGGACGGCGGCGGCGCTACGTCGTCTCCCCGGCCTGGCCGAGGGCATGGTGAGGGAGCCCGCGGTGGGGCGGTTCCATTCCCGCCCCCACCGCGGCCGGAGGGGCTCTAGCCGGCCGGCGAGGAAGGCTATGGTGGTCTCGGTGGTGAGCTCACGGTGGTGTGGGTTCAGAGATTCAGAAGGTGATCGTGGGTTGCAGAGAAAGATTGGGGAAGGGGAAGGGGAGTTGGCGGCGCAGGGAGAGAAGAACTAGGGTTTAGGGGCAGAGGGTAGGGTAGATATACGCCTTGGAGCTCGTACGGCACGACATCGAGCGGGGCAGAGGCGATCGACCGGTTCTGAAACTGTTCGTACAGGTGCTGACGTAGGTTGAAGATGACAGGGAGGGGTACTGGGCCAAGGTGATAGCGGGCTTGGGGTAGGAGAGAAAAAGGATGGGCCATGCCCCTCTCCTTTGAGTTTTAAATATTTGTTATTATTTTTTTTTTTTTGCATAGAACCAAATGGAAGAAAAGGAGGCTTTTTAAGTTAATAGAAATTTTATAAAAATTAGTGTTAGCTAGTTAGATTAGAAGAAAACAAATGCCAAGTTTGGGTTTTGCAGAAGATTAATTTTTAATTACTGTTTTGCAATTTAAGTCAATATTTAAAAGAATGCTTCTTATTTGATTTTTATTAAAAAAAATCAACATGTTTATTAGGGGAACCCCAATGATTTAATTTGATTAAAACATTAGAATGGTGTGGTATTTTTCATGTCTTGGAAGTTGGTGTTGTTTGAAAGAATTTGATTTGAAATTGGAATATTTGGTTAATTGAAATAGAAACCACAATTTAATAGGGTGAACCCTATCATTAGTTGGGTTAGAATTATTGGAACGGTTTGTTATTTGATAATTTCCAAATGAGTTGTTGTTGAATGATTTGCTTTGAATTTGAAACCATCTTGGAATTAATTAATTGAAATAAAAACACCATTTTATTAGTGGAACATTATGGGATGATTGGAAAACAATTAAGGTTTTGATTTGGAAACAACTATTTGGATGTTGGTTTGGAATTTCAAATGGAAAGCAAATTGAATTTGACAAGGGTTTGATTATTGGATGCATTTTTATAGAAATAAAACAATAGGTTTGGAATCACACTTTAATGGAAACAAATAATTGTTTTATTTTGAAATATCATTTTAGAAATTGTAACATCACAAGGATGAAACAAAAGGTTTGAATTTTGGTTTGGAATTCAAATAGAAAACAAAGGAAAACAACTGAAAACAGTTGGAAAACAAATGAAAGCAGAGAAAAACAAATGGAAAACAAACAAAACAAATGCAATCAACATGATGCCATGATGCAAAACATAAAATAACAGAGAGCAAAACATTCTAAAGGCTATTTTTCAGACTTGGGATGTTACAAAACGCCCCCCCTTGAAGGAATCGCGCCCCGAGATTCCTACTGAGAAAAGAAAAGGTCCGGATACTTCTTGGGAAGATCTTCCTGAGCTGTGACACGTGAAACACATCGTGCACCTTGGATAGACGTCAGGGAATTTGCAAACCACCGGAACATTTTCAAGTAAAGGGAGAGGTTTTTGTACCAAGGGTGTATAGCTGAATAGAATTTGATTCATTTGGAGAATAGACTATCTGTAATAAAGGTGGAACAGAGTTATTGACATCAATCCAACACCAAGAATGAGATCAATGTCAGAATCCTCAACATGAGAGTAACGAGGAATATGTGGCCTCTCACTAGAATTGGATTGTTCTTACTTATGTTGGAAGTCAACATTTGAGATTCCGGAGAGTGAACAGAGTTTTGATTGCTTAGTGGAACCAGAATTGGGTTGTATGTTGTGGAAAAGATTGTTGACTGAAAGGAATGTGATTCTCCGGTATCAAACAACACTTTAGCTGGAATAGAGTTAGTAGATGAACGGGGAAAGCTTGATTAAAACAGAAGTTGATCCATATGGAGAATAGACTATTTGGAATGTGGTGCTTGAGGAATGAAAACAACAACAACAACAAGAACCTCTCTGAAAGATAGATTTGATATTTGGGAAGTTAACTTGACGCCGGTAGAAGATTTGAAGTGGAAAACAACAACAAGGTTTGAACGGACGAAAAGGATGTTGAGAAGAATAGGATAACGAAGCAACACCGGGGAAAAACGAGAACAAAACTCCTGAGGTACTACGGAAAACCCATCCGGGCTTCTAAAGGATCAATATCTACTGCTTAAGGAATAGAGGATCTGCTTCCGGGGCCTATTTGCCACCGTTGTCAATCGTGAGTAGGCAACATGATAAATCATGTCACAACCACCTCCATTCCTATGGACTAGTAGATATAACTATCCCAGAGAAACCAGGATTCGTGAAATCCTAACTTGAAAGTTTTAGGTGAGAAGGGAAAAATCAACGTTGCACTTCCTTACCAGAAAAGGGAGGGAGGGTGGGGAAAAGAAGAAGAAGAACAGAATTCCTACTCTCACGTTTCATTTTTCCTGTATAGCTACAAAATAGTTTTCTAGACTCAACTGCGACCAGTAAAAAGGGATCCTACAGGCAGACAGGCTCTGATACCATTTGTCGCACCCTGATTTCTAGGGGATACTCACCGTACGAACTGGATAGCAGATGCTTGGATTATGGGGCATAACTGCTCCCACGTCCCAGCTTCCTGGTAGGCCTGCGCTTATGCGCGACAACACAAGCCCTGCTATTCCATCGTCGATGTAAACTATCCACTAGAGATCAAAGGCACTTCCGTCGACGTACTTCAAACCATACACACATGGTACGTCAACGGCGTTGAACAACTGATATCACAACAGATCTCTACGACACAAAAGATTGAAATAACTTGCAAATGGCTCTCATTAGAGCAGAGATAGCAAATACAATCATTCAGAGGGCACATGCCCCAACAATACATCATTACAATACAGCGGAAGCATTCAACATGTCTGAGTACAGACAAGAACCAAATAGGCCTAAGAGGCCGGAAACAAACAGACGGAGCCCATCCACGAAGTCTCGGATCCTGCCCGGGTCCTCTATCTACTCGTCAGCAGTCTCGTCATACTCCACGTAGTAGCCACCATGTAGATCCTCGGAAACGTAGGTCTGCGGAAACCACAGCCCCAAAGGGGTCAGTACATAAACGTACTGGCAAGCAAGACTCACAGTTCACCAAAGTGTAACCCGTCAACACCAAGCACAGATGCCTTGGGTTCAACGGAAGAAAAGGGGTATGAAAGATGCTGCAACTGGCTGCGCTAACCAACTACAGAGATTCTACCACTTCCGGCTAATAGAAAGGAGATAAGATCGAGGATTGTAACCAACTGAAAGATAACTTCAAACAAACCCATCCTGGATCTCGCCCCTTATCCAAAGAAGCAATCCGAGGATAACTCACACCGTTGAGTTAATGATGGTTCAAATTATTGTGTCAATAAGCCTATTACTAGTCAAGTTATTAATCATGGGGTGTAACATGTTTGATCGTTATGTTTAAGTTGTCCTGAGTACTTGTTAGCCAGTACTTTCACCAAGTAATCCATAACCGCGGAAAACACGGCTTCTCGAGAAGATTATCCCTGCAGGGTTGCACCAATTTGGCCGTACACTCAAGAATAACCCGCCAGATGGAAATGCACTTCCACCAAGCGGGGTACTCTACACAACCAACCATTCTTCGCATCAAGCCCAAAGAACCTTGGGCGCACGGCTAATCAAGCCCAGAAGAAAATGGACCATCATAGCACTCTAAGACCGTGTCCCCCTATATGCCGACTACAAAAGTTCCACCCTGGCCTGGGCTCGCAAAAACATGCATGCGGCAAATAGAACACACGAACTAAATGAGGCGATTTGGACGAGATGCGAATCAGGTCAAGTTGAGGGGGGCGCCCATACTCGCTTCCCAAATGCGGGTAGTGCGCTCATCGTGGATCAGTAGACAAGACCCTTTTCCTATTAGGGTCGACACTAGCAGGCTTCAAAACCTCTCATGGGCCTCCTGCCGGTGCCTTATCATCAAATTGATTATTAATAGTAACATTAGCATGATTGATTGATTAACATCGAGCCCCCAGAACATAATGAAATAGTAACTGAAAGTAACGGGTAACAGACTCGAGCAAAACAACCTAAGCATGCTAGTAAGACACTGGCTCAAACAATGGTTGTAGGAAGGGAGATGAGGCAATATCAGGTTTTAAGGGATTCATGTGATAGGTTCGTAACAGAACAACTACTACTAAGGCTAGCAGAAAAGAACAACGGAAAGTATCGGTAACCAATGTTGAAAGGAACACAGTGGTTCATGTGAGTGATAACTTGCCTGCAAAACCCAGTAGCCTGGTACTGAGCTAAATCCTTAGAAGGGATGTCGTAAGTATCGTCGGTCTCAACGTCGTCGTATATCCGGGAAGAAGCAAACAAACATTGCAGAAAGATAAGCAATCAATACCATGGCATAGTGCACAAACATGGGATGATGCATGATAGTTTAATTGATGCATCCAAAAATAAACTAGTTGACAAGATAACATAACATGATTAAATGGACCCACATGCAATTGGATTGCATATGAAAAGCCCATGCATTATGGTTGAATTAATTGTTTTACAACTAGTCATCATGTGTAGGTGAATTAGCATGATGCATGGATGAGGAAAACAGCAAAATAACAACAATAGAACCAAATGGAAATAAGGCTTAACAAGTTTAGAAATTCATTTATTAAGTTAGGAAATTTTGGTTACTTAAAGGGTTACACAAGCATTTGTTGTTTTCACCAATTTTAATTGTTCAAAATAGACAACCAAGTTTATATTTGAGAAGAACACAAGATTTTGGGTGGATTACATGTTTCACTTGTTGAAAAAGGATTTGGAATAAATTATTTATGAATCAAACAAGTTTAAGCAAGAATTAAATGAATTTAATTCAAACATGAACTTATTTGAGTTTTTATTTGTTCAAAACATTGAGTGAAGTTCATATTTGAAAAGTTTATGCTTTTATGGTTGGAAAACATATTTTATATGTCCCAAAAGAATTTGTTTTGATCAAGTTATGAAATTACCAATATTAAATGATTTAAACAAGGTTTAAATCATTTAACCAATTTTAATTATTCAGAACATGAAACAAAATTTATATTTGGAAAAAGGGTTTAATTTTGCATGGAAAACATATTTCATTTGTGGAAATTGGATTTAAAATGAGCAAGTTATTATTTTGGCAATTTTAAATGCAATAAACAAGAAACAGTTGTTTTCAGCAGTTTAAATTATTCAAAACAGCAAACAAAATTTATATTTGGAAAGTACATGAAAAATTGATTGGAAAACATATTTAGTTTGTTGAATTTGGAATTTTTATGAACAAGTTATGAATTTTGCAATTTTAAGTGAATTTGACAAGTTTTCAAATATTTCAACAATTTAAAATATTCAAAACAGTAAACAAATTTTATATTTGGGTAGAGTATTTAATTTGGTATTGAAAACATATAAAAAATGTTGGAATTGGAGTTAGAATGATTTATTTATGCAATTTAGAAGATATAGGGCAAATCTGCCATTTTTTAAACCATTAGGGACTTAGAAATAAAAAGCACAGGGCCTGAAAAGAAAGTACAAGGACTTAGATGAAAGCTGACAGGGACCTGGGTGTGAAAAGCAAGTTGTGCTGGGCTGTGGAAAAATAAAAGGAAAATCGGGTTTTAATCCCGCAGGGGGTGGGGATCGAACCCTCACCCTCCTGGCGCGCGCATAGGGTATCTACCACTGCGGTGTGTGCGACTGTTTGGTTCAGAAACATGGTGGGGCGTGGATATGGTTCAGGTTCGGGCATAACTGAACTTTATTCAGTTCGGTAACTGAAACCTGCACGTACTTGATGAATCTCGTCGGAACGAACAGAGTGGTCGGCGACAGCTGCGGTGCTCGCGTGGCCGGAGGGCGCGGCTGGAGCGTGGGTGCGGGCGGTGGGTGAGGGTGGCGGAAGGGAGAGGAGGAAGGAGCGACAGGGCTCGAGCGTGCTCACCTCGGGCGGTAGGGATGCGGTCGATGCAGGCAGGGAGCGGAGCAGCAGGCAGGTGACACGGACGGCGGCGAAATTGGACGGCGGCGGCGCTACGTCGTCTCCCCGGCCTGGCCGAGGGCATGGTGAGGGAGCCCGCGGTGGGGCGGTTCCATTCCCGCCCCCACCGCGGCCGGAGGGGCTCTAGCCGGCCGGCGAGGAAGGCTATGGTGGTCTCGGTGGTGAGCTCACGGTGGTGTGGGTTCAGAGATTCAGAAGGTGATCGTGGGTTGCAGAGAAAGATTGGGGAAGGGGAAGGGGAGTTGGCGGCGCAGGGAGAGAAGAACTAGGGTTTAGGGGCAGAGGGTAGGGTAGATATACGCCTTGGAGCTCGTACGGCACGACATCGAGCGGGGCAGAGGCGATCGACCGGTTCTGAAACTGTTCGTACAGGTGCTGACGTAGGTTGAAGATGACAGGGAGGGGTACTGGGCCAAGGTGATAGCGGGCTTGGGGTAGGAGAGAAAAAGGATGGGCCATGCCCCTCTCCTTTGAGTTTTAAATATTTGTTATTATTTATTTTTTTTTGCATAGAACCAAATGGAAGAAAAGGAGGCTTTTTAAGTTAATAGAAATTTTATAAAAATTAGTGTTAGCTAGTTAGATTAGAAGAAAACAAATGCCAAGTTTGGGTTTTGCAGAAGATTAATTTTTAATTACTGTTTTGCAATTTAAGTCAATATTTAAAAGAATGCTTCTTATTTGATTTTTATTAAAAAAAATCAACATGTTTATTAGGGGAACCCCAATGATTTAATTTGATTAAAACATTAGAATGGTGTGGTATTTTTCATGTCTTGGAAGTTGGTGTTGTTTGAAAGAATTTGATTTGAAATTGGAATATTTGGTTAATTGAAATAGAAACCACAATTTAATAGGGTGAACCCTATCATTAGTTGGGTTAGAATTATTGGAACGGTTTGTTATTTGATAATTTCCAAATGAGTTGTTGTTGAATGATTTGCTTTGAATTTGAAACCATCTTGGAATTAATTAATTGAAATAAAAACACCATTTTATTAGTGGAACATTATGGGATGATTGGAAAACAATTAAGGTTTTGATTTGGAAACAACTATTTGGATGTTGGTTTGGAATTTCAAATGGAAAGCAAATTGAATTTGACAAGGGTTTGATTATTGGATGCATTTTTATAGAAATAAAACAATAGGTTTGGAATCACACTTTAATGGAAACAAATAATTGTTTTATTTTGAAATATCATTTTAGAAATTGTAACATCACAAGGATGAAACAAAAGGTTTGAATTTTGGTTTGGAATTCAAATAGAAAACAAAGGAAAACAACTGAAAACAGTTGGAAAACAAATGAAAGCAGAGAAAAACAAATGGAAAACAAACAAAACAAATGCAATCAACATGATGCCATTATGCAAAACATAAAATAACAGAGAGCAAAACATTCTAAAGGCTATTTTTCAGACTTGGGATGTTACAATATCTCCGTGTAACTCCCCTCAGAGACACTCATCGTTTTGGTGTCAAAGGAAAGCTTGCACCAAGATATATCGATCCTTTCAACATTCTCTCAAGGCGTGCAGAAAATGCCTACCGTCTTGAACTTCCAGAAAAGCTATCCAAGGTGCACGATGTGTTTCACGTGTCACAGCTCAAGAGGTGCTTCAAAGATCCAGGTCGTGCAGTTGATCATGATTCCATTGATCTGTAAGAGGACCTCTCTTATGAAGAGCACCCTATTCGTATTCTCGATGAGACCGAGCGCAAAACTCGCAACAAGAGCACCAAGTTCTTAAAAGTGCAGTGGTCTCATCATTCCGATAAAGAGGCAACATGGGAGACCGAAGAGGATCTTCGCAAGAAGTATACGGACCTTTTCTCTTCTCAGTAGGAATCTCGGGGTGCGATTCCTTCAAGGGGGGGCGTTTTGTAACATCCCAAGTATGAAAAACAACCCTAGAATGTTTGCTTTTTGTTTAAATTAAGTTTGCATCATGTCATCATAAGCATTGCATTTGTTTTCAATTGTTTTCCATTTGAATTTCAAACAAAAATTCAAATCCTTGTTTCATACTTGTTCTGTTACAATTTTTCAAATGGAACATTCAAATCAAAACATCCAATTATTTCCAATAAACTTGAAATTTCAAACTTTAAACTTGCTTAAGTTTCAATAAATCAATTATTGCAAATTTGCACTCAAATTCATTTGAATTTTCAAACAGCAACAAACTTTAAATTTTTGGAAAACAAAAAGTTGCCCACCACATCCCCACAAGCCTAGGCGCACCCCCCACCTCTGTCGTCTTCCTCCTCTGTACGGAGACAGAGGAGGAGCGACCTCCCCCACCTGCAGAGCACCTGCTCCCACCTCCTCCCTCCTATTTCTACCCCTCTCCCCTCCAAACCCTAGCCCTCACCCTTCTTCCTCCTCCAGCCGCCACCTTCTCCTTTCTCCCCTCTTCCTTTCCCCACCTCCTCTCTGTATTTTCTTATCTTAACCTTGCCATGGCCTCCATGGCCGGTTCTTGAGCTCGCCATCGCCGTCGCCCTAGCCCACCTCGACGCGTGTTGACGGCGGGAACGGAACGCCCTCGTCGCCCTCTCCCTCCTCGCATCCTCGACGGGGCCCGGGAGGCACGGGATCGTCGCCGGCGAGCGCCTCTCCGCCACCATTTTTCTTCTCTGTCGCCGACCATCTCGCTCCTCGACGAGCCCACGGTGAGCACTCGCTCTCCCCTCTCTCCCTCTCCCCTCTGCTCCGCGGGCCACACGCGCCCAACGCCTCGCGCGCCCCCGTCGCCCTCGCCGGCAGCCGCGGCGAGCAGCCGGTCGCCGCCTTTCTTCTCCGATCGGATGCAGTTAACGTACGTGTTCAATTTTCGTCAGTAGCCCGCACCTTTGCCTCAAAAGCCCACGCCCCTATATCCATCAACAAAGCCGCAGCTAGCACACTGGTAGCACCCCCGTGCGCACACCCAGCAGCCCCGGGTTCGATTCCCCTTAGGCGCAAAAGCCACCCCCTTTTTTTTTCCACCTTTTCCTTTTTATTTCTCGAATTCCAGAAAGCAGATTTGAATCTTTAATTGTAAAATCAATAACAAATTGAATTTTGATCCAATTTCAACGATTCAAATTGCTATGGATTCAGAATCTTGTGCTCTTTCTGTTAATGTCAAAGTTGCAACATGTTTCTGTAATAATTTTTGCATTAAATAATTAAATACAGAAAATGCAATAAAAATTTGAAACTTTGGAATTTCATAACTTGAGTTGTGTTCATCCAATTTGAGCAAACTTGGGCTCTAAAAATTTGTCTTAACAAACTCTACACATTGGTATTTTATTTGGTCACAATTGAATTAAATTTGAACATGTGTACCTCTGTTTACAAAAAGGGGCAGAATAAAAATGACTATGAAAAATTGCATAATAAATTCAATAATGATCCAAAAATTATGTTTAATAGCTCAAAATGTTCAGTGAAACATTTGCTACATGTTTTTAACCTTTTCAATACAATTTGTTTACTGTTTTTCCTAATTAAAAGTGGTGCAATAATTCAATGCTTCAATTAAACCTTTTAAATTGCAAAATTCATAATTTGGTCAAATTCATAACTAATTCAAATTTAATTCAAATGGCACATGTAAAATATGTTTTCCATGCAAAATTGAATAAGCTTTCCAAATATAAACTTTGTTTTCTATTTTGAATAAATTAAATTGCTGAAAACAACTGTTTCTTAATTAATGCATTTAAAATTGTCAAATTAATAACTTGCTCATTTTAAATCCTTTTTCAACAAATGAAACATGTATTCCATATAAAATTTTGTGTTCTTTCCAAATATAATTTTTGTGATCTATTTTGAACATTTAAAATTGGTGAAAACAACAAATGCTTGTGTAACTCATTTAAGAAGCCAAATTTCATAACTTGATGAATAAAATTTCCAAACTTGGTAAACAACTTTTCAAATTGAAGCTATTGTTGTTTTCTTATTGTTTTCTTCATCCATGCATCATTCTAATCAACTTTCACATGGTGGTTAGTTGTAGATCATTTAATTCAACCTTAATTCATGGGCTTTTCCATATGCAATCCACATTGCATATAGGCCCATTTAATTATGTTACCATGTCAATTAGCTTATCTTTGATGCATCAATTAAATTTTCATGCATCATCCCATGATTTTGCATTATGCCATGTTATTGATTGTTTGTCTCTCTGTGTTGTTTGTTTGCTTCTTCTCGCATAGACGACGACGTTGAGACAGACGAGGTTTACGACACTACTTCAGAGGAGTTAGCCCAGTACCAGGATACTGAGTTTGCAGGCAAGTATTCACTCACATGAACCATTGTGTCCTTTCCACACTGGATATCGATACTTTCCGTTGTCTATTCTGCTAGCCCTAAGATTCGTTGCTTGTGTTCCGATCCTATCACATGTTATCCTGTAACCCTGATATAGCCTAACCTCCACACCTATAACCCCGTTGCTTGTTGCCTGTGTCTTACTAGCATGCTTAGGGTTGTTTATGCTCGAGTCTGTTGTCCGTTATTTCTGTTACCATATTTATTATGTTCTGGGGGCTCGATGTTAAACAACAACCTGTTAATGTTTGAGGTAATGCTAATTTGATGATAAGGCACCGGCAGGAGGCCGGGTATGGTTTTGAGGCCTGCTAGTGTCGAACTCAGGAAAAGTTCTTGTCCTCTGGATCCATGTTGAGCGCGCTAACCGCATGTGGGAAGCGTGTATGGGCGCCCCCCGCAACTCTGATTCGATTCGCATCTCGTCCAAATCGCCACACTTAGTTCGGGCTTTCCATTTGATGCACGCATATGCAGGTATGAACCCTCGGCGCCAGGGTGGAACTTTTGTAGTCGGCATTTAGGGCGGCGTGGTCTTCCAGTGCTATGAGGGTCCCCCTTTTCTTCGTGGGGGCTCGATTAGCCGCACACGCACAGCACATGGTTCTTTGGGCTTGATGCGAAGAAGAGTTGGGTTGTGTTGAGTGTTTCGCATGGTGGGTTTGATCCCCGTCTGGCGGGATATTCTTACGTGTACGGCCAAATTGGTGCACCCCTGCAGGGTTAAATCTTCTCGAGAAGCCGTGTTGTCCGCGGTTATGGATGACTTGGTGATAGGGCTGGCTAACAAGGAATAGACAACTTACACCTAATTAATTATAACTTGACTAGTAATAGACTTATTGACACAATAACTTGAACCTTCATTAATCCAACTGTGTGAGTTATCCTCGGATTGCTTCTTTGGATAAGGGGCGAGATCCAGGATGGGTTTGTTTGAGGATAGTGGTAGTTGGTTCCGATACGCTATCTTATCCCCTGCTTTTAGCCGGATGTTGTAGCGTGTCTCTGTAGTTGGTTAGGAAGCCCGCTGCCGCACTTTTGTATCACCTATCTTCCGTTGAACCCAAAGCATCTGTACTTGGTGTTGCCGGGTACACTTTGGTATCTTGTGCGTCTTGCTTGCCAGTACTCGTCTGTACTGACCCCTTTGGGGCTGCGTGTTCTGCAGACTACGTTTCCGAGGATCCCCATGGTGGCTACTACGTGGAGTATGACAAGGCTGCCGACGAGTAGATAGCGGACCCGGGCAGGATCAGAGACATCGTGGATGGGTACCGTCTTTTCGTTTCCGGCCTCTTAGGCCTATTTGGATCTTGTCTGTACTCAGACACTTTGGATGCTTCCGCTGTGATGTAATGATGACTTGTTGGGACATGTGTCCTCTGGATGATTGTATTTGCTATCTCTGCTCTAGTGAGAGCTATTTGCCACTTGTTTCTATTTCTTTGTGTCTTAGAGATTTGTTGTGATATCACTTGTTCAAATGCCGTTGACGTACCATGTGTGTATGTTATGAAGTACGTCAATGGAAGTAGTCGGATTTCTATGGGATGGTTTACGCAGACGATGAATAGTAGAGGTTGGTTGTCACACGTTTACGTGTTGGCTTACTCATACTGAGATGCGGGTGCCGGTAAGCCCCATAAGACAATTATCTACTATTTAGCGGGCTGTGAGTATCCTCTAGAAGTCCGGGTGCGACACTATGTGGGACATCGTGTCTCATTACTATGTCTATGATGATGTGTTGTCACGCCGTCCAGTTTTTTTTATGGGTTTGGCTTCCACTCACTTGGTATATTTATCCACTGCAACGAGTATATGCGTAAGTCCACCTGACATGGGGACACTCGCCATGTCCCCTACTTGAACCTACCGGCTGCTATGCTACGGGGATCCCACTCGAAGGCCCATCCGGGTTCAAGAAGCCATAGTAGATTTCTTGAAGTACACGACAAGAACTCCTATTCATAATCTACTAGGATTCATGTAAACCCCTGGCTGCATATATAAAGTTAGGAGGGAGGAGAAAAAAGAGGGAAGCAAGAGACAAGCCACAGCTAGACGCAAGGATAGACTAGACAATACACGGGAGACATCCCGTACGCTTCACCATAACATCGCCATTGTAACAGCTCGACTATCTCCGAATAATATAAATCAGACAAGCATGAATAAGAGTTTTACCTCTATGGGGGCCCCGAACCTTGGTAAAGCATGCTCCTTGTTAGAAGTCGAGATCACCGGCGCGTATTCGTCTCCCAATCTAGAAACCCTAGTATCTCATACGAGGGATCTGCCAAGTCAAGGACTCGACAGTTGGCGCCGTCTGTGGGAATGACACGCGCTGAATCTACGGTCTCGTCGGCTTCATCCTTGTCAAGCTCAAGCTCAGGGTTATCGAATCCGTTGAGTTCGATATAGTTCCGATCTTTCGACCTCATCAAGCACTTCTCGGCATCGCGTCCAGTCTTCAACGATCTACATTGGCATCGTTCTTCACGCGCAGGTTGCAGGAAAATATTAACATCTATATTGCGGACGTCACCGACGGTGACTAGAAAATTATTTTGAAAATTCCTCCGGTGAAAAGATGCGAAATTAAATTATCTATAATCTCCAACAATAATCGGAAAATTCCGACGGTTAGATCTCCATGGATGACTCAAACACTGGAGCCGTGTCAAAATCTGACGGAACTCTGCGCGACTTTGGGAAAATCACGGTCGAACTTGACTCGGACGTCAATTCAAAGATCACACCGGTGAAAAGATGCGGAATACAATTCCGCACCACTCCTTTTTTTTGGCAAATTCCAACGATTGGATCTCCCTCAGCGGCTCGCTCACTGCGACACATTTTAGATCTCTGCGAGTTCGCGAATTCAAATCGTGGATCCGGATCCTATTGTGTCAATTTGTGAGTTGAAACAAAGACCAAGCAACGTCAAAAAACATGGAGACTCGCCATACTAGCTCCTGGCGGCTTGACATCAATATTGCCCACAACATACACACAATAAACGCGACTCCGCCGCGTTGAGTCCTTCCGGAAACATCGTGACTCCGCCGCGTCGATGACGTCTACCGCGTCAAGTCATTCCAGCAAACATCACGACTCCGCCGCGTTGAGTCCTTCCGGAAACATCGTGACTCCGCCGCGTCGATGACGTTTACCGCGTCAAGTCATTCCAGCAAACATCGCGACTCCGCCGCGTCGAGTCCTTCCGAAAAACATCGTGACTCTGCCGCGTCGACGACTTTTGGCGCGTCAAGTCCTTCCGGCAAACATTGCAACTCCTCCATGTCGGCTCCGTCCGCTACGTCGAGTATTTCCTGCGACTCCGCCGCGTCGACTCCTTCCCATACGTTGCATCTCTTCGGCTAAGCGCCGCACAACTCCGCTGCGTCGAATCCTCTCGGCTAAGTTTCTCGGAGCTGTCCATCACCGCAGTCGCACTCATCACTCGGGGCATGTGCCACGAAAGCAGGCGCACTGGACATATTCGCCATAGTCGCACTCGATGCTTCGGGATGTGCTGTAAAACAGCCGCACTCGACACTCGAGGGCTAAGCCGCGAAACAGCTGCACTGGACACGTGAGTATGTTGCCTTGTTGACACCGCTTCATCGATTTCGGCGATGTTGTCGACTCCATCACTTGACTCCGCTTAGCCGACTGCGCCCATTGCAGGTCTACGGCAGTGTAACATAAAATAAAGTTCCTCTCATACGAGTCGACAAATTTACTTTTTCATGTTTATAATCTGCTTTGAAGCTACACCTGACACTCGGGGGCTGCGCCGCATAAACTACATGTATACTCGACACCCGTCATGTTGCGCGTACGTTACACTACTGCATTTACACGCTACAACCCGAGTAGCTGATACTGCCTGACGTCAACCCTTGACTCTGACCTGATTTGTAGCAGCAACTGACAGGGCGGCAAGGTGCAGAGACAATGACTATTAGGATAACAAAAAAGCACAATGTATGATACAAAAGTGTCGCGTAAAGTCAAATAACTACCTACCAACAGGCCATATTCGACTCCGCGAGTCGATAGAATGTTGTTTCACAACCAAGATTAATCTGAGCAACAGTTTGTTCCGTACATTTTGCTATACACATCACTATTGTTACATTATTTAACCAAATCCATTTATATGGCTGCAACTACAACGCAACAACGACAACATCGGCTACACCTTTGGGAGTCGATAATTTTCAGCTCATGCGAGTCGGTACATATCCTACTCCGGAAGTCGACACAAATATCCTCCATCGGGAATCGACGAATATCCTCTACTCCGAGTCGACACATATCCTACTCCGGTAGTCGACGCATATCCTACTCCGGGAGCCAACAGAAGACAAACACACGGGATTAGCTTCAGTATAACCTAGGCGTATGCCCGACTCTGCGAGTTGCACATAGCCTCGGGGGCTACTCCCATCGGAAGCAATGCCGTGCACCCGATAAATTGAAGAAGCGACATTAGAAAATCTTTGAGTCTATGCCCGATTAAAAATAACCGCACATAGACTCGGGGGCTACTCCTATCGGAAGCATCTGACATGCTGACCGCATACCAGAGTAGCTCGGTCGTACAAACCGCAGATTAACTCGGATGAAGAAAAGTAAAACATCAAACTTGTCTGTCTCGATGATACGCATATGGCATCACGAGCCAATTCGCGAAATAAGAATATATTGAAGACTTTTTGTGTGGACTCGGTGGCTGAGCGTCCGTGCCAACTACACGACTTCCACGTCGTCATGCTACTCCACCGCTTCCTCATTAACTACACGACCTCCACGTCGATGCCGTCCGCCTCGTCGACTATACGACTCCCTCGTTGACTCCGTCCGCCGTGTCGGGTACACCTCCACCTCGTCGACGCCGTCAGCCTCGTCGACTATATGACTCCCTCGTCGACTCTGTCCGCCGTGTTAAGTACACCTCCACCGCATCGACGCCGTCCGCCACGTCGACTACACGACTCCCCCGTCGACTCCGTCCGCTGTGTCGAGTGCACCTCCAACGCGTCGACGCCGTCCTCCTCGTCGACTACACGACTCCCGCGTCGACTCCGTCCGCCGTGTCGAGTACACCTCCACCGTATTGACGATGTCCTCCTCGTCGACTCCGTCCTATGTGTCGAGTACACCTCCACCATGTCGACTCCGTCCGCCGTGTCGAGTACACCTCCACCGCGTAGACTTCGTCCGCCATGTCGAGTACACATCTGGCGGTCGACTCCGTCTGCCGTGTCGAGTACATCTCCAC
Organism: Alopecurus myosuroides; assembly: GCA_028641055.1. Lineage (NCBI taxonomy): Eukaryota > Viridiplantae > Streptophyta > Magnoliopsida > Poales > Poaceae > Alopecurus > Alopecurus myosuroides. Next base: position 412,228,968 of record CM054060.1, on the reverse strand, counting down.
CGCGTCGACTCCCTTCGCTATGTCGAGTACACCTCAACCGCATCGACTCCGTCCGCCGTGTCGAGCACATCTTCACTGCATCTACTCCGACACGTCTAGTCTCTGACACTTCTCGCCATGTTCCATCAGGAGGAAGAGCGAGTGCCCAGTGCACTACAACATCACGCGAATGTCAGCCAGCAGGCTTATTTTTCTTCGGAATCTTCAAACAAAAAGCCACTCGCCACAATCATTGTCGAAAACATTGCAGCTCCACTACACAAAAAGTCACTCGCCAGGATCATCACTGAAGATACCGCGACTCCGATATTCGGCGCGATACAAAATATCTTGACTCCCGGGTCGTTTAGCCATCACTACAACAGAATCGGTCTATTGCAACGAAAATAGTCGTTGTAAAAAGTGACTTATCATCGCAATAGGGTTTTGTTGCACCGAAATCGGTTTCGTTGGGAGGCGTCGCGAAAACCTCCGTGGTAGAAGCCTGTCTCCGCGCACTTAGATTCGTCGCTAAAAAATAATCCAGTTGCAACCATTTCCTAGGCCAATTGCCACGCACGTTTCCGTTGCGTCTCGCACATAACGCAACGTACGTATTTCGTTGGTACACCTCTAGTGCAACAAATACCCAAACGTGGCGAGTGACCAATGTGGCAATGGCGAGTGTTCCGTTGCGCTTGTTCTTTCGTTGCAAAAGTCGAGTTTATTTTCCACGTCGAATTGTGTGGCAAAAAACTATGGCAACAAACATTATACGCGTGGGAACAACGTTTTGCCACACACAATCAATCGTGGTAAGATGATTTTGAAATAGTAATCGCAACGGCCTTCATATTAGTAGCCATAAGCAATCGCGACAATTTCAACTATTCGTGGCGCCATTCAATTTCTACAAATTTTAGTTTCGTGGCGAGATGTAGTATTCGCAACATCCACATTTTATGTTGCTAGAAGCAACTGCGACAATAACAACTTTTCGTGGCGCCATTGTATTTCGACAAATTTTATTTTCGTGGCGACATATACAATTCGCAACGTACAAATTTTAGTAGCTAGAAACAACTGCGACAACTTCAACTATTCGTTGCGCCTTTCTATTTCTACAAATTTTAGTTTCGTGGCGAGATGTAGTATTCGCAACATCCACATTTTATGTTGCTAGAAACAACAGCGACAATAACAACTTGTCGTGACGCCATTGTATTTCGACAAATTTTATTTTCGTGGCGACATGTACTATTCGCAACGTACAAATTTTAGTAGCTAGAAACAACTGCGACAAATTCAACTATTCGTTGCGCCTTTCTATTTCTACAAAATTTAGTTTCGTGGCGAGAAGTATGGGAATTCTGTATTGCGAACATAGTTTGGTGACGTGAATGAACTATCGCAACAAAGTTAGTTTGGTGGAGAAAAAATATTGCGACGATGTCTCCCTCATGGTGGTGAGAGTCTATTTCAACAAAACACTTTGTTGTGGCGACTGAGGCTTCACGCAACACTACAATTATCGTGGTAAACTACCTATTGCCACGTTATAGAAAAAAAAATAAGGAAACAAAAAATACGGGCATTGAATTAAAATGTTCAAAAGGGTACGTAAAATATGTTTATTTACACAAAATAATAGTTCTCATAGCTATTTTTAATATATACAAATGAAATTCTCGTACAACATGGATCAAATCAAGATCAAATCAAACTGAAATATCCAGTGCAACTATTTGTTTCCATCAGAAGTTTGATTGACGTCCTGCAATCAATTGTAAAAAAAAAAGGTGTGAGTCTAGTCAGCAATAACACATGCTGAAACATAAGAACCAGCAGACTATAGTGTGTGGATGAAGCAAAAACAGTTGTTGTAACTCAACGAAGCCACAACCCATAGTGAAACATAAACTGCAGCAAGTATAGGGTGGGTGCAGCAACGCTATAGTGTGGGTGAAGCAAAAACAGAATGTACTACTACCGAATTGTACAAGATTGTGACTTACATATGACTTAAACATTCGACTTTTCTGTATCGTGCTGTGCGGAGGAACTATTTTCTTAGCAGGACTGTTGGTAAGTGATGGTTGCTAGTTCGACTTCTTAGACGTCTGCAAAAACAAAGTGCACTGTTAGCAACGCAAGTAAACAACTAAATCTTACTAGTTTACAATTGTATGACTATCATCACCTGAGGTGTAGTCGTCTTCTGCTTTTCCATCTGTGCGGAGAGCTCGTCAAACTTTGCCTGGAACCGTGAGTTAAACTGTGCAACCAAGTTATTTTCAAATTCTTTTCTTGAGTTTCTCTCCGACTCCATTAGTTGTTCCCTTTGAGCAAGCCCTTCCATTAATCTCTTCTCAAGATTTTCTCTCTCAGCCCGCTCTACATTAATCTTCTCTTCCATGCTTGCACGTTCATCTAATAACTTCTGTTCTAAAGTAGTGACCTTCGTGGTGAGCTGTGAGTTAACTTTTTGGGTCTCTGCCGTAGCCCGAGATTGCTCCTCTAACAGCAACTTAGACCGCTGAGAACTAGTTTGCACCTGGGCCAAGTATCCGAACCCACGAAGCTGCGATGACTTGCATTGAACTTTAGATTTATATGCTTTCTGGAAAATATTGATTCTTTGTTCAGCTGACAATGGAACACCAGTTTCCTCTAATCTGTTTTCAATCTCTTTACATGCTGTTTCCCGATTACGAAAAAAAATCTCAAATCAGATGAAGAAACATCCAAGATGGAGAACAGTAAATATGTTTAGAGTAGCTTCTAAGTCAGTTAACTCACGTAAACATCCTTGTACACTTCTGTAGTCCATGTTTCATTCTTTGTGTGGGTCAGTCTCCAGAGAGCAACACAGTCTGGCTCTTCTCTAGTTTCCGAATCCCTTTGCAAGTAGTGCAACAATTAGATACTATAAACATTAAAGCAAAGTGAACACCGACGCATGCATAGTGAGTAGGCCCATACATTCTCAAAACTGAGTTGAGAGTAGGATTTTGATCCTACTCTGTGTTTTGTCTTCATCTGCGAACGATTATCCTTGTTCTTTTGGCTGAGTTCCTGCTCATTCAATTATAAAAAAAAAAACTTGTCAGACAAGCCATTTGATGATAGTACAAAATTCACAAACATGTAGTATAGAAATAAACAGGAATTTCGGGTCAGTGCCAAAGTACTCGATCAACCATTCCCACTCTTCTTTTTGTAAATCTTCTGGGACAACTGCCCTTCTGGCATCATCTGTTCTGTATGCCTTGTAAGTGCTGCTTAGGTTTCCTCGCCAGCCTCTGTAGCGTTCTTTTGCAATTTTAAGAATTTTTTCGTGTGTTTCGTCTGTATCTGGCATATCGTATCTGTCCTGTAATGCGTAGAACAAACAGATAGACTTAGTTTAGTAGTAGTACATTAATTATGGACGAAAAAAGCAGACAACACATGTGAGAAAGGTTGTACGCACCAACATATCTGTGACGATCATGCGATGGAGGTTAGGGTGAATGTCTGTCCACCTCCTCACTCCAATAATTGGTAACCTTCTTTTCATTGTGATTACCAAGTCATCCTTGAATGAACGGTTGTTCATTCCTACTGGACCACCCAATGTTTCAGAGAAATCAACACCTAGCTTTGCAGCTCCATTGGCATGACGCTTCTTATTGGCTTTCAAACCTTTCACAACACCTCACCCTTTCTTCTTCGGTATGTCATCACCTACATCCCAAAACACACACAAAGAAACAATTTATTTTGTAGTTGATTGAAAGAAATTAGGACACAGCGGTAAAAAAAATAGCTAGTACCTTCTTGTAGTTGTAGCTTCGGGCGATAGCAGCGTGCATGGGAAGGCCAATCATCAACGGAACACATGTCAGTTTCAGACACATCAGTGTTAGGTTCAGTTCCTGTTTCAGGGTTAACATTTGTACTGAATCAGCAATCGTAGATTTTATCCATTAAAACAAATATTAGACAGAGCTTAAATGTCAAAAATAAATTACCACGTCTACGTTTTCCCTGACTTTTTTTATATTGTAGTATACTTTCAACCCTTGTCATGCAGACATATCCTTTCTTTATTACTGAAAATGTTAACAATAAATGGACAAAGCATTAGCATTGTGCATAATTCAGAAAGCTGATTAAGAATTAATGAACTTGTGTACCATTCCCAAAGGAGTAATCTGTATCTTCTTCTTCGTTTGAAGCTTGTTCCTCTTCGGTTGCATCCCTAACTGCATGTTTACCAAAATTGTGGATTAGGTAAGGAATGCATAAAATAGTTACCGGGGAAAATATTTATTAAAGTCTGTATTGAAGGAGTTGCGAGTTGGATATTTGGCATGAAAGTATAACCTGTGATAGTGATCTGTCGCTTTTTTCTGGTGGATCCAGTTGCATCATCAAGCAGAGACTCTATTGTTGCAATATCAACCGCCGTGGCCTTCTCCCTAAACACACACAGGGAGATCTTCTTATCATTAGAGTGTATGCGTTTCAATTGCTCCAAATCACTACCATGGTCTATTGGAACAAGTTTTCCTTTGCCAGGGCCATTATTTAGCCTGCAGTACAGGTAATCACGCGCGCCACTGAAGCCAACGTTTTCAATCAAATTGATGAACTCCATATAGCATATTTCCTCCGGTTCCATGGCTGCTTCCACAACTTTTTTGTTTTTATCACCGTCCTCATAGAAAAGTCTAACTTTCCAAATGGGTTCGGTCGTCTACAATTAGATAGAAGGAAAAAATGAGAACCCAAATAATCAGTGAGTTAGCAGATCTGAAATAAAAAAATAGTTACATGGCATTATTCACATAGAAAACCAGATACACATATGATCGACTAGGTGTTCATACACGGATTAACGCTTCAACCAGAGGAAGAACAGAGAATAACAACCAATATCGAGACCATATAAGAGACGGCGAGATCACGGAGATGGACGAGAGAAGCAGATTAGTCAGGAAAACCTGAGAGGATTCGCGTTCCATGGAGTCCGATCGCGACATCGACATGTGTAGAGCTCTGAACGTGATGAGGGCGAGATGAGATCTAATCTGCAATGGCGAAAGAGGTGGCCCGCAGATTATGCTATGGCGAAACAGGAGGGGGCATCGTGCACTTCTACATACACTTTAGCGGGAAATTTAAAGTGACTGCTTTTATTTTTTGGTGGGAACACAAAATTTCGCTACACTTGGCGTTTTAGCGGGAGGATTTTTTTTTTTTGGTGGGACATCGTATTCGAGCAACCACAACGCCTTGTCGACAATATAGGCGCTAATAGAGCAGTTAAACAATGCATGCAATCGCAGGCTGCCTAGAAGGCATATTTTGCATTGAGTTTCAAGGCGTCAGGCTCTTAACTATCGAGGGAAAACTAATCGGATTTATTCCCTAGCGCTTACAACGTAGGATTGAAAACATGTGGAAGTCTCGCATGAGTCATGTAATGTCACTGAACAATTATTTCATGCAACTTATTAGCTGCCGCCGCCTTGTTTATTTCTGCAAACTTGAAATTGCCACTGAAAATATAAACAGGACAAGTAATCTTCACTGCAGATGAAGGTTTGGGTGATCGAACCACTGAAGCACATCGCTGATGGCAGTACGATAATTACATACATCCATACGTTCATGATCCGATGAGAATGTCCAAGTTGGCAGACTACGTACTACAACCAGGGCGACACCGCCCGCATCACGATCTTCACGTCCAAGTGGCGGTTACGGGTGCTCCTAAGTGTAATGAGAATAGCTTGCTTTTCATATAAATGCTTGCCTTCAAGGAATTCCCGCCATGCATTCCTGCCAAACATAATGCGGACGTCCCTGTCCGTGTTGTATGGAACGGTGGTGAACGCCTCTGATGATCCGAGGCATAGCCCAACATGGCCTGAAGACGGAATGCCAGCACTGTCCGCTATGGACTGAGGTAGTTTCTGGATTTCGAGCGTGTGGATGACATACAAAAAGAAGTAGGTCATAGTAAGGCACACATTGTAAGCATAAATTGTGTTGAAAAACATAAATAGCATTGGCACCTTACGTACCATCTCATATCTGGCCACATTTGTCCACGTCAAACGAGTCACGTATGGCACTCCAATATACTCATCTATTGTGGGTAGAAGCTCACGAACGTGGTCCTTCTCATCGTCATCAAGATCAGCTCTCTGGGAGAAGATGATGGAAGAGTCGAATGGGTCATCCTCATCCATGGACTGCTGATCCGTGGACTCCTCATCCGTGGACTCCTCATCAGTCCTGGGATCTGTGTCAGTTTCATTGCTTGTAGTAGCGTCGTGGTCGTACAAGTAGTGCCTGCGGCACATGTCGAACTTGAACACCTTGACGGTGAGCAAGGCGTTGCCGTCGTAACTGAAGAGGAGGAACATGCCGCGCTGCAGGAAGTAATATTGGGCGAACTGGTCCCAGCCGTGCCCGACGAAAATGCGGCCAACTTCATCGAAAAGCACATCCATGTCCCAGTTCTTGCTACTCGGATCGTCCGCCTCACGCAGCTTAAGTTCACGTGGTTCACGGCCCTTCAGCAACTCCACAAACTTCTTAGGCAGCACCTGCAGCAATATGAAAGTTAAATAGATAGAAAAGAGTGCTTACTAGAAATAAGTTTACTGTTTGATGATGGATGAGTACTATAAAAATGTAAACAAGTAGTACCTAGTAATCAGTTATACTAAATCTTAGTTGAGCAATGAGGGTGTTTGCCACATTAATTCAAAAAGATGAACTTTCAGTGGGAGCTGAAATGTACCATATCGAGTGAACATATTCACGTAGAGCAATTGAGCTACTACAACCCATCTACTAGACCTTAATTTGATTCACAAATTTAACTAGCTACAGGATCATAGCTCAGACACTATGTCAGACTAAATAACTGAAGTGGTGGTGTGGGTCGATGAAGCGTACCAGTTTGTCTGATGTAGCGTCTACTACGAGGGAGTAGAACTCAAAGTGTGCCAACTCCATCTTAACAGATCCCTCTGTTCATCATATAATAGAAATGCAAATCAATTTCCGGCTACATATATAATCGGGAATTAACATTTTGGTGATACAGTCCACGTACTGAATGCCGCGTTGTATTGCAAGCGGCAACTGCTTAGATCGAACATCTTTACTGTGATGACATTGCGGCCGTCGTAATTGCAGATCAGAAAAAAGCCTCTCTAAAGTTTGTAGGTGCGGGCGAAACACTCCCAACCGCGCTTGAGGAACATGCGGCCAGTGCTGTCGAACCACACATCAACGTCCCACGTGGTGCTACGCCGATGGCCGACCTCAAGCAGATTCAGTGCACGGGGTTTACGGTCCCCTAGCAACTCTGCGAACTTATTAGGCAGTGACTGCAGCAGAGGATAGAGCAAACCATGAACATCATTCCACCTATCTGACTAAAATGACAAGTAAAATGAGTACAATACCTGTTTGTCCGATGAAGTATCATCTACGTAAGCGAGGAACTCGTAGTCCATCGTATGCAAACCCGCCTGTAGATCGTACTAAAAAGTATGACTTCAGTTACATTTAGCAGACGTGCCAAAACAGCAGAGGTTAAGAAACATGAAGGTTCACTACAAATTTAGGACTAAATGCAGTCTAGCAGCATCATGGTTCAGAGACATTCATACACAGGTGCAATTTAAATTTGACATGCATTCAAGAATTTCATGAAAGTACGGAACTTCAGAAAAGAAAATTTACTAGTATGTCAAGGAAATGGTGTGCCGACAATCAATTGTACTGCTTTAGCAAATTAATTAAAATAGCTACTGGTCCTAAAAAATGGCTCACATCTATTGTCCTGCTGAAGATTAAAAATGGAAATTACTAAAAATAGCTAGTGAACCTAAAAAGGGGTAAAGTCAACTGTACTTGTGAATAGTAAAAAGGGAAATTACTAAAAGTAGGTACTGGTCCTAGATATGCCAGTGTGAGTACCAGAGGTCTTACTTTCAACATCACTAATTACCTACCTAGAAAAAGGCACACACACAACAACAGCTACCAACATCAATTGGGCACCTGGAACTATCAAAATTAACATGAAGGTATAGTGCAACATCTCAATCAGATGCATGTAAGTACCATTTACTTTAGTCATAAACGTGTAAAAGACAAATCAATCATGAATGACATCGAACATAAATACGTGCTACCATCTATATGTAGCACAAGATTTCACATTTCTTTCCTGTCTAGACAAGTAGGACACTAGTTACATTATAGAAAATGAGTGTTTGAACTTAAATCGTTCTGCAATGCATCCACAAGAGGTGAAGTTCTAACCCGAGTGTCGCCCGCGATGGATCAGTGGTGAATCGACGCGCCGTGGGTCAATCTACAGCGCGATGAAGAGACTGGCGACGACGGCGGTCGCGAGAATGCGGCGGCCCAGAGAGGGATGCTGATCGAGGGGCGGAGAGGTCGAGAGATGGATGGCGGCGGCGGCGGCGACGGTGTCGGTGAACTGCGGAATAAGGGTTTTCTCGGAGCAAATAACTGTAGGTACACAAAGAGGAGGAGTGCGAACTTGACGTGACAATACGAGAGGAAGATGATACTTGGGACCACCTGTAAGTCTGTTACCACAAATGGTGGGTACATTTCCGCGGGGCAGTTGCCATTTTTATGGTTCCTATCTGAAGTGCCACCGAGCGTCTCCCCTCCCCTCGCTTCATTTCAGCAACATTGCACGTGTGGGATCTCAAAAAGCCGCTTCCATTCTCAAGTTGCCTACCAATCTTATGTCGTAGCCGTTTCCGGGGACTTTCGGTCCAGAACATTGTTCCCTTCCATCTACGATGCCTGGAATACAGCAGAGATGAGAATGTAAGCCACACTTGGCAATGTGGGCCCACACAAAATGCTTGAACCCCATTGCAGGACTTGTATGGTGCCTCCGTTGCGCTGGGTGGCGTCGAAGCACCGGACGTTAACCGGGACGATTCTCGCCGCTTCTCGCTCTTGCATGCCAGCCTCGACACCTGGGGCATCCTTACAACCCACTCCCAGCAACTCACTCCACATGCAACACTGCACCTTGTTACCCCTGGCCATGAGTGGGCGATGCGTGATCTGGTTTTATATTGCCTTCGAAAGCGGAAGGAACGGCCGAAAACGGGGATTTCCTTGGCCAACTTGTTGTTTCCCATGCCCAAAGTCGAAATCATGATGCATTCCAAGAACCTCGCTTCATTCCAGCAACATTGCACGTGTGGGATCTCAAAAAGCCGCTTCCATTCTCAAGTTTGTAACATCCAAGTATGAAAACCCTTAGTTGTTTTACTTGTTGTTTTTTATTTAAGCAATGCATCATATCATCATCCTCATATTTATTTTCTGTTTGCATTGTTTTCATATGAAATTCAAACTTGTTTTCAACTTCTGTTTTCACACTTGTCTGTTACAACTTTTCAAATAAAGAAGTGCAAACTTAAAACCTCTTTTGTTTTCAAGCAACTCATTATAATTCACCTTTTAAGTTGTTGCTTAAAATCAATTAACCAAATTAATCATTTATTTCCAAGGCTTTTTCCAAACTCAAAACAGTTATCAAATCATCAATCCTTTTGAATCCATGATGTTCAACTCAACTTGGTATTCTTCAAAACATTCTAAACCTTAGGGGAAACCCTATTGAAAATAACTTAACTTATTTTCTAAATATTAATTACTATGGCAATTTTCACTTAATTTGGTTCAATTTTGAAACAGCAATAAAACCTTTGAAATTTTGAAAACCAAATCTACCAAATGGTTTCTTTTCACCTAAGAAGCTTATCTAAATTGTTTTCAAATTTTTATCTACACAAAAACCTATCTATTTTATCCAAAAGCAAATCTACAAAAAAAAAAAACAGAAGGAGAAAAAAATAAAAAACAGGCAACCTTCTGCGCGCGCGACAGCTAACCGAGCCCAGCCCACCTAAGCCACCTAGCGCGCGCAGCCCAGCCCCTTTCCCCGCAGCGTACCGCTTCGAGATTCGCGCTACGTTCTATTCCTTCTTCGTCTCGCGGTACGGCGGAAATCCGTGGCGCCACGGCGACCCCGACGCGACCACGGCGGCCACCAGGCGCCAGCCGCGCCTATAAAGCGCCTAGGGCACCACGGCACCACCCTAGCCCCCCTAGGTTTCCTCTCCTCGCGCCGCTGCCGCCAAATCGCTTCCACCTCGCCGTTTTCCTTCTCTGCTGCTAGCTCGCCGGAGCTTTTCCTCTGAAACCTGCCACCGCGACGGCGCCATGGCTCACCAACACCCTACCTGAGCTGCTGGATCGTTTCCCCACTTCCCCTTCTCCCTCTTGGACACCAGGGATCTCACTGGTAAGCCCTAGATCGTCGCCGCGATCTTCTTCTGTTCCGGCCACCGCGCCACCATGTTTCTGAATCCGTTGCTCGCGCCGCCGTTGCAGGGCCCTCCGTCGACAATCGGTTGCTGCATCTGCACCGTCTCTCCTTCCTCTACACAGCGGACACCAGAGGGAGCCCGGAGGAGCACCACGTCGACGGCGCCATCCTCGACCTCGCCGCAGAACCTGTCGTCACCGTACGTCACCGTCCGCCTCCGCGACGAATTGCTCCGGTGGTGAGCTCCGTCTCCGTTCCCTCCTCCCTTCTCTGCATCTGCGCATCCATCTGCAACACCCACGCAAGCAATCGCTCGAGATCAGCTGAGTATCGACGATGTTTCTCTCCGGCGAGGTGCTGTTCTGACGGCGAGAAAGTGTTTGCTCGTCAGAAAGTTCAGTAACACCTGCTGCTGAACGTTACCTTGGCTGCGCGTGTTTCCCTGTCAAATGTTCGAGCACAGCGCAGTGGTAGACGTACTCTGAACTTCGCGAGCGGGCGCGGGTTCGAGCCGCAAAACCCCACCTTTTTTTTGTGGATTTTCGTCCACAGCGAGGAGGCCCGCTGTCAGCGCCCCTCTGTGCCACGCGGCGTTGCGCAGCGCCACGTTGGCAGCTGGCCCACTGCGCAGTGGCAGAGTGTAGGGTGCTGCTGCGTAACAAATGTTTTTCGGCACAAATCAAAAATTCCAATTTCTTTTAATTAACAGATTTGAACTCACACTTTGAAATTCAATAACTTTCATTTGGTAAATCCAATGAATACAAACTTTATATGAAACTTGATCTAAATTTCCTAATCTATCCAAATATCCAACTTGTGTTCTGTTTTGAACTTTCAAATTACATTTCAAATTCAAATTTAAACCATTTCAATTGTGTTTTGCTAAATTCAATAACTAATTATTCATAAGTCCAAATCATGCAAATAAAATATGTTTTCAGTACCATTTTGAATAAGCTATTCAAATATAATTTTTGTTTTCTGTTTTGAATAATTAAAATTGCTTAAACAATTTGAATCTTGTTTAATTCAATTAAAACTTGTTTAATATTGTTTAATTCATAACTAATTAATCCAAAGTCCAATTTCAAAATGTGAAACATGTAATCCAACTAAAATTTGATAACCTTTTCAAATATCAACTTTGTTGTTTGTTTTGCACACTTCAACTTGTTGATAACAACCACTACTTGTTCAACACCATTAAGTAACAATAATTTCCACACTTGTTAAAGTTTTCTAAAATGGTTAACTACCATTCCAATTGCATTTAATTTTGTTATCTTATTGTTCCTCATCATGCATGCATCATACTAACTCACTTACACATGATGCTTATTGATAGAACAATTAATTCAACTCTAAAGCATGGGCTTCCATATGCAACCTTTGCATATGGAATCCATTTAAACTTGTGTTTCATATCACCTAGTTTAGTTTGGTGCATCTATTAACATGACATGCATCATCCCAATGTTTGTGCACATATGCCATGTATTGATTGCCCGTCTTCCTTCGTTGTTGTTTTTGCTTCTTATCGCTTAGACGACGACGTTGGTACCGACGAGCCTTACGACACCACTACTCAGGACCTAGCCCAGTACGAGACTGAGCTGCCAGGCAAGTTATCACTCACATCAATCATCGAGTTTCTTTCCACACTTGTTGTTGATACTGTCCTTTTGTCTACTATTGCTAGCCCTATGTATCGTTGCTATTCTCCGAACCCATCACATGATTCCCTGAACCAATGATATTGCCTCACCTCCATACCTACAGCCTTTGATTGAGCCTGTTCTATCCTAGCATGCTTAGGGTTGCTTTTGCTCGAGCTCGTAGTCGGTTACTTCTTTTACTATCATACTCTTTTATTATCGTACCGGGGCTCGAAGTTAATCAATCAATCCTGTTAATGCTACTGTTAATAATAATTTGATGATAAGGCACCGGCGGGAGGCCCTTTGAGGTTTTGAGGCCCGCTAGTGTCGACCCTAATAGGAAAAGGGTCTTGTCTACTGATCCATGATGAGCGCACTACCCGCATGTGGGAAGCGAGTATGGGCGCCCCCCTCAACTTGACTCGATTCGCATCTCGTCCAAATCGCCGTACTAGTTCGGGCTTTCCATTTGCTGCATCATATGCAGGTACGAACCCGAGGCCAGGGTGGAACTTTTGTAGTCGGCATTTAGGGCGGCGTGGTCTTCCAGTGCTATGAGGGTCCCCCTTTTCTTCGTGGGGGCTCGATTAGCCGCGCACGCACAGCACGCGGTGCTTTGGGCTTGATGCGAAGAACAGTTGGTTGTGTTGAGTGTCTCGCTTGGTGGGTTTGATTCCCATCTGGCGGGATACTCTTACGTGTACGGTTACTATGGTGCACCCCTGCAGGGATAAATCTTCTCGAGAAGCCGTGTTTTCCGCGGTTATGGACTACTTGGTGAAAGTACTGGCTAACAAGTACTCAGGACAACTTCAACTAAGGATCAATCATGTATCACCCAATGATTATTAAACTTGACTAGTAATAGGTTATTCACACAATAACTTGATTCACCTTATTACAACGGTGTGAGTTATCCTCGGATTGCTTCTTCGGATAAGGGGCGAGATCCAGGATGGGTTTGTTTGATGTTATCCTTTCAGTTGGTTACCATTCCTCGATCTTATCTTTTCTATTAGCCGGACACCAGTAGTTATCTCTGTAGTTGGTTAGAGCAGCCCGCTGCAGCTTTGATAATACCTATCTTCTTCCGTTGATCCCAAGCATCCCGGCTTGTGTTGACGGGTAACTCCTTGATGAAGTGTGAGTCTTGCTTGCCAGTACATCAAATGTACTGACCCCGTTGGGGCTGTGGTTTACGCAGAGTACGACTACGACTACGGTTACGATGCTTCTCAGGACGGCTACTTCGTGGAGTTTGACGAGACTGCAGACGAGTAGTTGGCTGGACCCCGGGCAGGATCCAGGACCTACGTGGATGGGCTTCGTCTAGTTATTTTCTCCGGCTTCTTAAGCCATGGATTTGTCTGTACTCAGACCCCTTTGATTGCTTCCGCTGTTGTAATGGATGATGTGTTGGGACATGTGTCCTCTGGATGTTTGTATTCGGTATTTCTGCCTTAGTGAAGGCCAGTTGCCCTTATTTCATTCTTTTGTGTCGTAGAGATCTGTTGTGATATCACTTGTTAAACGCCGTTGACGTACCATGTGTGTTTGGTTGAAGTACGTCGACGGAAGTGCCTTCGATCTCTAGTGGATAGTTTACATCGACGATGGAATAGCAGGGCTTGTGTTGTCGCGCATAAGCGCAGGCCTACCAGGAAGCTGGGACGTGGGAGCAGTTATGCCCCATAATCCAAGCATCTGCTATCCAGTTCGTACGGTGAGTATCCCCTAGAAACCTTGGGTGCGACAAATGGTATCAGAGCCTGTCTGACCGTAGGATCCCGTTTTACTGGTCGCAGTTTGAGTCTAGAAACTATTTTGTAGCTATATAGGAAAAATGAAACGTGAGAGTAGGAACTCTGTTCTTTTTCTTCTTACCCCTCCCTCCCACCCCTTTTCTGGTAAGGAAGTGGAACGTTGGCTTTCCCTCCTCCCCTAAACTTTCAAGTTAGGATTTCACGCGTTTTGGGTTCCCTGTAGTACCTCAGGTTTTTGGTCCCGTTTTCCCGATGTTGCTTCAATATCATGCTTTCTCTCAAGAACCTATCGTCCTTTGAAACTTGTTGTTGTTTCCACTTCTTTTCTTTCTACCGGAGCCTAACCAAACCTTCCCAAATAATCTGCAGATGGGTCTCAGCTACTACCCGCAGGTTGTTCGCATGACCCGTTGTGAGGACACTGCTGGTTTTCCGGAGACGCTGAGGGACTTGGTTACCTATCTGGGGTTCCGTTGGGCACCAGAGTACCAGGTCTACGAGCACCAGCGCGAGTTCGACCAGACCTTCTTCCGAGCCATCGTCTACATTGTGTCGGATGATGGAAGGAGCGTAGCCAAACGCTACGAGGCACTAGGTACCACTGTGGACATGGCAGTGCAGCAGGTCGCGTATGTGGCTCTCACTGTACTACGTGCTGACTACTGGGCGTGCGATAAGTCCAGTTTTCGTCACATTCCCCGTGGTTACATCACGGCAGCGGGAGTTCACTTCACTGCCCACAGCGACCTGGATACCTACGAGACTGATAGCTCCAGGCTGCAGACCACTGCTCAGTTCGCCAGGCACAGTGATGCCGTTGCTTCCACACTTGCTCAGGAGTTGGCCTCAGTCAGGACCCAGCTCCACCTCGCGTTGACGCGTCTGGCTACGTACACCACAGACTTCGTTGGAGACGAGCGCTTCACGCGTTTCACTCAGCCAGCTGGTTTACCTCTGCCAGATGCTGGAGGTTACGAGCCGGCCAGAGGTCCACTGCTCAACCTTGGAGCAGGTTACACTGGTATCCCTCTCTTTGGAGCACAGGGAGAGGATGCTTTCTGCTTCACCACACCGAAGATTCCTCTCATAGCAGTTCCTATCTACATGGATCGTCGTGATACCAACTTCCGTGAGCTGACTCCTCCTCGCCGTACCACTCGCCGTACTCGCCGCCGTCCTGCGTGATGAGCATGGAGAGTACCGATGTATCCATTACTAGCTGTGTCTAGTTCATCTTTTCGTTTCCGAACCATGTATTGGTCTGTTGGATATTCTGATGTATGTGAACATGTGATGATGTACCTGTTGGTTATCTATTCATGCGTCGGAATAATCTATCTTTCGGTTACCAAGTCTATTCTGTTGTATTGTTGTGCTAAAATGCATTTCTGTTCAGGATGCCTCCAACTAGGAACAACCAGCCTCCGCCACCACCAATGGGGGAACTGTTAGCTCAGATGACCCAAGTGGTGACACAGATGGCCCAGTTCCAGGCTAACCAGCACCACCACCAGAATGCTCCAAGGGTCACAATCAAGGACTTCCTCAGTGTGGGTCCTAAGGCTTTCGTGGCAACACGTGAGCCTCTGGATGCTGATGACTGGATCCGTGACGTAGCAAGAGCCCTGGAGATCGCTCATGTTGCGGAAGAGGACAAGGTCAACTATGCTGCTTACTTACTGAAGGGTCAGGCAGCCTCGTGGTGGGAGAATTACCAGGCTATGAGAGCTGGCTATCCTATCACCTGGGGTTGTTTCAAGGAAGCCTTCCTCAAGTACCACATCCCCGATGGTCTCATGGAGAGGATGCGTGAAGAGTTCTGCTCTCTGAAGCAGGGTAAGCTCGACGTCATCGGCTACCAGAACGAGTTCAATCGACTCGCTCGTTATGCTGGAGACGAGGTGTCCACTGAGACCAAGAAGATGGCAAGGTTCCGCCGAGGTTTTAACCCGGAACTGAAGTACGCTCTCACCAACATCAAGTGCAAGGACTTCGTCGAGCTCGTGAACACCGCGCTCAATGAGGAGAATGGGCGCAAGGCGTTCGAAGAGTCGCGCAAGCACTCGCGTGAGGGTGGTTCCTCCTCCAACATGACCACCCCTCCGCAGAAGCGCCGCATCTGGGTGCCTAACAGTGCTGTCACTAGGGCTCCAAGTGCCCAAGATCCTCCAGGCTTTGGTCCCCGCCCACCCAACCCAGCTCAGATGCATGGGCAGAGGTTTGCAATGGGGCAGCCAAGGCCAGGACCTGCTCGTACCGTCACGTGCTACAAGTGCAAGGACACTGGGCATTATGCTGACAAATGTCCTAAGAAGCAGCTCCCTCCACCACCACCTCGCCCCAACACCAACCAGGCGATGGTCCGCGCTCCTCCGCATAAGGCCTTCAACACCAACAACAGGCCTGTTGGGAGGACCGCAAGGGTGAACCACGTCAATGTTGACACAGCTGAGGAATCTGCCGACGTTGTTCTCGGTACATTACCCGTAAACTCTAACCCAGCTAAAGTGTTGTTTGATACCGGAGCATCGCATTCCTTTGTGTCAAAGATCTTTGCAACAGCTAGTAGACTCCCCTTTGTTGGTTTGGGTTCCCCACTAGTAGTAAACTCTCCTGGAGCAACTATGCAAACTTCCAAGATCAGTCATGAGAATCAGATCTTAATTGGAGGTCACATATTCCTTGCTTCCCTCATTCTACTTGGCAATTCTGACATTGACGTCATTCTTGGCATGGATTGGCTGAAGGCCAATGAAGCTAAAATTGACTGTGCTCAAAAGTCAATAACTCTCTTCCACCCTGATGGCCAGATAATCTATTCTCCAAATGAATCAAGTACCACTCAGCTCTACACACTCGAGGCTAAGCCTCTACCTCTACTTGAGAATGTTCCGGTGGTTTGTGAATTCCCTGACGTCTTTCCAGAGGAATTGCCAGGGATGCCTCCGGACAGAGCAGTTGAGTTTGTCATCGAGCTCGAACCAGGTACTGCTCCAATCTCTAAGCATCCGTACAAAATAGCTCCTCCTGAACTGAAGTTGTTGAAGGAGCAGATAGACATGTACATGGAGAAAGGCTATATTCAGCCCAGTTCCTCCGCTTGGGGTTGCCCAACTCTGTTTGTTGCCAAGAAGGACCAAACTAAGAGGCTTGTTGTGGACTATCATCCTCTTAACGAGAAAACAATCAAGAACAAATACCCAATTCCTCGTATCGATGATCTCTTTGATCAACTTGCTGGAGCCTCAATATTCTCAAAGTTGGACTTGAGGATGGGTTACCATCAAATAAAGATCAGAAAGGAAGATATTCCTAAGACAGCCTTCACCACTCGCTACGGTCTGTATGAGTACACCGTAATGTCCTTTGGTCTTACCAATGCACCGGCGACCTTCTCTCGACTGATGAATTCTGTCTTCCATGAATACCTCGACAAGTTTGTTGTGGTATATCTGGATGATATCCTTGTCTACTCAAAATCCGAGGAAGAGCATGAAGAACATCTTCGTCTCACTCTCATGAAACTCCGCGAGCATCGACTCTATGCCAAATACTCCAAATGTGAGTTCTGGATTTCAGAAGTTGCCTACCTTGGTCACATCATCTCTGCCAAGGGCATAGCTATTGACCCAGATAAGGTTAAGGCAATCGTTGACTGGAAACCTCCTAGGACGGTGAAGCAAGTCAGAAGCTTTCTTGGCTTGGCTAGCTATTGCCGTCGTTTCGTCGAAAACTTCTCCAAAATTGCAAAACCTCTCACTGATCTCACCAAGAAGGACAAGAAGTTCGTTTGGTCTCCACAGTGTGAGGAAAGTTTCAATCAACTCAAAGCTAAACTCACTTCTACTCCAGTTCTAGTTGGTCCAGATACCACCAAACCCTTCCAGATATTCTGTGATGCTTCCCTCCAAGGCCTAGGTGCAGTTCTTATGCAAGAACGTCAAGTTGTGGCCTATGCTTCTCGTCAGTTGAACCCACATGAGCAAAACTATCCCACTCATGATCTTGAACTTGCAGCAGTTGTGTTTGCCCTCAAGAAATGGAGACAATACTTGTTGGGTAACAAAACTGAGATCTTTTCCGATCACAAGAGTCTGAAATACATCTTCACTCAACCAGATCTAAACCTCAGGCAAAGGAGATGGATTGAAAAGATCAAAGACTTCGATCTCACCATTTCTTACACTCCGGGCAAGGCTAATGTTATGGCCGATGCTCTCAGTCGCAAATCCTATTGCAAAAATCTCATGACCATGGACAGCCAACCTCCACTTCATGAAGAATTCCAGAAGCTGAACCTTGGTCTTGTTCCTCAAGGCTATCTTGCTAGCTTGACAGCCAGTCCAACTCTCGAGGATAAGATTCGTTCTGAACAGTTTCGTGATGCTGAGATCAAGAAGATGGTAGAGCAAATCAAGGAGGGCAGTGATAAGTTCAAGTCCTTCTCAATTGATGACAAAGGAACTGTGTTCTTTGAAGGACGCATTGCAGTTCCTCAGATTCAAAGTCTCAAAGATATCATTCTCAAGGAGGCTCATGAAACTCCTCTCTCTATCCACCCTGGAAGTACAAAGATGTACCAGGATCTCAAGACACTCTATTGGTGGCCTGGCATGAAACGTGAAATTGCTCAATACGTTTCTGAATGCGACGTTTGTCAACGTGTCAAGGCAGTCCATCAGAAAACAGCCGGTCTTCTCCAACCTCTCAAAATCCCTGAGTGGAAATGGGACATGATTGAAATGGACTTCGTTACTGGGTTTCCTAAGTCCAAGAAGGGCAACGATGCAATCTTCGTTGTCATTGATCGTCTCACCAAGGTTGCTCACTTCTTTGCTGTAAAAGAGACTATCTCAGCTAGCCAGTTAGCAGAACTCTACACAACAAAGATTGTTCCTCTTCATGGTGTTCCTTTGGAAATAAGCTCAGACCGTGGAAGTATCTTCACTTCTCATTTCTGGAAGAGTTTCCAAGATGCTTTGGGAACTAAACTTCTGTTCAGCACAGCTTACCACCCTCAGTCTCAAGGGCAAGTCGAAAGAGTCAATCAGATTCTCGAGGATATGCTTAGAGCATGTGGTCTATCGTTTGGCATGAAATGGGAGGATTGTCTTCCATATGCTGAATTCTCCTACAACAACAGCTACCAGGCAAGCCTAGGCATGGCACCATTTGAGGCACTGTATGGTCGCAGATGCAGGAGTCCAATCAATTGGTCTGGAGTTGGTGAACGTTCACTCTTAGGTCCTGACATTGTGAAAGAGGCCAAAGAGAAAGTTCGCATCATTCGTGACAATCTCAAGATTGCTCAATCTCGTCAGAAGAGTTACTATGACAGCAAGCACCGGGACATGGTCTATGCACCTGGTGACAAAGCATATCTCCGTGTAACTCCCTTCAGAGGCACTCATCGTTTTGGAGTGAAAGGAAAATTGGCACCAAGGTACATTGGTCCTTTCAACATCCTGTCAAGACGTGCAGAAAATGCCTATCGTCTCGAGCTCCCAGAAAAACTATCCCAAGTGCACGATGTGTTCCACGTGTCACAGCTCAAGAAGTGCTTCAAGGATCCTGATCGTGCAGTTGATCATGATGATATTGAACTGCAGGATGATCTCTCCTATGAGGAGAACCCTATCCAAATTCTTGATGAGACCGTTCGTAAGACTCGCAACAAGAGCACCAAGTTCTTGAAAGTGCAATGGTCGCATCATTCTGATAAAGAGGCAACATGGGAGACCGAAGAGGATCTTCGCAAGAAGTATCCGGACCTTTTCACTTCTCCGTAGGAATCTCGGGGCGCGATTCCTTCAAGGGGGGGCGTTTTGTAACATCCAAGTATGAAAACCCTTAGTTGTTTTACTTGTTGTTTTTTATTTAAGCAATGCATCATATCATCATCCTCATATTTATTTTCTGTTTGCATTGTTTTCATATGAAATTCAAACTTGTTTTCAACTTCTGTTTTCACACTTGTCTGTTACAACTTTTCAAATAAAGAAGTGCAAACTTAAAACCTCTTTTGTTTTCAAGCAACTCATTATAATTCACCTTTTAAGTTGTTGCTTAAAATCAATTAACCAAATTAATCATTTATTTCCAAGGCTTTTTCCAAACTCAAAACAGTTATCAAATCATCAATCCTTTTGAATCCATGATGTTCAACTCAACTTGGTATTCTTCAAAACATTCTAAACCTTAGGGGAAACCCTATTGAAAATAACTTAACTTATTTTCTAAATATTAATTACTATGGCAATTTTCACTTAATTTGGTTCAATTTTGAAACAGCAATAAAACCTTTGAAATTTTGAAAACCAAATCTACCAAATGGTTTCTTTTCACCTAAGAAGCTTATCTAAATTTTTTTCAAATTTTTATCTACACAAAAACCTATCTATTTTATCCAAAAGCAAATCTACAAAAAAAAAACAGAAGGAGAAAAAAATAAAAAGCAGGCAACCTTCTGCGCGCGCGACAGCTAACCGAGCCCAGCCCACCTAAGCCACCTAGCGCGCGCAGCCCAGCCCCTTTCCCCGCAGCGTACCGCTTCGAGATTCGCGCTACGTTCTATTCCTTCTTCGTCTCGCGGTACGGCGGAAATCCGTGGCGCCACGGCGACCCCGACGCGACCACGGCGGCCACCAGGCGCCAGCCGCGCCTATAAAGCGCCTAGGGCACCACGGCACCACCCTAGCCCCCCTAGGTTTCCTCTCCTCGCGCCGCTGCCGCCAAATCGCTTCCACCTCGCCGTTTTCCTTCTCTGCTGCTAGCTCGCCGGAGCTTTTCCTCTGAAACCTGCCACCGCGACGGCGCCATGGCTCACCACCACCCTACCTGAGCTGCTGGATCGTTTCCCCACTTCCCCTTCTCCCTCTTGGACACCAGGGATCTCACTGGTAAGCCCTAGATCGTCGCCGCGATCTTCTTCTGTTCCGGCCACCGCGCCACCATGTTTCTGAATCCGTTGCTCGCGCCGCCGTTGCAGGGCCCTCCGTCGACAATCGGTTGCTGCATCTGCACCGTCTCTCCTTCCTCTACACAGCGGACACCAGAGGGAGCCCGGAGGAGCACCACGTCGACGGCGCCATCCTCGACCTCGCCGCAGAACCTGTCGTCACCGTACGTCACCGTCCGCCTCCGCGACGAATTGCTCCGGTGGTGAGCTCCGTCTCCGTTCCCTCCTCCCTTCTCTGCATCTGCGCATCCATCTGCAACACCCACGCAAGCAATCGCTCGAGATCAGCTGAGTATCGACGATGTTTCTCTCCGGCGAGGTGCTGTTCTGACGGCGAGCAAGTGTTTGCTCGTCAGAAACTTCAGTTAACACCTGCTGCTGAACGTTACCTTGGCTGCGCGTGTTTCCCTGTCAAATGTTCGAGCACAGCGCAGTGGTAGACGTACTCTGAACTTCGCGAGCGGGCGCGGGTTCGAGCCGCAAAACCCCACCTTTTTTTTGTGGATTTTCGTCCACAGCGAGGAGGCCCGCTGTCAGCGCCCCTCTGTGCCACGCGGCGTTGCGCAGCGCCACGTTGGCAGCTGGCCCACTGCGCAGTGGCAGAGTGTAGGGTGCTGCTGCGTAACAAATGTTTTTCGGCACAAATCAAAAATTCCAATTTCTTTTAATTAACAGATTTGAACTCACACTTTGAAATTCAATAACTTTCATTTGGTAAATCCAATGAATACAAACTTTATATGAAACTTGATCTAAATTTCCTAATCTATCCAAATATCCAACTTGTGTTCTGTTTTGAACTTTCAAATTACATTTCAAATTCAAATTTAAACCATTTCAATTGTGTTTTGCTAAATTCAATAACTAATTATTCATAAGTCCAAATCATGCAAATAAAATATGTTTTCAGTACCATTTTGAATAAGCTATTCAAATATAATTTTTGTTTTCTGTTTTGAATAATTAAAATTGCTTAAACAATTTGAATCTTGTTTAATTCAATTAAAACTTGTTTAATATTGTTTAATTCATAACTAATTAATCCAAAGTCCAATTTCAAAATGTGAAACATGTAATCCAACTAAAATTTGATAACCTTTTCAAATATCAACTTTGTTGTTTGTTTTGCACACTTCAACTTGTTGATAACAACCACTACTTGTTCAACACCATTAAGTAACAATAATTTCCACACTTGTTAAAGTTTTCTAAAATGGTTAACTACCATTCCAATTGCATTTAATTTTGTTATCTTATTGTTCCTCATCATGCATGCATCATACTAACTCACTTACACATGATGCTTATTGATAGAACAATTAATTCAACTCTAAAGCATGGGCTTCCATATGCAACCTTTGCATATGGAATCCATTTAAACTTGTGTTTCATATCACCTAGTTTAGTTTGGTGCATCTATTAACATGACATGCATCATCCCAATGTTTGTGCACATATGCCATGTATTGATTGCCCGTCTTCCTTCGTTGTTGTTTTTGCTTCTTCTCGCTTAGACGACGACGTTGGTACCGACGAGCCTTACGACACCACTACTCAGGACCTAGCCCAGTACGAGACTGAGCTGCCAGGCAAGTTATCACTCACATCAATCATCGAGTTTCTTTCCACACTTGTTGTTGATACTGTCCTTTTGTCTACTATTGCTAGCCCTATGTATCGTTGCTATTCTCCGAACCCATCACATGATTCCCTGAACCAATGATATTGCCTCACCTCCATACCTACAGCCTTTGATTGAGCCTGTTCTATCCTAGCATGCTTAGGGTTGCTTTTGCTCGAGCTCGTAGTCGGTTACTTCTTTTACTATCGTACTCTTTTATTATCGTACCGGGGCTCGAAGTTAATCAATCAATCCTGTTAATGCTACTGTTAATAATAATTTGATGATAAGGCACCGGCGGGAGGCCCTTTGAGGTTTTGAGGCCCGCTAGTGTCGACCCTAATAGGAAAAGGGTCTTGTCTACTGATCCATGATGAGCGCACTACCCGCATGTGGGAAGCGAGTATGGGCGCCCCCCTCAACTTGACTCGATTCGCATCTCGTCCAAATCGCCGTACTAGTTCGGGCTTTCCATTTGCTGCATCATATGCAGGTACGAACCCGAGGCCAGGGTGGAACTTTTGTAGTCGGCATTTAGGGCGGCGTGGTCTTCCAGTGCTATGAGGGTCCCCCTTTTCTTCGTGGGGGCTCGATTAGCCGCGCACGCACAGCACGCGGTGCTTTGGGCTTGATGCGAAGAACAGTTGGTTGTGTTGAGTGTCTCGCTTGGTGGGTTTGATTCCCATCTGGCGGGATACTCTTACGTGTACGGTTACTATGGTGCACCCCTGCAGGGATAAATCTTCTCGAGAAGCCGTGTTTTCCGCGGTTATGGACTACTTGGTGAAAGTACTGGCTAACAAGTACTCAGGACAACTTCAACTAAGGATCAATCATGTATCACCCAATGATTATTAAACTTGACTAGTAATAGGTTATTCACACAATAACTTGATTCACCTTATTACAACGGTGTGAGTTATCCTCGGATTGCTTCTTCGGATAAGGGGCGAGATCCAGGATGGGTTTGTTTGATGTTATCCTTTCAGTTGGTTGCCATTCCTCGATCTTATCTTTTCTATTAGCCGGACACCAGTAGTTATCTCTGTAGTTGGTTAGAGCAGCCCGCTGCAGCTTTGATAATACCTATCTTCTTCCGTTGATCCCAAGCATCCCGGCTTGTGTTGACGGGTAACTCCTTGATGAAGTGTGAGTCTTGCTTGCCAGTACATCAAATGTACTGACCCCGTTGGGGCTGTGGTTTACGCAGAGTACGACTACGACTACGGTTACGATGCTTCTCAGGACGGCTACTTCGTGGAGTTTGACGAGACTGCAGACGAGTAGTTGGCTGGACCCCGGGCAGGATCCAGGACCTACGTGGATGGGCTTCGTCTAGTTATTTTCTCCGGCTTCTTAAGCCATGGATTTGTCTGTACTCAGACCCCTTTGATTGCTTCCACTGTTGTAATGGATGATGTGTTGGGACATGTGTCCTCTGGATGTTTGTATTCGGTATTTCTGCCTTAGTGAAGGCCAGTTGCCCTTATTTCATTCTTTTGTGTCGTAGAGATCTGTTGTGATATCACTTGTTAAACGCCGTTGACGTACCATGTGTGTATGGTTGAAGTACGTCGACGGAAGTGCCTTCGATCTCTAGTGGATAGTTTACATCGACGATGGAATAACAGGGCTTGTGTTGTCGCGCATAAGCGCAGGCCTACCAGGAAGCTGGGACGTGGGAGCAGTTATGCCCCATAATCCAAGCATCTGCTATCCAGTTCGTACGGTGAGTATCCCCTAGAAACCTTGGGTGCGACAAAGTTGCCTACCAATCTTATGTCGTAGCCGTTTCCGGGGACTTTCGGTCCAGAACATTGTTCCCTTCCACCTACGATGCCTGGAATACAACAGAGATGAGAATGTAAGCCACACTTGGCAATGTGGGCCCACACAAAATGCTTGAACCCCATTGCAGGACTTGTATGGTGCCGTCGTTGCGCTGGGTGGCGTCGAAGCACCGGACGTTAACCGGGACGATTCTCGCCGCTTCTCGCTCTTGCATGCCAGCCTCGACACCTGGGGCATCCTTACAACCCACTCCAAGCAACTCACTCCACATGCAACACTGCACCTTGTTACCCCTGCCCATGAGTGGGCGATGCGTGATCTGGTTTTATATTGCCTTCGAAAGCAGAAGGAACGGCCGAAAACGGGGATTTCCTTGGCCACCTTGTTGTTTCCCATGCCCAAAGTCGAAATCATGATGCATTCCAAGAACCTCTCTTCATTTCAGCAACATTGCACGTGCGGGATCTCAAAAAGCCGCTTCCATTCTCAAGTTGCCTACCAATCTTATGTCGTAGCCGTTTCCGGGGACTTTCGGTCCAGAACATTGTTCCCTTCCACCTACGATGCCTGGAATACAGCAGAGATGAGAATGTAAGCCACACTTGGCAATGTGGGCCCACACAAAATGCTTGAACCCCATTGCAGGACTTGTATGGTGCCGCCGTTGCGCTGGGTGGCGTCGAAGCACCGGACGTTAACCCGGACGATTCTCGCCGCTTCTCGCTCTTGCATGCCAGCCTCGGCACCTGGGGCATCCTTACAACCCACTCCAAGCAACTCACTCCACATGCAACACTGCACCTTGTTACCCTTGCCCATGAGTGGGCGATGCGTGATCTGGTTTTATATTGCCTTCGAAAGCGGAAGGAACGGCCGAAAACGGGGATTTCCTTGGCCAACTTGTTGTTTCCCATGCCCAAAGTCGAAAGGGATAATTAACAAGGTGCCTCAGTTGGCACCACGACCTCAGTTTTACCCCTAGCGCCGAATCGAACTCAGTTTTGCCCCTAGTCAGTGCGCAAGGACTCCTTTCGCTGCTCCCACCGTTACTTTCGGCCCCCCGTTAGGATCCTGACCTATGGGACCCATCATAGAACCGTTGGCGCGGCCTATGGGCCCCAGCTGTTGAGCGTTGGCGCTGCATGTGGGCCCCACCTGTTGACGGTTGGCGCTGCATGTGGGCCCCACCTGTTGACCGTTCCTTGCGGCCCAATGTCACATGAGGCCCAATGTCAACATGTAGACATTATCCATTTATATTTATTAATCACTACATGCAGACTACGCATTATCCATTTATTAAACCATCAAATTATTCGTATTAATAATATAAAATATATACTGTGCTCAACTCAAATTTTTATGTTATCTTAGAAAACATAATGCAGCACATCTCTTATATATAAATTTTGTTTATAATGTGCAGATTTTAAAGCGATGATTAGAAAGGAAAAAACTTCTAAACAGTGGGTACATTTGGACAAATATAAGAACATAACTTTATATATAGGGCTTATATATAATTAAACATACTTAAGAGAGGATAATTGGCCCCACTTTACATATATTCAGTGGGGCCCGAGAAACATTACATTTAACTAAAAAAAATGCTAGCCCTAACTGCTCCCGCTCTGCATGCGGGAGCCCTTCCCGCCCTCCGGCGCCGCCCTACTTCCGCGGCCACTCCGCCGTCTGGATCTCCATCTCCTGCTTGATGCGGGCGCGGTTGTTCTCGGCCCGCATCCTCTCCTCCTGCGCCTCAATGGACCGCTTGATGCTGGCCCGGAAAGGCTTCGCTGCCTTCTTCGCCTCCTTCTTCTCCTACGCCTTCAACTCCTTCGCCTCCAGCCGTTCCAGTCTCTTGAGGCGGCGGTTCGTCTTGGGGGAGATGTCCGACGTCTTGGTGGTGGTGGAAGGGACGGGGCGGTGGACGAAGGGCGGCGTCGGCGATCGCTCCCGTTTGGGAGAGTCGTCGACGGGAAGCACGATGGGCAGGACGTCCTCCGCCTCGGGCCACTCGGGCTCGTACCAAGGGCGAGCCTTGGGGTGGTTGTCCTCGTCGGAGACTGACTCCAAGCTTGAAGGGAGTGAGTACGAAGACATTGTTAGGGCTTGAAGGGAGAGAGAGGCAAATGGCTGGAGAGGGATGAGAATATGGAGGACGAGTGAAGGACTATTTAAAGACACGATTAGACGCGTGAATTTATTTGGGTAGATGAAGCAAACTGTGTGAACACATTGGATAATGAAGTGTAGAAGAGTCGTGCATGGTCAAAGCGGTGTAGAACAGGCATAGGCGTAGGCGTAGGCCGGACAGCTAGTGACACGGAGTACGAGCGCGTGTGCATTCGTCAGTCGAAGTGATTCGACGTTGCATGCTTGTATTAAAGAAGAAAAGAAAGTCCAAAGTCTCCTCGCTAGCTGCATATGCATTGATGCGTACGTATCTTGTGAAAACTAGGCGTGGAGGGCTGCGTCGCTGCAAATGCGACGCGACTCGTACGTGTTTCTGAAACCAGGCGTGGAGGGCTGCGTCGCTGCAAATGCGACGTGACTCGTGTTTCTGAAACAAGGCGTGCAGGGCTGCTGCAAATGCGACGCGACGTTAACTATTTTCTTCTTCTGCATCGGACGGATGCGCTCGCAGCCACAGCGATCCGCTAGAAGTTCGTTCTGCGCTCTGATTGGTTGGTACGTTGGCCACAGGGATCGATGGTTCTACATATGATTTCTTTGCTGTTAAGTATTATAAACCATGTTATTTAAATAAAAAAATATAATGAAACTTCAGATTTACTACAGCGATGATTTTTATCAGTTTTACATATGATTTTTCTATTAAACCATGTTATTTAAATAAAAAATAAAAAATAGAAGAATTATTCAAAACATAATGAAACTTCAGATTTACACTATACATGTAGAATAGATGTCTAGGAAATTCATTTGGTTGATTTAGAAAATATGCCAAAAAATGTTGAAGCACAAATGGGGGTATTTACCCTAGCTTCGGACCTCATTTGAAGCACATTTCTCACGAGAATTGAGCGATGGTTGCAAATGAGCATAAATAATTCAAAAAAATTCAAAATGACATGAATCCAACGCACAATGTTGTTATATGTGATATAGTCGATTTTTTCATGAAATTTCAAACGGGGGTGTCTACCCTTGTCGTGGGATAATCACGGCAGACGTTACCGGGGGTAACGGATTTTGGGGCAAGACGACACAGGCGTTTGGGAGAGGGTTTAGCTCAGAGGAAAACATGATGGAACTCGATCTGGTAGCCGGCAATCAAGTCGCCGAGTCTCCGATCTCAAGATATTAACTCAACTCTCGTGTTACACTAGATACTCGATACCAAACGATATTGCTAGGGTTCTTAGATTTCTCTCAAGTAAACCTTGGGGTCGGTTTATAAAGCACCCGTACCCCCTGGCTTACCCTCCAAGACGCACCCTGAATCCTACCCGGACACCGCATACAAACCCTAACTTTCCTTTACCGTAACCCACAATCCGGGTTACGAGGCCTACAAACTTGGGCCTTCCAGAAGTTTCTTTATCCTTAGCCGGATCCTGCGCAGCGTCCTTTGGGCCGGGTTACACCTTGGAGTTTGCCTACCGGGTTATTACCCCTCCATCAGTAGTCCCCAGAATAGCTTGGGCTTCACGGATCCGCCCCTGAAGCGCCTGCTATTCCCTGAAAAAATATCAAACGCACAAGTGTATGGAGGCCGGGTTAAGGTGCTTTGATAAATAGCTAGGCTTAACTCCATGGTGGCCATATAATAACCCGGCTTTTCTCCAAGCACTTAGCTTTTCAGGTCTAAGCCCTGATAAAAAATGTCAAGATCCTGTACTTTACTCGATAATTGATCTTGGTATTATGAAGAATATCTCCTTCCAATTTCTGTCCGGATACCTCGTCCAATATTTAAAGCGTATCTCGCAAAACTTAAACAGATAGCCGTTACTCCGTAACTTCCGGCTCCCACCCGTTGAACTGGGCTTATCCACTCACGCTATTATAAATTGGCTCTTAGAGGTAACCCTAACCCCAACAGCTCATTTCCCCCCATTCTTCTTCCTCAGTGCTCTAGCTCACATAGCGCCACCACGGAAGCCTCGCGTGCATCACCGGAGCCCATCTGCCGTCGGCTACGCTCCGCCACGGTGCGCTCCGCACCGCCGCCCAGATCCGCCGCCGGACCCCCGACTTGCCCGCCGGGAATCGCAAAGGGGCACCAGGCTTGTGCCATTTGCCTCCGTCGAGCTTCGCTACAATCCCCTCCAGTAAGCCTCTCTCATCCATTAACTAGCCTCCGCAATTTCTTGATTTTCTCCAGATTAGATCTAAGTCAACTCGCCGGTCCTTTTCCTGGTCACGCCGAATTAAGTTGCTCGTATTCATTCTAGCTCATCCAATGAATTGGATATAGACTTTATTTCACTTTCCTACCACCCATAGTCATTAGTTTTACCACAAATTTAGAAACGGAGTCTCCAATCTGGGCTCGGGCCGTCCAAATTTTCCGCCCTTGTTTCCGTTACCCGGAAAATCTTCCCTTTTCCGGTTCCTTTTATTCGCAATAGGTACCTGTGCAACCATTTGTCGCCCTCAAAGGCTCTCTCAATGCATAGGCCTCCATAACTTTTATTATGATGCTCGATACCCGGATAGCTTGAACTTCACTCTGCAGATTGATACCCGGATAGTATGTAACTCCCCTGTTATCTCGGTATCACTCGCCAATACTCAGACAACTCATGGCTTCCGAGTCTGATTCCTTCTATCCTTATACCTCGTGCTTTGCAGGTCAATCACATGGCTCCCAAGAAGCAGGGGAAAACACCGGCCAAGGCCAAGACCACCAACTCCATATCCGCCAATTGGGCGTGATCCACAGTTATGAAGGCCAAGTTAGAAGAACTGGCCGAATTAGGGGTTCTACCCCCTCAAAAGGAAATCCACTGGAGGGTGCCGGGCAACGAGACCCGGCCTACCCCGGCGAAAGATGAGGTAATATGTTTTGTAGAACACGTGACCCGGGGCTTCCGTCCTCCGGGTCACCCTTTCTTCCGTGATATTCTGAGCCATTATGGCCTTCGCATTTTCGACATAGGGCCTAATTCCGTGTTAAATATCTCCCACTTCATCGTTCTCTCCGAGTCATACTTGTGCACTCCGCCAAGTTTGGCTCTTTTTGTCGAGCTTTTCCAGTGCAAACCGTGCCGCGAAAGCGGTGACGGGGCACTTCTCGCTTGCGGCGGGGTTTCTATCCAGCGCTGCAAGAATTCTCTGATGCCACCCCTCACTCTCAACTCCCACGTCAAACACTGGCAACTCTCGTATTTCTATTGCCGAGACACCTCCCCACCCGGCCAAAAGAAACTGCCGGGTTACTCGGAGGGCCTTCTCGATATCTCCGAGTCTTTCAACGCCTTTGCCCCTGACTCGGACAGGGAGGCCATCCGGCCTTTACTAGCCAAAATCTCTGTTCTGTCGGCCCAAGGTCTCATTGGGCTTAACCTGGTGAAAACTTGGGTCGATTTCCGGATCCAACCCAACTCCATCCGCACTAAGTTAATGTGCGAGTATTCAGGGCACGCTACGGACTCGCTCCGGTACTCCACCCACAGCTTTGCAGCCGGAGATACCAACAAAACTATCAAGAGCTTCTTGACAGAGAAGCTGGAGGTAATCCGGAACATAACCGGGTTAGAGCCCTTCACTCGTGAGAACCCAGCCCCCAAGGTAAAAACTCGGTTTTCATACTCTTGCTTTCACACCTTCCACTCGATATGACTAATAACCCTTATTCTTATACCTTCTTCTCAGGCTGATGATCCCTTTTGGAAGATTGAAACTCCTCCTAACTCCGAAAATCCAGAGGAGCAAGAGGAGGGCACTAACTCGGATGAAGGTACGTTTCGAACTTCACTTAATTCCTTTGAGTTCATCGTGTCCCGTTCTTCATTTTCCAACTGTGACCTTGATAACTTCCAGAGCCAGAGGACAAGGACGAAGAAGAAGAAACTGACGGCAAAGTAGAATCCGCCAGTGATGAGGAGGAAGTGGAGCCGACAGTCAAAGTCGGATCTAAGAGAAAACCCCGAGGGGTCGTCCTTCAGGTTTCATATCGCCTCCTTGCATTCAATTCGTATTCCTTTGATGATATACATGAGCTAATTTGACGTTATTCCACTGGCCATATTTGAAGGAGTCGCCCATGACCAAGTGCAGAGCGACTCGAAATTACCCGGGTGATGACGCTCTTAACCCGGGTATTTCATTGTCTCCGACTCGGCGTGCTGGTATTTACCTTATCCTTTCTCGGACGAAACAATCTTCCTGAACCATTCCCTTACAAAATCTCGCTTGATACCTTTCAGTTTCGCCCGGGTCCAGCAGCGAATTCCCTTCGGACTTTGCAGTGAATCTCGGGTAAAGTTACTTTCCTAACGTTCTATCACATTTTCATAACCCTTTCCTGATTGTACACTAACTGCTCACTCATACTGTCTATAGGGCCACGGTCATTATTAGCGACAAAGAGGATACGGAGACCGATGACCCGGGTAAGGGGACCCCGACTGATAATACGGCAGCCGCAACCGTCGACGAAGGACAAGTGTCACCAATGAACCCGGCCAGTCAAGGAGCCGGGTATCCGATAGCCTCGCATGCAAGCGAGAAGGAAAAAGCTGCAACTTTTGGTGCGGGGGGGGGGGGGGGGGAGTACCAGATTCCAACATTCGGATGACCCGGAGGCCGTCTCCCGCCAAGAAGAAAACTCCTTCTCCGAGTTTCCGAGGACCCGGATCTTCTAACACGGGTAATGATACTTTTGACCAGCTGATGAGCACTCTTCTCACTATGAAGACCTCAGAGAGCAACATTCTAGAGCGCATGGCCGCAGAGCACCAGGTAATAACACTTGATATCTCGCAGTATACGTTTAGTCCCCAAGTTCCGAGCATAACTTTGTTGAAGTTATGCTTGGTACTTTATTCAATAGTCGGCTTGCCATGATACCCGAGTGATACTTGTGCTCCTTGTTCTTTACAGGCACAGATGACACGGTCTGATGAAGTTTTGCTCAAGACCGAACAACTTCTTCTTGCCGAGGTAAAGCGTAGAGAAACCCTTGAGGATGACGTGGAAACCTTGAAGAAGGATGTTTCTAAATACAAGAAGAAGTACAATACTGCTCAAACCGCACTGAAGAAATTATCGGACCAGGTTACCGATACCTATCGCATCTTGCTTAGTAAGTTTTTGCTGCCGACTGACTTCATGCCTTTACTTTATTACATGATACTCGGGATTACTGATACGTTATTCCTTTGTTTCAACTGCAGGTGCTAACCTTGCGGCCCCAGAAGAGAATGCCATTACAAAGGCTAAAACTTTAAAGACTGTGCTCCGGACTTTCTTTGCCGGCACAAAGTTTATACTAGACGCCGTGAAGTGGCCTACTGAAGTATATCCGGGTGAAGAAAATCTTATCCAAGCCTGCTCCACCGTGCCTGCCTGGATTGAAATCTGGAAACGCTCGGCATGCCGGATTGGTATGACCCGGGCTTTTACCCTGGCTAAGGCTTATTTTTCGAAGCTTGATCCGGCAAAGGTAATCTCCGGGTTTCCAGAATTCAAAGCGGATGGCTCCAAGTTTTCACCCAAGGACTTCAAGGCCATACAGTCCGCAGTGCGTCATTCGGCCACCACTTTGGCCGATAGTATGGATCTGAACACAATTATGAGTGCGTACGATGCTGAAGGCAAGATCGTCACGGAGGACGCACCCCCGCCCTTTGATGTTTTGGAGAAATGGGCTGCTGACTCGGCCAGGAAGAGGGAAGAAACTGCGAAGAGAGAGGCCGAGTTAGGATCAGAGCCAACCACCTCTACACCAGCTGTTCTTCCGCCTGTCCGTCCTGTCGCGAAGAATCCGGGTGATGATGCCGGGATGGCTAGAGAACAAGTCCAGGAGCAAGACCCGGAGGGCAAGGGCAAAGATGTGGACCCTACTCAGGAAGCTGAATAGGCAAATGCCATCAAAATGCTTCGATCATCTGATGCTTTTATTCCAAACAAGTATTCTTTTGACGGTGCGCCTGTGCACCCTTGATACTGGTGTCGCAATTTGTAACGCACTTTAATTCTGTGATACACTTCGTGCCTTTCTAGGCCTTTTGATGAACTTGATACTTGTCTATTTTTGAACTTATTCTTGATATCCGACTTTCTTTTCATCTCTTTTTATTCCCCTCTTTATTTCCGAGTATCGTGAGTTTTGACAGGTGGACTTTTCTTTAAGTCCCCAAGTCCCCACGACTCGGACATTGGGGTCTTTCGAGCTTAGCGACGAAACAACTTGACTCTGTTTCGAAACCCACAGTCCCCAAGGCCCGAATTTCCGAGTCTGTGGTGTGTGGTCTTTTCGAAGAGAACAAACTTGTTGTTGCTAAGCCGAAACCCGGAATTGTTTCATATAGATAATGAAGTTACGCTTGATAAACGTTGAGTTTCCAGCTATTAGCCTTGTACTCTGCATAACTTGTGGTTTAGATGACCCTTTTGACTATCTTGTACTGTAAGCCGGCTTTCGCGTGGATACCATGTTGTTACATCTATACGAAAACAGGGTCAGACAAGTCCCATTGGGCTTCATGGCTGATTGTAATCGTAAGCGAGCAAATCATGCCACTTTAGTGCGAGTCACATCGAGCTTAAGTAAGAAAAGTCAAGAAAATTTGGCTCCTTTGTCCGGTTATAAGATTGCAGCCGTACTCGTTTGCGAGTAATCGGCCCTTATAACTCATAGGCATCAAGCCCGGGTCTTTGGGTTTGTGGCTGTGCTATTCAAGCAATCAGCCCCCGAGACCTATATATATTCAACATACTTAATGATACTGATGTATTGATAGCAATGGATACTACTCACCTGTAACCGAAGTAAAGATCGTAACAAAATAGGACTTGATAACCATCTCTTTATTGATACGAGAAAGTTTGGATCAGCAGGCCGCCTCATTAAAAACCTTCCAGTCCCCTTAGGTACCCTGGGTAGGAAAAGAGCGCGTCTGAAACCTGCTGCCCGTTACATTGTTTAGTTCTTCTTGGGAACCGGTCCCGGGCTGGCGCGACCGATACACATTCTCCATTTGTTGGACTTTTTCATGATAAGTACCGGGTTTACCAGCCAACCCGGGTGAGGTGTTTCCATAACGCGTCTGGCTGTGAGAGGCCGTGCAGTTTCTTCTCCTATACCAGATTGTTTGGAGGAACCATGCTTGACAAAAGCCACCATCTTAGCATCTTGTGCTGCCTTGAACTTCGCTCTTTCGCCTTCAGTGCTCGGCCTTTTTGATGTGGTTCTGTCCTCCGGGTCAGCTTGAGACCGGTAATGCTTGAGTTCCTCTTTTCTACAGGCTTGCTCGGCCATTGCTGCGTCTCCTTCATCGCATTCAGCTGCTATATCTCGATTTCCATGTATGGTAATGGTCTGCTTAGGACCCGGGATTTTTAGCTGTAAATACACGTAACACGGCTTGGCCATGAATTTAGCATAAGCCGGCCTTCCGAATAGCGCGTGATAAGGACTACGCAACTTGACCCCCTCAAAAGTGAGCCACTCAACTCGATAGTTATCCTTTGATTCCCCAAAAGCTACCTCCAATGCGATTTTTCCCTCGGGGCACGCTGAATGACCCGGCACTATCCCATGGAAAATTGTTGAACTTTTTTGTAGCTGAGATTCCTTGAGGCCCATGCGTAAGAAGGTTTCCCAATACAGTATATTGATGCTACTTCCACCGTCCATCAAAACCTTTTTCAGCTCATACCCATTGACCTGCGGTGCGACTACTAATGCTAAGACTCCCGGGTGGTCTATTCTTTCCGGGTGATCCCTTCTGCTCCATGTTACGTCCTGTTCTGACCATCTCAGGTATCTCAGGACAGCCGAAGAGACTGAGTTGACCGCTTGCTTCAGTATCTTTTTGTCCTTGTTAGAACCTCCTGTGGTATGCACGTGATATTGACCCAACTGTTTGGGGTTGGCCTGGAAACCTCCTGCTCCCCCTTGGTTATTACCTTGATTTCCAGCTGCCGGGTTACCGGCTGGGGGTGGGCCGCTGCCCGGGTTTCCACCTGGACCCGGTCCTCCTCCCCGACCTGCACCTCGCATGGCTCTGTTCACTTCCTCATTCTTCCATCTCTGTAGGTCGGCGCACTGCTCCAAGGAGTGGTTAGCTGGCCTACCGTTCCTGCTGTGCTTCGGGCATGCCATTCTGAATATGTCCCAATTATTACTTGGCCTTGGTGGCCCTTGATAGTTTCCTCCATTGTGATTTCCAGTATTGAAGTTTCCTTCTGCCCTGGGTCTGGAAGATTCGGTTTCAGTATTGGCGACAATCTCGGAGCCTCCTTCGAACGGGCGCTTGTTCTGGCTGTTGCTACCCGGCGCTGATCCGTTGCCGGTTCTTCCGTTATTACTTGTGTTTGCTTTTGCTTTTTTATCGTCAGTTTCCCCTTCCGTAGTGTCCGTTGCGGCATGTTTGTTGCATGCATCCATCAATTCTCCCATTGTAACCTCCGAAGCATTCCGACTAGATTTGATGCGAGTTAACTTTTGTACTAAAGGTGTGTATTTGCAGGTTTTTGTCATAGCTTGCAGCACATCCTTGGGCTGAATATCCGTAGATGAATGAAGAATTTCCATAACCCGGCGCACCCAGCTGCGCGCCGATTCTCCCTTCTTCTGAACACATCGCTCTAGGTCATCAATAGTGAATAACTTTCTACACGTCCCATGAAAGTGCTTGATAAACGCAGTTTTCAATTCTTCCCATGACTTAATAGATCCTTCCGGTAGATTGGCGAACCATAACTTTGCTGCTCCCTCTGACATCATTAGATACATGAATTTGGCTTGAAGATTCTCGGACGCATTGCGAATCGACATGGCCATCTCATAACTGCTCAACCATGTTTCCGGATCCATGGTTGGCTAGTAATTTACTACTTTACCCGGTTCTTTGAACTTTTCCGGGTAAGGCTCAGCCCTGATGCTATCCGAAAGACACTTAGGTCCTGCAAGAATGGTCGAAGCTGGTCTTACTCGGGAAACGTGTGATCCTGCAGGGGGTACAGCTGGACGCGGTACTGCTGGTATCCCATGTACCGCAGACCCGGCCACGGCTCTCCTGGCTCTGGAACTGTCCATGATGGCCTGTGCTGCTGATGCTGCTGCTACTGCCTGAATGTGTGGAGGAGGCGGCATTTGCTGCTGCTCTTCCCTCCATCGTGCCGAACTTGTTTGGATGTTTCCAGCGTTACCTTGCTGTTGGCTGACATATGGTGTCCCATGCATTCCACTTCTGTGATCCGGGTAATTAACCTGTTGCGCCACCGCGGCGCCGCATATCTATCGCCCGCCGGGTCTCCTCTGCGTGGGGTGACTCTCCCACGGGGATTTGATTTAGTGCAAGCGTTGCCGCGTACACGTTGTCCATGAGATTGTTGTAATGACCCGCTGGTGTGCGAAAATGCGATGGTGGTGGTGGTGGTGGCGGTGGTACAGTATTGCCGGCAGTCACTCCAGTCTGTGGTGCGGGTAACCCGGCCTGCGTGTCTACCGTTTGCACTCCTCCGGTTGTCGGCTGAGGGGCGGTTCCTTGATTTGCCGCTGGAATCGGCTGATCCTGAGGCGTGATAAATAGTGCGGCCGGGTTTATGACTCCTCCCAATGCTGGTAATCTAGTTTGGTGCCTTTGATGTATTCTAGTCGTTTCCTCTCGGAGCCGGGTTTCCAGTGCATCCAGCTCGCGTTGTCGTGTGGCCATCCCTTGTCTTTCTGCTTCTACTTGCCTCCTCTGCTGCTCCAATGCACGACGGGCTACGTCCAAATCCCTAACACGTTCCGCCGCGTTCTCTGGAGTGATAACTGTGGCAAAAACCGTCGGATCTAGGATCAGATTGTTGTCGAACAAGGCCGGATGTTGTGGATTGGAAGGACCCGCTCCTGGTGTCCGGTTTGCTAGGAATCCGAACGTGTTCGCATGTAACTCGTTTTCTGGCGCTTGACTGGTAACCGATGCCGACTCTCCGTCAACCTGGGCCAAAACCGTGTTTCCGTTAGCCGGCCCCTGCTGCAGGGTCAATGCTTGTGTTGACCCGGCTGCGGCCGCGGTTACGGTCTCTTGGTTGAGATTGGTCGCGGGAGCCGTGTAGACCGCAACTCGGCGTATGATGCTTGGCGCGAATTCATGTTGTTCCCCTTCGCTGTTATTCTCCTCATACCGGTTCTCCAGCAGATCCAGGATGGACTCGGTATCATCCTCTCTTTCGACCCGGTCGCGCGGGGTCCATGCCGGTTCCTCCGGCTGTTCCCACTTCGCGATGGGTTCTTCTGTCGGATATGTCGTTCCAACTGATTCTTCTTCATCTGATTGGATATAAGTGGCCTCCCCTGACACAGAATCAGATCCAAAATTGTCAGGGATCGAACCGGAAGTGCATACCATACCGATGAAGACGCTGATCCGGCCGATTGTCACGACGGATCCGGATTCGAGGTGATCCGACTCTGGCCCCCAGCCGGAATCGTCCACCATCTTCTCCCCTTCGTGGTCGATGTAGATCTCGCCGACGACAAGATTCTCCATGTTCTTCCGAGCTTCTCCCGTGATGTAAACACCTTTGGACGAAGGCCCCACGGTGGGCGCCAACTGTCGTGGGATAATCACGGCAGACGTTACCGGGGGTAACGGATCTTGGGGCAAGATGACACAGGCGTTTGGGAGAGGGTTTAGCTCAGAGGAAAACATGATGGAACTCGATCTGGTAGCCGGCAATCAAGTCGCCGAGTCTCCGATCTCAAGATATTAACTCAACTCTCGTGTTACACTAGATACTCGATACCAAACGATATTGCTAGGGTTCTTAGATTTCTCTCAAGTAAACCTTGGGGTCGGTTTATAAAGCACCCGTACCCCCTGGCTTACCCTCCAAGACGCACCCTGAATCCTACCCGGACACCGCATACAAACCCTAACTTTCCTTTACCGTAACCCACAATCCGGGTTACGAGGCCTACAAACTTGGGCCTTCCAGAAGTTTCTTTATCCTTAGCCGGATCCTGCGCAGCGTCCTTTGGGCCGGGTTACACCTTGGAGTTTGCCTACCGGGTTATTACCCCTCCATCAACCATAGCTTCAGACCTCATTTGGAGCACATTTCTCATGAGAATAGAGCGATGGTTTCAAATGAGTTTAAATAATTCAAAAAATATCAAATTGACATGAATCCAACGCACAATGCTGTTATATGTGATTTACCCTAGCTTCAGACCTCATTTGAAGCACATTTGCCCAAAATTTTGGAATGACTTAGTTCAACATGCATCATACAACATTATTCAAACATTCTTTTCGCTTTTAATCTACATTCTGGCTCGTGAGTGCGTTCAGAAATACTCAAAATTAATTAAAAAACGCGAACTCATTGAAATAGGCTCATATTCATAGATTCGACGATAGTTTTACAGAAAGCTAGATGGCATGATGCATGCCAGCCTCGACACCTGGGGCATCCTTACAACCCACTCCAAGCAACTCACTCCACATGCAACACTGCACCTTGTTACCCCTGCCCATGAGTGGGCGATGCGTGATCTGGTTTTATATTGCCTTCGAAAGCGGAAGGAACGGCCGAAAACGGGGATTTCCTTGGCCAACTTGTTGTTTCCCATGCCCAAAGTCGAAATCATGATGCATTCCAAGAACCTCGCTTCATTTCAGCAACATTGCACGTGTGGGATCTCAAAAAGCCGCTTCCATTCTCAA
Organism: Alopecurus myosuroides; assembly: GCA_028641055.1. Lineage (NCBI taxonomy): Eukaryota > Viridiplantae > Streptophyta > Magnoliopsida > Poales > Poaceae > Alopecurus > Alopecurus myosuroides. The sequence continues at coordinate 412,190,940 of CM054060.1, read as the reverse complement.
GTTGCCTACCAATCTTATGTCGTAGCCGTTTCCGGGGGCTTTCGGTCCAGAACATTGTTCCCTTCCACCTACGATGCCTGGAATATAGCAGAGATGAGAATGTAAGCCACACTTGGCAATGTGGGCCCACACAAAATGCTTGAACCCCATTGCAGGACTTGTATGGTGCCGTCGTTGCGCTGGGTGGCGTCGAAGCACCGGACGTTAACCGGGACGATTCTCGCCGCTTCTCGCTCTTGCATGCCAGCCTCGACACCTGGGGCATCCTTACAACCCACTCCAAGCAACTCACTCCACATGCAACACTGCACCTTGTTACCCCTGCCCATGAGTGGGCGATGCGTGATCTGGTTTATATTGCCTTCGAAAGCGGAAGAAACGGCCGAAAACGGGGATTTCCTTGGCCAACTTGTTGTTTCCCATGCCCAAAGTCGAAATCATGATGCATTCCAAGAACCTCGCTTCATTTCAGCAACATTGCACGTGTGGGATCTCTAAAAGCCGCTTCCATTCTCAAGTTGCCTACCAATCTTATGTCGTATCCGTTTCCGGGGGCTTTCGGTCCAGAACATTGTTCCCTTCCACCTACGATGCCTGGAATACAACAGAGATGAGAATGTAAGCCACACTTGGCAATGTGGGCCCACACAAAATGCTTGAACCCCATTCCAGGACTTGTATGGTGCCGTCGTTGCGCTGGGTGGCGTCGAAGCACCGGACGTTAACCGGGACGATTCTCGCCGCTTCTCGCTCTTGCATGCCAGCCTCGACACCTGGGGCATCCTTACAACCCACTCCAAGAAACTCACTCCACATGCAACACTGCACCTTGTTACCCCTGCCCATGAGTGGGCGATGCGTGATCTGGTTTTATATTGCCTTTGAAAGCGGAAGGAACGGCCGAAAACGGGGATTTCCTTGGCCAACTTGTTGTTTCCCATGCCCAAAGTCGAAATCATGATGCATTCCAAGAACCTCGCTTCATTTCAGCAACATTGCACGTGTGGGATCTCAAAAAGCCGCTTCCATTCTCAAGTTGCCTACCAATCTTATGTCGTAGCCGTTTCCGGGGGCTTTCGGTCCAGAACATTGTTCCCTTCCACCTACGATGCCTGGAATATAGCAGAGATGAGAATGTAAGCCACACTTGGCAATGTGGGCCCACACAAAATGCTTGAACCCCATTGCAGGACTTGTATGGTGCCGTCGTTGCGCTGGGTGGCGTCGAAGCACCGGACGTTAACCGGGACGATTCTCGCCGCTTCTCGCTCTTGCATGCCAGCCTCGACACCTGGGGCATCCTTACAACCCACTCCAAGCAACTCACACCACATGCAACACTGCACCTTGTTACCCCTGCCCATGAGTGGGCGATGCGTGATCTGGTTTTATATTGCCTTCGAAAGCGGAAGGAACGACCGAAAACGGGGATTTCCTTGGCCAACTTGTTGTTTCCCATGACCAAAGTCAAAATCATGATTCATTCCAAGAACCTCGCTTCATTTCAGCAACATTGCACGTGTGGGATCTCTAAAAGCCGCTTCCATTCTCTAGTTGCCTACCAATCTTATGTCGTAGCCGTTTCCGGGGGCTTTCGGTCCAGAACAGTGTTCCCTTCCACCTAGGATGCCTGGAAAACAGCAGAGATGAGAATGTAAGCCACACTTGGCAATGTGGGCCCACACAAAATGCTTGAACCCCATTGCATGACTTGTATGGTGCCGTCATTGCGCTGGGTGGCGTCGAAGCACCGGACGTTAACCGGGACGATTCTCGCCGCTTCTCGCTCTTGCATGCCAGCCTCGACACCTGGGGCATCCTTACAACCCACTCAAAGCAACTCATTCCACATGCAACACTGCACCTTGTTACCCCTGCCCATGAGTGGGCGATGCGTGATCTGGTTTTATATTGCCTTCAAAAGCGGAAGGAACGGACGAAAACGGGAATTTCCTTGGCCAACTTGTTGTTTCCCATGCCCAAAGTCGAAATCATGATGCATTCCAAGAACCTCGCTTCATTTCAGCAACATTGCACGTGTGGGATCTCTAAAAGCCGCTTCCATTCTCAAGTTGCCTACCAATCTTATGTCGTAGCCGTTTCCGGGCACTTTCGGTCAAGAACAGTGTTCCCTTCCACCTAGGATGCCTGGAATACAGCAGCGATGAGAATGTAAGCCACACTTGGCAATGTGGGCCCACACAAAATGCTTGAACCCCATTGCAGGACTTGTATGGTGCCGTCGTTGCGCTGGGTGGCGTCGAAGCACCGGACGTTAACCGGGACGATTCTCGCCGCTTCTCGCTCTTGCATGCCAGCCTCGACACCTGGGGCATCCTTATAACCCACTCCAAGCAACTCACTCCACATGCAACACTGCACCTTGTTACCCCTGCCCATGAGTGGGCGATGCGTGATCTGGTTTTATATTGCCTTCGAAAGCGGAAGGAACGGCCGAAAACGGGAATTTCCTTGGCCAACTTGTTGTTTCCCATGCCCAAAGTCGAAATCATGATGCATTCCAAGAACCTCGCTTCATTTCAGCAACATTGCACGTGTGGGATCTCTAAAAGCCGCTTCCATTCTCAAGTTGCCTACCAATCTTATGTCGTAGCCGTTTCCGGGCACTTTCGGTCCAGAACAGTGTTCCCTTCCACCTAGGATGCCTGGAAAACAGCAGAGGTGAGAATGTAAGCCACACTTGGCAATGTGGGCCCACACAAAATGTTTGAACCCCATTGTAGGACTTGTATGGTGCCGTCGTTGCGCTGGGTGGCGTCGAAGCACCGGACGTTAACCGGGACGATTCTCGCCGCTTCTCGCTCTTGCATGCCAGCCTCGACACCTGGGGCATCCTTACAACCCACTCCAAGCAACTCACTCCACATGCAACACTGCACCTTGTTACCCCTGCCCATGAGTGGGCGATGCGTGATCTGGTTTTATATTGCCTTTGAAAGCGGAAGGAACGGCCAAAAACGGGGATTTCCTTGGCCAACTTGTTGTTTCCCATGCCCAAAGTCGAAATCATGATGCATTCCAAGAACCTCGCTTCATTTCAGCAACATTGCACGTGTGGGATCTCAAAAAGCCGCTTCCATTCTCAAGTTGCCTACCAATCTTATGTCGTAGACGTTTCCGGGGACTTTTGGTCCAGAACATTGTTCCCTTCCACCTACGATGCCTGGAATACAGCAGAGATGAGAATGTAAGCCACACTTGGCAATGTGGGCCCACACAAAATGCTTGAACCCCATTGCAGGACTTGTATGGTGCCGTCGTTGCGCTGGGTGGCGTCGAAGCACCGGACGTTAACCGGGACGATTCTCGCCGCTTCTCGCTCTTGCATGCCAGCCTCGACACCTGGGGCATCCTTACAACCCACTCCAAGCAACTCACTCCACATGCAACACTGCACCTTGTTACCCCTGCCCATGAGTGGGCGATGCGTGATCTGGTTTTATATTGCCTTCGAAAGCGGAAGGAACGACCGAAAACGGGGATTTCCTTGGCCAACTTGTTGTTTCCCATGACCAAAGTCAAAATCATGATTCATTCCAAGAACCTCGCTTCATTTCAGCAACATTGCACGTGTGGGATCTCTAAAAGCCGCTTCCATTCTCTAGTTGCCTACCAATCTTATGTCGTAGCCGTTTCCGGGGGCTTTCGGTCCAGAACAGTGTTCCCTTCCACCTAGGATGCCTGGAAAACAGCAGAGATGAGAATGTAAGCCACACTTGGCAATGTGGGCCCACACAAAATGCTTGAACCCCATTGCATGACTTGTATGGTGCCGTCATTGCGCTGGGTGGCGTCGAAGCACCGGACGTTAACCGGGACGATTCTCGCCGCTTCTCGCTCTTGCATGCCAGCCTCGACACCTGGGGCATCCTTACAACCCACTCAAAGCAACTCATTCCACATGCAACACTGCACCTTGTTACCCCTGCCCATGAGTGGGCGATGCGTGATCTGGTTTTATATTGCCTTCAAAAGCGGAAGGAACGGACGAAAACGGGAATTTCCTTGGCCAACTTGTTGTTTCCCATGCCCAAAGTCGAAATCATGATGCATTCCAAGAACCTCGCTTCATTTCAGCAACATTGCACGTGTGGGATCTCTAAAAGCCGCTTCCATTCTCAAGTTGCCTACCAATCTTATGTCGTAGCCGTTTCCGGGCACTTTCGGTCAAGAACAGTGTTCCCTTCCACCTAGGATGCCTGGAATACAGCAGCGATGAGAATGTAAGCCACACTTGGCAATGTGGGCCCATACAAAATGCTTGAACCCCATTGCAGGACTTGTATGGTGCCGTCGTTGCGCTGGGTGGCGTCGAAGCACCGGACGTTAACCGGGACGATTCTCGCCGCTTCTCGCTCTTGCATGCCAGCCTCGACACCTGGGGCATCCTTATAACCCACTCCAAGCAACTCACTCCACATGCAACACTGCACCTTGTTACCCCTGCCCATGAGTGGGCGATGCGTGATCTGGTTTTATATTGCCTTCGAAAGCGGAAGGAACGGCCGAAAACGGGAATTTCCTTGGCCAACTTGTTGTTTCCCATGCCCAAAGTCGAAATCATGATGCATTCCAAGAACCTCGCTTCATTTCAGCAACATTGCACGTGTGGGATCTCTAAAAGCCGCTTCCATTCTCAAGTTGCCTACCAATCTTATGTCGTAGCCGTTTCCGGGCACTTTCGGTCCAGAACAGTGTTCCCTTCCACCTAGGATGCCTGGAAAACAGCAGAGGTGAGAATGTAAGCCACACTTGGCAATGTGGGCCCACACAAAATGTTTGAACCCCATTGTAGGACTTGTATGGTGCCGTCGTTGCGCTGGGTGGCGTCGAAGCACCAGACGTTAACCGGGACGATTCTCGCCGCTTCTCGCTCTTGCATGCCAGCCTCGACACCTGGGGCATCCTTACAACCCACTCCAAGTAACTCACTCCACATGCAACACTGCACCTTGTTACCCCTGCCCATGAGTGGGCGATGCGTGATCTGGTTTTATATTGCCTTTGAAAGCGGAAGGAACGGCCAAAAACGGGGATTTCCTTGGCCAACTTGTTGTTTCCCATGCCCAAAGTCGAAATCATGATGCATTCCAAGAACCTCGCTTCATTTCAGCAACATTGCACGTGTGGGATCTCAAAAAGCCGCTTCCATTCTCAAGTTGCCTACCAATCTTATGTCGTAGACGTTTCCGGGGACTTTTGGTCCAGAACATTGTTCCCTTCCACCTACGATGCCTGGAATACAGCAGAGATGAGAATGTAAGCCACACTTGGCAATGTGGGCCCACACAAAATGCTTGAACCCCATTGCAGGAATTGTATGGTGCCGTCGTTGCGCTGGGTGGCGTCGAAGCACCGAACGTTAAACGGGACGATTCTCGCCGCTTCTCGCTCTTGCGTGCCAGCCTCGACACCTGGGGCATCCTTACAACCCACTCCAAGCAACTCACTCCACATGCAACACTGCACCTTGTTACCCCTGCCCATGAGTGGGCGATGCGTGATCTGGTTTTATATTGCCTTCGAAAGCGGAAGAAACGGCCGAAAACGGGGATTTCCTTGGCCAACTTGTTGTTTCCCATGCCCAAAGTCGAAATCATGATGCATTCCAAGAACCTCGCTTCATTTCAGCAACATTGCACGTGTGGGATCTCAAAAAGCCGCTTCCATTCTCAAGTTGCCTACCAATCTTATGTCGTAGCCGTTTCCGGGGACTTTCGGTCCAGAACAGTGTTCCCTTCCACCTAGGATGCCTGGAATACAGCAGAGATGAGAATGTAAGCCACACTTGGCAATGTGGGCCCACACAAAATGCTTGAACCCCATTGCAGGACTTGTATGGTGCCGTCGTTGCGCTGGGTGGCGTCAAAGCACCGGACGTTAACCGGGACGATTCTCGCTGCTTCTCGCTCTTGCATGCCAGCCTCGACACCTGGGGCATCCTTACAACCCACTCCAAGCAACTCACTCCACATGCAACACTGCACCTTGTTACCCCTGCCCATGAGTGGGCGATGCGTGATCTGGTTTTCTATTGCCTTCGAAAGCGGAAGAAACGGCCGAAAACGGGGATTTCCTTGGCCAACTTGTTGTTTCCCATGCCCAAAGTCGAAATCATGATGCATTCCAAGAACCTCGCTTCATTTCAGCAACATTGCACGTGTGGGATCTCAAAAAGCCGCTTCCATTCTCAAGTTGCCTACCAATCTTATGTCGTAGCCGTTTCCGGGCACTTTCGGTCTAGAACAGTGTTCCCTTCCACCTAGGATGCCTGGAAAACAGAAGAGATGAGAATCTAAGACATTTTTGTCTTCAATTTTAGTCTTCAATTTTAGCCATTTTTGTGCAAAAAATATGGAAAAACAACTATACAAAAAGAAACCCTAGATTCACGCGTGCACATTGCGTCAGAGGGAGAGCAAAAGGGAAACTCCATAAATACACGGTTTGACGCATATCCACTTCCTTCCTTCCTCCGTCTATGCATCAACTTTTCCCCAAAAAACGCATCCTCCCCTCCACTTCCACCGCAAAACCCTCGATGGTTCCCCTGCCCTTCCCATCCGCCATGAAGAGATCACGCGAAAGCTTCGACGCCGAGGAAGGTAATGAGGTGGCGTCCGTCGTCGGCGAGCCATCTTCTGCTGTCGACCCAGCCGCGGCCAGCTCTGGTACAGTGGCTGCTGCTTCCGGCGAGGTCACGCCGGTGGAGGAGGCGCTCCGTGATGTCTCTTCGGAGATAGATCGGAAGAAGACGAAGAGCGGGGACGGAGAAGATGGCCCATCCCACGCCACCGTGCCATCTGACCTCGAGGCTGCGTACAAGGAGATTGACGAAAGCTACGACCAATCAGCTGAATACGCCATGTGGGGGGCCATCTCCGCTAAGCTGACCAACGCTCCGACCGCCGCGCCGCCCGCTGCGCCGACTGCCGCGCCGACTGAGGTAGTAGATCTATTTTTAGTGAACTTGCCATGTATTTTTGATAATGCCCTTGTATTCACAGACTGGTAGTAGATCGATTTTGCTTTGCACTATGTGGTTGTTCATGTTTGCCACTTATTTTGGTTGTGAGTTGTGACTTCTGTGAGTTGAGAGAACTAAGATAGAAACCTCTATGTGTGTGCCTAGGAAATTTATTTTGTTCTATGGTGGATTGGAGCACAACCTGATGGTACCGTGTGTGTGCCTAGGAAATTTATTTTGTTCTATGGTGGATTGGAGCACAACCTGATGGTACCGTGTGTGTGCCTAGGAAATTTATTTTGTTCTATGGTGGATTGGAGCACAACCTGATGGTATTGCATGCACGTGTGTGCCTAGGAAATTTCTTTTATTTTTTGATGGATTGGAGCACAACCTGGTATATATGCACGTGTGTGCCTAGGCAATTTTATTTCTCACCTGTTATTTACATTAGTTCAAATGCCATTGTATATCTCATCATGTAATAATTACAACTGCAACTTCATATGTAATGTTCAAATAATTGTACAGTGTGTTATCATCCTAGATTCTCCTATTTATGATGTTACAACCTATTTTGGGTTGCAATAATCTTCACATTATTTCAACTTCAATTTCATATCTCATTTTCTAATAATTGTACACTCTGTACTATGTTTTAATAAAATTCAATTAATATAGCTTGGATAATTTGATGCGCAAGATTTTAGTTACTCCCTCCGATCCATATTAATGGTCGCTAAATCGGATGTATCTAGACATATTTTAGTGCTAGATACATCCGATTTAGCGACTATTACTATGGATCGGAGGGAGTATCTGTTTTTGTTATGAAATACTGGGGCATATTACTCTATGGTTGCATGGCACATTGACATCAATGAGCACCATTCTATGTGGTAGGATCGAAAAAATTTCCTCATTGCAAGAGTTAGCGGTCTAGCATACATAGAAATTGTATTTTTGATAGTGGCCTTGTATTCAAAGAAAGAGAGAGTAGATCGATTTTGCTTTCAAATATTATTCTGTTATTTCTCAACTGTTATTTACATTAGTTCAAATGCCATTTTATATCTCATCATGTAATAATTACAACTGCAACTTCATATCTAATGTTGAAATAATTGTATAGTGTGTTATCATTCTAGATTCTCCTATTTATGGTGTTACAACCTTTTTTGGGTTGCAGTAATCTTCACATTATTTCAACTTCAATTTCATATCTCATTTTGTAATAATTGTACACTCTGTACTTTGTTTAATTAAAATTCAATGAATATAGCTTGCGTAATTTGATCCGCAAGATTTTAATTATCTGTTTTTGTTATGAAATACTGGGGCATATTACTCTATGGTTGCATGGCACATTGACATCAATTAGCATCATTCTATGTGGTAGAATCGAAATAAATTCCTCTTTGGAGAGATAGCGGTCTTGCATACATAGAAATTTTATTTTTGATAGTGGTCTTTTATTCAAAGAAAGAGGGAGTAGATAGATTTTGCTTTTTAATTTTATTGTTTTATTTCTCAAGTGTTATTTACATTAGTTCAAATGCCATTTTATATCTCATCATGTAATAATTACAACTGCAACTTCATATCTAATGTTGAAATAATTGTGTAGCGTGTTATCATCCTAGATTCTCCTATTTATGGTGTTACAACCTTTTTTGGGTTAATCTTCAAATTATTTCATCTGCAATTTCATATCTCATTTTGTAATAATTGGTCACAGTAGCTTTTAGGTTAATTAAACGTGCATGCCTACATGGATTCTAATTATCAGATTTGGTTATGATATACTAGGTTTAGTATAGGTTGTACATTTCATATCCATTTGAATTCTTCGGCAATAAATGATATAAAAGTTAAAAACGAATGAGCAACTTCAGTTTTCAGTTAACATATTGGCTTATTTCATTTTAGGAGCCGAGAGTTGAAGAAGAGTCATCTGATGGCGGACTGGCCTTGTCAGATGGTCATGGTTCTGGGGATGGAGGCTCTGGTGAAGATGATGAAGATGTTGAAGAAGTACCTCCAACATCACCAAATGTTGATGAAAAATCAGCTTGCAACGTCCATGTATCCAATCTGGTGATACTTCAGCTAAAGGAGCAAAAGGGGGTGCACACCAACTTTGTTCTTCAAGCTGTGGTAAAGCCGAACCAGCGACCATCGTCTTTCATGGTTTCGCGTGTACTCCTTAGCAAGTTGGGTACTACGAACTGGCGCATTGTCCAGTCTCACGAAGAGGGAGACTCCGCGTATCTTTACATCAAGATGCGTAGACAGGATGTGCTAAGGTGTCACGGGAAGAGGTACGAGTGGGAGGGAGAACAAGTCACCTTCCGTAAGGTGAATAGACTGATTCCACTCATACCTGATCCCATGCAAGCTGGCCCAGTTCACAAGATCTTCTAAGTTGTGCCTGTGAAGACAATGTTTCTTTTGTTTAAACTATGTGTTGCTTCCAGTACTCCTGCATGATGCACTATGTGAAACATTATGTCCTTTTTATGTTATCGTTTAGCAGAGCTTATTAATATTGTTAAAGAGTTGTTTCTTTTTTGGAGGGCACGCAATTGGCACCTGATTTTTATAGGAGATAGTGGTTTGAGTACATGAACTTGACAGTTCGTTGCGAGCAACACTATCACTTACACCACTCCACACCGGCTAGTCCGAGAACTGTCCCACAGACTCAAAAACCAAACACAAGAGAAGGCCTTTCCTAAACAAAGATCAGAGCCGCGTCGCCACAGATGCTGGTGCCTCTTAGGAATAACAAACTCCATCTTGACATCCCTAGTCGTCGAACCACCCAAAGGAGAATGGCGGCAGGACTAGTTCTGCCTCGAGGAGGGAACTACTCGAACACCGCCAGCGAGGAGAGTTGTCATTGAGTTCAAACCAGACTTCACGTAGCATAATTTGCACTACTAGTTAGATATAGCACTTGCAATATGAACAAAAGTACCAAGATTAATCCATAGCTCAAAAGTAGCATATGTACTACTCGAATAATTTTACATATACTCTAATTACAAAGAACAAAAGTAGCATATATACTACGCCGCAGCAGGTGATCTAGTGCCAAGTGTGGGTCGCCCTCGCCCTCCTTGATCTGCCTCCCTCCTCGGCCTTCTTGGCGTCACTCATGGGTTTGATCTTACGGTACAACTCTAGGGAGAGGAACCCATCAATTGCAGCATAGGTGATGTGTTCCATGTCTAGCATTTGGTTGTCCCAGTAGCTGTGCCACCGGTAATCCTTCTTCTTCATGTTTTTGTAGACGGGATCAATAAATTTTGCTGCCATGGTAGCCATTCCAACTTTCTTTTCTTTGAACACATGAAAGTATAAATCTTGGATATCCTCATAATTTTCTTTTGGAATAGAAAAATTCCAGGTTCTCGCAAACATTTTCTTGTCGTTGTTGGTGTCAACACTTGCAAATTTGACGCCGCCAAAACGAAAAAGATCAGCCAGCGTCGCAGATTGCCACCAGTCACCACTGAAGTACACAAGTAACAAGAGTTTAGAAAAGTACTACTCCCTCCGATCCGAAAAAAAGTGCGTGAGAAAACTGTTACGCATGCATGTCTGGATGAGTACTAGTTGCAGAAAATCTAGATGAGTACTAGTTGCCAAAAAAAAGAGGAAAAAAGTAGTAGTAACACCAATCACAAGAACCAGGAATAACCAAATAGCAATCACAAGAACATGGCGGCGGAGCAGATGAGTACTAGTTGCAGAAAACAAGAGGAAAAATGACTTTAACCTGGAGTGATGGTACACCAGGACGTGGCGGCGTAATGCAAGCTGAAGGACGGCGACCTTCTTCTCGATATCAACCTTGTGGGATGTGTACTCGAAATTGAGCCCCATGAACCTTTCTTCTCCGCTATCAATCCACTGCTCGTACATGTCTACGACACGCTGCACCTCGGCAGGGTCGTTGGTGTACGTGACGTCGATGCTTTCCTCGCCATGGATGGGGACCTTAATCATGCGGCAGAAATACTTCTGTTCGTCCATTCTTGGAAGAAGAAGAGAGGGGAGCGGATGGAAGAAGAAGAGACTGGAGTGCAGCGGTTGGAAGAGATGCAGTGGTGAATACGAATGGAAGTACAGGGGAGTATTAATATTAATTCTGTACGGAGCAGACTCGAAGTGGTTTCCGTGTGAAATCGATAGAAAAAAATTGGGAAGCACCTGTGCCGTGTGTGTACATAGACCTACTAAACCTACACAATGGCCAGCGCGGCCCACGATTTGTCCCATAGTACTCACTTGTTTGTGGGCCCAAACTAATAAGCCTATTTTTAATCTACTAAACATACACAATGGCCAGCGCGGCCCATGATTTGTCCCATCAAAACAGCTAGTCTACGGCCTGACCTAAGGCAGCGTGCGTGTAATCATTCTCCCACAGAAAACCGCCGACTTCACACGCCTCCCTCGCCACGTGTTCGCCGCCGCCTGCCCTTCCGCACAAGTTTGACCCAGAATTTTTAGTCTACCGGCCGGCGCACCCTCCACTTCGATCATGAAGCCAACCAAAGACGTGCCAACTTGATCTTACGCATCTTTTTGCATCTTTGATCGTGATTATCACACCAGATCTGATCGTTTTTGTCCGTTTTTTCTCGCAGTGTCCAGTTTGTTTTGACAAACTAGGGATGTGTGGCAGTGATGACATGACGACTGATTATTTCGTCATAACCCTTGTAGAGGGATTTGAGGAGAAGACGGTAAGGATTCTAATCTACTCATGTACAAATTGGATTTGGATTTTTCGTGATTATTCACATGTAATATACGTAGCATATCTACCGGTCCTAGCTAGTACTCATTGTGTCATGTGTTAATCATTGATGTAATATACGTAGCTGATCTAGCTAGCAAATTTTTTGGGACTGTGATCTCTAATAGTTATGGACGTGTCTTTTTTTATGAACTACCTACATGCAATTTCAATACTTGAAGGGTACCATTCTGAAACTATGAGTGCATGTTCAGTTATTTGCAGTACAGGACTATTGCTTCAATGTCCAATTATAGGAAAAAGTACAAATAGCTACTCTTGTAGGATATATCTACTTTTAGTAAGTCCAATTTACGACTGGCTCATAATTTAATAAAATACATGCTCTTATTTAGGTGATCCCCTGCTACATCAGACAATATTTTTTAAGAATGCATGCTGTTTTCCCTATGGAGGACAGAAATTTTCAAGCCACACTGATTACCAAGGAAGGATTCTCGTTTATAGTTGAGCTTAGCAACATCGACGGGATAACCTTTCTGAAGGGAAATTACTGGAAAGAATTTAGTAGGTTTACAAACTTGAAGTTGGTATGGAGCTTGTTTTCAAGACCGACACACAAAGAGGCCAAACTGAGGTCATAACCGGAAATGACCCAATCATCCATCCGTGTAAGTTCTTACTTAATACAAAAAGAATTATGTTGTGCACATAAACATTAATATATTACTTGGTTGCGGCATGTGTAATCCACTAATTTCAGGCGTATTACATTTTTACAGCATACTACCACATGTCCCCTGAGAGGCGTCCCATTGTTGACTCACTCTCTAGCACTGATGGGACCATGATTAACTGGAGGATGATGGAGACGGTGATCGACGCTGTTGAAAACTTGGATTACACTGTTCTATTCCACAGAGCTGGAGAGTATGAGGAAGCAGAATTGGTTGTCGGGGTGCTGCATACTCTGAATTGGACAAACAGCGAGAACTTCAATAAACACGTGGTAAATCTTTAAGAACACATCTTCTCTTATGCGCGAAGTAATACGTGTACACTTGTTCTATTTAATTTCCTTTCTTTTAACATGATTATTTCCCGATAGCTTTTTTCTTGACTATAAGTCTTTGCATGCAACAGAAAATCCCAAGCCGTCTGATTCCTGCACATATGGCAAGAAATGGTACAATCACTATTGTTTGCTACCCGAGAACTGAGGTGACATCGACATATTCAATTTCTGATCTTGATGGTCGCTTGTGCGTCAGCGGGTGGAAAGAGTTCATGGCGAAGGAAAGTCATCTCAAACAGGGTGACAAGATGCTGTTATTGCTATACCAGTGCGCTGAAGGGCTCCACTTGTTTGCTACCCATGTCCCTGAAGTTGGTCTGTAATAGGAATGCAGTGATATTAAAGGTTTCTGTGTGCAACTATATGCATGCAGCCCCGTTGCTACAATATAAAAACCGTGTTAAGACTCTATATTAGATTGTTGAATTCTCACACAATTTAAATGTTATGTTCTTTTAGTTTTACTACTTTCATGATGCCATTTTGTTTTTTATGCTGAGCTTTACCATATTGGATTTTATGACTCATAAAAATGTAACAAGGGTGCAAACCACACATGCTCAATGGAAAAAATATCCAGTGATACTAGCCCCTTGTTCTCCCATGCTACCATTTTAAAAAATCAACTATAGATGTTCCATAAAATTCCGGAAAAAATTATTAATGTTCCCAAAGAATTTGTGTACATAATGTAAAAAAAAACCAGGTCCAAATTCGACCTACACATTGAGAAACAAAAAGTACAAATCAGCAAATATGCACTATATATTAACATTTGGATTTGTCTTTCTGGTTAGTCAATATTACTTTCGTATCTGGACATAAAATTATTACACATTGTTGTAACTCTACTCGTGATTTTTCCTAGATTTTTTTGAATCACCAAAACTTCATTTATTTGAAACGGTACCATGGTAGCATGCAAGAGGGCTAGTATCACAGGATATTCTCCCCATGCTCTCGCGAAATAGGCTGAATCACCGCTATATTAATATAGCAACCACCCGGTGCAACAGTTTTGATACAACGCCGGCTGAGGCGACAACCAATAAACGCAAAAGAAGAAAAGAAAAGGAGACGCAAGTGGATCGACGAAACGACCACTGCGCCCACCTACAAACTACAACCAAGCTGCTAGCACCGGGACATCAAATACCAATCAACACCTTCAACATGGATAGTCGCGCTTCTAGGGTTTCCCCCGGCACATCGGGTCGGCGGATGCAGGGTAGACGCGATGCCCTTCATGAAGGGAGGATGCCACCCGATGGCGACACCGCTCTAATATCGGTACTCCGACAAGGATTTCTCCCAAACACACCCTCACCACCATCCTTGACGATCCGTCGCCTAGGTGCCTCGCAACCACCGGACGAACCGACCACCAGCATGTGACACCACAGCGCAACAACATTTATGTGAACAGTAGAAATCTTGTAGTACAAATCCTATAGGAAAAGAACATGAGGTCCAACCTCATGGAAAAATTCCTTCACACAATCAAAGAAAAATGCTCTTCTCATAGGAATCATTTGGCCATACCATACCAATCCTACAAGTTTCCTATCCCTACACTTTTCCTATCATATGAATCAAAGGAGCCCTATTATTGTGATTTTAGATGTAGATCGACTTAGAAATTAGATTTTCATTGTTAGATTTAAGTTTATTCAGCCACCAAAATTAGATGTACATTGTTAGATTTAAGTTGGTTTTTGAATGGTAAATGGTTAGATGTGTATCTGAATTCAGTGTATGGAATGCACCACCGCAGGCAATGGATGTATGTGAACAGTGTGGCTACAAGGAGTGCATGAACAAGAAATTTACCATTGTTCTACCAGAGGGGTTTGAAAATAGATTGGTATATACTTTCGGTCAATATACTTTTTGAAAACTGACAATAAATTTGTACTAAAAATGTGTACTTCTTTTTTTTTACAGATCATACCTTGCAGATTCAGGCGTGAATTTTTGGAGCATATTCAAGTTGCAATTTGGGACCACCCTAGAACTTTCGAGGTGAACTTGGTGAGCTTGAGAGTGCCAGAGCACCAGCACAAAGTTGTAGTCACACATGAGGATGGAAAAACATACTTCAGTGGTCAGCAATGGGGCCAGCTTGTGGAACGCTACGAGATGGATCCAACAGGGAGATTGACATTCTATCTCGATGAAGGTGATGTGTCCACCTACTTCCTCTACGATCGACCTGACGATGCTGAAGACACCGAAGATGATGTTCCCATAGCTCCCTACTGAGGATACACATGTTGTCATTATTCAGTCAGATGATGAGTAGGTATCGTGGTTGTAGCTGAGAGTTCTAGCTTTATGCGAACTTTTAGATTACATGTTAATGTTGAGTACTATCTGGTTGAATCTTTGAATGTTTATGCGGTTTTTTTTAATGCTTGTTATGTTATCTCATAATTGAATACCATTTGTGCGCTTCTAGTCAATATTACATACCCTTTTTATTTACCGATTTATATAGGATAGTGATGTGGAATATGACATCAACGCCAATGATCATGTAGTATAACATGTGTCGATTCCAGAAACACGCCAGTGGACACCTAGATAGCAGGGGCGTACGAGTTTCATGCCAGAACTGAAGAAAAACCACACCAATAACAGGGCTTTTCCGACTAGTGTTGAATATTAACACAACAATGCATTTCGAAATGAATTAATTTAATCATAAAATGAAACTAGTAAAACTTAATAGAGCATTTATAATACTTGAACGTTATTGCCAAGGGAAAAACATATTGTTCACAAGGCAAATGGGCTGTGAAGACAAATTGTACAATTAATAGGCCCATACTCCGGTTGGGCCATTGGGGCGAGCGAAAGGGCTACGTTTGTCCGCCCGGTCTCCTCCAAACTGCCCTGCCCCCACACGACAACGCCGCTCTATCCATTCTCAGGCGACTTCGCCGCCGTATCGGCCCTGCGCGACCGATCAATCCGCCACTATTACCTCGCCGCCATCCGAACTCGATTAGCGTAAACTATTGAACTGCCGCCAACGCTGCCCCGCCGACTTGTACTCAACCGCTGCTTCCGCCGCTCGTCAGACGCAATTACAAGGTTTGTACCAATACTGATAAAATCCTTGGTTTTCATCCTGCCGGTTCGATGAAGTTAATGGCGATTGCAATTGCTGTCAGATAGACTAGCTGCTTGTGTTCACATATGCGTGTCTGTTTTATCAGTTTCAGTTGTAAGTGTTAGTTTAATATTCATAGCAATGTCAGGAATTCAGGTACGAACTAGGTTTTATATTTTCATAGCCATGTCAGTTTCAGGTGTAAGTGTTAGTTTCAATCGAACTCTGTGTTGTGAAGTAATGTCTAATGTAATCCCCTGCAATTCTTACTTACTTGAAAGACCAGTATGCCTGTCTCTCTGATGTATTTGTTGTTTCGAAATACTTTTGTGTGAACTAATGCTGCTCCTTTTTTTTTACAAGACCGGCTAAACGGAGATAACGCAAAATGTCACAAGACAAGAGCTGGATGGAGAAGGATAGAGATTCTGTGGAGTGGCAAAGTGGCATCAAGAGTTTCTTGGAACTTAGTTTTGATGGTGCTGAACCAGACGCAAGAAACTTTTGCCCGTGTACGAAATGTCTGAATAATGCTCAGAAAACTAAAAAGGAGATCCATATGCACTTGCTTAAGAATGGGATGGATCCGTCCTACAAAAAATGGGTATTCCATGGTGAACCCGAGGAGGACAACATGTCTGAAGATTCTGATGATGAAGACGATGCAGGTGGTGGTGAAGGGATATGTGACATGCTCGATACTCTGATAAGGGCCACAAAAGTGGGAAGTAATGCAGGAGACACGAGCGGTGATGGAATGAAACAGGAGCCAAATGCATCTGCAAAGGCGTTCTACAAACTATTGGAAGAGGGAAAAACATCGTTGTACCCAGGTTGTGAGGAGGTCACAAAGATATCTTTCATTGTGAAGCTTTACCAAATCAAGTGCGTGTCTGGGATGACCAACAGAGTATGTGACTTAATGCTGCGGATGTTCACGGAGGTGGTGCCAAAGGGTCACTGCATTCCTACTAATCTCGCACAAGTAAGGAAGGTCATTCGAGAGTTTGGACTGGATTACAAGAAGATACACGCGTGCTATAATGATTGTGTGCTATTCCGTAATGAGCATGCTGATGCCCAAGAATGCCCTGTCTGTCATACGTCTCGATGGAAATCAAGTCCAACCGTAGACAAAGCTGATTCATCGATCCGTAAATCAAAGAAGCAAGTGCCACAGAAAGTTCTATGGTATTTCCCACTCATTCAAAGACTGCAAAGGCTGTACATGACAGAAGATATGTCAACTGATATGAAATGGCATAAGGAGAAACGTAAAGATGATGGCATAATGAGGCATCCTGCAGATTCGAAGGCCTGGAAAAGCCTTGATGAAAGATATAGTCAGAAAGAATTCACAAAAGATGCTCGCAGTGTTTGGCTTGGCCTTGCTTCAGATGGATTCAACCCCTTTGGGCTCATGAGTATATCACACACTACATGGCCTGTCATTCTGATCCCATATAACTTGCCACCATGGATGTGTATGAAACAAGAGAACTGGATAATGTCAATGATTATTCCAGGACCAAAGTCAGCAGGAAATAACATTGATGTGTACTTACAGCCTTTGATTGATGAACTGTTAGTTCTATGGGAGGATGGTGTTGAAGCATATGATGCTGCAACTAAACAAAATTTCAAGTTGTATGCATGCGTGTTGTGGACCATCAATGACTACCCGGCTTACGCAATGCTGAGTGGTTGGAGCACAAAAGGCAAGCTAGCATGCCCTTACTGCCACAAGCATACAGGCTTTTTATGGCTCCGGTATGGTAGAAAGCATTGCTACATGGGACACCGACGTTTTCTACGGAAACAACACAAATGGCGTCGAAACAAGGTTATGTTCAACAACAAGCCAGACCATAGAGAGGCCCCGGTGCCACTTACAGGCATTGAAGTTCTAAAGGAGCTTGATAGCATTCAGCATGAACCATTTGGGCGGTCAAATAAGAGAAAGCGACCGGAAACTAATCCCTGGCACAATTGGCGGAAGAAAAGTGTGTTCTTCCAGCTCCCGTATTGGCAGCACTTGCTCGTGAGGCACAATTTGGATGTTATGCACATCGAGAAGAACATTTGTGACAGCATTCTGGGTACTTTGCTTGAGATGGATGGGAAAACAAAGGATGGTACGAAGGCTCGCCTAGATTTGGAGTTTTTGAAAATTAGGGAGGATCAGCACGCAAAGCCCGCCGGTAAGGATAAGTACAAACTTAAGAAAGGCGTGTATGCTTTAAAAAAGGAAGAGAAGATAATGCTTCTCAGGTTTGTGCAGAGCATACGGATGCCTGATGGCTATGCTTCACACATTAAGCGATGTGTGGTCCTCGAGCAGTGCAAGTTTAGTGGACTCAAATCTCATGACTGCCATGTTATATTACAGAAACTTCTTCCTATTGCGTTGCGCAAGCTTCTGCCGGAGAATGTCCTTACCCCATTGCTTCAGCTCAGTAAATTCTTTTCCGATTTATGCTCCAAGGAGTTAAGGGATGAGGATTTGTTGAATTTGGACCAACAAGTTGCAGTAATTCTATGTCAGCTAGAGATGATATATCCACCAGCTTTCTTTGATATTATGATGCATCTCCCAATTCATCTAGCTCGAGAAGCATGGTTTGCAGGGCCTGTACAGTATAGATGGATGTATCCGGTTGAGAGATACCTGCGTACGTTGAAGGGATATGTACGTAACAAGGCTCATCCAGAAGGTTCAATTGCAGAGGGGTACATACTTGAAGAGTGCATGACGTTCTGCAGTCGATTCGTTAAAGGCTCGCCTACAAAAATAAGTCAGTCCGAACGCCATGCAGATGGAGCTACAGATGAGGCACCAACAGGGATTAGCATAATGAGTGCAGTTGATTACTCCAAGAAAGGTTTTGCCCGTGAATCACTGTCTTTGGAAGCTCTTAATCAAATGAGGCACTACATAATAACAAACTGCGAGGAAACCGAGCCATGGATTCAGTAAGGAAATTTATGTATTTGTTTCATATCATTATATGCATTAACACTTTGGTTATGAAGTAACCATATATCATTTCTTTTTGAAGGGAACATATTGACGAGCTCAAAAAGAACAATTGTCCTAATCCTAAAAAGAAACACAAGGAAGATTTTGTTGGCTGGTTCGAAAGACGGGTAAGTTACTTTAGCATTTTCATAAATGTTTCTCGTAATAAAAAAACAATGGTGTATTGTACACTCACACATATTCTATTCCATGAAACAGATCAGAAAACTCCATAAAGATGGGAAGGTCAACAGTCTGTTGTATACACTAGCTAAAGGGCCTGATCAAATTGCTCGTGTGTTCAACCGTACAGTACTGAATGGATATTACTTTCGTAATACCGAAATAGAGCTTGACTTGAGTACCCAAAATAGTGGCGTCGTAGTCAACGCGCAAGGAAGCACCAGCAGTACTGATTATTATGGGGTGATAAAGAAAATCATATTTCTTGACTTTCCTCCTGATAAGGAGGTTGTTCTATTGCAGTGCGACTGGTTCGACGTGCCTCCTGCCAATAGAAATCATAGTAAGGGGTATAGGAGGGACAAGTATAGAATTATTGACCTCGACACTAGTGTACACCGATTCACGGAAGACCCTTACATTCTAGGCATCCAAGCTGCACAGGTTTTCTATGTGAGAGATGTGAAGAGCCCTAATTGGGCAAGTGCTATAAAAATGAATCTACGCAATTTGTTTGCTCCTTCGGTTTTAAATGGTGCAGACCTAGATGATCTTGCAGAAGGAGATGAACGTGGTGATGCAGATGTACATGATGTCGTCGATGCAGGAATTACAGTTCCAGAATTTACTTTACCTGACGATATTACTAGTTGGTGCAGAAATGATGATGAAGGAACCAGCGTTGATGTTTCAGTCATAAATAATTTAAGACCTGCTGATTTTGACGAAGACCAAGTCGAATATGATGCTGATACTGATGATGATGAGGCTTACATAAATGATGGTCATGTTGCTCCTTTGGTAGAAGATGAATTGGATGATGACCATGGATTCTTTGTGTAGGCTGTCTCTGCACTGTTTGGCTTAAAGGTTTTGCCATGAACATGCATGGATGAAAGATCGTGTAATAACATAATTTTTGTTTAAAGATTCCAAAGTTCCAGTGTTTAGAAATTTTGAATTTCCATGATAAATGTACTAGGGAAATTGCGTCTTATATGAGTTCTTGATTGATTATTAAGTACTGTCACTTGTTGCAACATTAGTAAAATGCTAAGTGCTGCAGAAATTCAATTGCAAACAATATTTAAAAAAAATTGTGCTCACCAAACTGAGATACTGGACCAAAAATGAATTGTAGTCCTAAGAAAATTGCAACAGTGATCAAGGGCACGGCCCATGAGGCCCATTAAGCTAGTCTATGAATGGTCGTTGCAAAATAACTTGTTCATTTTCGCAACAGTACGGTGATTGTTGCTTTACGTTTAACCTATTACCATACGACCCAAATTGTCGCACTAAACAATAGGTATTGCCGCAGGATAAATTTGAGGCGAAAAACATATGGTATTGCCGCACGAAAAATTTGGTTGCAATAGTTAGCTTTTTTTTTTTGCAACAATATTTGTAACTACCGCAACACAAATACAGATGTTGCAATATATGACTGAATATCACCACGAATGCTTATTTCGTTGGAATACCATGTCTCTAAGGCAACAAAAGGAGTGCCTCGCGCAACGAAAATACTCTGTCGCAACAACGCGCTTGTATTCCAATAGCAGTACAAATCGTGGCAATAGGAGGCCTCTACCGCAACAGAACGACAATTTATCGCCACCAAAATGAGTCGTGGAAATACGAGTGCCCTATCACCACAACCTGAGAGGTCGTGGTAATTTGTGATTATATCGCAACGAAAAAAAACCGTAGCTACAGATTTCGTTGCAAGAGACCGGTTCTCTTGTAGTGCATCGCGGCACGCCTGGATGCCGCATTCTATGGATGCGAAGGTAAGACCCAAGGATCCGTCTTTTGGACCCGGAATCGCACTCATTTTGCCTCCACCGGCAATTTTTCGTGCCAGAGGCATGATGAAAAGATCCTGGCGGGCGCGTCAGGTACCTCTTTTGAAGGTTAAATTTGACTCGATAAGAACTCCGCGGTCCGAGTCTCAATGATCACCTATCCGGGTTCGAGACGTGGGACTCGAATCTGCGTAGGCCAGTACTATTTTTCCCAAGTGCAATTAATTGGTCCCGATCCGTCGAGTGAACCAAGTGACTGAGCCACATCCCTTTGCAAACTATAAACAACAACACATCCTCACAAACTGGATCCATACATCCTCACAAAAGGATCCATACATATTCACAAAAGGATCCGTACATCCTTATAGCAGGATCTATACATCCTCACAACAGGACCCGTACGTACTCACAACAGGATCCATACATCCTCACAACATGATACATACATCCTTAAGCTATGTGAACTTCCGAGTCATAGGCCCTCAAACATCAAATGACATCGACTCTCAAAAAAGCTTTGAGTCCTCAACGACTTATCGGATGCTAAAGACTCGACAACTTAACAACTACTGCTCAGAATTGAAAATTGTCCTTGAGTCTCTACCGGACTCAAACGAGTCGACTAGACACTCGGGGGCTAGTGACGTGGGGACACTCGCCATGTCCCCTACTTGAACCTACCACCTGCTATGCTATGAGGAGCCCACTCGAAGGCTTATCCGGGTCCAAGAAGCCATAGTAGATTTCTTGAAGTACAAGACAAGAACTCCTATTTGTAGTCTACTAGGACTCATGTAAACCCCTGCTAGCTGCATATATAAATCCAGGAGGGAGAAGAAAAAAGAGGGAAGCGAGAGACAAGCCACAACTAGACGCACTGATAGACTAGACAATACACGGGAGACACCCCGTACGTTTCACCATGGCATCGCCATTGTAACAACTCGACTATCTCCTCATAATACAGATCAGACAAGCAGGAGTAAGGGTTTTACCTCTACGAGGGCCCCGAACCTGGGTAAACCGCGCTCCTTCTTAGCCATCTTTATCACCGGCGGGTATTCGTCCCCCAATCTACAAACCCTAGTATCTCATAAGAGGGATCTGCCGAGTCAAGGACTCGACACCATCTCTCGCAGTTTTGAATGGCCCCATCATATCTAGCCCGCAGGCCGCAAATGTCCATGTTATTGGGATAGTCATGAGTGTTTGAGACGGTCGCAACCGTCTTCGAGGGAAGTAAAACCGAAATTTATTGATTCGACACAAGGGGAGCCAAAGAATATTTACAAGCCTTAACATATGAGTTGTCAATTCAGTTACACCTGGAAGTAGACTTGCTCACAACAGTTTATCAGTAGCAACAGTTTTATAGTTGTACGGGTAGCAAAATAACAGTAGGAATAAAATAGAAACAATGGTAGCAATTGTAGGAAACTGCAGGATTAAAATATTGTAGGCATAAGGATGGATGAACGAGCATTTCATGCATAAGATAGTTCATATAATAATCAAAACTTGGGCAATCGCAGATAGATAAAAATTAAGCATCCATGTACTAGGTAACCATAGGCATGTGTTCCATATTTAGTCGTACTTGCTCGCAATAAGAAACTTGCACAACAACTTCTGTCCTACCAGCCCGTTGCAGCGGGGCCTCAAAGGAAACTATTGGTAATTAAGGTGCTCCTTTTAATAAAGCACCGGAGCAAAGCATTAACACTCCATGAACACACGTGATCCTCACATCATAACCATCCCCTCAGGTTATCCCAATTATTTTCACTTTGGGGCCTCGAGTTCCAGATAATGACATGTGTAAACAACTTGCAGGTATGATAAAAAACAAGTTGCAACAACAATATATCATGGCACTCGGGTCCTGGTGACAAGCATTAAGAATAACAAGTTGCAACAACGATATATAGCACTAACAACAGATACTAGGCACCATGCCCTAACAATCTGGCATTATTACATGAACGATCTCATCCAATCCCTATCATCCCTCTCAGCATACAATTGGGATTACTCGCACATGGATGGGGGAATCATGGATGGTTGATGGAGCAGTGGTGGTGATAACGATGGCGATGTACTCCTCTAAATGCTCGTCGTGGCAGGGTGCCAGAACAGGAACTTCTGATCCCCGAATCGGGTTTCTAGGTGGCGGCGACGCTCTGGTGTTTTTCTCTCGAATATTACGAACGCCCTCGGGTTTTTAGGTCACGGGGCTTATGTAGTCGAAAGGGGAGACTGAGGGGGAACCCGAGGCGGCCTGACCATGTGGTGGCACGGTCTAGGGGGGCGCGCCACCAGGTGGTGTGGGCACCTCCTGGACCCTCTCCGGCTCATCTTCTGGCCCAGGGGGTCTTCGGGTAAAATAAGAACTTTGCGATCTTTTCCGGGCATTTTCCTGAAAGTTAATTTTCTGCATAAAAATGAGACACCAGGCTAATTTTGCTGTAAACAACGTTAGTTCGTGTTAGTTGCATTCAAAACTCACAAGTTTATAGGAAAACAACAACAAAAGTAGATATGTTTTGGACGTATCCGCCGACATCTTGCACACGTGTTAACTATGTGCTCTGTGTCCGTCTTGGCTGTAACCGAGAAGAACGATGCACAGAATGCTTTCTTAACTATGCTTTTTTGATTGAGCATGATTTCTGCAATCTCCGGCGTGGATTTCTTGCAGGATTTGTCGTCCTTTTTTGGTGAAATACAACGCTGGAAAATTCTGATAGTACTGCGTTTATACCGGCAACCATTGATTACCGTTTATCCTTTGCATCGGAGTTTTATTTTCCCTGGGAAGACTTTGTCTGCTCCATCCGAGAACTCCTGGTCGACTAAGAAGTTTAATTACGTTATTGTCCAATCCGGGATAACGGGCAGAACTTCTATTGACTCGGATACTAGGGGATAATCGACGTCCACCTTTTATTGATGGTTTGTACACATGCTGGAAGAATACACCAGGTGGTATTATTTTTACCCTTTCCGAGCCCATCCGGGCTAAAGCAACCACATTATAAAATTTCTTCCCGTTTGACGTGATTTACCTGAAGTCTTAGGAAGCAAATGTACTAAATCTGAGTCTCCATAACATAGTATGTGTTTGACGCCTATTCCGTTCGCAATATGAAAGCCATGAAGCAATGCTTCGTATTCTCCCACATTATTAATGGTGTTGAAGTGGATTTGTAATACATACTCCATTTTGTCTCCTTTTGGAGATTTTAGCACCATGCTTGCACTGGCGCCTTCTTTCATTTTGGATCACTCAAAATGCATGAACCAATATTCCGACTCCGACATGGATGTGTTTTCCATGGCTTCTATACAATCAGCTACAAAATCTGCCAACACCTAGGATTTGATGGCCGTCCGGGGTTGGTACTTAATATCAAATGCAGCAAGCTCAATGCCCCATTTGGAAACTCTGCCCGTTTCATCTGCATTGTTTATAATATCCCCTAGTGATGCTTTTCTTTCCACTGTTATCGAGTGTCCTTGGAAATAATGGCGGAGTTTTCGAGATGTGAAAATACGCCATATGCCAACTTTTGACAATGTGGATACCTTTGTTCTGACTCCGAGAATACTTCATTGATGTAGTAAACCGGGTGTTGGTATGGAATGCTTTGTTTATTTTTCCGCCTTTCAATAATTATTACGGTGCTGATAACCCTATTCGTTCCTATTAAATATAGTAACATGGGTTGTTCATCTTGTGGGGATGCCAAAATTGGAGTTGTCATTAAAGTTTTCTTTAGCTGGGCTAACGCTTTGTTTGCTTTTTTTGTCCATTCAAACTTGTAGGATTTCTTCAACAATTTATATAATGCGAGAGCTTTTTCACCAAGCCGGCTTATAAATCTGCTTACGGCGGCTGCGGAACCCGTCAACCGCTGGACGTCTTTCAAACACGTAGGTCTTTTAATGTTCAGGATTACATTGATCTTTTCCGATTTTACTGCCAGAAGTTTTCCGAGGGATCTCCGAATACACACTTTAATGGATTTAACTTCATTTTATCGAAAGTTTCTCGTAAATCTTTAAGGAGCGTATGCTTTTCCTTGGAAACGACGGCAACATCGTTCATGCAAGCATCTTTGCATACAACGCTGGTATGTGGCTCCAGCATTCTTCAGGTCCAAAGGCATGTTTATGCAGTAATACGTTTCGTATGGTGTTATGAAAGAGGTTTTTTATTTGCTCTTCATCTTTCATGCGTATTTGATGATACCCGGAATAAGCGTTCAGAAAGCATAAAAGCTTAGAGACAGCTATGTCGTCTATTATTTCATCGATTCGCCGTAAAGCGAACCTATCTTTTAGGCACAATTTGTTCAAGCCAGTATAATCTATAAACATCCTAATAATAATAGTATCCTTCTTCGGGACTAATACTAGATTCGCAGAACAGTCGGTATGCTTAACATCCTGGAAAAGTCAGCTGCTAAAAGACGGATGATTTCCTTGCCTATAGCCTTCCGCCTTCTTCTACTACCATGCCCTGAGTCGCCACGGTACGCTGGCGGGGGAGGGCAGGCGGCATCGTCGTCGTCGCTTTCCGAGAGGAGGATGACGTCGCCTGGCGCCTATGGAGGAGTCCGCCCTCCCTGATGACCAGGGTCTGGCTGCGAGTCCGCCGGCGAGGCGGCGCTTCCTCCGGCTCCACCTTCACGATGGCGAGGGGGACAGGAGCGGGAGCAGGCGCGGCCGTGGTGCAGCATTTCTTCCCCGCCTCATCTGCCGCTCGACGTGGGCGAGCACACGGGTGAGCGTGCGTTCGGGCTTGCTCCACCACATGCGGCGGCCGGCGGCGTTGTTGCGGCTCAAAAGGGGACCATGGGTGGGGGCGTCGGCGAGCTCCTCCTCGAAGCGTTCCTGGAAGAACGCCGTCCAGGCGGCCTCATTGGCGGGATGCCACTCAGGTTGGCTGCGCATCGTAGGCGACATCCGTGCCCGAATCTCCTATCTCGGCGACGTGCTTGGGCCCGATGTGTGGCGGAGGCATGGGCACGCCGCCTGCGTTGAGCCGCCAGTTCCTTGGCGCGCTAATCCCCGGCGGCGAGTGGTAGTTGGTCTCATAGAGCAGCCGCGCCTGCCATAGGTGCAGGGTTCGGCGGCCGCGCTGATGAGGTAGTTGAGGTTAACCATGACGAGGGGAGGAGGGAAGAGCTGCGAGGGGAGGAAGGAAGAGCGGCGAGGCGCGAGGAGAATGGCGCCGAGGATGGCGACAAGGCCGGGTTTTGTAGCCGTGGTGGGCAAAACGAGGCGGCGGCAGCGCCATTAGTCCGCCGCCTGGACGATTAGACTGCTCCGCCGCAGCGTGCTGTCTCATCGAGGCGTCAATGCACGCGGCTCCCTAGGCGACGAGGCTCTTCCTTGCTGACAGGGCGGGTCCGCAGCCCGAAGGGGTTTAGATTGGGGCGCCAAGTGGGAATGGGGCAGCCCCGTGGGCGTGGCGCCGTCCGGACGAGCCCCCAAAGGGTGGCCCCGGGCGCCAATCCGGATGCCTACCGGGGAGCGCGACTGGAGATGCTCTTTGGAACCAAGTGCGGTGGCCTGGAAAGAAGACTCAGGGTCTTTGGAATGAAACAAACCTTGCGAGTCCATTCTGGTATGTAAAAGAAAAAAGACTTTGACGAAGTCTAGACCAAGTACTATGCGTACCGGTCAGCACACGCGTCCGGTATGGGCAAGTAGATAATTTCGACAATAATCGAAGCTAGGCCGTCCATACATAATGACTGCCTTGTGTGACTCGGGAGATCAGATCGATTCATGCATGGGCCAGTTAGTAAGAACAAGTCAAGGGTCCCCAACCGCGGGCATTATTCCAGGCCTCAAATTCTCACCTATATTTTTCTGCCTGATATACAACTACAAGCCACGCAACCGCATCTTCGCCCTTTCGGATACGATTTCCTCAAGTCTCGCGCGCGTTACCTTGGTGAGTGGTGATGCTCTAAAATGCTAAACCTGGGAAGGCCCGCATCATGCTCAGGACCGCTTCTTGTCTCGTTCCTGAGGCCAGTAGGGACGTCAATCCTTTGCTGTGCCTAGTTCTGCCAGCCTCATTTAATTGCGCTAAGTTTTGCTTAAAATTAGATGCAGAGATGTACTGCTGAACCTCACAAAACTTACTACAACAAATGCAAGTTGAGTTCTTCTTATGGAAAATATCTTTTATTTGAAACAGTTTTCCAAGTTAATCCAACCCGTACATACCAACTCAAATCTTCATGGTACTATGGTATTTTTTTGCGAAATGAACCAAAAAGTAAAAAAATAATTATAAATAAGTCTTGGACCACCTAGCGAAGACTACAACACGGCTGTCCTCACTCATCCATAATGAGAGTCGGGGAGCGCTGGTCGTGCAATTTCGGGGGCCCTAGGCCAAGCGAAAATCCGGGGCCTTAGTACAAGTAGACATATATATAGATATGTTAATAAAATAGACATCAAATAAGAGAAATGAGACATGTTTTTTTACATGGAAACCCCTTGCGGAAAAAAAAAACACGGACGTACGAAGGCATAAAATATTATGGAGTTATACTACAACCTCGTTTTACCATAAAATTTTCTCCTTACATTTCTTGATACAAGGTCATCAACATGGAAACAATGTCAATCTCATCAAATAACATCTTCTTGAAGAATATAGTTGACCATTTAGTCCTCTCTTGTGACATTTTAGATTTCAAATAGTTATTCAATAATTTAAATTTTGAAAAGTTTCTTTCAACTGATGCAACCGTCACGGGCATAGTAATAAGATCCGATAAGAAACATACATATTAGGATAACATTCTACTTCTCTAACAAACTAAAGAATCTCCATAGAGGACATTGTTTTATCGGGCAAGGTCAACTGCATAACACTTAACCCATAAATTAGATCCTTTAACTCGATATCACATTTCTTACCTAAAGAGAAAGTATTAGTGCAACTATCTTTAATTTGAGAACCATCCATTGAGTTTAAATTTGTTTAACTCATTAAAAATCCAAATATACTTTTGAACGACTTTAGTTCTTCAAATCTAATCTTCATTTGCCATATCTATGGCAATGAATCGCAAAATCGACTAAGTTGTGGCGGACAAGGGACGGTGGGCGAGCAGACGGGCGATGGAGGAAGCAGAAAATTCGATGGTCGATGTGATCCGATCCGAAATCATTATATTTACACGGCATACAGAGAGTCCCGAGTCAATCACCTATTGGTTTGGCCAGTCGTGCTCCCCTGACTCTCCGAGTAGGAATAGTTACAAGCCAGTCTTCAAGCCTTATCTCCGTTGAAGAGATCTTCGATTATGCGGGACGACCCTATTAAAATACTAACTAATGTCTTCACTGAAAAAGCTACGAGCCGACGAACCTATGAAAGCTAACTTTTTTTGCACGCACATAAATTAAGCCGACTAACACATACTTGAAATGGGCATTCAAATTTTTTGGGCCCGGGGCAGCCGCCCCTCTCGCCCCCCCCCCCCCCCCCCCCTCCACACACACACACATGACTAGCCAAATAGAGCATCAATCATCACCAATGATGAGAACCGTAATTCTGAAGAGCCATACATACGGCCACGCCAATGAACATAAAAATAGACCAGATCCCGTAAGATCTAATGGACACTCGACTCAACGCGTCCTGCGTCCCTGCTATGCGCACCACTAGAACTATGGTACGACATTTATTTTTGGAATGGGATAGCTCCACGAGAGCGAGGGTAGGACATCAGAAAGATGCATATGGCCAAGATTTATTTCGTTTATTCAGCAAAGATCAGAAAAATCCTTAGAACTATCATATGAAGCCAGCAAAGAAGGTGATAAAGCATCACCAAATGAACAACGATATAGCAAAACTGTTGGACGTATGTGTCGAGTGTTCTTAGTTAGGTTCATGGCAATGGGTGCCATAAGCCTATTGGTAGAGTCGTGGGTGGAAACGTGGGAGAGCCGTAGGCGAAGACACAATTTACCCAGGTTAGGTACATCGTTGCTAAGGCGGCGTTCCTACTCCTGCAATCTCACTAAAGCAGAGCTAAAGCCCGAAGTATACAAAGTACAACGTGAGTAGGATTTCGCTATCTTGGCGAGGATGTCCTCTCGGCGATCTAGCTTCTAACTTCTAACTTGTAGAGTTCTGCCCTTTAGGATGCTCCCGTCCGAATTTTATATAGATATCCGGACTAAGACTTACAGGAAGGAAAGCTTGAAGTATAGGAAAGTAAGACATCCGGCTTCTTCTCCAAGCCGGACCACGTATTGGTCCGTGATCTGGCTCCTTGTAGAATCCACCTTCCTTTGCATTGGCTTACTGGGCCGCCCAATGGATCTTGCTCCATTACCCGTGGGCCACCATGGTAATCCGACATTTTGCCAATGCCGGATATACATTTATTTGGCATATATCCTGACAGTGGACCCCAAGGACGTCAAGACCTCCATTCTTCATATTTTTCTAGAGTTAATGCTTTAGACCTCTGGGTTTCAGTCAAAGGCTAAAGACAAATCTATGCCAGATTTGGCGCGAGAAACGAGGAGGTTTATCATCACTAAGCCAGCTATCCGTATCCCGGATTTACTGCGTGACACGCGGCATGCATCCAACGGGTAAACTAGCCGTTGGGTTAATCTCGGCGTAATTGGCTATAAAAACCCCATCGTCTCTTCTGTTCCATTCTTCTTCCCCACCGCGATTCATTTGAGACAATGTCCCGAGAGCTTCACTCTGAGAGCGAAAAGCACGAGAGCAAGAACTTCGCCGGAGGACACACACCATCAGCGGCTCCAGCTAACGTTCGGCGTCTTCGTGAACCAACATGGCCCGAGGAGAAATCCGCACGCCCATGGCTGCCGGAGACGCGCACATGGCCACATCGGCCACGGATCCGCCTACCCCCACGGCGATGGGAACTCCTTCTATGGTGACGGGCTCTTCCACCGCCGTTCCAGGGCCTCCACGGCCACCGGAGAACATACGGCAAGCTCATCGGCGAGGGGCAACCCTAGCACCCCCGCAGGCTCTTTTATGCCCCCTCCATCTATTCCTCTACAGCCCCCAATGGCGGAGTTAGGGTGATGGAAACAATCCCCATGCCGGAAAAGATGCAGATGGCGAGGTGGCTGCCGGAGCTGAGGACGAAAAAGGGGGAGGAAGGCCAGAAGCTGGCAACTGGATTCTCTGCTCGATCACATCAACCCATCTTTGGAGCTTGTAGAAGGATGGCTTTATCCTTAAGGATAAGTGGTGGATCGAGGAGGAAGATTGTCTAGTCTTCTTAGTTAGGTTCATGGTTGGGGGTGACAAAAGCCTGTTGATAGAACCGTGGGTGGAAATGTGGGAAAGTGGGAATAAGGACACGGATTTACCCAGGTTCTGTACGTCGCAACTATGGAGGCGTCCCTACTCCTGCAATCTCACTAAATATGGGTTGAAGGCTGAAGTATACAAAGTACAACGTGAGTATGGTTTCGCTAACTCGGCGAGGATGAACTTCCCGACGAGTTGGCTTCTAGCTATTCGAACTCTTGTTCTGTGTCTCCTTTTTTAATTGCTCCCGTCTAGATTTATATAGATAGCCGTACTAGGGCTTACAGGAAGGAAACCTAGGAGACTACGGAAAGTATCCTATTCTTGAAAAGTAAGGCATCCGGCTTCTTCTCCAAGCTGGACCACGTATTGGGCCGTGCCCCGGGTTCTTTTAGAATCCGGCTTCCTACGCGTCAGCTAACTGGGCCGCCCAATGAATCTGTGATCCATTTCCCGAGGGCCACCCTGGTAACCCGACCTTTTTCCGGTGCCGGACATACCCCCAGTTGGCATATATTTGACAGTAGCCCCCAAGGAGAGTTAATACTTCATCTTTGCCGTTCTTCAAAAATATGCATGCTTTTCAGAAAAGTCGGCAGTTTTGTGTTGAATCTTCTTCTTGAAATTTCTTATGCCAAACCTGGATTCCCGGAATCCGACATATCTTCCACGAATCTTCGTAGAGAAGGAACTTGTGACGTGAGCGAGAAAGTCACGCTTACGTCACGGACGTTTGGTTTCAATCAAAGGCTGAAAACATATCTCTGACAGATTTTGCATGGGAAACAAAGGGATAACCATCATTACGCTGACCCGTCGTATCCCGGAAATTACTGCGGGACACACGTCAATCATCCAACAGCTAAGTTAGCCATTGGGGTAATCTCAACGGTAAAATCCGTCATAAATAGAACATTGGTTCCTACGTATTCATCTTCTCCCACTCTTAAGATTCACTCGAGAACAGCAGCACTCGCACGCCCCGCTTCCGAGAGAGAGGAAACCTCGCCCGAGTTCACACCATCACCGGCCAGAGTTCTAGCCTATGTTAGCGCCAACAGAAGATGGATGCCAGAAGCCCTTCCCACTCGTTTGAGGTCATCGTTGACCCTGCACTCACGGTGCCTACCATGGGCTCCGTGATTCCTCCCGCGCATGCTTCTGCCATTGCATCAACGGAGGAGGCATCGTCGTCTTCTGCCTCGGTGGATCCTCCGGTTACCACCACGGCGACTGGAGAGACCGCCACGGAAACTCCGGTGGGCGGATATACTCCTTCCTCCCCTGTGCCCGTGGCCCCACTACCACCTCTGTTCCACCTCCTCCCATCTCCGGATCCGGAGACGGGGAAACTGTTCGCACCGGTGAGGGCGTAGAAGGCAACGCTACCGGTGGTGGCGAAGAAAATGAAGGAGGAGAATCCGACAATTGGAGTCAGTGCAACATTTTATGGACCCTTTTGATGACTCTGGAGAAAGACATATTTCCACAAAAGGGGAAATGGCAGCTGGAAAACGAAGACGCCGAGCCTCAGCCGAAAGACGGAGAAGGGGTAATCCTGGCCTCCCACATTTTGCGAGGTATGGGATTTCCGCCTTCCGCCTTTTTTCTCCAACTCCTCCAACACTACGGGGTTCAACCCCACAATCTCCCTCCAAAGACCATTCTATACATAGTCGGCTTCCAGGCTTTGTTTGAGGGCTACCTAGGAATAGAACCTAGGTTAGATTGCTTTTAATACTGCTTCAACGTGAAGCTGAACACCTTTGACGGTGTCCTTCCGGTTTGTGGGACCGTATCCTTCAACCTGCACCGAGGCAGGGAGGTATGTTTCCCAAAAATCAAAACCTCGGAACCCGTCAAGTTTTGGATGGGTTCCTTCTTCTATCACCCAGATATCGTATATCCTGGAAAGGATACCGACATTTCGACTTTTGAGAACTCTGCGGCTACTCCAAGGGATAACTGGGCTCTGGAAGCGGTCTCAGTTCTTCCCCCATATCTCATGCACATAAAGAGGCGGATCGCCAAGTTGGTCGTCTCTTCCCTACCACTCACAGGCATGGACACTGTCCTTTGCTGGCTCGGAAGGCGGATTCAACCTCTCTCCTTCCGCTTCGTCCGCCTTCTCTGTGAGTATACTGGTCCGAAAGATACCATGCGGGTGACTAAGTCGGCTATGTCCGAGAAAGTCTTCCGGAAGCTTGTCAACCATTTGGTGGCCACTCGTGATCAATACGAGGAAAGCCTGCCAATGTTCAACACGGAGAACCCTCCTTCCAAGGTATGCATTCTTTTTTCTGCCTTTTGGGAAGGTTTTTATACTTTTCTTTCACGAATGTAAACTGACAACTTATCCGTGTTTTGGCAGCTTGAGACTCTCACAGAGGATCAGCTTGTCTCCGCCGCCGAGGAGGAAACTCTGAAAGCACGCTATGCAGCGGCCGGTGGACGGGGTCGCCATCGCCACTTCAAGGTAAACTGTTATTTTTGCACACTCTCCTCTTTTCTTGCGCAAGCTTTTCTCTCTGAGTGGTATTCCTTACTTTTCTTATTTCGTAGCCTTTCTCCCTCTCCACTAAAGGGAAAAGGCCTGAAGAAATAAAAGGTTACCACTCGCAGGGCAGCAAAGCCTTCCCTTGCCGTCGCCCCAGAAACCACGATAGCGGATGCTACAGGGGATCAATCTGCTCTTCTGGAAGAATTTGACTTCCCCTTCCTAGCCAATCTAGCCAGTGTGATGCACCCACTCCGCACGCGTGGGAAAGGGCGGCACAATATGAAGAAGGAGGGCCTTCCCTCGTGCGGTTTGATGAGGAGATTCCATGTTTTTAAGAGAAGTTCAAGTTAAAGCAAGAAACTTGTTTTCATGAACATGGCTATATGAATTCATGGGCTAGAAGCCAATTTGTCCGAGCCTCCTTGATCCGTACTTGGCCACAAGGCAGACTAATTATCCGGAATAATTACACTTTCTCGCCTCTGAAGGTCATACAAGATGGAATCCATCACATGGGCAACTCTTTCTCCGAGTATAGCCGGGAGTTCACTGAGATGCTCTCAGGACTTCAAATGATGAGCCAGACAATCCTCTATCCCCCAAGTATTAACACGTAAGTATTCTTTTTCATATTAATTATTTTTTATAGTTCCATCCTTTGCTTATAGCGAACCGCCGAGAGCATAAACCTGGACGTTCTTGGCAAAATCAACGTGAAGAACAAGGAGGTGAAATCTAACTTGCAAGTTTCCATTTGGAATGCTTTCGCGTTTAAACTCAACTTTTTCTCATTTGCGTCCTTACTTGCTGAAGCGAGGCAGACTACTAAGGATGCTTAAAATGCGCATCAGCTTCGCTCTGAGAACCTGGAACTTCACAAGATCAATGTGAAGATTCAAAAGGCCTTGGAAGAATGCCGGAAAGAGCTGGCACTGTCCGAGTCTCGGCTGAAGGACAAAAGCGAGAATGATAGGGCCACCATCCGGGATTTGGAAGCCTCTCTGCATCAGGAAGTCGTCGAGATCGACAAGCATATCCTTGGTAAGTTTTCTTTTCTTTTACCAGCTTTTTTCCTTCAGCTTCAAAGCATACATTTTGCTCAGTTTTTCTAACTTTCGCCTTTCTGCCTTTCTGCCTGGTGTAGTAGAAGGAGATTATTCCACCCGAATTGATGTATTCGGGCCTTCGGCATCTTCGTGAACAACATGAAGAAAGTTGGACGGAAGCTCGTCAGCAAATGTCTTCTAGACAAGAAGACATAATATTCTGATATCTCTCATCTGTCGGATGCCTTCGCCGAGGTTATCGCTCGGCGAGAATCGTGGATGCAATCCTCTGCCCGCGGTGGAGCGCAAGGGTACACACAGTACTAGAGAAAATCCTATAGGAGGAAATGAGGGCTCGAGGCGCATATTGGCAAAATGCGCCTCCTATATATTATGCGAGGCGCACTGCCAAGATGTCCCTCCTATAATGCATATATAGGACGAGAAATTCCAAAATATGCGCGTCGCATACTTCATGTGGGGACCACAGCCTCCTGCCCTGCTATACTTAATGTGGAGGCGCATTCTATATGAGCCTCGCATACAAAAAAAATGTGCCTCCTATAACCTTTTCTGTAGTAGTGACGGAAGATCAAAGGACGGAAATCTTTGACTCTGTCAAAGTCTATGCCACGAAGATTGCTCGAATGATCTCTAGGACCACGTTCTACCTAGAGGAGGAGATTCCAGCAAGTCCGGAAAATCCAAGCGAGAGCGACGGCGATGACGACAACGACAATGACAACTTTGTCGATGTCGTCTAAGTCCAAGCCCTACAGTGCTGGAAGCCGAAAGAATGCATTACTTGCCTTTATGATGTAATATTCATATGTAATGCATTCTATATTTTGTATGAACAATTTATGCTTTTGCAATTATAAATATTTTTGCAAGTTTAAATTTGTGTCGTTTTCTTTTAAGTTCTCTAGTTTGTATGCTTTAACTTTTTTTTGGTGTTTGAGTGATTTCGAAAGCATGAAATCTTCACGCCGAGCAACCGGGTTAAGTAATAAATCAGTCTAAACTCGAAATTATGAGTCATACTTTTTCACTTTACGTACTAATCCAGTGACCCACCAAAGCAAAAAATCAGATAATACTTAAGAAAATTAAGGAGCTAAATGTATGAACTCCGGGCACGCAGTCACAATCTAGTGTTCTGTAGCCTTTTAGGCTAAAAAGGAATCAGCTTTTTAACTTCGAGCACACAGACAAAATTCGGGTTAACATTGAGACAAATTGAAAGACAATTGGGAAATAGGAAAGACGGAACATGCTTTAACACTAAAGACAGAAAAAATTGCATGTTTTCCGACAAATTTTATTTCATGATCTCAATAATGTTTACATAGAATTGGACTAGCTATACAAAGGACGTAACTGTTGGATGGTCCATGACATGTTTAAATCTCCTAGCTCTACATCTATGTTTCTTTTCCTCTTGCGATTCGACTTTTTCGGGTTGTCTTCAATATCCCAAATGTCTACAAGGTAGTATGACCCATTTTTTATAGTTTTGCTAATGAATAACGGTCCCTCCCAGGCTGGGGCTAACATGTGCTTTCTTTCTTGCACCAACCTTAGCACTAAATCAACTTCCTTAAAAGAGCATTTTTTTTATTTTTAGGCTATGATATCGCCATAAACCCTGCTGATAAATGGCGGATCTCTGCTACACAAGTTCTCGTTCTTCTTCTAAAAGATTGACGACATCCGGTCGTGCAGTTTCGACATCCATATCATTGTATGCCTGCACTCTAGGGCTATCATGGATGATGTCCGCTGGAAGCACTGCTTCTGCAACATAAGCCAGGACAAAAGGCATCTGTCCTGTTGATCTATTTGGCGGTGTTCGTATGCTATAAAGCACAGAAGGAAACTCTTCAAGCCATGCTCCAGCTGCTCTATGAAGAGGGGATTCGAGTTTTGGGCGTATACCTTGCAAGATTAAACTATTCATATGTTCAACCTGGCCATTTGATTGTGGGTGCGCCACAGATGCAAGATCGATGTGGATTCCCGTTTGCCGGCAATATTTTGCCAGCTCTCCAATTATAAAGTTAGTCCCGTTATCCGTGATTATGCTATGTGGGACATCGTGTCTCATTGCTATGTCTATGATGATGTGTATGGCAGTCACGCCGTCAAGTTTTTTGTATGGGTTTGGCTTCCACTCACTTGGTATACTTATCCACTGCAACGAGTATATGCGTAAGTCCACCTGACATGGGGACACTCGCCATGTCCCCTACTTGAACCTACCGGCTGCTATGCTACGGGGATCCCACTCGAAGGCCCATCCGGGTTCAAGAAACCATAGTAGATTTCTTGAAGTACACGACAAGAACTCCTATTCATAATCTACTAGGATTCATGTAAACCCCTGGCTGCATATATAAAGCTAGGAGGGAGGAGAAAAAAGAGGGAAGCAAGAGACAAGCCACAACTAGACGCAAGGATAGACTAGACAATACACGGGAGACATCCCGTACGCTTCACCATGACATCGCCATTGTAACAGCTCGACTATCTCCAAATAATATAAATCAGACAAGCATGAATAAGAGTTTTACCTCTATGGGGGCCCCGAACCTTGGTAAAGCATGCTCCTTGTTAGAAGTCGAGATCACCGGCGCGTATTAGTCTCCCAATCTAGAAACCCTAGTATCTCATACGAGGGATCTGCCAAGTCAAGGACTCGACAGTTGGCGCCGTCTATGGGAATGACACGCGCTGAATCTACGGTCTCGCCGGCTTCATCCTTGTCAAGCTCAAGCCCCGGGTTATTGAATCCGTTGAGTTTGATCTAGTTCCGATCTTTCGACCTCATCAAGCACTTCTCGACATCGCGTCCAGTCTTCAACGGTCTACATTGGCATCGTTCTTCACGCGCAGGTTGCAGGAAAATAGCAACATCTATATTGCGGACGTCACCGACGGTGACTAGAAAATTATTTTGAAAATTCCTCCGGTGAAAAGATGCGAAATTAAATTATCTATAATCGCCAACAATAATCGGAAAATTCCGACAGTTAGATCTCCATGGATGACTCAAACACTGGAGCCGTGTCAAAATCTGACGGAACTCTGCGCGACTTTGGGAAAATCACGGTCGAACTTGACTCGGACGTCAATTCAAAGATCACACCGGTGAAAAGATGCGGAATACAATTCCGCACCACTCCTTTTTTTTTTGGCAAATTCCAACGATTGGATCTCCCTCAGCGGCTCGCTCACTGCGACACATTTTAGATCTCTGCGAGTTCGCGAATTCAAATCGTGGATCCGGATCCTATTGCGTCAATTTGTGAGTTGAAACAAAGACCAAGCAACGTCAAAAAACATGGAGACTCGCCATACTAGTTCCTGGCGGCTTGACATCAATATTTCCCACAACATACACACAATAAACGCGACTCCGCCGCGTTGAGTCCTTCCGGAAACATCGTGACTCCGCCGCGTCGATAACGTCTACCGCGTCAAGTCATTCCAGCAAACATCGCGACTCCGCCGCATCGAGTCCTTCTGAAAAACATCGTGACTCTGCCGCGTCGACGACTTTTGGCGCGTCAAGTCCTTCCGGCAAACGTTGCAACTCCCCCATGTCGGCTCCGTCCGCTACGTCGAGTATTTCCTGCGACTCCGCCGCGTCGACTCCTTCCCATACGTTGCGTCTCTTCGGCTAAGCGCCGCACAATTCCGTTGCGTCGAATCCTCTCGGCTAAGTTTCTCGGAGCTGTCCATCACCGCAGCCGCACTCATCACTCGGGGCATGTGCCACGAAAGTAGGCGCACTGGACATATTCGCCATAGTCGCACTCGATGCTTCGGGATGTGCTGTAAAACAGCCGCACTCGACACTCGAGGGCTAAGCCGCAAAACAGCTGCACTGGACACGTGAGTATGTTGCCTTGTTGACACCGCTTCATCGATTTCGGCGATGTTGTCGACTCCATCACTCGACTCCGCTTAGCCGACTGCGCCCATTGCAGGTCTACGGCAGTGTAACATAAAATAAAGTTCCTCTCATACGAGTCGACAAATTTACTTTTTCATGTTTATAATCTGCTTTGAAGCTACACCTGACACTCGGGGGCTGCGCCGCATAAACTACATGTATACTCGACACCCGTCATGCTGCGCGTACGTTACACTACTGCATTTACACGCTACAGCCCGAATAGCTGATACTGCCTGACGTCGACCCTTGACTCTGACCTGATTTGTAGCAGCAACTGACAGGGCGGCAAGGTGCAGAGACAATGACTATTAGGATAACAAAAAAGCACAATGTATGATACAAAAGTGTCGCGTAAAGTCAAATAACTACCTACCAACAGGCCATATTCGACTCCGCGAGTCGATAGAATGTTGTTTCACAACCAAGATTAATCTGAGCAACAGTTTGTTCCGTACATTTTGCTATACACATCACTATTGTTACATTATTTAACCAAATCCATTTATATGGCTGCAACTACAACGCAGCAACGACAACATCGGCTACACCTTTGGGAGTCGATAATTTTCAGCTCATGCGAGTCGGTACATATCCTACTCCGGAAGTCGACACAAATATCCTCCATCGGGAATCGACGAATATCATCTGCTCCGAGTCGACACATATCCTACTCCGGTAGTCGACGCATATCCTACTCCGGGAGCCAACAGAAGACAAACACACGGGATTAGCTTCAGTATAACCTAGGCGTATGCCCGACTCTGCGAGTTGCACATAGCCTCGGGGGCTACTCCCATCGGAAGCAATGCCGTGCACCCGATAAATTGAAGAAGAGACATTAGAAAATCTTTGAGTCTATGCCCGATTAAAAATAACCGCACATAGACTCGGGGGCTACTCCCATCGGAAGCATCTGACATGCTGACCGCATACCAGAGTAGCTCCTTATTGTGGTCGTACAAACCGCAGATTAACTCGGATGAAGAAAAGTAAAACATCAAACTTGTCTGTCTCGATGATACGCATATGGCAGCACGAGCCAATTCACGAAATAAGAATATCTTGAAGACTTTTTGTGTGGACTCGGTGGCTGAGCGTCCGTGCCAACTACACGACTTCCACGTCGTCATGCTACTCCACCGCTTCCTCATTAACTACACGACCTCCACGTCGATGCCGTCCGCCTCGTCGACTATACGACTCCCTCGTTGACTCCGTCCGCCGTGTCGGGTACACCTCCACCTCGTCGACGCCGTCCGCCTCGTCGACTATATGAATCCCTCGTCGACTCTGTCCGCCGTGTCAAGTACACCTCCACCGCATCGACGCCATCCGCCACGTCGACTACACGACTCCCCCGTCGACTCCGTCCGCTGTGTCGAGTGCACCTCCAACGCGTCGACGCCGTCCTCCTCGTCGACTACACGACTCCCGCGTCGACTCCGTCCGCCGTGTCGAGTACACCTCCACCGCATTGACGATGTCCTCCTCGTCGACTCTGTCCTATGTGTCGAGTACACCTCCACCGTGTCGACTCCGTCCGCCGTGTCGAGTACACCTCCACCGCGTAGACTTCGTCCGCCGTGTCGAGTACACACCTGGCGGTCGACTCCGTCTGCCGTGTCGAGTACATCTCCACCGCGTCGACTCCCTTCGCTATGTCGAGTACACCTCAACCGCATCGACTCCGTCCGCCGTGTCGAGCACATCTTCACTGCATCTACTCCGACACGTCTAGTCTCTGACACTTCTCGCCATGTTCCATCGGGAGGAAGAGCGAGTGCCCAGTGCACTACAGCATCACGCGAATGTCAGCCAGCAGGCTTATTTTTCTTCGGAATCTTCAAACAAAAAGCCACTCGCCACAATCATTGTCGAAAACATTGCAGCTCCACTACACAAAAAGTCACTCGCCAGGATCATCACTGAAGATATCGCGACTCCGATATTCGGCGCGATACAAAATATCTCGACTCCCGGGTCGTTTAGCCATCGCCGCACGCCTAGATGCCGCATTCTATGGATGCGAAGGTAAGACCCAAGGATCCGTCTTTTGGACCCGGAATCGCACTCATTTTGCCTCCACCGGCAATTTTTCGTGCCAGAGGCATGATGAAAAGATCCTGGAGGACGCGTCAGGTACCTCTTTTGAAGGTTAAATTCGACTCGATAAGAACTCCGCGGTCCGAGTCTCAATGATCACCTATCCGGGTTCGAGACGTGGGACTCGAATCTGCGTAGGCCAGTACTATTTTTCCCAAGTGCAATTAATTGGTCCCGATCCGTCGAGTGAACCAAGTGACTGAGCCACATCCCTTTGCAAACTATAAACAACAACACATCCTCACAAACTGGATCCATACATCCTCACAAAAGGATCCATACATATACACAAAAGGATCCATACAGCCTTATAGCAGGATCTATACATCCTCACAACAGGACCCGTACGTACTCACAACAGGATCCATACATCCTTAAGCTATGTGAACTTCCGAGTCATAGGCCCTCAAACATCAAATGACATCGACTCTCAAAAAAGCTTTGAGTCCTCAACGACTTATCGGATGCTAAAGACTCGGCAACTTAACAACTACTGCTCAGAATTGAAAATTGTCCTTGAGTCTCTACCGGACTCAAACGAGTCGACTAGACACTCGGGGGCTAGTGACGTGGGGACACTCGCCATGTCCCCTACTTGAACCTACCAGCTGCTACACTATGAGGAGCCCACTCGAAGGCTTATCCGGGTCCAAGAAGCCATAGTAGATTTCTTGAAATACAAGACAATAACTCCTATTTGTAGTCTACTAGGACTCATGTAAACCCCTGCTAGCTGCATATATAAAGCCAGGAGGGAGAAGAAAAAAGAGGGAAGCGAGAGACAAGCCACAACTAGACGCACTGATAGACTAGACAATACACGGGAGACACCCCGTACGTTTCACCATGGCATCGCCATTGTAACAACTCGACTATCTCCTCATAATACAGATCAGACAAGCAGGAGTAAGGGTTTTACCTCTACGAGGGCCCCGAACCTGGGTAAACCGCGCTCCTTCTTAGCCATCTTTATCACCGGCGTGTATTCGTCTCCCAATCTACAAACCCTAGTATCTCATATGAGGGATCTGCCGAGTCAAGGAGTCGACACCATCTCTCGCAGTTTTGAATGGCCCCATCATATCTAGCCCGCAGGCCGCAAATGGCCATGTTATGGGGA
Organism: Alopecurus myosuroides; assembly: GCA_028641055.1. Lineage (NCBI taxonomy): Eukaryota > Viridiplantae > Streptophyta > Magnoliopsida > Poales > Poaceae > Alopecurus > Alopecurus myosuroides. The sequence goes on along the minus strand of CM054060.1, from coordinate 412,149,902 downwards.
TAGTCATGAGTGTTTGAGACGGTCGCAGCCGTCTTCAAGGGAAGTAAAACCGAAATTTATTGATTCGACACAAGGGGAGCCAAAGAATATTTACAAGCCTTAACATATGAGTTGTCAATTCAGTTGCACCTGGAAGTAGACTTGCTCACAACAGTTTATCAGTAGCAACAGTTTTATAGTTGTACGGGTAGCAAAATAACAGTAGGAATAAAATAGAAACAACGGTAGCAATTGTAGGAAACAGCAGGATTAAAATACTGTAGGCATAAGGATGGATGAACGTGCATTTCATGCATAAGATAGTTCATATAATAATCAAAACTTGGGCAATCGCAGATAGATAAAAATTAAGCATCCATGTACTAGGCAACCATAGGCATGTGTTCCATATTTAGTCGTACTTGCTCGCAATAAGAAACTTGCACAACAACTTCTGTCCTACCAGCCCGTTGCAGCGGGGCCTCAAGGGAAACTATTGGTAATAAAGGTGCTCCTTTTAATAAAGCACCGGAGCAAAGCATTAACACTCCATGAACACACGTGATCCTCACATCATAACCATCCCCTCAGGTTATCCCAATTATTGTCACTTTGGGGCCTCGAGTTCCAGATAATGACATGTGTAAACAACTTGCAGGTATGATAAAAAACAAGTTGCAACAACAATATATCATGTCACTCGGGTCCTGGTGACAAGCATTAAGAATAACAAGTTGCAACAACGATATATAGCACTAACAACAGATACTAGGCACCATGCCCTAACAATCTGGCATTATTACATGAACGATCTCATCCAATCCCTACCATCCCTCTCAGCATACAATTGGGATTACTCGCACATGGATGGGGGAATCATGGATGGTTGATGGAGCAGTGGTGGCGATAACGATGGCGATGTACTCCTCTAAATGCTCGTCGTAGCAGGGTGCCAGAACAGGAACTTCTGATCCCCGAATCGGGTTTCTAGGTGGCGGCGGCGCTCTGGTGTTTTTCTCTCGAATTTGACGAACGCCCTCGGGTTTTTAGGTGGGCTTATGTAGTCGAAAGGGGAGACTGAGGGGGAGCCCGAGGCGGCCTGACCATGTGGTGGCACGGTCTAGGGGGGCGCGCCACCAGGTGGTGTGGGCACCTCCTGGACCCTCTCCGGCTCATCTTCTGGCCCCGGGGGTCTTCAGGTAAAATAAGAACTTTGGGATCTTTTCCGGGCATTTTTCTGAAAGTTAATTTTCTGCATAAAAATGAGACACCAGGCTAATTTTGCTGTAAACAACGTTAGTCCGTGTTAGTTGCATTCAAAACTCACAAGTTTATAGGAAAACAACAGCAAAAGTATATATGTTTTGGACGTATCCGCCGGCATCTTGCACACGTGTTAACTATGTGCTCTGTGTCCGTCTTGGCTGTAACCCAGAAGAACGCTGCACGGAATGCTTTCTTAACTATGCTTTTTTGATTGAGCATGATTTCCGCAATCTCCAGCGTGGATTTCTTGCAGGATTTGTCGTCCTTTTTTCGGTGAAATACAACGCTGGAAAATTCCGACAGTACTGCGTTTATACAGGCAACCATTGATTACCGTTTATCCTTTGCATCGGAGTTTTATTTTCCCTGGGAAGACTTTGTCTGCTCCATCCGAGAACTCCTGGTCGACTAAGAAGTTTAATTACGTTATTGTCCAATCCGGGATAACGGGCAGAACTTCTATTGACTCGGATACTAGGGGATAATCGACGTCCACCTTTTATTGATGGTTTGTACACATGCTGGAAGAATACACCAGGTGGTATTATTTTTACCCTTTCCGAGCCCATCCGGGCTAAAGCAACCACATTATAAAATTTCTTCCCGTTTGACGTGATTTACCTGAAGTCTTAGGAAGCAAATGTACTAAATCTGAGTCTCCATAACATAGTATGTGTTTGACGCCTATTCCGTTCGCAATATGAAAGCCATGAAGCAATGCTTCGTATTCTCCCACATTATTAATGGTGTTGAAGTGGATTTGTAATACATACTCCATTTTGTCTCCTTTTGGAGATTTTAGCACCATGCTTGCACTGGCGCCTTCTTTCATTTCGGATCACTCAAAATGCATGAACCAATATTCCGACTCCGACATGGATGTGTTTTCCATGGCTTCTGTACAATCAGCTACAAAATCTGCCAACACCTAGGATTTGATGGCCGTCCGGGGTTGGTACTTAATATCAAATGCAGCAAGCTCAATGCCCCATTTGGAAACTCTGCCCGTTTCATCTGCATTGTTTATAATATCCCCTAGTGATGCTTTTCTTTCCACTGTTATCGAGTGTCCTTGGAAATAATGGCGGAGTTTTCGAGATGCGAAAATACGCCATATGCCAACTTTTGACAATGTGGATACCTTTGTTTTGACTCCGAGAATACTTCATTGATGTAGTAAACCGGGTGTTGGTATGGAATGCTTTGTTTATTTTTCCGCCTTTCAATAATTATTACGGTGCTGATAACCCTATTCGTTCCTATTAAATATAATAACATGGGTTCTTCATCTTGTGGGGATGCCAAAATTGGAGTTGTCATTAAAGTTTTCTTTAGCTGGGCTAACGCTTTGTTTGCTTCTTCTGTCCATTCAAACTTGTAGGATTTCTTCAACAATTTATATAATGCGAGAGCTTTTTCACCAAGCCGGCTTATAAATCTGCTTACGGCGGCTACGGAACCCGTCAACCGCTGGACGTCTTTCAAACACGTAGGTCTTTTAATGTTCAGGATTACATTGATCTTTTCCGATTTTACTGCCAGAAGTTTTCTGAGGGATCTCCTAATACACACTTTAATGGATTTAACTTCATTTTATCGAAAGTTACTCGTAAATCTTCAAGGAGCGTATGCTTTTCCTTAGAAACGACGGCAATATCGTTCATGCAAGCATCTTTGCATACAACGCTGGTATGTGGCTCCAGCATTCTTCAGGTCGAAAGGCATGTTTATGCAGTAATACGTTTCGTATGGTGTTATGAAAGAGGTTTTTTATTTGTTCTTCATCTTTCATGCGTATTTGATGATACCCGGAATAAGCGTCCAAAAAGCATAAAAGCTTAGAGACAGCTGTGTCGTCTATTATTACATCGATTCGCGGTAAAGCGAACCTATCTTTTAGGCACAATTTGTTCAAGCCATTATAATCTATAAACATCCTAAGAATAATAGTATCCTTCTTCGGGACTAATACTAGATTCGCAGACCAGTCGGTATGCTTAACATCCTGGAAAAGTCAGCTGCTAAAAGACGGATGATTTCCTTGCCTATAGCCTTCCGCCTTCTTCCATCAAAACGACAGAGACCTTGTTTGACGGGTTTTGATCCTGGTATGACCTTTAATTCATGCTCAGCAAGTTCTCGGGGTACACCTAGCATATCAGCGGAACACCAGGCGAAAATATCTCCGTTCTCACAGTGGAACTCGATGAGCGCGGTTTATATTTGTCCGACATTCCTGTTCCCACTACGACGTATTTTGTCGGATCCTTGGGGTCCAAGATAATCTGTTTTGTATTCTCAGATACATTGAAGCTGTCGGTCTGCTTTCGGCTTTCATTTCCTGCCGGCATTTTTGTCGGTGATGCCTCTTTAGCCAGCTCTTTCAACTCTTCCTTTGCTATTACCTGCTCGATGCAAAGGGTGTTTCCCACCTCTATCTCATTTGCTGGCTTGAAATCTCCTTCAATGGTGATTACTCCGCCTTTAGGCTCTGGCATCTTCCTCTTGTTTTAGATGTAGCACGACATGGTGATAAGTATCAAACGTATCCATAATTTCAGATGTTCCTTGTTGTTTCCATGCCATAAGCTACATACACTTTATGTCATTTTATGTTTTTTTGGGACTAATCTATTGACAAGATGCCACAGAGCCAGTTCCTGTTTTCTGCTGTTTTTGGTTTCAGAAAAGTTTTTCTAGAAATATTCTCGCAATTGGACGAAATGAAATCCCAGAGTCTTAGAAAGCGTCACGTACACGAAGTCCGGTTGATCCGGAGCGGGCCTCAGGGGCCCCACACCATGAGGCGGTGTGTCCCCCTTTGGCCACGCCCAGGGGTGGTGCGGACCCCCTGGCTGCCCACCGACGTTGCCCTCTCTCCTATTTATACCTCTTCATAGGTCAACCTAAATACCCGAGATTTTTCCACCAAAAACATCCGCAGCCACCGTCATCATCAACCCTAGTTCGGGAGGTTTCTGGAGCTCTCCCCGGCATCCTGCCGGGAGGGGGAATCATCACCGGAGGGCTCTTCATCACCATGCCTTCCTCTAGAGTGATATGTGCGTAGTTCATCCCTGGACTACGGGTCCATAGCAGTAGCTAGATGGTTATTCTCTCCTCTTTATGTGTAGCGCCCTCACATTTAATAATGTAAGAACTACTGTGTTAAGTGCTAGTCCCTGGATCAATGCTAGCACCACAGAACAAAATGTAATGTATCATTGCAGAAGTACCAAAACTTATTACAAGGGATCCAGAATAGCCAAGTATAGCTTTATTACAAACTGCATAGTCTTGAAAGACTAGCAAAACTCAGAGTTCTAAACAGCAGAAACAATATAGCAATGAGCATCCATCTTCAATCATGCGCCACAGGCATTACATGTTGGGTGTAGACTCGAGTCCCAGCACTTAATCAAACTTCATCCTCAGAATTTCCTGCACGTTGGAATATGCAGCCCCCGAAGGAGATTCAGTACAAACAATGTACTGGCAAATGACACTATGGTGGATATAAAATGGCAAGTCTAAACTACATGCATATCTGGCTTGGTGGAGTTTAGGCTATTTGCAGAAAGCAAGTTTTTCCCTAACACTTTTGAAAAAGAGTTTTCTTTCAAAGATTGGCACCATGGGACACACCCATGAGCACCACAACTAAATTTTCCTTAGCCAAATTTTACTTCTTCAAAACGGTGTTGAGATTCTTCCATCCATCCTTGTCCAGCTGCTCGAAGTTGTCCTTTCCGGGAACACGGCTATGATCATAGTTTCTAACTCTGCAGAGGTTGTGCACTTTCACCCTTTGTCTTCAATTAGCCTAAACATCCTATACACCCGGAGTGCATCAAGGACAAGGAGAGAATTGAGACGAGATCTTTCAGAAGCAAGAATTCAACCCAACCAGCAAGACCCGTTCCACCTATAATTCTGCTACATCTTCATGTCAAGCATGGGTTGAACTCTCACAACTTAGTTGATCAAGACAGAGCCCATATGTCAAAGGGCTGCACGGGAAGCTACTAAACTTAGAGGGACTTAGGAATCTCTTTGTTCCTGGGTGGCCATCCACAAGTGTACTCCTTCGGTGATAAACACCATTGATATGGCCCTAGGGAGCCACTCAACAAAATCCAATCACATCCAAAATCCACCCAGGTGTTTCATTGGGAGTTTATACTTAGGATTTTTCCACAACATTGAGTAAAACAAATTTGTAGCAAGGCTAAGCATCTACTAAGTATATGTTTCCAAAATAACAAGTCTAAAGGATGGCTACACACTACTTGGGATTTTGCATAGCCTAATAATAACTTAGTAAAATTTCCTATCATGCATGCTACTCAAAAACACTAATAATGCATAGTAAAATATGGGAGATTTGATGGTGTGTCACTTGCCTTGGCAATAGGATGAACAATCACAACAAGAATAACAGCAACAAGAGTAGACTTGATCCTCTTCACAATCTGAACAAGCAAAACAATCCACACATAAACATACAAAACAACGTAACAAAATAACAATACAAAAACATGTATGCATGCTATGCAATGATCCAATTAATGCACAAAATTCACAACTAGCAAGAACTACTAACAATGATGTTCTCTGATGTTAATAACATAATTATGATGCATGCAAAACAAATTAATTATCAAATTATAATTATAAGCATTATTAGGGTTTTAATATAGGCTAATATGGAGATTAATAGGGTTTCTGTTACAAAGTTGCACAATTAATTTTTCCAACGCATCTACTGGATAGAGGACATCAAAACAAAACCATAGCAATTGATTTCTCCTAAAAAGGATTTATAGATTAAAAGTTATGCCCAAAATAGTGATTAATAGAGATCTACAAATAACATGTGAGTGCACGATTCAAATTTGAAATTTGAATAGTCTAGATTAATCTACACATTGTGCTGATTTCAAAAATCCCAAGATCATCGAAATCGGAGTTACAGAACTAATGATGTGGATTTTACAAGTTTGGTGATTTTTCTGCAATTTTAATTCGATTTAAGATGGGTTTGACCATTGGCTGCTGACTGGACGCTACGTGGCGCGTGTCGATTGGTGCGGGGCTGGTGAGGTGCTGACGCAGCGGATTACTTTGCGCTGACCAGGCAAGCGACATGGCGCAACCCTATTGGCTGATACCCCTTCAATTTGGTGATCTAATCTGAAGCGTCTAATGGATATCTAAGGGTGAGGATCCAAAACTATCCATAGCAGTCATGATACTCGCTATACCTGACGAAACCTTACGACCACCGTGGCTGCAGTCCGGTTGTGGTGCTCGGCGACGGTCCTAGACGGCGTTGCGGTGGCTCCCTGGGCGTGTAGACGACAGTAGCGGACGGCGGCGGTGCTCCCACTTCTTCTCCTCCTCCCAGCGCGTCTCCTCTTTGCTCCGTTCGTCCGCGGCGAGTGCTCCGAGTTCGCAGCAATGGTGGCAGCGGTGGTGTGTCTTTGATCTCGAAATTCGAGCTTGTTTCGGGGCTAGGGTTTCGGGAAACTTGGGGAATCAAAAGGCACGGGGGCGTGGGTATTTATGATGGACTTTTCGTGGCTGAGGGGCAAAGAAAACGGAAGGAATCCGGAGGTTCTATCCGTTCCAGTTCGGTCCAGAGAAGACGTAGGCGTCCTGGAAATCGATTCAAGGTAGAAGATGCTCACCTGGCTTGTGGGCCTCGTAAGGAAAAAAAAGGTACGTGGGGACAGAGCCTAAGCTGGTTCGATTGGTTCCTTCGTGGACGGTTCGTGCTCCGCTGGTTCTGGTCCAGGGTACGTGCAGTGTCGTACGCTTCACCCTTTTTTTTCCTCTTCTTACTATGTGACACGAGCTGCACTACTACTAGGACTAGCTCACGTTGACAATTTTTTTATCCTTTTTCAGTTTTCACTTGTAGAAGAAGCATTTGAACCGCAAATTGAGCCAAACCAAAATTTGTAAAAGTTGTAAAAACATCTATAGTCACTATAGGCTATTTGGAACTAATTTTGTAAGAAACAAAATACAAATTTTCCCATGAGCATATATTGCTTAAAAGACGGGTTTTGCGGAAATATTGTATTTGAAATCTAAAATAGGTTTAAACCTATTTTATATTCTTTCAGATTTTCTAAATAATTTATAAGACTGTAGAAATACTTTTCTGACGTTTAAAATATATGTGTATATATATATATATATATATATATATATATATGTACATTTTGGGCTATATCACTTAAGGATTTCTTTAAAAAAAAATTGATTTTAATTATTGTTTCGACGGTCTTATCTTTGAGAATTTTTTTTTAATGCAACAACAAATGCAATATGCAATGATGCTCATGTATGCATGCGGGTTTTAAATTTTCAAAATCCTGGGATGTTACAGACTACCCCCCTTAAAAGGAATCTCGTCCCGAGATTCGAGAAGGCTAGCAATTTGGTTGGAAAAGTTATGAGGTGGGCTATCCCCCTTAGAGAATAGACTTGAGATTGTACTTCCACAAGGCAATTTGGATAATCGAACATGTGTTGGAATAAGGTGAGTTAAGGCCGGGTTACCATTCACCAACTCCATGTTGATATGATTCACATGCCCCTTCTGGAATGGATTGGGCTTGGCAGCTTCTGTAGTTTTCTGCTTTGGGCAATCAGTTGCATAATGTCCCTTGTCTCTGCACTTGAAGCATGTCACCTTGCTAAGATCCCTCTTCACTTCATGGTTGTGGTTGTGGTGTCCATTGCCATTTGAGTGACCATTGCTGTTACCATTGGTTTCCTTGAGCCCTTCAACATGATCATGACCATTATGAGTGTGCCCATTCCCACCATTGTGATGGTTCTCATGTTTATGAAAATTGTGTCCTCCATTGGATGTGTGCCTCTTATATGAGGGTCCAGATTGGTATTTTCCACCATTACTGTACTTCCTCTTCCTGTTTTCCTCCTTTGTCATGTTGTTATCCAAGATAATGGCTTGATCCAACAGAGTTTGATAATTTGGGGCATATGCTACAGACAAAGGTATCTTCAGTTCTCCTTTAAGTCCATTGAGAAATTTCTCCTTCCTCTTGGCATCAGTGTCAATGTCCTCTGGTGCATACCTTGATAAAGAATGGAAATTATCCATATACTCCTTTAGGGTTCTACCTCCCTGCTTCAGACTACGAAACTCCTCCTTCTTGAGGTTCATTATCCCAGATGAGATATGTGCATTGCGGAATCCCTCCTTGAAATCATCCCAAGTCATGCCTTCCAGTGGATGAGTCACTTGGTAAGTTTCCCACCACATTGCAGCAGTTCCTTCTAACAGATGTGCGGTGAATCTCACCTTCTCCGCATCAGTGCACTCACAAGTTACTAAGTCCTTGTTGATTGAACGAAGCCAGTCGTCTGCCTCAATAGGATCAGTAGCATATGAGAACTTGTTAGGCCTAAGTCTCAGAAATCTGGTAAGTCTATCCATTGGGGGTGGTGGCGGGGGATTGTTGTTGTTGTGATTGTTGTTCATTGCTGCTACAAATTGAGTCATCATTTGTAGAAGTTGGGCTTGGGAAGTGAGCATCTCCTGCAGGGCATCATTGTTGTTGTTCTCATTGTTGTTGTTGGGGTCACGACGAGGAGGCATCTGTGGGTTTTTGGCATCGATGAGAAAAAAAGATAGATAGAGCTATGAGGAGAAAATTTTCCTACCCAAACAATCAATGGAAAATAACAACTTAAAGTATTTTATCTCTTAACCAAATTTCGAAATTTGGACTTAGTTTTTGAAAAACTTAAGCGAAACAACTTAATTGCAAGCCAAAACACTCTATTATTGCCATATCACAAGTTGATAGGTCAATACTCAAACAAAAACTCTAGCTAACGCATTCTGCCATGGTGGTCAACTACTGGGATGGATCATAACTCTTCACAATGATTTCTATGTTCTTATACATCTTCAACTCCTTTTCAAGGGCGTTGATCTCTTCTTCAGCTTCTTGGAGATTCTTCTGAGTGTGATAAAGTCTCCACGTGAGTCTTTCTCCAAGTTCTGTGATTGCCTCCCATGCAGCGCATCTAGCTGACTCAAAGAATGATGTGTATTGTTGTGGGTTGGTGAAGATGTAGTCCCCTTCTATCTTGTGGTCATACTCCTTGCTTCTGTATAGGTGAAGTTGAACTCACCAATACTCTTGGCCATCTTCAATGAAGGGAACACCTTTGTAGAGTGCTGCTCCTCCAAATCCTAATTTTGTCATTAGGTTCTTCAATGCCTTGGGGAATTCAGTCTCACAATCTAGAGTCATGGTCATCAATGGGCCCTTCTTGATTGATTCAAAGAGGTTGGTCATCTATCAAGGAGATAAGATATTAGAATATTGAACAAAGGTAGAAGTACTAGAAGAAGAGTTGTTCTAGCTATGTTAGAGTAGAATAAATGGTCAATCCTAGGGTCCTTGAAGTCCTTGGTGGTGGTGAAGTTGCAGCTCTTCATCTTGGAGTTGGTAGTCCTCGGTGATTGCGAAGTTGAAGTTCCATCATATTTGAGTTTTGAAGTGTAGGGGAAAAGATGGGTCATAGAAGCATAAGGTAAGGAGGTACTAGATACGAGATGAGTAGAGGTACTTAGAAAATATGAAGTCTTCTTCCATGGTGATCATTAGATCATTAACAACTTATTGAAATTTGGATATTCACTATAGTGAGAGAGACAGGCACCCGCAAAGCCAATCAGGGAACCGGTCTCATGTACGTGGACATGTAATGTTGGTCCGGGCCGCTTCATCTCACTATGCCGCTAGGATCCAAAAATACTCAAAGGAGTTAATAGATTTTGATCAAAAGGGTTTTCCAAACCTAAGGGCTCGAACCTACAGGCAACACTTTGCTCTGATACCATTTTGTAGCGCCCTCACATTTAATAATGTAAGAACTACTGTGTTAAGTGCTAGTCCCTGGATCAATGCTAGCACCACAGAACAAAATGTAATGTATCATTGCAGAAGTACCAAAACTTATTACAAGGGATCCAGAATAGCCAAGTATAGCTTTATTACAAACTGCATAGTCTTGAAAGACTAGCAAAACTCAGAGTTCTAAACAGCAGAAACAATATAGCAATGAGCCTCCATCTTCAATCATGCGCCACAGGCATTACATGTTGGGTGTAGACTCGAGTCCCAGCACTTAATCAAACTTCATCCTCAGAATTTCCTGCACGTTGGAATATGCAGGCCCCGAAGGAGATTCAGTACAAACAATGTACTGGCAAATGACACTATGGTGGATATAAAATGGCAAGTCTAAACTACATGCATATCTGGCCTGGTGGAGTTTAGGCTATTTGCAGAAAGCAAGTTTTTCCCTAACACTTTTGAAAAAGAGTTTTCTTTCAAAGATTGGCACCATAGGACACACCCATGAGCACCACAACTAAATTTTCCTTAGCCAAATTTTACTTCTTCAAAACGGTGTTGAGATTCTTCCATCCATCCTTGTCCAGCTGCTCGAAGTTGTCCTTTCCGGGAACACGGCTATGATCATAGTTTCTAACTCTGCAGAGGTTGTGCACTTTCACCCTTTGTCTTCAATTAGCCCAAACATCCTATACACCCGGAGTGCATCAAGGACAAGGAGAGAATTGAGACGAGATCTTTCAGAAGCAAGAATTCAACCCAACCAGCAAGACCCGTTCCACCTATAATTCTGCTACATCTTCATGTCAAGCATGGGTTGAACTCTCACAACTTAGTTGATCAAGACAGAGCCCATATGTCAAAGGGCTGCACGGGAAGCTACTAAACTTAGAGGGACTTAGGAATCTCTTTGTTCCTGGGTGGCCATCCACAAGTGTAGTCCTTCGGTGATAAACACCATTGATATGGCCCTAGGGAGCCACTCAACAAAATCCAATCACATCCAAAATCCACCCAAGTGTTTCATTGGGAGTTTATACTTAGAATTTTTCCACAACATTGAGTAAAACAAATTTGTAGCAAGGCTAAGCATCTACTAAGTATATGTTTCCAAAATAACAAGTCTAAAGGATGGCTACACACTACTTGGGATTTTGCATAGCCTAATAATAACTTAGTAAAATTTCCTATCATGCATGCTACTCAAAAACACTAATAATGCATAGTAAAATATGGGAGATTTGATGGTGTGTCACTTGCCTTGGCAATAGGATGAACAATCACAACAAGAATAACAGCAACAAGAGTAGACTTGATCCTCTTCACAATCTGAACAAGCAAAACAATCCACACATAAACATACAAAACAACGTAACAAAATAACAATACAAAAACATGTATGCGTGCTATGCAATGATCCAATTAATGCACAAAATTCACAACTAGCAAGAACTACTAACAATGATGTTCTCTGATGTTAATAACATAATTATGATGCATGCAAAACAAATTAATTATCAAATTATAATTATAAGCATTATTAGGGTTTTAATATAGGCTAATATGGAGATTAATAGGGTTTCTGTTACAAAGTTGCACAATTAATTTTTCCAACGCATCTACTGGATAGAGGACATCAAAACAAAACCATAGCAATTGATTTCTCCTAAAAAGGATTTATAGATTAAAAGTTATGCCCAAAATAGTGATTAATAGAGATCTACAAATAACATGTGAGTGCACGATTCAAATTTGAAATTTGAATAGTCTAGATTAATCTACACATTGTGCTGATTTCAAAAATCCCAAGATCATCGAAATCGGAGTTACAGAACTAATGATGTGGATTTTACAAGTTTGGTGATTTTTCTGCAATTTTAATTCGATTTAAGAGGGGTTTGACCATTGGCTGCTGACTGGACGCTACGTGGCGCGTGTCGATTGGTGCGGGGCTGGTGAGGTGCTGACGCAGCGGATTACTTTGCGCTGACCAGGCAAGCGACATGGCGCAACCCTATTGGTTGATACCCCTTCAATTTGGTGATCTAATCTGAAGCGTCTAATGGATATCTAAGGGTGAGGATCCAAAACTATCCATAGCAGTCATGATACTCGCTGTACCTGACGAAACCTTACGACCACCGTGGCTGCAGTCCGGTTGTGGTGCTCGGCGACGGTCCTAGACGGCGTTGCGGTGGCTCCCTGGGCGTGTAGACGAAAGTAGCGGACGGCGGCGGTGCTCCCACTTCTTCTCCTCCTCCCAGCGCGTCTCCTCTTTGCTCCGTTCGTCCGCGGCGAGTGCTCCGAGTTCGCAGCAATGGTGGAAGCGGTGGTGTGTCTTTGATCTCGAAATTCGAGCTTGTTTCGGGGCTAGGGTTTCGGGAAACTTGGGGAATCGAAAGGCACGGGGGCGTGGGTATTTATGATGGACTTTTCGTGGCTGAGGGGCAAAGAAAACGGAAGGAATCCGGAGGTTCTATCCGTTCCAGTTCGGTCCAGAGAAGACGTAGGCGTCCTGGAAATCGATTCAAGGTAGAAGTCGCTCACCTGGCTTGTGGGGCTCGTAAGGAAAAAAAAAAAGGTACGTGGGGACAGAGCCTAAGCTGGTTCGATTGGTTCCTTCGTGGACGGTTCGTGCTCCGCTGGTTCTGGTCCAGGGTACGTGCAGTGTCGTACGCTTCACCCTTTTTTTTTCCTCTTCTTACTATGTGACACGAGCTGCACTACTACTAGGACTAGCTCACGTTGACAATTTTTTTATCCTTTTTCAGTTTTCACTTGTAGAAGAAGCATTTGAACCGCAAATTGAGCCAAACCAAAATTTGTAAAAGTTGTAAAAACATCTATAGTCACTATAGGCTATTTGGAACTAATTTTGTAAGAAACAAAATACAAATTTTCCCATGAGCATATATTGCTTAAAAGACGGGTTTTGCGGAAATATTGTATTTGAAATCTAAAATAGGTTTAAACCTATTTTATATTCTTTCAGATTTTCTAAATAATTTATAAGACTGTAGAAATACTTTTCTGACGTTTAAAATATATGTGTATATATATATATATATATATATATATGTACATTTTGGGCTATATCACTTAAGGATTTCTTTAAAAAAAAATTGATTTTAATTATTGTTTCGACGGTCTTATCTTTGAGAATTTTTTTTTTAATGCAACAACAAATGCAATATGCAATGATGCTCATGTATGCATGCGGGTTTTAAATTTTCAAAATCCTGGGATGTTACAGACTACCCCCCTTAAAAGGAATCTCGTCCCGAGATTCGAGAAGGCTAGCAATTTGGTTGGAAAAGTTATGAGGTGGGCTATCCCCCTTAGAGAATAGTCTTGAGATTGTACTTCCACAAGGCAATTTGGATAATCGAACATGTGTTGGAATAAGGTGAGTTAAGGCCGGGTTACCATTCACCAAATCCATGTTGATATGATTCACATGCCCCTTCTGGAATGGATTGGGCTTGGCAGCTTCTGTAGTTTTCTGCTTTGGGCAATCAGTTGCATAATGTCCCTTGTCTCTGCACTTGAAGCATGTCACCTTGCTAAGATCCCTCTTCACTTCATGGTTGTGGTTGTGGTGTCCATTGCCATTTGAGTGACCATTGCTGTTACCATTGGTTTCCTTGAGCCCTTCAACATGATCATGACCATTATGAGTGTGCCCATTCCCACCATTGTGATGGTTCTCATGTTTATGAAAATTATGTCCTCCATTGGATGTGTGCCTCTTATATGAGGGTCCAGATTGGTATTTTCCACCATTACTGTACTTCCTCTTCCTGTTTTCCTCCTTTGTCATGTTGTTATCCAAGATAATGGCTTGATCCAACAGAGTTTGATAATTTGGGGCATATGCTACAGACAAAGGTATCTTCAGTTCTCCTTTAAGTCCATTGAGAAATTTCTCCTTCCTCTTGGCATCAGTGTCAATGTCCTCTGGTGCATACCTTGATAAAGAATGGAAATCATCCATATACTCCTTTAGGGTTCTACCTCCCTGCTTCAGACTACGAAACTCCTCCTTCTTGAGGTTCATTATCCCAGATGAGATATGTGCATTGCGGAATCCCTCCTTGAAATCATCCCAAGTCATGCCTTCCAGTGGATGAGTCACTTGGTAAGTTTCCCACCACATTGCAGCAGTTCCTTCTAACAGATGTGCGGTGAATCTCACCTTCTCCGCATCAGTGCACTCACAAGTTACTAAGTCCTTGTTGATTGAACGAAGCCAGTCGTCTGCCTCAATAGGATCAGTAGCATATGAGAACTTGTTAGGCCTAAGTATCTGAAATCTGGTAAGTCTATCCATTGGGGGTGGTGGCGGGGGATTGTTGTTGTTGTGATTGTTGTTCATTGCTGCTACAAATTGAGTCATCATTTGTAGAAGTTGGGCTTGGGAAGTGAGCATCTCCTGCAGGGCATCATTGTTGTTGTTCTCATTGTTGTTGTTGGGGTCACGACGAGGAGGCATCTGTGGGTTTTTGGCATCGATGAGAAAAAAAGATAGATAGAGCTATGAGGAGAAAATTTTCCTACCCAAACAATCAATGGAAAATAACAACTTAAAGTATTTTATCTCTTAACCAAATTTCGAAATTTGGACTTAGTTTTTGAAAAACTTAAGCGAAACAACTTAATTGCAAGCCAAAACACTCTATTATTGCCATATCACAAGTTGATAGGTCAATACTCAAACAAAAACTCTAGCTAACGCATTCTGCCATGGTGGTCAACTACTGGGATGGATCATAACTCTTCACAATGATTTCTATGTTCTTATACATCTTCAACTCCTTTTCAAGGGCGTTGATCTCTTCTTCAGCTTCTTGGAGATTCTTCTGAGTGTGATAAAGTCTCCACGTGAGTCTTTCTCCAAGTTCTGTGATTGCCTCCCATGCAGCGCATCTAGCTGACTCAAAGAATGATGTGTATTGTTGTGGGTTGGTGAAGATGTAGTCCCCTTCTATCTTGTGGTCATACTCCTTGCTTCTGTATAGGTGAAGTTGAACCCACCAATACTCTTAGCCATCTTCAATGAAGGGAACACCTTTGTAGAGTGCTGCTCCTCCAAATCCTAATTTTGTCATTAGGTTCTTCAATGCCTTGGGGAATTCAGTCTCACAATCTAGAGTCATGGTCATCAATGGGCCCTTCTTGATTGATTCAAAGAGGTTGGTCATCTATCAAGGAGATAAGATATTAGAATATTGAACAAAGGTAGAAGTACTAGAAGAAGAGTTGTTCTAGCTATGTTAGAGTAGAATAAATGGTCAATCCTAGGGTCCTTGAAGTCCTTGGTGGTGGTGAAGTTGCAGCTCTTCATCTTGGAGTTGGTAGTCCTCGGTGATTGCGAAGTTGAAGTTCCATCATCTTTGAGTTTTGAAGTGTAGGGGAAAAGATGGGTCATAGAAGCATAAGGTAAGGAGGTACTAGATACGAGATGAGTAGAGGTACTTAGAAAATATGAAGTCTTCTTCCATGGTGATCATTAGATCATTAACAACTTATTGAAATTTGGATATTCACTATAGTGAGAGAGACAGGCACCCGCAAAGCCAATCAGGGAACCGGTCTCATGTACGTGGACATGTAATGTTGGTCCGGGCCGCTTCATCTCACTATGCCGCTAGGATCCAAAAATACTCAAAGGAGTTAATAGATTTTGATCAAAAGGGTTTTCCAAACCTAAGGGCTCGAACCTACAGGCAACACTTTGCTCTGATACCATTTTGTAGCGCCCTCACATTTAATAATGTAAGAACTACTGTGTTAAGTGCTAGTCCCTGGATCAATGCTAGCACCACAGAACAAAATGTAATGTATCATTGCAGAAGTACCAAAACTTATTACAAGGGATCCAGAATAGCCAAGTATAGCTTTATTACAAACATCCTATACACCCGGAGTGCATCAAGGACAAGGAGAGAATTGAGACGAGATCTTTCAGAAGCAAGAATTCAACCCAACCAGCAAGACCCGTTCCACCTATAATTCTGCTACATCTTCATGTCAAGCATGGGTTGAACTCTCACAACTTAGTTGATCAAGACAGAGCCCATATGTCAAAGGGCTGCACGGGAAGCTACTAAACTTAGAGGGACTTAGGAATCTCTTTGTTCCTGGGTGGCCATCCACAAGTGTACTCCTTCGGTGATAAACACCATTGATATGGCCCTAGGGAGCCACTCAACAAAATCCAATCACATCCAAAATCCACCCAAGTGTTTCATTGGGAGTTTATACTTAGAATTTTTCCACAACATTGAGTAAAACAAATTTGTAGCAAGGCTAAGCATCTACTAAGTATATGTTTCCAAAATAACAAGTCTAAAGGATGGCTACACACTACTTGGGATTTTGCATAGCCTAATAATAACTTAGTAAAATTTCCTATCATGCATGCTACTCAAAAACACTAATAATGCATAGTAAAATATGGGAGATTTGATGGTGTGTCACTTGCCTTGGCAATAGGATGAACAATCACAACAAGAATAACAGCAACAAGAGTAGACTTGATCCTCTTCACAATCTGAACAAGCAAAACAATCCACACATAAACATACAAAACAACGTAACAAAATAACAATACAAAAACATGTATGCATGCTATGCAATGATCCAATTAATGCACAAAATTCACAACTAGCAAGAACTACTAACAATGATGTTCTCTGATGTTAATAACATAATTATGATGCATGCAAAACAAATTAATTATCAAATTATAATTATAAGCATTATTAGGGTTTTAATATAGGCTAATATGGAGATTAATAGGGTTTCTGTTACAAAGTTGCACAATTAATTTTTCCAACGCATCTACTGGATAGAGGACATTAAAACAAAACCATAGCAATTGATTTCTCCTAAAAAGGATTTATAGATTAAAAGTTATGCCCAAAATAGTGATTAATAGAGATCTACAAATAACATGTGAGTGCACGATTCAAATTTGAAATTTGAATAGTCTAGATTAATCTACACATTGTGCTGATTTCAAAAATCCCAAGATCATCGAAATCGGAGTTACAGAACTAATGATGTGGATTTTACAAGTTTGGTGATTTTTCTGCAATTTTAATTCGATTTAAGAGGGGTTTGACCATTGGCTGCTGACTGGACGCTACGTGGCGCGTGTCGATTGGTGCGGGGCTGGTGAGGTGCTGACGCAGCGGATTACTTTGCGCTGACCAGGCAAGCGACATGGCGCAACCCTATTGGTTGATACCCCTTCAATTTGGTGATCTAATCTGAAGCGTCTAATGGATATCTAAGGGTGAGGATCCAAAACTATCCATAGCAGTCATGATACTCGCTGTACCTGACGAAACCTTACGACCACCGTGGCTGCAGTCCGGTTGTGGTGCTCGGCGACGGTCCTAGACGGCGTTGCGGTGGCTCCCTGGGCGTGTAGACGACAGTAGCGGACGGCGGCGGTGCTCCCACTTCTTCTCCTCCTCCCAGCGCGTCTCCTCTTTGCTCCGTTCGTCCGCGGCGAGTGCTCCGAGTTCGCAGCAATGGTGGCAGCGGTGGTGTGTCTTTGATCTCGAAATTCGAGCTTGTTTCGGGGCAAGGGTTTCGGGAAACTTGGGGAATCGAAAGGCACGGGGGCGTGGGTATTTATGATGGACTTTTCGTGGCTGAGGGGCAAAGAAAACGGAAGGAATCCGGAGGTTCTATCCGTTCCAGTTCGGTCCAGATAAGACGTAGGCGTCCTGGAAATCGATTCAAGGTAGAAGACGCTCACCTGGCTTGTGGGGCTCGTAAGGAAAAAAAAAAGGTACGTGGGGACAGAGCCTAAGCTGGTTCGATTGGTTCCTTCGTGGACGGTTCGTGCTCCGCTGGTTCTGGTCCAGGGTACGTGCAGTGTCGTACGCTTCACCCTTTTTTTTTCCTCTTCTTACTATGTGACACGAGCTGCACTACTACTAGGACTAGCTCACGTTGACAATTTTTTTATCCTTTTTTAGTTTTCACTTGTAGAAGAAGCATTTGAACCGCAAATTGAGCCAAACCAAAATTTGTAAAAGTTGTAAAAACATCTATAGTCACTATAGGCTATTTGGAACTAATTTTGTAAGAAACAAAATACAAATTTTCCCATGAGCATATATTGCTTAAAAGACGGGTTTTGCGGAAATATTGTATTTGAAATCTAAAATAGTTTTAAACCTATTTTATATTCTTTCAGATTTTCTAAATAATTTATAAGACTGTAGAAATACTTTTCTGACGTTTAAAATATATGTGTATATATATATATATATATATATATATATATATATATATATATATATATATATATACATATATATATATATACGCGCTATTTGACACCAAGGGTGCAGAATAGTTATTCTACACCCACCCTGTATCTTTTGAACCGTACATGATTTTTACGTCACGTAAATTTTGGTGTATTTCTTATGTCGAGTAGAACGTAAGAAAATATTTACATGACATAAACCTTTTATTTACGTGACGTCACAAAACAAATGAAAATTTACACATTTTTACGTTCTTTTTATGAGTTTTATGTTGCTATGACTCATATTTTTTAAATTTTTATGCCGAATATTCTCTTATGGATGAAACATGAATGTAAATAATACATATCTAACATAAATTTTTGACTTGGGAACATAAAAAAAATTATGGGTGCAAAATAAGTTTTCTACACCCAGGGTGCTAAATAGGGTTTATATATATATATATATATATATATATATATATATATATATATATATGTACATTTTGGGCTATATCACTTAAGGATTTCTTTAAAAAAAAATTGATTTTAATTATTGTTTCGACGGTCTTATCTTTGAGAATTTTTTTTTAATGCAACAACAAATGCAATATGCAATGATGCTCATGTATGCATGCGGGTTTTAAATTTTCAAAATCCTGGGATGTTACATTATGCCAAATGTTTAGATCTTGTGAGCTTCCTAACATGATCAAGATCATCTTATTGTAATGCTACATGTTGTGTTTGCTGGGATCCGATGAATATAGAATGCTATGCCCAATGATTATCAAACCCTCATGTTCTTTTCATGTATATGTTATTTCTGATCTTGCATGCTCTCTGTTACTAGTACATGCTTTGGCCAAGTTGATGCTTGTAACTCCAAGAGGGAGTATTTATGCTAGATAGTGGGTTCATGCCTCCTTTTCACTCACGCTCGAGTGACATAAACGTAACCGGTGGGGGATGTGTTGTTGCCATTAGGGACCAAACAACAATGTTATGTATAAGGATAATTTTATTGTTTACATTACACACTTTG
The DNA here is from genome assembly GCA_028641055.1 of Alopecurus myosuroides. Taxonomy (NCBI): domain Eukaryota; kingdom Viridiplantae; phylum Streptophyta; class Magnoliopsida; order Poales; family Poaceae; genus Alopecurus; species Alopecurus myosuroides. The sequence goes on along the minus strand of CM054060.1, from coordinate 412,130,431 downwards.
CTTAATGCACTTATCTGTTTCTTGCAACTTAATACCGAAGGTTCGCTCGGTTGACACTCTGAGGGTGGATTATTAGTCATAGATGTAGTTGGATATCCATCTATGTATCTTGTTTTAATGCCCGCATGAATCACGTAGTAATGATCATGTCATGCATATGCACTATGGTGCAGCCTTTATATCTATCAATTGCCTAGATGTAATTTGTTTACCCAACATGTTATCTACCTATTTTGGAGATACACCTCTAGTGAACTGTGTACCCCAGTCCATTTCTTTATACTTATATATACAAGCACTTAAACCAATGTTTTACTCCTGCAATTACAATTTTCTATTGCCATCATTGTTATCTTTCATCTTCTACAAACAAATACCACTATCCACACTATACGTCTAATCCCTTGTTTTAGCAAAACCGGTGAGATTGAAAACCTCACTACTTATTTGGGGCAAAGTAATTTGATTTTGTCGTGTACATTCCATGTTGCTGCTAAACCAGTAGTGCGCCCTGCCAACATCAGCTGCATCAACTTTTGGAAGTGATTTCTTTCTCCTACTGGTCGATTCAACCTTGGTTTATTTCTGAGCGAAAAGTTGCGACTGTACTCTTCACAACCTTTCTCTTGAGGTTCACCAACGAGTGTCAACACACAGCCATCACAAGTGTTCTGGCGCCGTTGCCAGGGAGGAAGAGAATTTCTGCAAGGGAAGTCTCTCACTTCCAATCTCTTTACTTTGTTTTTTTTCTTTTGCTTAGTTTATTATATTTTGTCTTGTTTGCTTCCTTATATCAAAAACACAAAAAATAGCTCTTATTCTAGTTGTTATTTTTGTTACCTGTTGTTATTTTTCATCATGTTGCTCCCTAAGTTTACCCTAAAAGATCTATCAATAGGTAGTGGTTCTATAATGGGAAAGGATACCATTGAAGAACTCTTTAATCATGTTAGTAAGCGTGAGAATTATGACGAAAAATCTATAGTAGAACTTTCTCTGAATTATGAAACTGGTGCAACTTGTTTAGTTCACATGTTAGAAGCTAGGTTTGTTAACCTTCACCCCATAATGTAGAAATTATTTGTTAACATGAATAATATTGAAGATATTGAAAAAAGAAATTTTATCTTGGAAACCATGTTCAAAGAATTTGGAGATGTTGGTTTAGAAGTTAGGAAGGTTTTTGATCATTTTAATATGCTAGGATTAAGTGTAGATGTTGTTGGTGCTCTTGAAAACCTAGATAAAACCGAACATAAAAATGAAAAGGAGGGGAAAATACCAATAACATTTAAACTAGTAGCACTCTATGAAGCCTTGGAAAATAATTTAGACTGGATTGATCCTGAAAACTTATTTGATGAAAGTAGTAGACCTAAAAGTGTTGAGAGAAGAACATCTGAAAATTATATAGATAAAATACAATGCTTTGTTGAGGATTTTTCTTTTCTCAATTTGGATGCTTGTTCACTTGAAAATACTTAATTCTAGTTTTCTGGGCCTAGCAGAAAGGCGTTAAAGAAAAGCACTTCTTGGGAGATAACCCATGGAATTATTTTTGCTTTGTTTTCCTCTATTTTCTTTGAGTCAAGGTGTTATTTATTTATGTAGCAACTCCTTTTTATATTTATTTTCTCTCATTTGTTGTGCCAAGTAAAGTCTCTAGTGAAAGTTGAGGTTAGATTTGGATTTCCGCGCAGGAAACAAACTTCTGATGTCCACCGTTAAATTCGTGTACATTCACAGAAAGATCAAAATGACCTGCAATATTTTTTTCTTATTCCTCAGCTAATTCCGAGACTTTTTCTAGCTTTGCATTTTTTGATTTGAGCATTAAGTGCATCGAAAAATTACTTTTTACAGGTTGTTCTGGTTTTGACAAATTCTACTTTTTACTTGCATTCTCTCTTTTACTGTGTTGATTGGATTTCTTTGGTCCACAAAACATCAGTGGTTGTAGCTAATGTTTAAAAAGTATTAATAATCCTTGTTTCCATCGAGAACATTTGAATATTTGATTGTGCACTAACCCTCTAATGAGAATTACATTGAGTTTGGTGTGAAGGAAGTTTTCAAGGGTCAAGAGAAGAGGGTGATATAATGTGATCAAGAAGAGTGCAAGGCCAAAGCTTGGGGATCCCCCATGGTTCATCCCAGCTAATTCTAAGAACACTCAAGCGTGTAAGCTTGGGGATTCCCAAGGTAACCAGTTCTTCATCAACAATTTATCAGGTCACTTCTAGTGAAACTATATTTTTATTCGGTCACATCATATGCACTTTACTTGGAGCGTCTGTTTGTTTTTTGTTTTGTTTTATTTTGTTTTCGTTGCTGCAATAAATATAGTTGGAACACAACATTCTTGTGTGGGAGGGAGACACGCTCCTGCCTTTTCATATGAATACTTGCTCGTATTCGTAGTTTTTCTTCTAGCTATTGCAAATCCTTTTAGCTCTTGTTTTTCATGCATCTCTTATTCAGAGATGTAGTTCTAGTAGAGTTATATTAGTACTCTCGTGTTTCATTGCTATATTAGTTGGAGAGTTTCTTTTGAAATATATATTGTTTGGTGTTTGGTGGAAATAGAAAATGCTACATGTGGTAGATGGTATGTTGGAAAGACTTGCATACTCTTGTACATCATTAAACTGTTTCACTTTATTATTCGCTATTGTTTTGAGATATTAATATGCATAGTGGTAAACCCTCTGGTCTAGTAAACTAAAAACAATTAATAGTTGGTCTAAAAGTTAGAAACTGTGGCACACTCGAAAACCAGTTGATAGTATAATGGTATATGACTTCCTCTGCTGATAACAATCGTAATGGCTTTTTGTTACGCACTACAGTCGGGGTATCCAACAATGACTTGTCACTGCCACGGACCTTCTTGGACTGATTTTCATTATGCTTTGTATGATCTAATTTCTAGATGTAATCTTTTAACTTGTGATTTTTAAGTTGCGGCTTTATGACACTTCCACCATCCATATTTGCTAGCCTCTTCGGTACTATGCATTGCCAATTCTCACATTGAGAGTTGGTAAAAACTTCGCCAGTGCATCCAAACCCCGTGGGAGGACTTTGTTCTTCTAAACATAAGCCCAAAATATCTTCCTCCTCGAAATAGGCACCATACCTACCTATCATGGCATTTCCATAGCCATTCCGAGATATATTGTCATACAACATCCATCATCATTATGTTACTTGTTACATGTCCCATTATTACTTTGCATACTGCTTGACTGCCATGAGCATTTAGTTCTATACATCAGAGATATTTCATTTTCAGTTACGAGTACTAAAAGTGTGATGATTCATTGTAAAATAGAGTGTTGCCCCAACTAGTGAGGATATAAAGAAAAAGCCCATAAAAAAGAGGTCTAAAGAGAGAGGGGCGGCACTACTATCATTTATTCCACACTTGTGCTTTGTTAGCACCAATACTTCAATTTGGAGAGCGTTTTCATTTTATGACTAGCATAACTATGTGGGGAACTTACATTGCAGAACTTGGCTTGTATATTCCAATGATTAGCCTCCTCGAAAGTGCTCTAGGGCTTCATGAGCAAGCAACTTGGATGCACCCCCACTAGTTCTATTGGAGAGTTTTCATACACTTATAGCTCTATGTGCATCTGTTGTGTGGCAATCACTACTCCTTGCATAGCTTCTATTATAAGACTTCCTCTTGTCTAATGATCACTTTCAGCTGTGTAAGACTTTCATCCATTGATCTTCCAAACCACCCATAATGTTCCATTAGCCATAACATCCTAGTGCCAGGAACCAATACAAAACGCTTGCTTGTTTTGAGTGCCCAAATAGTTTGATGATTTTTCCACGTGCATATTGTTGTCACTTGACTTGATCATAACAAGAGTTGTTGTGAGAGTTGGATTCTTAGGATTATTATATTGTTGTTCTCGAAACTTAAATCATATTTAATATACCTTGCACAGTGTATTGTCTTTTAATATTGATTCGTTGAAAAGTTTTATTTTGTTTTTCCCAATGGTTTATACATTACTCTAGTTTTATTTCAACTATAAACCACATACTTTATTCATTTGATCTTATTTTCCATGCTTTACATTATGATGATCAAGTTTATGTTGGTAGCATGTCACCTCAGAAATTATTGGTTTTTATCGTTTACCTACTCGAGGACGAGTAGGAACTAAGCTTGGGGATGCTTGATACGTCTCAAACATATCCATAATTTCTAATGTTCCATACTGTTTTCATGCCATAAGCTACATGTTTCTTATATAATTTATGTTATTTTTATGGATTTCTGGGACTAACCTATTAACAACATGCCACAGAGCCAGTTCATGTTTTCTCCTGTTCTTGGTTTCAGAAAAGTTGTTCTGGAAATATTCTCGGAATTGGACGAAATGAAATCCTGGAGTCTTAAAAAGTCGTCACGTATATGGAGTTCGGAGGAGACCCGGAGTGGGGCCTCAGGGCCCCATACCATGAGGCGGCGCCCTCCTCTTTCCGCGCCCAGGGGTGGTGTGGGCAACCTGGCTGCCCAGTGACGTTGCCTTCTCGCCTATTTATACCTCTTCACAGGTTAACCCTAAATAACCGAGCCTTTTCCACCAAAAACATCCGCAGCCGCCATCATCATCTGGAGCTCTCCCCGGCACTTTGCCTCGGAGGGGGAATCGTCACTTGAGAGCTCTTCATCACCATGCCTGCCTCCGGAGTGATGCGTAAGTAGTTCATCCTTGGACTACAGGTCCATATCAATAGCTAGATGGTTGTTCTCTCATCTTTATGCCTCATGTTTTGATCTTGTGAGCTTGCTAACATGATCAAGATCATCTTATTGTAATGCTACATATTGTGTTTGCTGGAATCCGATGAATATTGAATGTTATGTCCAATGATTATGAATCTATCATGTTATTTTCATGTGTATGTTATTTATAATCTTGCATGTTCTCCATTACTAGTAGATTCTCTGGCCAAGTTGATGCTTGTAACTCCAAGAGGGAGTATTTATGCTCGATAGTGGGTTCATCCTCCCTTTCACTCAAGAGGTGGGGGATGTGTTGTTGCCATTAGGGAAAAACAACAATGCTTTGTCCAAGGATAATTTTATTGTTTACATTACACACTTTGCTTAATGCAATTATCTGTTTCTTGCAACTTAATACCCAAGGTTTGCTCGGATGACACTCTGAGGGTAGATTATTAGTCATAGATACAGTTGGATAACGACCTATGTATCTTGTTGTAATGCCCGCATGAATCACATAGTAATAATCATGTCATGCATATGAACTATGGTGGAGCCTTTATATCTATCAATTGCCTAGCTGTAATTTGTTTACCCAGCATGTTATCTATCTGTTTTCAAGAGACAGCTCTAGTGAACTGTGGACCCCGGTCCATTTCTTTATACTGATATACAACCACTGCAACCGCTGTTTTACTATTGCAATTACTATTTTCCTACTGCCATCATTATTCTCTTTCATCTACTGCAAACAAATACCACTTTCCACACTATACGTCTAGTCCCTTGTTTTAGCAAAACCGATGAGATTGACAACCTCACTGCTTCGTTGGGGCAAAGTAATTTGATTGTGTTGTGTAGATTCCACGTTGATGCTGAACTGGTAGTGTGCCCTGCCAACATCAGCCGCATCAACCTTCGGAAGTGATTTGTTTCTCCTACTGGTCAATTCAAACTTGGTTTCTTTCTAAGGAAAACTTTCCGCTGCAATCTTCACTACCTTTCTCTTGGATTTTACCAACGAGTGTCAACACACAGCCATCACCTGGCCATAAATTTGGCGAAAGCCGGACGTGCGAGTATTCTGTGATACACTCTCTCGAACAATACTACTTCACATGTCCTGACGGAAGTGTTTGCCTTTCTGAAGGTTACTTCTAGGTATATTTCTCCTAGGGAATTTACTTAGCTACCAGGAACAACGCCGTCAAATCGTACATTGCTATGCTTGAGCTGGGTTTGTGACAGATGCAGTTTCTTTAGAGTACTCAATTACATTATGTTGATGCTTGATGCTCCCTTCATCAGCACTCTCCTGAGCCTAGTGTTTTGCACAATAGGGCTTACTATCATGCCGTGTGTGCTGGGTTCCGGGATATTACCGGGATGATTAGACTGATCCCAAGTAATTGGGGTTTCTGAATACTTTAAGTACTTCGGAGTTAGTGGAACAAAAGCGTTGATTTCTCGCCAGGATCGCTTCAGCTGTTTAGCTGATGGGGTGGCAAGGAAAGTTAAATTGCACTCTCCTTCGACTCTCGGGAATTTAGGTTCGCCTTTCCGTTGCTGCTCCTGGATTTTGTCGTCAATATCAGACTCGCTTTTGTCTTTATCAGCTTCCGGCTTTTGCTTGTTGAATTTCCTTTTGGAATTCTTACCATTACTCCCGGTTCCAGCGCTGCCTTTCATGTGCTTGTTAAGCCGGCACTGCTGGTTTGTATGGTTAGGCTTTCCAAACTGCGCGTGATTAATACATGGTCCCCCTTTCATCTTTTCCCACTCTTCCTTAGAGTAGGAGATTGGTTCCCTACTTTCTGCGCTCTTACCTTTCCATTTGTTGGTGTTATTCTTTCCAAAAGTTGCGTTTACTTCTTATGTTTTGGTTTTGCTTCTGGACTTTTTTTCTTTTCAGATCGAGAAGCCTTTTTGGCTTGTACCAGTGCATCAATATTTCCGCCTCTCGCCCGAATGTCGTCTTCAGCCGCTGCATGCTCATTGGCAGTTGTGAGTATAGAACCAAGGTACTTGTGCGTTTTGGAACCAACCATGAACGGTACGAGGCCATGTTTTAGACCGTTAACAAAAGCATGCATTGCTTGTACATCACTCACTCCAGAACATCTATTCTTCATTGCTGTCCATCTTGAGATAAAGTCGACATACGACTCGTCTTCATATTGGACGCAATGCTTCAACTGGTTCATGCTTTTGGGGCGTTTATACGTTCCACGGAAGTGCTGAGCGAAAACTCTAGCCATATCCTCCCAGCTGTCCACTGTTCTTGACGAAAGTCAATTAAGCCAGTCGTGAGCTCCGTCCAATAATATTAGGGGCATGAACTTTACGGCTTCTAGGTTTGTCCCTTTGTTGATTTGGACGACAGTATAGTAACCCGAGAGCCATGTATCTCGGGTTTGTACTTCCGGTATACTTTTGATAAGTTGGCCCAACTTTGGAAAAACCAGAATATAGACTTATGTTCCGGATCCTATTGGTGAAACACTTTCAACCAAAATACAAATCGTCTCTTTCCGCCTTATTGGAGTGTGCGGAATACCTTCCAGCTGAATGAACAGAAAGGGATCTACTCCTTTCTAGCCCATTGTTGCGTGAATACGCTCTTCTGGGTTTGTCCCTATTTTTCCAGCATCCCGTCCTTTGGCAAGATGCGGAGTTCTACTTCTCACACGTTCCTTGTTCCTTGGAGGGGTCCGGGATCTCTCAAGACTGTGAGAGTGATCATATATTACGGCTTTATCAGTCTGGTATCTTGGAGGTGGCATTGTTATTCCGTCATTCCGGTTTTTGTCTTCCCGATCTTTATCGACACGGGGTGTTGTGTCATTCTCTTCTCTTGCCGGATGGGATCCTGTCCTGGATGCTGCATCCTTGTTGTCCGGGATTTTCCTGCCCTTCTTAGGATCTTCGTTCTTTCCCTTTGAATCTCCTGAATCTCCGGGTTCTCTTGGATCAGGTGCTCCAGCGGCGCACGTGGCAGTCTTGGACAAGGCTGGATCGTCGTGTAACTTGCCCGAATGTGCTTGCCCTTGTTGTTGCTATTGTAATGCTTTTCCTAGGAAAGCACACATTCCCTGAAGCTTTCCATCCTTAGAGTAAAGGTCATCACTGAGGATGGAGAACACGACTTCTGCGTTTTCGGCTGCATTCTTGTATATGCACTCACCCTTAGCATTTGTGTGGTTAACTTGCCTTTGCCAAAACGGGTTTTCAAACTGTTTTCCGGCTGGCAGTTCTTCCGGCTTTGAAATTCCGGGTAACCTTGTAGGTTTTATTCCAAACATATTATGGCGCTCATACTCCTCAATTTCTTCCTGGCGTGCTTTGAAGTATGCCTGGTTTTGGGGGAGATTTTCCCGAGTCTGTAGTAAGTGTTGTTGTTGTTGCCGCATTATGGCTTATCTCCTGGCTTCCAGCACTTCCGGCAGTTCGCCTCTTGCAACCGTGATTGAGATCAATTTCTTCTTGTTCCGACATTCGTGGAACAAGGATTTTAGTGCTTTTCTATTCCGTCGTCTTTACGCCGCTGGCACCTCCGACCTCCAAATTTTGGTTGGCTATGTCTACCAATTTCTCCATCTTTCTCTTTTGTGGTTTGGAGAGCAGTTTCCCGTCAGACTTCTTCTTCTTTTTGGAAGATGGAGGTTTTTTATTTGGTTTATCTTCTGTCAATTTCTTGACGTGAGCATAAGACGGAATTTTATAGCTGTTGTTGATGCTTGCGTGGATGGTGCCTTGACGGGGAGACTTCTTGATGATGATTAAGTCCCCGGCAACGGCGCCAGAAAAAGTCCTTGATGCTGGCAAAACGTGTTGGGAACCGCAAGATGAGGGTGTGATGAGCATAGCGGTAGGAGTTACCCCTCAATTAAGAAACAAGGTTATCAATCCAGTAGGAGAAAGAGGATCTTCGGAAGGTTGATGCCACGGACGGTGGTGATGGTGCCTCACCGGTGTCAGCAACAACGCAAAACCTACACACAACACAACAAAAATACTTTGTCCCAGCGGTATAGTGAGGTTTTCAATCTCACCGGTCTTGCTGAAATGAAAGATTAGACGTATAGTGTAGAAAATGGTGTATGGTTGAAGTAAGTAAAGAAAAGCAAGAAATTGTAGTGGTTTGTTTAACAGTGTAGGAAAATGGACCGGGGTTCATAGGTTCACTAGTGGTGTCTCTCCATAAAAGATAGCATGCTAGGTGAACAAATTACAGCTGGGCAATTGACACATAGAGGTTGCACCGTAGTGCACATTCATGACATGATGACTACTATGATATTTAGTGCGGGCATTACAACAATATACATAGACTGTAATCTAACTGCATCTATGACTAATAATCCACCCTCAGGTTATCATCCGAACCCCCTTAGGTATTAAGTTGCAAACAACAGATAATCACATCAAGCAATGTGTGTAATGTAAGCAATTATTGTACACGCGGGCACTCACGCCGCTGTTTTCTCCCTAGTGGCAACAGCACATCCTCCCTCGTCACGTTTCTATCACTCGAGCATAGGCAAAAGTAGGCATGAACCCACTATCGAGCATAAATACTCCCTCCTGGAATCACTAGGAACTTCTTGGCCAGAGCAACCACTAGAAACGGAAAGCATGCAAGATCACAAATAACATATGCAATAAAGACTATAATCAACTTGGCATAAGTTCAATATTCATCGGATCCCAGCAAACACAGCGGATAGAATTACATAAGAGCAATCTCGATCATGTTAGGCAGCTCACGAGATCTAAACATTGAGGCATAGGAGGAGAAGACAACCATCTATCTACTGCTATGGACCCGTAGTCCAAGGATGAACTACTCACGCATCACTCCGGAGGCAGGCATGGTGATGAAGAGGCCTCCGGTGATGATCTCCTCTCCGGCGGGGTGCCGGGAGACAGCTTGAGAACCCCCCCTGATCTAGGGTTGACGACGACGGCGGCTATGGAACTTTTTGGGGATATTTGATCACGTGCCTAGGGTTTTCCTTCGGAGGGGAAAAAATAGGCGAAAGGTCAAAGGCGGTGGATCCCTGGGGGACCCACACCACCCCCCATCGTGGCCAAGGGGGGGCGTCGCCCTATGGTGTGGGCCCCCTGAGGCCCCTCTCCGGGTCTCTTTGGGACTCCGTGGAACCTTCAGGAATTCTAAGACTTCCGGGCTTCGAATTTTCTAATTCCGAGAATATTTCCAGAACAACTTTTCTGAAACTAAAAACAGCAGAAAACAGGGAACTGGCTCTATGGCATCTTTTCAATTGGTTAGTCCGGAAAATCGATAAAAATGACATAAAGGGAGAAAACATGTAGCAATTGGCATAATATCATCTTGGAACATCATAAATTATATATACATTGGAGACATATCAAGCATCCCCAAGCTTAGTTCCTACTCGTCCTCGAGTAGGTAAACGATAAAAACACAATTATTTCTGAGGTGACATGCTACTAACATAAACTTGATCATTATAATGTAAAAGCAAATGTAAGCTGAGATCATAGAACTTTAAACACAAACATGATATATAGAACTTTAATAATAAAGCATAGCAATCACTTTGAATCATGAGAAGTAACTCAGAAAAAGATCATGAGTAACAATGCATTGAAAGTTATACGTTTGTTTCAAGTATAAAGAAAGCATGGCAAGGTGGTATTTCGCAAGTCCTTAAGAGTGGGACAAAACATAAATGCCAGGACACCTTCAAATTTCATGAGGAAGACTAGAGCAAATAGTTGGAGAACAAGCAATATCACTTCATGAATCAACTAATGATGTTTATGGGACAAATGCACATAAACCTCATAATGGAAAAAATTCTCTCTCAACTGTGCATAAAGTTAGAAGATGGAGACTCAAGATAAAAGTAAAAGAAAGGCCATTCGTGGAGGGAAGCAAGGATCAACTCATGTGCTAGAGCTTTTATTTTATTAAACAGAGGTATTAAAAGTTTGACACTCCTCCCATCCATCTTACACAAACCATGGCTAACCGAATCCTCGGATGCCTGCCAACAATCACATACCATGGAGGAGTGTCTATATTTTAAGAGAGGTGTATGCTAGTGTCAACGAATGGTAAACAGAAAATACAGTAAGCCACAAGCCAACTAGATTTCACAAGAGTGGATCCCATGTGAAGGACACATCTGGTAAACAGAAAATATAGTAAGCCCTCTTTCTCTTTTGTTTACACAATTATGCTTTGACTGATAATTCAGGGGCAAAAATAGTTAAGAGAATTTGTTTGCATTAATTTGGGGTTGGGCACCCCGCTGCCAGCTCTTCTATCAATTGGATAAGAGGATGAAGCCACAAGTCCAGGGTGGGAAATCCAATCAACAAGTCAGATAAAGATTCTCTATTGACGTCCTCATGAGCACAAAACAGGAACACAAAACATGAGTAATTTTGAAAGTTTTAAAGGTAGCACATGAGCAATTTACTTGGAGTTACAGTGAAATACCACATGTAGGTAGGTATGGTGGACACAATGGGAAAACTTTGGTTTTAGGGCGTTGTATGCACGAGTAGAGCTCATACCCAATATAGGTGGAGGCTAGCAAAAGACTGGGAGCGACAAATCAAGAGAGCGATAATGGCAATAATCATGCATAGCGACATAAACATCTTTAATCAAAGCATAAGTGGTGCCACTAGTTCAAAAACTAAATCATCATAGAGGCTATTAGTGAGTGGTTTGTAGCCATAAACATGTTGTAAGCATGCACCACAACATTCAAAGGAGAACACCACAAATTTATGCTTCAATATGACAAGAACAACTAACGATTCTTTCAATGGCACATTAAACACTCTCAGCTATTTGAGACAAATCATGCTACTAAATCACCACTAGGATTAGAATTAAAATAACATCTAGCATGGTATGACAAAGTCTAGCCACAGTCCATACAAGCTTCTATTTGCATCGTTTATAATTTTTACCAAATGTAGCAGTTTCTTTTCCCAACAAGCACCATACAAAATATGGTTTAACAAAAGATCTTTAAAGTATACAGTAAGAAAAAATCAGAGTATAAGAGCCATAATCATCATTAATCAAAGCATAAGTGGTATAACAAGTTCAAAAACTAAATGGTCATGGAGGCTATTTGTGACTGGTTCATAGTCATAAACATGGTGTGGGCATGCGCCAAGTCAACCAAATAAAATATTCAAAGGAGACTACCACAAATTTATGCTTTAATATGACAAGAACAACTCATGATTCTTTCAATGGAATATTAAACACTCTCAGCTATTTTAGGCTATTCATGCCACTCAATAACCACAAGGCTTTAAATCCAAAATAACATCTAGCATGGCATGAAAAAGTTATAGCCACATACTATACAAGCTTCTACGTGCACCGTTATAAATTCTACCTCAAGCAGCAGTTTCTTTTCCCAACAAGCACCATACAAGACATGCTTTAACAAAAAAATCTCAAAATTCTGCAGCAAGCAAATATGAGAGTAATCACATAATACTACTAAAACTAACAACTCTGATAAGATATGCATGCAAAACAGGAGCTAAATAAATGCAGCAGCCAGACAAAGATTAAGAATACAAAGTATTCCTATGAAAAAGCGGAGCGTGTCACTCTCCAATAAAAGAATGCTGGGGTCCAACAAAGCTTATTGCAAAATAAAAACAAACTGAAAGCAAAAATAAAATACGCTCCAAGTAAAATACATAAGATGTGACCGAATAAAAATATATAGTTTCACTACAAGTGACCTGATAATTTATCGATGAAAAAGGGGGTGCCTTGGGCCTTCCAATCTTAGATGCTTGAGTCTTTGTGGAATTTTCTAGGATGTACCACCGCGGCATCCCCAACATTAGGCTCTTCACTCTTCTTGATCACGTCATATAATCCTCTTCTCTTGACCCTTGAAAACTTGCTTCACGCCAAACTTCTCACAATCTTCATTTGCAACGTTAGTGCAATCAAAATAATAAATTCACATGGCTCAGTTTCAACACAAGACTAACACTTATAAACATATTAGCTACTGTCACAACTTATTTTAAAACTCTTTTTCTCAAAATAACACCAAAAGAAAGAGATTAAGATGCAAATGCATTTATTGGGAGAAATCTGTCAAAACAGGACAACATGTAAAGATGATTTTTTTCGAAATTATTCTGTTGCTCAAATGAAAAAGTGTTCAACTAAGAAAAGTTTCATATGTAGCCCAGGATTACGCACAAAACAACTCAGGTCATTTTGAATTTTCTGTGATTTTATACGAATTTAACAGTGGACAACAGAAATCTTTTTCCTGCGCCGAAATCTGAAATATAGTCTCAACTTTTCACTAGAGGCTTTACTTGGATCAACAAAAACACAAAAGAAAAGATACAGCGGGGTTTCTAAGGAAATATACAACACCCAGGTGCAAAGGACATAGAAATAAACGATGCAAAACAGGTTGAAAATGGAGAAATAAAACGGGTTGTCTACCGGTAGCGCTTTTCTTTAACGCCTTTCAGCTAGGCATAGAAAGCAACTCAAGTATTTTCAAGTGAGGAAGCATCAAAATTAAGCTTATAAATATCCTCAACGATGAATTTATATCATCTATAGAAGTTTTAGATGTCCCTTTATCAACACTTTTAGACACACTACTTTCATCAATTGGGTTTGCAGGAACAATCCAATCAAAATTCTTTTCTAGAGTTTCATGCATTCCTACCGATTTAAAGGGTATTGGTATTTTAATTTCCTTATCGTTGGCTTTATCCAGTGTTCTATTAACATCTACACATGATCCTGACATCTCAAATCGGTTAAAAACTTTTCTAGCCTCGATGGAAACATCACAAAATACTTTAAACAAACTTTCTAGGATAAATTCTCTTTTTTTTGCTATCCTTAATGTTATCAAGGTTGAGGAACATTTGTTGTATTATGGGATTAAGGTTAACAAACCTAGCTTCCAGCATACGAACTAGAATTGATGCAGCGGTTTCATAATCTGGAGCAAGTTCAGCTAAGGATCTATCCTCAAATTCTTTGTGCTTACTAACATAATTAAAGAACTCTCCAATATTATCTTTCCCAATTATATCATCGCTACCTATTGGTTCTTCTTTCAAGGTAAGCTTGGGTAGAATCATGATTAGAGATTAAACTAAGAGCAGAAAAGCAAAAATAACGGCTATAAGTAAACTAATTTTTCTTTGTGTTTTTGATATAAAGCAAAACAAGACAAAAATAAAAGGGTTAATTGGATAGATGCCACTACAATTTATAGCTATTTGAAAAAGGCCACTACAATTTTGCTCTTTCGAAAAACGCCACTACAATTATGTATACATTTGACAGATTCCATTATCGTCACTCAGACACTAGTACTGGACAATATACTCTGTATTTATGCCGTATATACGTATGACAGATGGGCCCCACCAATATTGTGATGAAAAAAATTAGGAAATCATGGGATAGACATGGACCTGCCAAGTGACTTGACCCGAAAAGGAATAGCGATTGAGTGTTCCACATCTCAGATTGCTAGTTCAAGCCAGCCAAACGATATAGATGTAGTCACGTAGAGCGCCAAAAGAACGGTATAGATGCTGAAATTTTATTTTGGAGCCCTACGTACATTCCTGTTATCCTATACTTTTTTTTAGAAATGGGAGCGGATAGCCCCTGCCTCTGCATTGCTGTGATGCACACAACATTTCTTGTTATCCTATACGTATGTAAAATATATATGCATGCATGTGACCATTCTTTAAACCTGAGGCCACGTGTTGAGATATATATAGTGAGTGTATAGCATACGAGTTGTTCAACCTTGAGATATGTAATTGAGATGTTGAACATGTAGCTTTAAGATTTCTTACTATTTTGTCAAACAGTATTATGTCACAAATTTATCCCATGCTTTCTATATTTTTTTGTCACTATTTTGGTGGGTCCCACCTTTCATACGTATATATGATATGAATACATGGGCATACTGCGCCGTATTGATGTCTAAGTGGCCATAATGACATATGTGGAATGTACACAGAATTGTAGTGGCATTTTTCAAAAGAGCAAAATTGCAGTGGCATTTCTCAAATAGCCGGAAATTGCGTCTATCCAATTAACCCAAAATAAAAACAAGATAATAAAAAAATAAAGGGGTTGAGAGTGAGAGACTCCTCTTGCCAGAATACTTCTTTCTCCCCGGCAACAGCGCCAGAAATTCTTTGATGCTTGCGTGGATGGTGCCTTGACGGGGAGACTTTTTGATGATGATTAAGTCCCCGGTAACAGCGCCAGAAAAAGTCCTTGATGCTGGCAAAGCGTGTTGGGAACCCCAAGATGAGGGTTCGATGAGCACGGCGGTAGGAATTTACCTCAGTTTAGAACCAAGGTTATCAATCCAGTAGGAGAAAGAGGATCTTCGGAAGGTTGATGCCACCGACGGTGGTGATGGTGCCTCACCGGTGTCAGCAACAACGCTGAACTTGCACACAACACAAGAAAAATACTTTGTCCCAACGGTACAGTGAGGTTGTCAATCCCACCGGTCTTGCTGAAAACAAACATTAGACGTATAGTGTGGAAAATGGTATATGCTTGAAGTAAGTAAAGAAAAGCAGGAAATTGTAGTGGTTTGTTTAACAATGTAGGAAAATGGACCGGGGTTCATAGGTTCACTAGTGGTGTCTCTTAATAAAATATAGCATGACGGGTGAACAAATTATAGCCGAGAATTGAAAAATAGAGGTTGCATCATTGTGCACATTCATGACATGATGACTACTATGATATTTAGTGCGGGCATTACAACAATATACACAGACCGTAATCCAACTGCATCTATGACTAATAATCCACCCTCAGGTTATCATCCGAACCCCCTTAGGTATTAAGTTCCAAGCAACAGATAATCGCATTATGAAATGTGTGTAATGTAAGCAAAGATTGTACACGCGGGCGCTCACACCCTGTTTTCTCCATAGTGGCAAGAGCACATCCTCCCCCGTCACATTTCTATCACTCGAGCACAGGCGAAAAGGAGGCATGAACCCACTATCGAGCATAAATACTCCCTCTTGGAGTCACTGCCAACTACTTGGCCAGAGCAACCACTAGCAACGGAAATCAAGAAAGATCACAAATAACATATGCAATAAAGACTATAATCAACTTGGCATAAGTTCATATCATCGGATCCCAGCAAACACATCACATAGAATTACATAAGAGCAATCTCGATCATGTTAGGTAGCTCATGAGATCTAAATATTGAGACATAGGAGGATAAGACAACCATCTAGCTACTGCTATGGACCCGTAGTCCAAGGATGAACTACTCACGCATCACTCAGAAGGCATGCATGGTTATGAAGAGGCCTCTGGTGATGATCTTCTCTCCGGCAGGGTGCCGGGAGACAGCTTCAGAACCCCCCTAATGTAGAGTTGACGATGACGGTGGCTACGGAAATTTTCGAGGATATTTGATCAGGTGCCTAGGGTTTTCCTTCGGAGGGGAATAAATAGGCGAAAGATTAAAGGCGGTGGATCCCTCGGGGCCCCACACCACCTCCCGGCGCGGCCAAGGGGGGCGCCGCCCTATTCTGTGGCCCCCCTGAGGCCCCTCTACGGGTCTCTTCGGGACTCTGTGGAACCTTCGGGAATTCCAAGACTTCCGGGTTTCGAATTTTCCAATTCCGAGAATATTTCCCGAACAACTTTTCTGAAACTAAAAACAGTAGAAAACAGGGAACTGGCTCTGTGGCATCTTGTCAATAGGTTAGTCCGGAAAATTGATAAATATGACATAAAGAAGGGAGAAAAGATCTAGAAATTGGCATAATATCATCATGGAACATCAGAAATTATAGATACGTTGGAGACATATCAGTCGTCCTGCTTTCCTTCTTCCTCATCAGCTGGCAGAGGTGTTTTCGGATCTCCTGCCTCTTCTTCCTCGGCATCCGAGTTCGCGGTCGGTTTTTCCATGAGTACTTCATGGAAGCTTCCTTGGATGGATTTTACCTTTCTTTCGAAGGCATCTTCATGCTCATCCTCAGAATCTGTGTTATACCCTACAGATCCGGTTTCCAAGTCTAACTTTGCTTCAATAGCTGCTAGTATGGACTCGGCTTCCGAGTTTGTCGCCTGATCGGTGAATGTTAGATCTTCCACCTTCTATATGGGATCAATGTTTTCTGCCTTTTCCACGAGATGTTCGTCTTCCGTGTTCTCGGCGATCTCTGATTGCACCATGCCAACAAAGTGTGATATGGCTGCTGGCATCTCCTGAGAGGAGGCAGATCCAATCATGCTCTAGCGCTATGCAACTATTGAGGCTGGATCTGCCCCTATGTATGAATAAGGCAGATCTGAGCTGAATCTCGCATCAAAGCCTTCATCAATCGGGCATAGGGAGGGTGGCATAAATTTACTTCCACCACGAAATCCCATTTCTTCTGCCGTCAAACAAAAAAAAATTAGCAGATCGGATGGGAAGGGCACATGCACTTACCAGGTGATTTCGTGAAGGCATATAGGATCCGTTGTTGAGGAAGCGTCCGACGTTCCCGTCAAATTCCATGCTTCCAACAGTGGTCGTGCTGCCGACACCACCGAGTATCCCCGCTCAAAACATGACTCCCGACACTGATGGCCCCACGGTGGGCACCAACTATCGAGTCTTCTGAGGACACCAATTTACCCAGGTTCGGTACGTCGCAACTATGGGGGCATTCCTACTCCTGCAATCTCACTAAATACGGTCTAAAGCCTCAAGCATACAAAGTACAATGTGAGTATGGTTTCGCTAACTCGGCGAGGATGAACTTCAAGGCGAGTTGGCTTCTAGCTCTTCAAACTCTTGTTCTCCGTCTCCTTTTTCGTTTGCTCCCGTTCGGCTTTATATAGATAGCCGGACTAGGGCTTATAGGAAGGGAACCTAGAAGAGTATGAAAAATATCCTATTCTTGGAAAGTAAGGCATCTGACTTCTTCTCCAAGCCAAACCACTTATTGGGCCGTGATACGGGTTTTTCTAGAATCCGACTTCCTGCGTGTCAGCTTACTGGGCCGCCCAATGTACTTTGCTCCATTGCCTGTTGGCCACCCTGGTAACCCGGCCTTTGGCCGTTGCCGGACATACCCCAAGTTGGCATATATTCGACAAGACGAAGAACCCAATTCAGAAGACGGAGAAAGGATCATGGTAGCCTCGCACGTTCTCCGAGGTATGGGTTCCCCCCTTCTGCCTTTTTCCTTCAGGTTCTCTACCATAATGGTGTCCAACCGCATAATATTTCCCCCAACTCTATTCTCTATCTTTCCGGCTTTCAAGACATATTCTAGGGTTACCTAGGAATAGCTCCTAGGTTAGACTTCTTCCAATATTGCTTCTATTTGAAGCGAAACAATTCCGATGGTCTTCCTCCTATCTGTGGGACCATAACCTTCAATCTGCATCATGGCAGAGAGGAATGGTGCCCAAAGATCAAAACTTGAAAATCCTTCAAACACTAGACATGTTCCTTCTTTTATTATCCGAATATCCCTTATCCTGGAAAGGATATAGGGATTCCACCTTTCAAAAATTCAGCTGCCTCTCCCACGGATAACTGGGCACTGGACGCTGTCCGCCGCCAAATCTACTTAGGATCAAGAGGCTGATTTCCAAGTTGCTCGTGTCCTCCCCACCTCTTACGGGGATGGACACTGTCTTATGCTAGCTAGGTCGGCGGATCCAACCACTCTCTCACTGTGTCGACCGTCTTCTCTTCACCTATCAAGGCCCAGAGGATACCATGCGAATAACCAGCTCCGTAATGTCCGACAAAACATTCCGGAAAATGGTGAATCATTTGGTATCTACCTGCACCCAGTACGTGGAGAGCCTGGCCATGTACGCCGCGGAAAATCGTCCTCCCCAGGTAATGTTTCATACTTTTGTCTCTTAAGGAGGGTTTTATTCTTTGCACATATGAAAGTAAACACAGTACTAGCAAAAACTGAACACTCTCAAAACAATAAGAGTGAACACTAGAGTGTTCTAGGCAATAAAAACAGAGTGTGTTTCTCTCCAAAACAAAAGTGTTATGATCCAACCAAAAGCTACAGCAAATAAAAAACAAAACTGACAGCAAAATAAAAAAAACGCTCCAAGAATAATACATAGCATGTGAAGCAATAAAAATATAGTGTTTTAAAAGAAACCTCATATTTTTCTTGATGAAGAACATGATGCCTTGGGCAGCCCCAAACTTTGGGGTCTACCTTCTCCCCTAAGCTTAGATAACAACCTGCGGCATGTGTCTATTTTTTTCAAAGCAATCCGACGTTCTTTATGAGAGAAATAATTTTTTTGGTGTCGGCCCAGAAATCTATTTCAGAACAGCAACTTCTCCAAATCGCACTACCTCACTATTATAGGTTACTCTTGGAACAAAAAGGAAATAAAAAGGATAAGGAGCGGTTATTACAGCGGTAATAACTTCCAAGACACAAAAAGAACAAAATAAAACAGAAGAAAACAAAAAAGATAACAAAGGAAAACAAAAGTGGGTTACCTCCCGCAAGCGCTTTTCTTTAACGCCTTTTAGGTAGGCATGAAGAATGTATCAAGTATTATCAATATATCCATTATAAATATCATCAAAAATTTCATGAATGGTGCAGCTATTTATTTTAGGAGTGTTCTTCGAAATAAGTTTATTTAAAACAATAGGTGAATCAAGAATAAAACTTTTGGCTTTGCTCACACTCGATTCCCCCTCTACAGTTTTAGAAACTTCCCCTTCTTTAGATAAATTACTTTTTGGTGGGGGGTTCTTTGGGACATACATAGACGTAGGCTTCTTTCTCACTGTAGCTTCCACCTTTTTAGTTTTAAGAAGGGATAAGGTAGACCCCCAAAGTTTCTATAACTTCTTCAATTTTGTCTATTCTAGAGGGCTTATTTTCATTAGCTTTTGTAGTTTCAAGGACTTTAACTCTTTTGGAAATACTATTTATAGAACCATCTAGTTTGTAAACATGCAATTAATTTCTTATCTACCTCATTTGGTTTATGAATATTAATTATATTCTCGCCTATAGAATCCAATTTATTTAGCACATGTTCCATAGTGATATCAATTTTAATCTCATCAATAGAATTATTTCCCACTAGGCTTTCAATAACATTAAGAGATTCCACAGTGCATTCTCCTAAAAAGTTTCCACCAATTAAAGTGTCAAGTATATATCTATACTAATTGGTGGCACCCACATAAAAATTTCTAAGAAGAAAAGTGGTGGCTTGCTTTTTAGTGGATCTATTTTGAGCATCATTAATTCTATAACAAGCATCTTTTAAATTTTCCCCACCTATTTGTTTGAAGGTGAGGGCCTCAGCCTCGCGATACATAACAAAAGGAGTAGAGCTAGACATACCAACAAAATAAATTAACAACACAAATAAATGACTAGAAACTAGAGAACTAATTTTTTTCGGGTTTTTTATAAGGAGAAAACAAGCTAAACAAAAGTAAACTAAGTAAGAACAAAACAAAAGAAAGAGAGTGAAAGTGTGAGACTCTACTTGCAGCGATCTAGAAGTCCCCGGCAACGGCACGATAAAAAGTACTTGATGCTGACATGATCACACGCTCGTTGGGAGACCCCAAGCGGAAGGTATGATGTAGTCTAGCGGAAATTTTCCCCCAGTTGTGGAACCAGAGTTTATCGAACTAGTAGGAATTCATAGTCTAGGAGAAGTTTTATTGTTGTCTGGCACATCAACAAGCGTGGAACCTGCACGCAAACAAATACTCTCTCTTGCCCAAACTTTTTGGAAGGTTCTCAATCTTCCGGTCTTGCTGAAAACGAGAGAATTAAACATGTAGAGTCTTGGAAAACAAATTAAGTAAAAACGAAACAACAAGGAATTAATTCTGAAATGTGCTTAAAAGAAGGTTAGAAATGTGAGGAAAATAGAACCGGGGGCGATAGGTTCACTAGTGTGTCTCTCCAAAGAAAACAAACATGTTGAGTGACAGCTGGGCAATTGACAAATCATGAACGTATAACAATAATATTATGAAGAGATATAGTTAATGGGTTCTAACATGGTAGGCATTACGTCAAGGGATATGGAGCGCTATCTAGCATGCATCCATATCTGAAAGTCCACCTCAAGAAAGCTATCCGGAAAATCTCTCTAGTATTAAGTTGCAGCAACAAAGTGATGGCTTTGTGTGCAACAGACAAATGCATTAACAATAGTACGTAATGTAAGTTGTGGTCCTCGTCCGTAGACATGAGCACCACTGTTTTCTCCCTAGTAGCAACAACACATCCCCCATATGTCACATTTCTGACAGTCGAGCATATATGTAAGGGAGGCATGAACCTACCATCAAGCATATAAACCCTCTCTTTGATGTAGAAACAACTATGTGGCCAAGCTAATCATAAACACCGGAGAGCATTGCAAGACAAGATTAACAATCTCTAACAATATAAGTGAAGCATCTCAGATTGACATGAACAAAATAATCATAATCTCATGGTTCATCGGATCCCAGCAAACACAACATGCACAATTACATAACGATGGTCTCGATCAGGCGAGGCAGCTCACGAGATTCTAAACATGAAGGCATAGGGGAGAGAACAACCATATAGCTACTGCTATGGGCCCGTAGTTCCGAGATAAATTACTCACGCATTTGTCCGGAGGCGATCATGGCGATGTAGAGGCCTCCGATGACGAGTCCCCTCTCCGGCAGAGTGCCGGAACAGGGCTGCAAAAGCCCTAGATTGGACTTTCGAGGTTACGACGCCACTATATATGTTTCATGAAAAATAACTCCGTCCCCTTGAATTTTAGGGTTAAAGGCAATGTATAGACGAAGAGACGGTGCCCAGGGTCGCCATGGGCCGACCAGACGCGGCCTAGGGAGGGGTCACGCCTGGCACCCTCCTGGTGGCCCCCTGACCCCCCTCCGTCTCTTCTCTGGACTTTGTCTCTGTTCTGGGTAAAAAATGATCTTTGTGGATTGTTACCTCTTTCCGAGAAAATTTCCTTAATTTTTTTCTGAAATAGAAAAACAGCAACGGTTCTGATGCATCTTGTCAATATGTTAGTTGGTGAAACATCTGGAAAACGATAAAAAAACATGTGGAAAACAACAAATATTAGGTAGAAAACAAGGATTATAAAAAATTATAGATACATTTACAATCTTCCACCTAGAACGCTCCTCTCTTACCCTTCCCTGGCGGCGGCCGTACCAGTTCGTGTGGTTGTGGTACTCTGGTTTCATTTTTTTTTAGATAAAGAATGTATATTAACATCGAGGAGATACAAATTACAACCAGTCTCTGCAACAACGCAATAAATAGAGTCATTACGGATGCACATAGCCGAAAGACAATAAAAAGAAGAAATAAAAAGAAAAGTACGTTGATCGGAAAAAATCTTTTGTTAACGGGGATACAGTGGTTTTCATGGTACTAGTACAGGGATGGTTGGAAGCGAAACAACTGATGACCAATTCAACGTTTTTATTCGACTAGCAAGAAAAAAGATACTAGTTGAGAGCTAGACGCAGTCACCGCGCAGTAAACTCCAGTAACGTCACGTTCGACGACGAATTCAAGTAGCATCACGTGCCAACCCCGTGTCGACTATATATCCAGGGCTACGAGAGATTGATAAATCTCATACAGAGAGAAGTAGCTCACGAGTACAGATATTGGCAATGGCCTCTGTCTTCTCCGATCGGGTGGCCGACGGAGAAGGCCGCGCCACGCTTGTCCCACGGACCCAACGGTTGGTGGTGCGAAGGGAGCTGCAGGACTTCCCCAGTGCGCCGCCCCCAGCATCTACTGAATATACATCACCGCCGCCCCCTCCATATACTGAATATACATCACCGCCGCCCCCAGCGTATACTGAATATACATCATCCGATCCTGGTAATTTTATTCGCTAGTGCAATCTCTTTGGTGAACCTATTCTTCTTTGGGTTAATTAGATAGATGCCACTACAATTTTTGGCTATTTGAGAAACACCACTACAATTTTCATCTTTCGAAAAACGCCATTGCAATTCTCTATACATTCCATAGATGCCATTATTTCCACTTTAACACATATACATGCGAATATACTCAGTATTTATGATGTACATACATATATAGGGTGGGTCCCATGTCAATCAAGTTTTTTTTAGACACCTTGAAATCAGCCACACATCTACTCGATCGAAAAAGTAGTATCACATGGGCATGCCGCACATGTTTAGTTTTTTGAACCTAACTTCTGTACGCTAACATAAGTATGCATATGGATTATTGATCCGTGTTTCTAACTTCCTGTACGCATCAACCTTGTGCCACTTGAATGTTGATTACGCGTCAATAAGTTGTCTGCTTTGTTGAGAGTTGAGTTAGAATTATTTTCTCCAAGTCAAAATGTTATCGCATGTTTTTTCCAATTTTATTCTGTCAAAATTTTATCGCACTTTTCTTATAAGCCTAATATTCAGGTTGGGCCCATCCTGTATACGTACATACGGCAGGAATACCTAAGTATATTAGTTGATATATGTGTTAAAGTGGGTATAATGGCATCTATGGAATGTATGGAGAATTGTAGTGGCGTTTTTCCAAAGATGAAAGTTGGAGTGACGTTTCTCAAATAGCTAGAAATTGTAGTGGCGTATATCCAATTAACCCTTCTTTCGGTTTCTAGAGACAAAATCACACACATATGACTAACGGTGAATTAATCGGTTTCGCCTGGAATGAATGAATTACAGGGTCTGCGCAATCATCCGTGGAATCGTCCGGCGGCAAAACAGGACCCTTCATCGGCGCGTCTCTGGGTGCCGTGGTGCTCATCTGCCTGGTTCTCTCAGTTGTTTGGTGTCTGCGCCGCAAGAGGACCAAGGTCCCGACGACGAGTTCGAGAGCTCTGGTAGCTAGGGTGCCGATAGATGAACATGTGTTCGAGTCATGCACGGGCCCAAGGAGGTTCACCTACACTGAGCTCGCCAACGCCACAAAAAACTTCTCCGTCGAGGAGAAGCTTGGCGAAGGCGGTTTCGGGTCCGTGTACCGCGGGCACCTCAAAGACACCGACGTTCATGTCGCCGTGAAGAGAGTCTCCAAGGGCTCCAAGCAGGGGACGAAGGAGTACGTCGCGGAGGTGACGGTCATAAGCCAGCTGAGGCACCGTAACCTGGTGCAGCTCGTCGGCTGGTGCCATGACGACGACGAGCTTCTGCTTGTCTACGAGCTGATGCCCAATGGCAGCCTCGACACGCATATTCACAACCAGGAGGAGGTGCTTCCATGGTCACTCAGGCACGTCCTCCATACATATTTTTATTTACATATCTTACATAGATTTTCCCGTACGTGTGTGTACTATGCTCACTCGGTTCAACTGACAGTGAGTGGTTTTCTGAAAACTAGGCATGAGATCGTGCTTTGCTTAGGATCTGCGCTTCTGTACCTACACGAGGAATGGGGGCAATGCGTTCTCCACCGCGACATCAAGCCTAGCAACTTGATGTTGGACGAGTCCTTCAAAGTAAAGCTCGGCGACTTTGGGCTTGCGAGGCTGGTCGACCACGGGCAAGGATCGCACACCACCACCCTTATGGGCACCATGGGGTACATGGACCCTGAGAGCATGGTCACCGGAAAGGCCAGCAAAGAGTCCGACATCTATAGCTTTGGGGTAGTTGTTCTCGAGATTATCACCGGCCGGCTCCCGCTCCTGATCCTGCAGGCAAACAAAGCTGTTACCATGCAACTGGTGCAGCTGGTCTGGGGACTATACGGTGAGGGGAGGATCCTCGACGGAGCCGACGGGCGGCTCAACGGCGAATTCGATAAGCAGCAGATGGAGCGCATGATGGTCGCGGCGCTCTGGTGCGTGCATCCTGATAGTAGCCAAAGGCCGTCCATCACTGACGCGGTCAACGTGATGCGGTATCGGGCGCCATTGCCGGACCTTCCTGCTAAGATGCCGGTCGTCGCGTTGCCTTTGCCAATTGACACATTTTTATCTCAGTCTTTCGATACTACGGGAACTAGTAGCAGCAGCTACGGCACAGGCACCGGACGTTACACCGGCGCAGGGATCACGGGTTCTAGCAGTGGGGGTGACACGTCTTCTTTGCTGAGATAAAAATAAACAACCAAACCATATTGATGCTCTTTGGATGTCTACCAAGTTTCCATAGAAGCAAGGTGTTTTGTTAATTTCTCCTTTACTTTTCTTTCTTCTTAGTGGAAATCTCTATTTACTATCTCATGTAATTTTGTGGTTTAACTTGGATATATAAATATGTTGCTTGGGTTTTGTGTTCATTTTTCCTTTTGATATTTTTTTGCTTGACGTTTAACTCGGGCCTTTTGGCTCGGCCCGAGATTTAACTGACTCGGTGCGAGCTGGGCTCGGCCCGCTACTTATTTTGACCGAGCCAAAACCCTTTTTCTGGACCGCAGGGAGCTCGGGCCAAGCCAGGCTCAGCTCGATCCGGCCTGTTTAGCTCGGGCCCCTTTTTCCAAACTATTAGTTGTCAAAGAACACTGCTATTATTGGTGACCTTAACATTATCATTTACAGGCAGATAAAATGTCTATAATACACGATTGTGTTGCTGGGGACGATCCATACCTATTGGTGGAGTCGGCGTACCAGCATGACCGCCTAAAACGAGTGCAAATCACAGGCTTCCATTCAGCAAAGGGCCTGTTTAAGCTTGTGATCCACATCCTCAAGAGTGCTCCTTCGCTCGAGTCTCTCACACTGGACACTACCCATGGCTACGGTCGGAAGCCTGGTGATACCACACACTACATGGCCTGTCATTCTGAACCCCTTTGGGCTCATGAGTATATCACACACTACATGGCCTGTCATTCTGATCCCATATAACTTGCCACCATGGATGTGTATGAAACAAGAGAACTGGATAATGTCAATGATTATTCCAGGACCAAAGTCAGCAGGAAATAACATTGATGTGTACTTACAGCCTTTGATTGATGAACTGTTAGTTCTATGGGAGGATGGTGTTGAAGCATATGATGCTGCAACTAAACAAAATTTCAAGTTGTATGCATGCGTGTTGTGGACCATCAATGACTACCCGGCTTACGCAATGCTGAGTGGTTGGAGCACAAAAGGCAAGCTAGCATGCCCTTACTGCCACAAGCATACAGGCTTTTTATGGCTCCGGTATGGTAGAAAGCATTGCTACATGGGACACCGACGTTTTCTACGGAAACAACACAAATGGCGTCGAAACAAGGTTATGTTCAACAACAAGCCAGACACTAGAGAGGCCCCGGTGCCACTTACAGGCATTGAAGTTCTAAAGGAGCTTGATAGCATTCAGCATGAACCATTTGGGCGGTCAAATAAGAGAAAGCGACCGGAAACTAATCCCTGGCACAATTGGCTGAAGAAAAGTGTGTTCTTCCAGCTCCCGTATTGGCAGCACTTGCTCGTGAGGCACAATTTGGATGTTATGCACATCGAGAAGAACATTTGTGACAGCATTCTGGGTACTTTGCTTGAGATGGATGGGAAAACAAAGGATGGTACGAAGGCTCGCCTAGATTTGGAGTTTTTGAAAATTAGGGAGGATCAGCACGCAAAGCCCGCCGGTAAGGATAAGTACAAACTTAAGAAAGGCGTGTATGCTTTAAAAAAGGAAGAGAAGATAATGCTTCTCAGGTTTGTGCAGAGCATACGGATGCCTGATGGCTATGCTTCACACATTAAGCGATGTGTGGTCCTCGAGCAGTGCAAGTTTAGTGGACTCAAATCTCATGACTGCCATGTTATATTACAGAAACTTCTTCCTATTGCGTTGCGCAAGCTTCTGCCGGAGAATGTCCTTACCCCATTGCTTCAGCTCAGTAAATTCTTTTCCGATTTATGCTCCAAGGAGTTAAGGGATGAGGATTTGTTGAATTTGGACCAACAAGTTGCAGTAATTCTATGTCAGCTAGAGATGATATATCCACCAGCTTTCTTTGATATTATGATGCATCTCCCAATTCATCTAGCT
Organism: Alopecurus myosuroides; assembly: GCA_028641055.1. Lineage (NCBI taxonomy): Eukaryota > Viridiplantae > Streptophyta > Magnoliopsida > Poales > Poaceae > Alopecurus > Alopecurus myosuroides. The sequence goes on along the minus strand of CM054060.1, from coordinate 412,103,587 downwards.
CGAGAAGCATGGTTTGCAGGGCCTGTACAGTATAGATGGATGTATCCGGTTGAGAGATACCTGCGTACGTTGAAGGGATATGTACGTAACAAGGCTCATCCAGAAGGTTCAATTGCAGAGGGGTACATACTTGAAGAGTGCATGACGTTCTGCAGTAGATTCGTTAAAGGCTCGCCTACAAAAATAAGTCAGTCCGAACGCCATGCAGATGGAGCTACAGATGAGGCACCAACAGGGATTAGCATAATGAGTGCAGTTGATTACTCCAAGAAAGGTTTTGCCCGTGAATCACTGTCTTTGGAAGCTCTTAATCAAATGAGGCACTACATAATAACAAACTGCGAGGAAACCGAGCCATGGATTCAGTAAGGAAATTTATGTATTTGTTTCATATCATTATATGCATTAACACTTTGGTTATGAAGTAACCATATATCATTTCTTTTTGAAGGGAACATATTGACGAGCTCAAAAAGAACAATTGTCCTAATCCTAAAAAGAAACACAAGGAAGATTTTGTTGGCTGGTTCGAAAGACGGGTAAGTTACTTTAGCATTTTCATAAATGGTTCTCGTAATAAAAAAACAATGGTGTATAGTACACTCACACATATTCTATTCCATGAAACAGATCAGAAAACTCCATAAAGATGGGAAGGTCAACAGTCTGTTGTATACACTAGCTAAAGGGCCTGATCAAATTGCTCGTGTGTTCAACCGTACAGTACTGAATGGATATTACTTTCGTAATACCGAAATAGAGCTTGACTTGAGTACCCAAAATAGTGGCGTCGTAGTCAACGCGCAAGGAAGCACCAGCAGTACTGATTATTATGGGGTGATAAAGAAAATCATATTTCTTGACTTTCCTCCTGATAAGGAGGTTGTTCTATTGCAGTGCGACTGGTTCGACGTGCCTCCTGCCAATAGAAATCATAGTAAGGGGTATAGGAGGGACAAGTATAGAATTATTGACCTCGACACTAGTGTACACCGATTCACGGAAGACCCTTACATTCTAGGCATCCAAGCTGCACAGGTTTTCTATGTGAGAGATGTGAAGAGCCCTAATTGAGCAAGTGCTATAAAAATGAATCTACGCAATTTGTTTGCTCCTTCGGTTTTAAATGGTGCAGACCTAGATGATCTTGCAGAAGGAGATGAACGTGGTGATGCAGATGTACATGATGTCGTCGATGCAGGAATTACAGTTCCAGAATTTACTTTACCTGACGATATTACTAGTTGGTGCAGAAATGATGATGAAGGAACCAGCGTTGATGTTTCAGTCATAAATAATTTAAGACCTGCTGATTTTGACGAAGACCAAGTCGAATATGATGCTGATACTGATGATGATGAGGCTTACATAAATGATGGTCATGTTGCTCCTTTGGTAGAAGATGAATTGGATGATGACCATGGATTCTTTGTGTAGGCTGTCTCTGCACTGTTTGGCTTAAAGGTTTTGCCATGAACATGCATGGATGAAAGATCGTGTAATAACATAATTTTTGTTTAAAGATTCCAAAGTTCCAGTGTTTAGAAATTTTGAATTTCCATGATAAATGTACTAGGGAAATTGCGTCTTATATGAGTTCTTGATTGATTATTAAGTACTGTCACTTGTTGCAACATTAGTAAAATGCTAAGTGCTGCAGAAATTCAATTGCAAACAATATTTAAAAAAAATTGTGCTCACCAAACTGAGATACTGGACCAAAAATGAATTGTAGTCCTAAGAAAATTGCAACAGTGATCAAGGGCACGGCCCATGAGGCCCATTAAGCTAGTCTATGAATGGTCGTTGCAAAATAACTTGTTCATTTTCGCAACAGTACGGTGATTGTTGCTTTACGTTTAACCTATTACCATACGACCCAAATTGTCGCACTAAACAATAGGTATTGCCGCAGGATAAATTTGAGGCGAAAAACATATGGTATTGCCGCACGAAAAATTTGGTTGCAATAGTTAGCTTTTTTTTTTTGCAACAATATTTGTAACTACCGCAACACAAATACAGATGTTGCAATATATGACTGAATATCACCACGAATGCTTATTTCGTTGGAATACCATGTCTCTAAGGCAACAAAAGGAGTGCCTCGCGCAACGAAAATACTCTGTCGCAACAACGCGCTTGTATTCCAATAGCAGTACAAATCGTGGCAATAGGAGGCCTCTACCGCAACAGAACGACAATTTATCGCCACCAAAATGAGTCGTGGAAATACGAGTGCCCTATCACCACAACCTGAGAGGTCGTGGTAATTTGTGATTATATCGCAACGAAAAAAAACCGTAGCTACAGATTTCGTTGCAAGAGACCGGTTCTCTTGTAGTGCATCGCGGCACGCCTGGATGCCGCATTCTATGGATGCGAAGGTAAGACCCAAGGATCCGTCTTTTGGACCCGGAATCGCACTCATTTTGCCTTCACCGGCAATTTTTCGTGCCAGAGGCATGATGAAAAGATCCTGGCGGGCGCGTCAGGTACCTCTTTTGAAGGTTAAATTTGACTCGATAAGAACTCCGCGGTCCGAGTCTCAATGATCACCTATCCGGGTTCGAGACGTGGGACTCGAATCTGCGTAGGCCAGTACTATTTTTCCCAAGTGCAATTAATTGGTCCCGATCCGTCGAGTGAACCAAGTGACTGAGCCACATCCCTTTGCAAACTATAAACAACAACACATCCTCACAAACTGGATCCATACATCCTCACAAAAGGATCCATACATATTCACAAAAGGATCCGTACATCCTTATAGCAGGATCTATACATCCTCACAACAGGACCCGTACGTACTCACAACAGGATCCATACATCCTCACAACATGATACATACATCCTTAAGCTATGTGAACTTCCGAGTCATAGGCCCTCAAACATCAAATGACATCGACTCTCAAAAAAGCTTTGAGTCCTCAACGACTTATCGGATGCTAAAGACTCGACAACTTAACAACTACTGCTCAGAATTGAAAATTGTCCTTGAGTCTCTACCGGACTCAAACGAGTCGACTAGACACTCGGGGGCTAGTGACGTGGGGACACTCGCCATGTCCCCTACTTGAACCTACCACCTGCTATGCTATGAGGAGCCCACTCGAAGGCTTATCCGGGTCCAAGAAGCCATAGTAGATTTCTTGAAGTACAAGACAAGAACTCCTATTTGTAGTCTACTAGGACTCATGTAAACCCCTGCTAGCTGCATATATAAATCCAGGAGGGAGAAGAAAAAAGAGGGAAGCGAGAGACAAGCCACAACTAGACGCACTGATAGACTAGACAATACACGGGAGACACCCCGTACGTTTCACCATGGCATCGCCATTGTAACAACTCGACTATCTCCTCATAATACAGATCAGACAAGCAGGAGTAAGGGTTTTACCTCTACGAGGGCCCCGAACCTGGGTAAACCGCGCTCCTTCTTAGCCATCTTTATCACCGGCGGGTATTCGTCCCCCAATCTACAAACCCTAGTATCTCATAAGAGGGATCTGCCGAGTCAAGGACTCGACACCATCTCTCGCAGTTTTGAATGGCCCCATCATATCTAGCCCGCAGGCCGCAAATGTCCATGTTATTGGGATAGTCATGAGTGTTTGAGACGGTCGCAACCGTCTTCGAGGGAAGTAAAACCGAAATTTATTGATTCGACACAAGGGGAGCCAAAGAATATTTACAAGCCTTAACATATGAGTTGTCAATTCAGTTACACCTGGAAGTAGACTTGCTCACAACAGTTTATCAGTAGCAACAGTTTTATAGTTGTACGGGTAGCAAAATAACAGTAGGAATAAAATAGAAACAATGGTAGCAATTGTAGGAAACTGCAGGATTAAAATATTGTAGGCATAAGGATGGATGAACGAGCATTTCATGCATAAGATAGTTCATATAATAATCAAAACTTGGGCAATCGCAGATAGATAAAAATTAAGCATCCATGTACTAGGTAACCATAGGCATGTGTTCCATATTTAGTCGTACTTGCTCGCAATAAGAAACTTGCACAACAACTTCTGTCCTACCAGCCCGTTGCAGCGGGGCCTCAAGGGAAACTATTGGTAATTAAGGTGCTCCTTTTAATAAAGCACCGGAGCAAAGCATTAACACTCCATGAACACACGTGATCCTCACATCATAACCATCCCCTCAGGTTATCCCAATTATTTTCACTTTGGGGCCTCGAGTTCCAGATAATGACATGTGTAAACAACTTGCAGGTATGATAAAAAACAAGTTGCAACAACAATATATCATGGCACTCGGGTCCTGGTGACAAGCATTAAGAATAACAAGTTGCAACAACGATATATAGCACTAACAACAGATACTAGGCACCATGCCCTAACAATCTGGCATTATTACATGAACGATCTCATCCAATCCCTATCATCCCTCTCAGCATACAATTGGGATTACTCGCACATGGATGGGGGAATCATGGATGGTTGATGGAGCAGTGGTGGTGATAACGATGGCGATGTACTCCTCTAAATGCTCGTCGTGGCAGGGTGCCAGAACAGAAACTTCTGATCCCCGAATCGGGTTTCTAGGTGGCGGCGACGCTCTGGTGTTTTTCTCTCGAATATTACGAACGCCCTCGGGTTTTTAGGTCACGGGGCTTATGTAGTCGAAAGGGGAGACTGAGGGGGAACCCGAGGCGGCCTGACCATGTGGTGGCACGGTCTAGGGGGGCGCGCCACCAGGTGGTGTGGGCACCTCCTGGACCCTCTCCGGCTCATCTTCTGGCCCAGGGGGTCTTCGGGTAAAATAAGAACTTTGCGATCTTTTCCGGGCATTTTCCTGAAAGTTAATTTTCTGCATAAAAATGAGACACCAGGCTAATTTTGCTGTAAACAACGTTAGTTCGTGTTAGTTGCATTCAAAACTCACAAGTTTATAGGAAAACAACAACAAAAGTAGATATGTTTTGGACGTATCCGCCGACATCTTGCACACGTGTTAACTATGTGCTCTGTGTCCGTCTTGGCTGTAACCGAGAAGAACGATGCACAGAATGCTTTCTTAACTATGCTTTTTTGATTGAGCATGATTTCTGCAATCTCCGGCGTGGATTTCTTGCAGGATTTGTCGTCCTTTTTTGGTGAAATACAACGCTGGAAAATTCTGATAGTACTGCGTTTATACCGGCAACCATTGATTACCGTTTATCCTTTGCATCGGAGTTTTATTTTCCCTGGGAAGACTTTGTCTGCTCCATCCGAGAACTCCTGGTCGACTAAGAAGTTTAATTACGTTATTGTCCAATCCGGGATAACGGGCAGAACTTCTATTGACTCGGATACTAGGGGATAATCGACGTCCACCTTTTATTGATGGTTTGTACACATGCTGGAAGAATACACCAGGTGGTATTATTTTTACCCTTTCCGAGCCCATCCGGGCTAAAGCAACCACATTATAAAATTTCTTCCCGTTTGACGTGATTTACCTGAAGTCTTAGGAAGCAAATGTACTAAATCTGAGTCTCCATAACATAGTATGTGTTTGACGCCTATTCCGTTCGCAATATGAAAGCCATGAAGCAATGCTTCGTATTCTCCCACATTATTAATGGTGTTGAAGTGGATTTGTAATACATACTCCATTTTGTCTCCTTTTGGAGATTTTAGCACCATGCTTGCACTGGCGCCTTCTTTCATTTTGGATCACTCAAAATGCATGAACCAATATTCCGACTCCGACATGGATGTGTTTTCCATGGCTTCTATACAATCAGCTACAAAATCTGCCAACACCTAGGATTTGATGGCCGTCCGGGGTTGGTACTTAATATCAAATGCAGCAAGCTCAATGCCCCATTTGGAAACTCTGCCCGTTTCATCTGCATTGTTTATAATATCCCCTAGTGATGCTTTTCTTTCCACTGTTATCGAGTGTCCTTGGAAATAATGGCGGAGTTTTCGAGATGCGAAAATACGCCATATGCCAACTTTTGACAATGTGGATACCTTTGTTCTGACTCCGAGAATACTTCATTGATGTAGTAAACCGGGTGTTGGTATGGAATGCTTTGTTTATTTTTCCGCCTTTCAATAATTATTACGGTGCTGATAACCCTATTCGTTCCTATTAAATATAGTAACATGGGTTGTTCATCTTGTGGGGATGCCAAAATTGGAGTTGTCATTAAAGTTTTCTTTAGCTGGGCTAACGCTTTGTTTGCTTTTTTTGTCCATTCAAACTTGTAGGATTTCTTCAACAATTTATATAATGCGAGAGCTTTTTCACCAAGCCGGCTTATAAATCTGCTTACGGCGGCTGCGGAACCCGTCAACCGCTGGACGTCTTTCAAACACGTAGGTCTTTTAATGTTCAGGATTACATTGATCTTTTCCGATTTTACTGCCAGAAGTTTTCCGAGGGATCTCCGAATACACACTTTAATGGATTTAACTTCATTTTATCGAAAGTTTCTCGTAAATCTTTAAGGAGCGTATGCTTTTCCTTGGAAACGACGGCAACATCGTTCATGCAAGCATCTTTGCATACAACGCTGGTATGTGGCTCCAGCATTCTTCAGGTCCAAAGGCATGTTTATGCAGTAATACGTTTCGTATGGTGTTATGAAAGAGGTTTTTTATTTGCTCTTCATCTTTCATGCGTATTTGATGATACCCGGAATAAGCGTTCAGAAAGCATAAAAGCTTAGAGACAGCTATGTCGTCTATTATTTCATCGATTCGCGGTAAAGCGAACCTATCTTTTAGGCACAATTTGTTCAAGCCAGTATAATCTATAAACATCCTAATAATAATAGTATCCTTCTTCGGGACTAATACTAGATTCGCAGAACAGTCGGTATGCTTAACATCCTGGAAAAGTCAGCTGCTAAAAGACGGATGATTTCCTTGCCTATAGCCTTCCGCCTTCTTCTACTACCATGCCCTGAGTCGCCACGGTACGCTGGCGGGGGAGGGCAGGCGGCATCGTCGTCGTCGCTTTCCGAGAGGAGGATGACGTCGCCTGGCGCCTATGGAGGAGTCCGCCCTCCCTGATGACCAGGGTCTGGCTGCGAGTCCGCCGGCGAGGCGGCGCTTCCTCCGGCTCCACCTTCACGATGGCGAGGGGGACAGGAGCGGGAGCAGGCGCGGCCGTGGTGCAGCATTTCTTCCCCGCCTCATCTGCCGCTCGACGTGGGCGAGCACACGGGTGAGCGTGCGTTCGGGCTTGCTCCACCACATGCGGCGGCCGGCGGCGTTGTTGCGGCTCAAAAGGGGACCATGGGTGGGGGCGTCGGCGAGCTCCTCCTCGAAGCGTTCCTGGAAGAACGCCGTCCAGGCGGCCTCATTGGCGGGATGCCACTCAGGTTGGCTGCGCATCGTAGGCGACATCCGTGCCCGAATCTCCTATCTCGGCGACGTGCTTGGGCCCGATGTGTGGCGGAGGCATGGGCACGCCGCCTGCGTTGAGCCGCCAGTTCCTTGGCGCGCTAATCCCCGGCGGCGAGTGGTAGTTGGTCTCATAGAGCAGCCGCGCCTGCCATAGGTGCAGGGTTCGGCGGCCGCGCTGATGAGGTAGTTGAGGTTAACCATGACGAGGGGAGGAGGGAAGAGCTGCGAGGGGAGGAAGGAAGAGCGGCGAGGCGCGAGGAGAATGGCGCCGAGGATGGCGACAAGGCCGGGTTTTGTAGCCGTGGTGGGCAAAACGAGGCGGCGGCAGCGCCATTAGTCCGCCGCCTGGACGATTAGACTGCTCCGCCGCAGCGTGCTGTCTCGTCGAGGCGTCAATGCACGCGGCTCGCTAGGCGACGAGGCTCTTCCTTGCTGACAGGGCGGGTCCGCAGCCCGAAGGGGTTTAGATTGGGGCGCCAAGTGGGAATGGGGCAGCCCCGTGGGCGTGGCGCCGTCCGGACGAGCCCCCAAAGGGTGGCCCCGGGCGCCAATCCGGATGCCTACCGGGGAGCGCGACTGGAGATGCTCTTTGGAACCAAGTGCGGTGGCCTGGAAAGAAGACTCAGGGTCTTTGGAATGAAACAAACCTTGCGAGTCCATTCTGGTATGTAAAAGAAAAAAGACTTTGACGAAGTCTAGACCAAGTACTATGCGTACCGGTCAGCACACGCGTCCGGTATGGGCAAGTAGATAATTTCGACAATAATCGAAGCTAGGCCGTCCATACATAATGACTGCCTTGTGTGACTCGGGAGATCAGATCGATTCATGCATGGGCCAGTTAGTAAGAACAAGTCAAGGGTCCCCAACCGCGGGCATTATTCCAGGCCTCAAATTCTCACCTATATTTTTCTGCCTGATATACAACTACAAGCCACGCAACCGCATCTTCGCCCTTTCGGATACGATTTCCTCAAGTCTCGCGCGCGTTACCTTGGTGAGTGGTGATGCTCTAAAATGCTAAACCTGGGAAGGCCCGCATCATGCTCAGGACCGCTTCTTGTCTCGTTCCTGAGGCCAGTAGGGACGTCAATCCTTTGCTGTGCCTAGTTCTGCCAGCCTCATTTAATTGCGCTAAGTTTTGCTTAAAATTAGATGCAGAGATGTACTGCTGAACCTCACAAAACTTACTACAACAAATGCAAGTTGAGTTCTTCTTATGGAAAATATCTTTTATTTGAAACAGTTTTCCAAGTTAATCCAACCCGTACATACCAACTCAAATCTTCATGGTACTATGGTATTTTTTTGCGAAATGAACCAAAAAGTAAAAAAATAATTATAAATAAGTCTTGGACCACCTAGCGAAGACTACAACACGGCTGTCCTCACTCATCCATAATGAGAGTCGGGGAGCGCTGGTCGTGCAATTTCGGGGGCCCTAGGCCAAGCGAAAATCCGGGGCCTTAGTACAAGTAGACATATATATAGATATGTTAATAAAATAGACATCAAATAAGAGAAATGAGACATGTTTTTTTACATGGAAACCCCTTGCGGAAAAAAAAAACACGGACGTACGAAGGCATAAAATATTATGGAGTTATACTACAACCTCGTTTTACCATAAAATTTTCTCCTTACATTTCTTGATACAAGGTCATCAACATGGAAACAATGTCAATCTCATCAAATAACATCTTCTTGAAGAATATAGTTGACCATTTAGTCCTCTCTTGTGACATTTTAGATTTCAAATAGTTATTCAATAATTTAAATTTTGAAAAGTTTCTTTCAACTGATGCAACCGTCACGGGCATAGTAATAAGATCCGATAAGAAACATACATATTAGGATAACATTCTACTTCTCTAACAAACTAAAGAATCTCCATAGAGGACATTGTTTTATCGGGCAAGGTCAACTGCATAACACTTAACCCATAAATTAGATCCTTTAACTCGATATCACATTTCTTACCTAAAGAGAAAGTATTAGTGCAACTATCTTTAATTTGAGAACCATCCATTGAGTTTAAATTTGTTTAACTCATTAAAAATCCAAATATACTTTTGAACGACTTTAGTTCTTCAAATCTAATCTTCATTTGCCATATCTATGGCAATGAATCGCAAAATCGACTAAGTTGTGGCGGACAAGGGACGGTGGGCGAGCAGACGGGCGATGGAGGAAGCAGAAAATTCGATGGTCGATGTGATCCGATCCGAAATCATTATATTTACACGGCATACAGAGAGTCCCGAGTCAATCACCTATTGGTTTGGCCAGTCGTGCTCCCCTGACTCTCCGAGTAGGAATAGTTACAAGCCAGTCTTCAAGCCTTATCTCCGTTGAAGAGATCTTCGATTATGCGGGACGACCCTATTAAAATACTAACTAATGTCTTCACTGAAAAAGCTACGAGCCGACGAACCTATGAAAGCTAACTTTTTTTGCACGCACATAAATTAAGCCGACTAACACATACTTGAAATGGGCATTCAAATTTTTTGGGCCCGGGGCAGCCGCCCCTCTCGCCCCCCCCCCCCCCCTCCACACACACACACATGACTAGCCAAATAGAGCATCAATCATCACCAATGATGAGAACCGTAATTCTGAAGAGCCATACATACGGCCACGCCAATGAACATAAAAATAGACCAGATCCCGTAAGATCTAATGGACACTCGACTCAACGCGTCCTGCGTCCCTGCTATGCGCACCACTAGAACTATGGTACGACATTTATTTTTGGAATGGGATAGCTCCACGAGAGCGAGGGTAGGACATCAGAAAGATGCATATGGCCAAGATTTATTTCGTTTATTCAGCAAAGATCAGAAAAATCCTTAGAACTATCATATGAAGCCAGCAAAGAAGGTGATAAAGCATCACCAAATGAACAACGATATAGCAAAACTGTTGGACGTATGTGTCGAGTGTTCTTAGTTAGGTTCATGGCAATGGGTGCCATAAGCCTATTGGTAGAGTCGTGGGTGGAAACGTGGGAGAGCCGTAGGCGAAGACACAATTTACCCAGGTTAGGTACATCGTTGCTAAGGCGGCGTTCCTACTCCTGCAATCTCACTAAAGCAGAGCTAAAGCCCGAAGTATACAAAGTACAACGTGAGTAGGATTTCGCTATCTTGGCGAGGATGTCCTCTCGGCGATCTAGCTTCTAACTTCTAACTTGTAGAGTTCTGCCCTTTAGGATGCTCCCGTCCGAATTTTATATAGATATCCGGACTAAGACTTACAGGAAGGAAAGCTTGAAGTATAGGAAAGTAAGACATCCGGCTTCTTCTCCAAGCCGGACCACGTATTGGTCCGTGATCTGGCTCCTTGTAGAATCCACCTTCCTTTGCATTGGCTTACTGGGCCGCACAATGGATCTTGCTCCATTACCCGTGGGCCACCATGGTAATCCGACATTTTGCCAATGCCGGATATACATTTATTTGGCATATATCCTGACAGTGGACCCCAAGGACGTCAAGACCTCCATTCTTCATATTTTTCTAGAGTTAATGCTTTAGACCTCTGGGTTTCAGTCAAAGGCTAAAGACAAATCTATGCCAGATTTGGCGCGAGAAACGAGGAGGTTTATCATCACTAAGCCAGCTATCCGTATCCCGGATTTACTGCGTGACACGCGGCATGCATCCAACGGGTAAACTAGCCGTTGGGTTAATCTCGGCGTAATTGGCTATAAAAACCCCATCGTCTCTTCTGTTCCATTCTTCTTCCCCACCGCGATTCATTTGAGACAATGTCCCGAGAGCTTCACTCTGAGAGCGAAAAGCACGAGAGCAAGAACTTCGCCGGAGGACACACACCATCAGCGGCTCCAGCTAACGTTCGGCGTCTTCGTGAACCAACATGGCCCGAGGAGAAATCCGCACGCCCATGGCTGCCGGAGACGCGCACATGGCCACATCGGCCACGGATCCGCCTACCCCCACGGCGATGGGAACTCCTTCTATGGTGACGGGCTCTTCCACCGCCGTTCCAGGGCCTCCACGGCCACCGGAGAACATACGGCAAGCTCATCGGCGAGGGGCAACCCTAGCACCCCCGCAGGCTCTTTTATGCCCCCTCCATCTATTCCTCTACAGCCCCCAATGGCGGAGTTAGGGTGATGGAAACAATCCCCATGCCGGAAAAGATGCAGATGGCGAGGTGGCTGCCGGAGCTGAGGACGAAAAAGGGGGAGGAAGGCCAGAAGCTGGCAACTGGATTCTCTGCTCGATCACATCAACCCATCTTTGGAGCTTGTAGAAGGATGGCTTTATCCTTAAGGATAAGTGGTGGATCGAGGAGGAAGATTGTCTAGTCTTCTTAGTTAGGTTCATGGTTGGGGGTGACAAAAGCCTGTTGATAGAACCGTGGGTGGAAATGTGGGAAAGTGGGAATAAGGACACGGATTTACCCAGGTTCTGTACGTCGCAACTATGGAGGCGTCCCTACTCCTGCAATCTCACTAAATATGGGTTGAAGGCTGAAGTATACAAAGTACAACGTGAGTATGGTTTCGCTAACTCGGCGAGGATGAACTTCCCGACGAGTTGGCTTCTAGCTATTCGAACTCTTGTTCTGTGTCTCCTTTTTTAATTGCTCCCGTCTAGATTTATATAGATAGCCGTACTAGGGCTTACAGGAAGGAAACCTAGGAGACTACGGAAAGTATCCTATTCTTGAAAAGTAAGGCATCCGGCTTCTTCTCCAAGCTGGACCACGTATTGGGCCGTGCCCCGGGTTCTTTTAGAATCCGGCTTCCTACGCGTCAGCTAACTGGGCCGCCCAATGAATCTGTGATCCATTTCCCGAGGGCCACCCTGGTAACCCGACCTTTTTCCGGTGCCGGACATACCCCCAGTTGGCATATATTTGACAGTAGCCCCCAAGGAGAGTTAATACTTCATCTTTGCCGTTCTTCAAAAATATGCATGCTTTTCAGAAAAGTCGGCAGTTTTGTGTTGAATCTTCTTCTTGAAATTTCTTATGCCAAACCTGGATTCCCGGAATCCGACATATCTTCCACGAATCTTCGTAGAGAAGGAACTTGTGACGTGAGCGAGAAAGTCACGCTTACGTCACGGACGTTTGGTTTCAATCAAAGGCTGAAAACATATCTCTGACAGATTTTGCATGGGAAACAAAGGGATAACCATCATTACGCTGACCCGTCGTATCCCGGAAATTACTGCGGGACACACGTCAATCATCCAACAGCTAAGTTAGCCATTGGGGTAATCTCAACGGTAAAATCCGTCATAAATAGAACATTGGTTCCTACGTATTCATCTTCTCCCACTCTTAAGATTCACTCGAGAACAGCAGCACTCGCACGCCCCGCTTCCGAGAGAGAGGAAACCTCGCCCGAGTTCACACCATCACCGGCCAGAGTTCTAGCCTATGTTAGCGCCAACAGAAGATGGATGCCAGAAGCCCTTCCCACTCGTTTGAGGTCATCGTTGACCCTGCACTCACGGTGCCTACCATGGGCTCCGTGATTCCTCCCGCGCATGCTTCTGCCATTGCATCAACGGAGGAGGCATCGTCGTCTTCTGCCTCGGTGGATCCTCCGGTTACCACCACGGCGACTGGAGAGACCGCCACGGAAACTCCGGTGGGCGGATATACTCCTTCCTCCCCTGTGCCCGTGGCCCCACTACCACCTCTGTTCCACCTCCTCCCATCTCCGGATCCGGAGACGGGGAAACTGTTCGCACCGGTGAGGGCGTAGAAGGCAACGCTACCGGTGGTGGCGAAGAAAATGAAGGAGGAGAATCCGACAATTGGAGTCAGTGCAACATTTTATGGACCCTTTTGATGACTCTGGAGAAAGACATATTTCCACAAAAGGGGAAATGGCAGCTGGAAAACGAAGACGCCGAGCCTCAGCCGAAAGACGGAGAAGGGGTAATCCTGGCCTCCCACATTTTGCGAGGTATGGGATTTCCGCCTTCCGCCTTTTTTCTCCAACTCCTCCAACACTACGGGGTTCAACCCCACAATCTCCCTCCAAAGACCATTCTATACATAGTCGGCTTCCAGGCTTTGTTTGAGGGCTACCTAGGAATAGAACCTAGGTTAGATTGCTTTTAATACTGCTTCAACGTGAAGCTGAACACCTTTGACGGTGTCCTTCCGGTTTGTGGGACCGTATCCTTCAACCTGCACCGAGGCAGGGAGGTATGTTTCCCAAAAATCAAAACCTCGGAACCCGTCAAGTTTTGGATGGGTTCCTTCTTCTATCACCCAGATATCGTATATCCTGGAAAGGATACCGACATTTCGACTTTTGAGAACTCTGCGGCTACTCCAAGGGATAACTGGGCTCTGGAAGCGGTCTCAGTTCTTCCCCCATATCTCATGCACATAAAGAGGCGGATCGCCAAGTTGGTCGTCTCTTCCCTACCACTCACAGGCATGGACACTGTCCTTTGCTGGCTCGGAAGGCGGATTCAACCTCTCTCCTTCCGCTTCGTCCGCCTTCTCTGTGAGTATACTGGTCCGAAAGATACCATGCGGGTGACTAAGTCGGCTATGTCCGAGAAAGTCTTCCGGAAGCTTGTCAACCATTTGGTGGCCACTCGTGATCAATACGAGGAAAGCCTGCCAATGTTCAACACGGAGAACCCTCCTTCCAAGGTATGCATTCTTTTTTCTGCCTTTTGGGAAGGTTTTTATACTTTTCTTTCACGAATGTAAACTGACAACTTATCCGTGTTTTGGCAGCTTGAGACTCTCACAGAGGATCAGCTTGTCTCCGCCGCCGAGGAGGAAACTCTGAAAGCACGCTATGCAGCGGCCGGTGGACGGGGTCGCCATCGCCACTTCAAGGTAAAATGTTATTTTTGCACACTCTCCTCTTTTCTTGCGCAAGCTTTTCTCTCTGAGTGGTATTCCTTACTTTTCTTATTTCGTAGCCTTTCTCCCTCTCCACTAAAGGGAAAAGGCCTGAAGAAATAAAAGGTTACCACTCGCAGGGCAGCAAAGCCTTCCCTTGCCGTCGCCCCAGAAACCACGATAGCGGATGCTACAGGGGATCAATCTGCTCTTCTGGAAGAATTTGACTTCCCCTTCCTAGCCAATCTAGCCAGTGTGATGCACCCACTCCGCACGCGTGGGAAAGGGCGGCACAATATGAAGAAGGAGGGCCTTCCCTCGTGCGGTTTGATGAGGAGATTCCATGTTTTTAAGAGAAGTTCAAGGTAAAGCAAGAAACTTGTTTTCATGAACATGGCTATATGAATTCATGGGCTAGAAGCCAATTTGTCCGAGCCTCCTTGATCCGTACTTGGCCACAAGGCAGACTAATTATCCGGAATAATTACACTTTCTCGCCTCTGAAGGTCATACAAGATGGAATCCATCACATGGGCAACTCTTTCTCCGAGTATAGCCGGGAGTTCACTGAGATGCTCTCAGGACTTCAAATGATGAGCCAGACAATCCTCTATCCCCCAAGTATTAACACGTAAGTATTCTTTTTCATATTAATTATTTTTATAGTTCCATCCTTTGCTTATAGCGAACCGCCGAGAGCATAAACCTGGACGTTCTTGGCAAAATCAACGTGAAGAACAAGGAGGTGAAATCTAACTTGCAAGTTTCCATTTGGAATGCTTTCGCGTTTAAACTCAACTTTTTCTCATTTGCGTCCTTACTTGCTGAAGCGAGGCAGACTACTAAGGATGCTTAAAATGCGCATCAGCTTCGCTCTGAGAACCTGGAACTTCACAAGATCAATGTGAAGATTCAAAAGGCCTTGGAAGAATGCCGGAAAGAGCTGGCACTGTCCGAGTCTCGGCTGAAGGACAAAAGCGAGAATGATAGGGCCACCATCCGGGATTTGGAAGCCTCTCTGCATCAGGAAGTCGTCGAGATCGACAAGCATATCCTTGGTAAGTTTTCTTTTCTTTTACCAGCTTTTTTCCTTCAGCTTCAAAGCATACATTTTGCTCAGTTTTTCTAACTTTCGCCTTTCTGCCTTTCTGCCTGGTGTAGTAGAAGGAGATTATTCCACCCGAATTGATGTATTCGGGCCTTCGGCATCTTCGTGAACAACATGAAGAAAGTTGGACGGAAGCTCGTCAGCAAATGTCGTCTAGACAAGAAGACATAATATTCTGATATCTCTCATCTGTCGGATGCCTTCGCCGAGGTTATCGCTCGGCGAGAATCGTGGATGCAATCCTCTGCCCGCGGTGGAGCGCAAGGGTACACACAGTACTAGAGAAAATCCTATAGGAGGAAATGAGGGCTCGAGGCGCATATTGGCAAAATGCGCCTCCTATATATTATGCGAGGCGCACTGCCAAGATGTCCCTCCTATAATGCATATATAGGACGAGAAATTCCAAAATATGCGCGTCGCATACTTCATGTGGGGACCACAGCCTCCTGCCCTGCTATACTTAATGTGGAGGCGCATTCTATATGAGCCTCGCATACAAAAAAAATGTGCCTCCTATAACCTTTTCTGTAGTAGTGACGGAAGATCAAAGGACGGAAATCTTTGACTCTGTCAAAGTCTATGCCACGAAGATTGCTCGAATGATCTCTAGGACCACGTTCTACCTAGAGGAGGAGATTCCAGCAAGTCCGGAAAATCCAAGCGAGAGCGACGGCGATGACGACAACGACAATGACAACTTTGTCGATGTCGTCTAAGTCCAAGCCCTACAGTGCTGGAAGCCGAAAGAATGCATTACTTGCCTTTATGATGTAATATTCATATGTAATGCATTCTATATTTTGTATGAACAATTTATGCTTTTGCAATTATAAATATTTTTGCAAGTTTAAATTTGTGTCGTTTTCTTTTAAGTTCTCTAGTTTGTATGCTTTAACTTTTTTTTGGTGTTTGAGTGATTTCGAAAGCATGAAATCTTCACGCCGAGCAACCGGGTTAAGTAATAAATCAGTCTAAACTCGAAATTATGAGTCATACTTTTTCACTTTACGTACTAATCCAGTGACCCACCAAAGCAAAAAATCAGATAATACTTAAGAAAATTAAGGAGCTAAATGTATGAACTCCGGGCACGCAGTCACAATCTAGTGTTCTGTAGCCTTTTAGGCTAAAAAGGAATCAGCTTTTTAACTTCGAGCACACAGACAAAATTCGGGTTAACATTGAGACAAATTGAAAGACAATTGGGAAATAGGAAAGACGGAACATGCTTTAACACTAAAGACAGAAAAAATTGCATGTTTTCCGACAAATTTTATTTCATGATCTCAATAATGTTTACATAGAATTGGACTAGCTATACAAAGGACGTAACTGTTGGATGGTCCATGACATGTTTAAATCTCCTAGCTCTACATCTATGTTTCTTTTCCTCTTGCGATTCGACTTTTTCGGGTTGTCTTCAATATCCCAAATGTCTACAAGGTAGTATGACCCATTTTTTATAGTTTTGCTAATGAATAACGGTCCCTCCCAGGCTGGGGCTAACATGTGCTTTCTTTCTTGCACCAACCTTAGCACTAAATCAACTTCCTTAAAAGAGCATTTTTTTTATTTTTAGGCTATGATATCGCCATAAACCCTGCTGATAAATGGCGGATCTCTGCTACACAAGTTCTCGTTCTTCTTCTAAAAGATTGACGACATCCGGTCGTGCAGTTTCGACATCCATATCATCGTATGCCTGCACTCTAGGGCTATCATGGATCATGTCCGCTGGAAGCACTGCTTCTGCAACATAAGCCAGGACAAAAGGCATCTGTCCTGTTGATCTATTTGGCGGTGTTCGTATGCTATAAAGCACAGAAGGAAACTCTTCAAGCCATGCTCCAGCTGCTCTATGAAGAGGGGATTCGAGTTTTGGGCGTATACCTTGCAAGATTAAACTATTCATATGTTCAACCTGGCCATTTGATTGTGGGTGCGCCACAGATGCAAGATCGATGTGGATTCCCGTTTGCCGGCAATATTTTGCCAGCTCTCCAATTATAAAGTTAGTCCCGTTATCCGTGATTATGCTATGTGGGACATCGTGTCTCATTGCTATGTCTATGATGATGTGTATGGCAGTCACGCCGTCAAGTTTTTTGTATGGGTTTGGCTTCCACTCACTTGGTATACTTATCCACTGCAACGAGTATATGCGTAAGTCCACCTGACATGGGGACACTCGCCATGTCCCCTACTTGAACCTACCGGCTGCTATGCTACGGGGATCCCACTCGAAGGCCCATCCGGGTTCAAGAAGCCATAGTAGATTTCTTGAAGTACACGACAAGAACTCCTATTCATAATCTACTAGGATTCATGTAAACCCCTGGCTGCATATATAAAGCTAGGAGGGAGGAGAAAAAAGAGGGAAGCAAGAGACAAGCCACAACTAGACGCAAGGATAGACTAGACAATACACGGGAGACATCCCGTACGCTTCACCATGACATCGCCATTGTAACAGCTCGACTATCTCCAAATAATATAAATCAGACAAGCATGAATAAGAGTTTTACCTCTATGGGGGCCCCGAACCTTGGTAAAGCATGCTCCTTGTTAGAAGTCGAGATCACCGGCGCGTATTAGTCTCCCAATCTAGAAACCCTAGTATCTCATACGAGGGATCTGCCAAGTCAAGGACTCGACAGTTGGCGCCGTCTATGGGAATGACACGCGCTGAATCTACGGTCTCGCCGGCTTCATCCTTGTCAAGCTCAAGCCCCGGGTTATCGAATCCGTTGAGTTTGATCTAGTTCCGATCTTTCGACCTCATCAAGCACTTCTCGACATCGCGTCCAGTCTTCAACGGTCTACATTGGCATCGTTCTTCACGCGCAGGTTGCAGGAAAATAGCAACATCTATATTGCGGACGTCACCGACGGTGACTAGAAAATTATTTTGAAAATTCCTCCGGTGAAAAGATGCGAAATTAAATTATCTATAATCGCCAACAATAATCGGAAAATTCCGACAGTTAGATCTCCATGGATGACTCAAACACTGGAGCCGTGTCAAAATCTGACGGAACTCTGCGCGACTTTGGGAAAATCACGGTCGAACTTGACTCGGACGTCAATTCAAAGATCACACCGGTGAAAAGATGCGGAATACAATTCCGCACCACTCCTTTTTTTTTTGGCAAATTCCAACGATTGGATCTCCCTCAGCGGCTCGCTCACTGCGACACATTTTAGATCTCTGCGAGTTCGCGAATTCAAATCGTGGATCCGGATCCTATTGCGTCAATTTGTGAGTTGAAACAAAGACCAAGCAACGTCAAAAAACATGGAGACTCGCCATACTAGTTCCTGGCGGCTTGACATCAATATTTCCCACAACATACACACAATAAACGCGACTCCGCCGCGTTGAGTCCTTCCGGAAACATCGTGACTCCGCCGCGTCGATAACGTCTACCGCGTCAAGTCATTCCAGCAAACATCGCGACTCCGCCGCATCGAGTCCTTCTGAAAAACATCGTGACTCTGCCGCGTCGACGACTTTTGGCGCGTCAAGTCCTTCCGGCAAACGTTGCAACTCCCCCATGTCGGCTCCGTCCGCTACGTCGAGTATTTCCTGCGACTCCGCCGCGTCGACTCCTTCCCATACGTTGCGTCTCTTCGGCTAAGCGCCGCACAATTCCGTTGCGTCGAATCCTCTCGGCTAAGTTTCTCGGAGCTGTCCATCACCGCAGCCGCACTCATCACTCGGGGCATGTGCCACGAAAGTAGGCGCACTGGACATATTCGCCATAGTCGCACTCGATGCTTCGGGATGTGCTGTAAAACAGCCGCACTCGACACTCGAGGGCTAAGCCGCAAAACAGCTGCACTGGACACGTGAGTATGTTGCCTTGTTGACACCGCTTCATCGATTTCGGCGATGTTGTCGACTCCATCACTCGACTCCGCTTAGCCGACTGCGCCCATTGCAGGTCTACGGCAGTGTAACATAAAATAAAGTTCCTCTCATACGAGTCGACAAATTTACTTTTTCATGTTTATAATCTGCTTTGAAGCTACACCTGACACTCGGGGGCTGCGCCGCATAAACTACATGTATACTCGACACCCGTCATGCTGCGCGTACGTTACACTACTGCATTTACACGCTACAGCCCGAATAGCTGATACTGCCTGACGTCGACCCTTGACTCTGACCTGATTTGTAGCAGCAACTGACAGGGCGGCAAGGTGCAGAGACAATGACTATTAGGATAACAAAAAAGCACAATGTATGATACAAAAGTGTCGCGTAAAGTCAAATAACTACCTACCAACAGGCCATATTCGACTCCGCGAGTCGATAGAATGTTGTTTCACAACCAAGATTAATCTGAGCAACAGTTTGTTCCGTACATTTTGCTATACACATCACTATTGTTACATTATTTAACCAAATCCATTTATATGGCTGCAACTACAACGCAGCAACGACAACATCGGCTACACCTTTGGGAGTCGATAATTTTCAGCTCATGCGAGTCGGTACATATCCTACTCCGGAAGTCGACACAAATATCCTCCATCGGGAATCGACGAATATCCTCTGCTCCGAGTCGACACATATCCTACTCCGGTAGTCGACGCATATCCTACTCCGGGAGCCAACAGAAGACAAACACACGGGATTAGCTTCAGTATAACCTAGGCGTATGCCCGACTCTGCGAGTTGCACATAGCCTCGGGGGCTACTCCCATCGGAAGCAATGCCGTGCACCCGATAAATTGAAGAAGCGACATTAGAAAATCTTTGAGTCTATGCCCGATTAAAAATAACCGCACATAGACTCGGGGGCTACTCCCATCGGAAGCATCTGACATGCTGACCGCATACCAGAGTAGCTCCTTATTGTGGTCGTACAAACCGCAGATTAACTCGGATGAAGAAAAGTAAAACATCAAACTTGTCTGTCTCGATGATACGCATATGGCAGCACGAGCCAATTCACGAAATAAGAATATCTTGAAGACTTTTTGTGTGGACTCGGTGGCTGAGCGTCCGTGCCAACTACACGACTTCCACGTCGTCATGCTACTCCACCGCTTCCTCATTAACTACACGACCTCCACGTCGATGCCGTCCGCCTCGTCGACTATACGACTCCCTCGTTGACTCCGTCCGCCGTGTCGGGTACACCTCCACCTCGTCGACGCCGTCCGCCTCGTCGACTATATGACTCCCTCGTCGACTCTGTCCGCCGTGTCAAGTACACCTCCACCGCATCGACGCCATCCGCCACGTCGACTACACGACTCCCCCGTCGACTCCGTCCGCTGTGTCGAGTGCACCTCCAACGCGTCGACGCCGTCCTCCTCGTCGACTACACGACTCCCGCGTCGACTCCGTCCGCCGTGTCGAGTACACCTCCACCGCATTGACGATGTCCTCCTCGTCGACTCTGTCCTATGTGTCGAGTACACCTCCACCGTGTCGACTCCGTCCGCCGTGTCGAGTACACCTCCACCGCGTAGACTTCGTCCGCCGTGTCGAGTACACACCTGGCGGTCGACTCCGTCTGCCGTGTCGAGTACATCTCCACCGCGTCGACTCCCTTCGCTATGTCGAGTACACCTCAACCGCATCGACTCCGTCCGCCGTGTCGAGCACATCTTCACTGCATCTACTCCGACACGTCTAGTCTCTGACACTTCTCGCCATGTTCCATCGGGAGGAAGAGCGAGTGCCCAGTGCACTACAGCATCACGCGAATGTCAGCCAGCAGGCTTATTTTTCTTCGGAATCTTCAAACAAAAAGCCACTCGCCACAATCATTGTCGAAAACATTGCAGCTCCACTACACAAAAAGTCACTCGCCAGGATCATCACTGAAGATATCGCGACTCCGATATTCGGCGCGATACAAAATATCTCGACTCCCGGGTCGTTTAGCCATCGCCGCACGCCTAGATGCCGCATTCTATGGATGCGAAGGTAAGACCCAAGGATCCGTCTTTTGGACCCGGAATCGCACTCATTTTGCCTCCACCGGCAATTTTTCGTGCCAGAGGCATGATGAAAAGATCCTGGAGGACGCGTCAGGTACCTCTTTTGAAGGTTAAATTCGACTCGATAAGAACTCCGCGGTCCGAGTCTCAATGATCACCTATCCGGGTTCGAGACGTGGGACTCGAATCTGCGTAGGCCAGTACTATTTTTCCCAAGTGCAATTAATTGGTCCCGATCCGTCGAGTGAACCAAGTGACTGAGCCACATCCCTTTGCAAACTATAAACAACAACACATCCTCACAAACTGGATCCATACATCCTCACAAAAGGATCCATACATATACACAAAAGGATCCATACAGCCTTATAGCAGGATCTATACATCCTCACAACAGGACCCGTACGTACTCACAACAGGATCCATACATCCTTAAGCTATGTGAACTTCCGAGTCATAGGCCCTCAAACATCAAATGACATCGACTCTCAAAAAAGCTTTGAGTCCTCAACGACTTATCGGATGCTAAAGACTCGGCAACTTAACAACTACTGCTCAGAATTGAAAATTGTCCTTGAGTCTCTACCGGACTCAAACGAGTCGACTAGACACTCGGGGGCTAGTGACGTGGGGACACTCGCCATGTCCCCTACTTGAACCTACCAGCTGCTACACTATGAGGAGCCCACTCGAAGGCTTATCCGGGTCCAAGAAGCCATAGTAGATTTCTTGAAATACAAGACAAGAACTCCTATTTGTAGTCTACTAGGACTCATGTAAACCCCTGCTAGCTGCATATATAAAGCCAGGAGGGAGAAGAAAAAAGAGGGAAGCGAGAGACAAGCCACAACTAGACGCACTGATAGACTAGACAATACACGGGAGACACCCCGTACGTTTCACCATGGCATCGCCATTGTAACAACTCGACTATCTCCTCATAATACAGATCAGACAAGCAGGAGTAAGGGTTTTACCTCTACGAGGGCCCCGAACCTGGGTAAACCGCGCTCCTTCTTAGCCATCTTTATCACCGGCGTGTATTCGTCTCCCAATCTACAAACCCTAGTATCTCATATGAGGGATCTGCCGAGTCAAGGAGTCGACACCATCTCTCGCAGTTTTGAATGGCCCCATCATATCTAGCCCGCAGGCCGCAAATGGCCATGTTATGGGGATAGTCATGAGTGTTTGAGACGGTCGCAGCCGTCTTCAAGGGAAGTAAAACCGAAATTTATTGATTCGACACAAGGGGAGCCAAAGAATATTTACAAGCCTTAACATATGAGTTGTCAATTCAGTTGCACCTGGAAGTAGACTTGCTCACAACAGTTTATCAGTAGCAACAGTTTTATAGTTGTACGGGTAGCAAAATAACAGTAGGAATAAAATAGAAACAACGGTAGCAATTGTAGGAAACAGCAGGATTAAAATACTGTAGGCATAAGGATGGATGAACGTGCATTTCATGCATAAGATAGTTCATATAATAATCAAAACTTGGGCAATCGCAGATAGATAAAAATTAAGCATCCATGTACTAGGCAACCATAGGCATGTGTTCCATATTTAGTCGTACTTGCTCGCAATAAGAAACTTGCACAACAACTTCTGTCCTACCAGCCCGTTGCAGCGGGGCCTCAAGGGAAACTATTGGTAATAAAGGTGCTCCTTTTAATAAAGCACCGGAGCAAAGCATTAACACTCCATGAACACACGTGATCCTCACATCATAACCATCCCCTCAGGTTATCCCAATTATTGTCACTTTGGGGCCTCGAGTTCCAGATAATGACATGTGTAAACAACTTGCAGGTATGATAAAAAACAAGTTGCAACAACAATATATCATGTCACTCGGGTCCTGGTGACAAGCATTAAGAATAACAAGTTGCAACAACGATATATAGCACTAACAACAGATACTAGGCACCATGCCCTAACAATCTGGCATTATTACATGAACGATCTCATCCAATCCCTACCATCCCTCTCAGCATACAATTGGGATTACTCGCACATGGATGGGGGAATCATGGATGGTTGATGGAGCAGTGGTGGCGATAACGATGGCGATGTACTCCTCTAAATGCTCGTCGTAGCAGGGTGCCAGAACAGGAACTTCTGATCCCCGAATCGGGTTTCTAGGTGGCGGCGGCGCTCTGGTGTTTTTCTCTCGAATTTGACGAACGCCCTCGGGTTTTTAGGTGGGCTTATGTAGTCGAAAGGGGATACTGAGGGGGAGCCCGAGGCGGCCTGACCATGTGGTGGCACGGTCTAGGGGGGCGCGCCACCAGGTGGTGTGGGCACCTCCTGGACCCTCTCCGGCTCATCTTCTGGCCCCGGGGGTCTTCAGGTAAAATAAGAACTTTGGGATCTTTTCCGGGCATTTTTCTGAAAGTTAATTTTCTGCATAAAAATGAGACACCAGGCTAATTTTGCTGTAAACAACGTTAGTCCGTGTTAGTTGCATTCAAAACTCACAAGTTTATAGGAAAACAACAGCAAAAGTATATATGTTTTGGACGTATCCGCCGGCATCTTGCACACGTGTTAACTATGTGCTCTGTGTCCGTCTTGGCTGTAACCCAGAAGAACGCTGCACGGAATGCTTTCTTAACTATGCTTTTTTGATTGAGCATGATTTCCGCAATCTCCAGCGTGGATTTCTTGCAGGATTTGTCGTCCTTTTTTCGGTGAAATACAACGCTGGAAAATTCCGACAGTACTGCGTTTATACAGGCAACCATTGATTACCGTTTATCCTTTGCATCGGAGTTTTATTTTCCCTGGGAAGACTTTGTCTGCTCCATCCGAGAACTCCTGGTCGACTAAGAAGTTTAATTACGTTATTGTCCAATCCGGGATAACGGGCAGAACTTCTATTGACTCAGATACTAGGGGATAATCGACGTCCACCTTTTATTGATGGTTTGTACACATGCTGGAAGAATACACCAGGTGGTATTATTTTTACCCTTTCCGAGCCCATCCGGGCTAAAGCAACCACATTATAAAATTTCTTCCCGTTTGACGTGATTTACCTGAAGTCTTAGGAAGCAAATGTACTAAATCTGAGTCTCCATAACATAGTATGTGTTTGACGCCTATTCCGTTCGCAATATGAAAGCCATGAAGCAATGCTTCGTATTCTCCCACATTATTAATGGTGTTGAAGTGGATTTGTAATACATACTCCATTTTGTCTCCTTTTGGAGATTTTAGCACCATGCTTGCACTGGCGCCTTCTTTCATTTTGGATCACTCAAAATGCATGAACCAATATTCCGACTCCGACATGGATGTGTTTTCCATGGCTTCTGTACAATCAGCTACAAAATCTGCCAACACCTAGGATTTGATGGCCGTCCGGGGTTGGTACTTAATATCAAATGCAGCAAGCTCAATGCCCCATTTGGAAACTCTGCCCGTTTCATCTGCATTGTTTATAATATCCCCTAGTGATGCTTTTCTTTCCACTGTTATCGAGTGTCCTTGGAAATAATGGCGGAGTTTTCGAGATGCGAAAATACGCCATATGCCAACTTTTGACAATGTGGATACCTTTGTTTTGACTCCGAGAATACTTCATTGATGTAGTAAACCGGGTGTTGGTATGGAATGCTTTGTTTATTTTTCCGCCTTTCAATAATTATTACGGTGCTGATAACCCTATTCGTTCCTATTAAATATAATAACATGGGTTCTTCATCTTGTGGGGATGCCAAAATTGGAGTTGTCATTAAAGTTTTCTTTAGCTGGGCTAACGCTTTGTTTGCTTCTTCTGTCCATTCAAACTTGTAGGATTTCTTCAACAATTTATATAATGCGAGAGCTTTTTCACCAAGCCGGCTTATAAATCTGCTTACGGCGGCTACGGAACCCGTCAACCGCTGGACGTCTTTCAAACACGTAGGTCTTTTAATGTTCAGGATTACATTGATCTTTTCCGATTTTACTGCCAGAAGTTTTCTGAGGGATCTCCTAATACACACTTTAATGGATTTAACTTCATTTTATCGAAAGTTACTCGTAAATCTTCAAGGAGCGTATGCTTTTCCTTAGAAACGACGGCAATATCGTTCATGCAAGCATCTTTGCATACAACGCTGGTATGTGGCTCCAGCATTCTTCAGGTTGAAAGGCATGTTTATGCAGTAATACGTTTCGTATGGTGTTATGAAAGAGGTTTTTTATTTGTTCTTCATCTTTCATGCGTATTTGATGATACCCGGAATAAGCGTCCAAAAAGCATAAAAGCTTAGAGACAGCTGTGTCGTCTATTATTACATCGATTCGCGGTAAAGCGAACCTATCTTTTAGGCACAATTTGTTCAAGCCATTATAATCTATAAACATCCTAAGAATAATAGTATCCTTCTTCGGGACTAATACTAGATTCGCAGACCAGTCGGTATGCTTAACATCCTGGAAAAGTCAGCTGCTAAAAGACGGATGATTTCCTTGCCTATAGCCTTCCGCCTTCTTCCATCAAAACGACAGAGACCTTGTTTGACGGGTTTTGATCCTGGTATGACCTTTAATTCATGCTCAGCAAGTTCTCGGGGTACACCTAGCATATCAGCGGAACACCAGGCGAAAATATCTCCGTTCTCACAGTGGAACTCGATGAGCGCGGTTTATATTTGTCCGACATTCCTGTTCCCACTACGACGTATTTTGTCGGATCCTTGGGGTCCAAGATAATCTGTTTTGTATTCTCAGATACATTGAAGCTGTCGGTCTGCTTTCGGCTTTCATTTCCTGCCGGCATTTTTGTCGGTGATGCCTCTTTAGCCAGCTCTTTCAACTCTTCCTTTGCTATTACCTGCTCGATGCAAAGGGTGTTTCCCACCTCTATCTCATTTGCTGGCTTGAAATCTCCTTCAATGGTGATTACTCCGCCTTTAGGCTCTGGCATCTTCCTCTTGTTTTAGATGTAGCACGACATGGTGATAAGTATCAAACGTATCCATAATTTCAGATGTTCCTTGTTGTTTCCATGCCATAAGCTACATACACTTTATGTCATTTTATGTTTTTTTGGGACTAATCTATTGACAAGATGCCACAGAGCCAGTTCCTGTTTTCTGCTGTTTTTGGTTTCAGAAAAGTTTTTCTAGAAATATTCTCGCAATTGGACGAAATGAAATCCCAGAGTCTTAGAAAGCGTCACGTACACGAAGTCCGGTTGATCCGGAGCGGGCCTCAGGGGCCCCACACCATGAGGCGGTGTGTCCCCCTTTGGCCACGCCCAGGGGTGGTGCGGACCCCCTGGCTGCCCACCGACGTTGCCCTCTCTCCTATTTATACCTCTTCACAGGTCAACCTAAATACCCGAGATTTTTCCACCAAAAACATCCGCAGCCACCGTCATCATCAACCCTAGTTCGGGAGGTTTCTGGAGCTCTCCCCGGCATCCTGCCGGGAGGGGGAATCATCACCGGAGGGCTCTTCATCACCATGCCTTCCTCTAGAGTGATATGTGCGTAGTTCATCCCTGGACTACGGGTCCATAGCAGTAGCTAGATGGTTATTCTCTCCTCTTTATGTGTAGCGCCCTCACATTTAATAATGTAAGAACTACTGTGTTAAGTGCTAGTCCCTGGATCAATGCTAGCACCACAGAACAAAATGTAATGTATCATTGCAGAAGTACCAAAACTTATTACAAGGGATCCAGAATAGCCAAGTATAGCTTTATTACAAACTGCATAGTCTTGAAAGACTAGCAAAACTCAGAGTTCTAAACAGCAGAAACAATATAGCAATGAGCATCCATCTTCAATCATGCGCCACAGGCATTACATGTTGGGTGTAGACTCGAGTCCCAGCACTTAATCAAACTTCATCCTCAGAATTTCCTGCACGTTGGAATATGCAGCCCCCGAAGGAGATTCAGTACAAACAATGTACTGGCAAATGACACTATGGTGGATATAAAATGGCAAGTCTAAACTACATGCATATCTGGCTTGGTGGAGTTTAGGCTATTTGCAGAAAGCAAGTTTTTCCCTAACACTTTTGAAAACGAGTTTTCTTTCAAAGATTGGCACCATGGGACACACCCATGAGCACCACAACTAAATTTTCCTTAGCCAAATTTTACTTCTTCAAAACGGTGTTGAGATTCTTCCATCCATCCTTGTCCAGCTGCTCGAAGTTGTCCTTTCCGGGAACACGGCTATGATCATAGTTTCTAACTCTGCAGAGGTTGTGCACTTTCACCCTTTGTCTTCAATTAGCCTAAACATCCTATACACCCGGAGTGCATCAAGGACAAGGAGAGAATTGAGACGAGATCTTTCAGAAGCAAGAATTCAACCCAACCAGCAAGACCCGTTCCACCTATAATTCTGCTACATCTTCATGTCAAGCATGGGTTGAACTCTCACAACTTAGTTGATCAAGACAGAGCCCATATGTCAAAGGGCTGCACGGGAAGCTACTAAACTTAGAGGGACTTAGGAATCTCTTTGTTCCTGGGTGGCCATCCACAAGTGTACTCCTTCGGTGATAAACACCATTGATATGGCCCTAGGGAGCCACTCAACAAAATCCAATCACATCCAAAATCCACCCAGGTGTTTCATTGGGAGTTTATACTTAGGATTTTTCCACAACATTGAGTAAAACAAATTTGTAGCAAGGCTAAGCATCTACTAAGTATATGTTTCCAAAATAACAAGTCTAAAGGATGGCTACACACTACTTGGGATTTTGCATAGCCTAATAATAACTTAGTAAAATTTCCTATCATGCATGCTACTCAAAAACACTAATAATGCATAGTAAAATATGGGAGATTTGATGGTGTGTCACTTGCCTTGGCAATAGGATGAACAATCACAACAAGAATAACAGCAACAAGAGTAGACTTGATCCTCTTCACAATCTGAACAAGCAAAACAATCCACACATAAACATACAAAACAACGTAACAAAATAACAATACAAAAACATGTATGCATGCTATGCAATGATCCAATTAATGCACAAAATTCACAACTAGCAAGAACTACTAACAATGATGTTCTCTGATGTTAATAACATAATTATGATGCATGCAAAACAAATTAATTATCAAATTATAATTATAAGCATTATTAGGGTTTTAATATAGGCTAATATGGAGATTAATAGGGTTTCTGTTACAAAGTTGCACAATTAATTTTTCCAACGCATCTACTGGATAGAGGACATCAAAACAAAACCATAGCAATTGATTTCTCCTAAAAAGGATTTATAGATTAAAAGTTATGCCCAAAATAGTGATTAATAGAGATCTACAAATAACATGTGAGTGCACGATTCAAATTTGAAATTTGAATAGTCTAGATTAATCTACACATTGTGCTGATTTCAAAAATCCCAAGATCATCGAAATCGGAGTTACAGAACTAATGATGTGGATTTTACAAGTTTGGTGATTTTTCTGCAATTTTAATTCGATTTAAGATGGGTTTGACCATTGGCTGCTGACTGGACGCTACGTGGCGCGTGTCGATTGGTGCGGGGCTGGTGAGGTGCTGACGCAGCGGATTACTTTGCGCTGACCAGGCAAGCGACATGGCGCAACCCTATTGGCTGATACCCCTTCAATTTGGTGATCTAATCTGAAGCGTCTAATGGATATCTAAGGGTGAGGATCCAAAACTATCCATAGCAGTCATGATACTCGCTATACCTGACGAAACCTTACGACCACCGTGGCTGCAGTCCGGTTGTGGTGCTCGGCGACGGTCCTAGACGGCGTTGCGGTGGCTCCCTGGGCGTGTAGACGACAGTAGCGGACGGCGGCGGTGCTCCCACTTCTTCTCCTCCTCCCAGCGCGTCTCCTCTTTGCTCCGTTCGTCCGCGGCGAGTGCTCCGAGTTCGCAGCAATGGTGGCAGCGGTGGTGTGTCTTTGATCTCGAAATTCGAGCTTGTTTCGGGGCTAGGGTTTCGGGAAACTTGGGGAATCGAAAGGCACGGGGGCGTGGGTATTTATGATGGACTTTTCGTGGCCGAGGGGCAAAGAAAACGGAAGGAATCCGGAGGTTCTATCCGTTCCAGTTCGGTCCAGAGAAGACGTAGGCGTCCTGGAAATCGATTCAAGGTAGAAGATGCTCACCTGGCTTGTGGGCCTCGTAAGGAAAAAAAAGGTACGTGGGGACAGAGCCTAAGCTGGTTCGATTGGTTCCTTCGTGGACGGTTCGTGCTCCGCTGGTTCTGGTCCAGGGTACGTGCAGTGTCGTACGCTTCACCCTTTTTTTTCCTCTTCTTACTATGTGACACGAGCTGCACTACTACTAGGACTAGCTCACGTTGACAATTTTTTTATCCTTTTTCAGTTTTCACTTGTAGAAGAAGCATTTGAACCGCAAATTGAGCCAAACCAAAATTTGTAAAAGTTGTAAAAACATCTATAGTCACTATAGGCTATTTGGAACTAATTTTATAAGAAACAAAATACAAATTTTCCCATGAGCATATATTGCTTAAAAGACGGGTTTTGCGGAAATATTGTATTTGAAATCTAAAATAGGTTTAAACCTATTTTATATTCTTTCAGATTTTCTAAATAATTTATAAGACTGTAGAAATACTTTTCTGACGTTTAAAATATATGTGTATATATATATATATATATATATATATATATATATATATATATATATATATATGTACATTTTGGGCTATATCACTTAAGGATTTCTTTAAAAAAAAATTGATTTTAATTATTGTTTCGACGGTCTTATCTTTGAGAATTTTTTTTTAATGCAACAACAAATGCAATATGCAATGATGCTCATGTATGCATGCGGGTTTTAAATTTTCAAAATCCTGGGATGTTACAGACTACCCCCCTTAAAAGGAATCTCGTCCCGAGATTCGAGAAGGCTAGCAATTTGGTTGGAAAAGTTATGAGGTGGGCTATCCCCCTTAGAGAATAGACTTGAGATTGTACTTCCACAAGGCAATTTGGATAATCGAACATGTGTTGGAATAAGGTGAGTTAAGGCCGGGTTACCATTCACCAACTCCATGTTGATATGATTCACATGCCCCTTCTGGAATGGATTGGGCTTGGCAGCTTCTGTAGTTTTCTGCTTTGGGCAATCAGTTGCATAATGTCCCTTGTCTCTGCACTTGAAGCATGTCACCTTGCTAAGATCCCTCTTCACTTCATGGTTGTGGTTGTGGTGTCCATTGCCATTTGAGTGACCATTGCTGTTACCATTGGTTTCCTTGAGCCCTTCAACATGATCATGACCATTATGAGTGTGCCCATTCCCACCATTGTGATGGTTCTCATGTTTATGAAAATTGTGTCCTCCATTGGATGTGTGCCTCTTATATGAGGGTCCAGATTGGTATTTTCCACCATTACTGTACTTCCTCTTCCTGTTTTCCTCCTTTGTCATGTTGTTATCCAAGATAATGGCTTGATCCAACAGAGTTTGATAATTTGGGGCATATGCTACAGACAAAGGTATCTTCAGTTCTCCTTTAAGTCCATTGAGAAATTTCTCCTTCCTCTTGGCATCAGTGTCAATGTCCTCTGGTGCATACCTTGATAAAGAATGGAAATTATCCATATACTCCTTTAGGGTTCTACCTCCCTGCTTCAGACTACGAAACTCCTCCTTCTTGAGGTTCATTATCCCAGATGAGATATGTGCATTGCGGAATCCCTCCTTGAAATCATCCCAAGTCATGCCTTCCAGTGGATGAGTCACTTGGTAAGTTTCCCACCACATTGCAGCAGTTCCTTCTAACAGATGTGCGGTGAATCTCACCTTCTCCGCATCAGTGCACTCACAAGTTACTAAGTCCTTGTTGATTGAACGAAGCCAGTCGTCTGCCTCAATAGGATCAGTAGCATATGAGAACTTGTTAGGCCTAAGTCTCAGAAATCTGGTAAGTCTATCCATTGGGGGTGGTGGCGGGGGATTGTTGTTGTTGTGATTGTTGTTCATTGCTGCTACAAATTGAGTCATCATTTGTAGAAGTTGGGCTTGGGAAGTGAGCATCTCCTGCAGGGCATCATTGTTGTTGTTCTCATTGTTGTTGTTGGGGTCACGACGAGGAGGCATCTGTGGGTTTTTGGCATCGATGAGAAAAAAAGATAGATAGAGCTATGAGGAGAAAATTTTCCTACCCAAACAATCAATGGAAAATAACAACTTAAAGTATTTTATCTCTTAACCAAATTTCGAAATTTGGACTTAGTTTTTGAAAAACTTAAGCGAAACAACTTAATTGCAAGCCAAAACACTCTATTATTGCCATATCACAAGTTGATAGGTCAATACTCAAACAAAAACTCTAGCTAACGCATTCTGCCATGGTGGTCAACTACTGGGATGGATCATAACTCTTCACAATGATTTCTATGTTCTTATACATCTTCAACTCCTTTTCAAGGGCGTTGATCTCTTCTTCAGCTTCTTGGAGATTCTTCTGAGTGTGATAAAGTCTCCACGTGAGTCTTTCTCCAAGTTCTGTGATTGCCTCCCATGCAGCGCATCTAGCTGACTCAAAGAATGATGTGTATTGTTGTGGGTTGGTGAAGATGTAGTCCCCTTCTATCTTGTGGTCATACTCCTTGCTTCTGTATAGGTGAAGTTGAACTCACCAATACTCTTGGCCATCTTCAATGAAGGGAACACCTTTGTAGAGTGCTGCTCCTCCAAATCCTAATTTTGTCATTAGGTTCTTCAATGCCTTGGGGAATTCAGTCTCACAATCTAGAGTCATGGTCATCAATGGGCCCTTCTTGATTGATTCAAAGAGGTTGGTCATCTATCAAGGAGATAAGATATTAGAATATTGAACAAAGGTAGAAGTACTAGAAGAAGAGTTGTTCTAGCTATGTTAGAGTAGAATAAATGGTCAATCCTAGGGTCCTTGAAGTCCTTGGTGGTGGTGAAGTTGCAGCTCTTCATCTTGGAGTTGGTAGTCCTCGGTGATTGCGAAGTTGAAGTTCCATCATCTTTGAGTTTTGAAGTGTAGGGGAAAAGATGGGTCATAGAAGCATAAGGTAAGGAGGTACTAGATACGAGATGAGTAGAGGTACTTAGAAAATATGAAGTCTTCTTCCATGGTGATCATTAGATCATTAACAACTTATTGAAATTTGGATATTCACTATAGTGAGAGAGACAGGCACCCGCAAAGCCAATCAGGGAACCGGTCTCATGTACGTGGACATGTAATGTTGGTCCGGGCCGCTTCATCTCACTATGCCGCTAGGATCCAAAAATACTCAAAGGAGTTAATAGATTTTGATCAAAAGGGTTTTCCAAACCTAAGGGCTCGAACCTACAGGCAACACTTTGCTCTGATACCATTTTGTAGCGCCCTCACATTTAATAATGTAAGAACTACTGTGTTAAGTGCTAGTCCCTGGATCAATGCTAGCACCACAGAACAAAATGTAATGTATCATTGCAGAAGTACCAAAACTTATTACAAGGGATCCAGAATAGCCAAGTATAGCTTTATTACAAACTGCATAGTCTTGAAAGACTAGCAAAACTCAGAGTTCTAAACAGCAGAAACAATATAGCAATGAGCCTCCATCTTCAATCATGCGCCACAGGCATTACATGTTGGGTGTAGACTCGAGTCCCAGCACTTAATCAAACTTCATCCTCAGAATTTCCTGCACGTTGGAATATGCAGGCCCCGAAGGAGATTCAGTACAAACAATGTACTGGCAAATGACACTATGGTGGATATAAAATGGCAAGTCTAAACTACATGCATATCTGGCTTGGTGGAGTTTAGGCTATTTGCAGAAAGCAAGTTTTTCCCTAACACTTTTGAAAAAGAGTTTTCTTTCAAAGATTGGCACCATAGGACACACCCATGAGCACCACAACTAAATTTTCCTTAGCCAAATTTTACTTCTTCAAAACGGTGTTGAGATTCTTCCATCCATCCTTGTCCAGCTGCTCGAAGTTGTCCTTTCCGGGAACACGGCTATGATCATAGTTTCTAACTCTGCAGAGGTTGTGCACTTTCACCCTTTGTCTTCAATTAGCCCAAACATCCTATACACCCGGAGTGCATCAAGGACAAGGAGAGAATTGAGACGAGATCTTTCAGAAGCAAGAATTCAACCCAACCAGCAAGACCCGTTCCACCTATAATTCTGCTACATCTTCATGTCAAGCATGGGTTGAACTCTCACAACTTAGTTGATCAAGACAGAGCCCATATGTCAAAGGGCTGCACGGGAAGCTACTAAACTTAGAGGGACTTAGGAATCTCTTTGTTCCTGGGTGGCCATCCACAAGTGTACTCCTTCGGTGATAAACACCATTGATATGGCCCTAGGGAGCCACTCAACAAAATCCAATCACATCCAAAATCCACCCAAGTGTTTCATTGGGAGTTTATACTTAGAATTTTTCCACAACATTGAGTAAAACAAATTTGTAGCAAGGCTAAGCATCTACTAAGTATATGTTTCCAAAATAACAAGTCTAAAGGATGGCTACACACTACTTGGGATTTTGCATAGCCTAATAATAACTTAGTAAAATTTCCTATCATGCATGCTACTCAAAAACACTAATAATGCATAGTAAAATATGGGAGATTTGATGGTGTGTCACTTGCCTTGGCAATAGGATGAACAATCACAACAAGAATAACAGCAACAAGAGTAGACTTGATCCTCTTCACAATCTGAACAAGCAAAGCAATCCACACATAAACATACAAAACAACGTAACAAAATAACAATACAAAAACATGTATGCGTGCTATGCAATGATCCAATTAATGCACAAAATTCACAACTAGCAAGAACTACTAACAATGATGTTCTCTGATGTTAATAACATAATTATGATGCATGCAAAACAAATTAATTATCAAATTATAATTATAAGCATTATTAGGGTTTTAATATAGGCTAATATGGAGATTAATAGGGTTTCTGTTACAAAGTTGCACAATTAATTTTTCCAACGCATCTACTGGATAGAGGACATCAAAACAAAACCATAGCAATTGATTTCTCCTAAAAAGGATTTATAGATTAAAAGTTATGCCCAAAATAGTGATTAATAGAGATCTACAAATAACATGTGAGTGCACGATTCAAATTTGAAATTTGAATAGTCTAGATTAATCTACACATTGTGCTGATTTCAAAAATCCCAAGATCATCGAAATCGGAGTTACAGAACTAATGATGTGGATTTTACAAGTTTGGTGATTTTTCTGCAATTTTAATTCGATTTAAGAGGGGTTTGACCATTGGCTGCTGACTGGACGCTACGTGGCGCGTGTCGATTGGTGCGGGGCTGGTGAGGTGCTGACGCAGCGGATTACTTTGCGCTGACCAGGCAAGCGACATGGCGCAACCCTATTGGTTGATACCCCTTCAATTTGGTGATCTAATCTGAAGCGTCTAATGGATATCTAAGGGTGAGGATCCAAAACTATCCATAGCAGTCATGATACTCGCTGTACCTGACGAAACCTTACGACCACCGTGGCTGCAGTCCGGTTGTGGTGCTCGGCGACGGTCCTAGACGGCGTTGCGGTGGCTCCCTGGGCGTGTAGACGAAAGTAGCGGACGGCGGCGGTGCTCCCACTTCTTCTCCTCCTCCCAGCGCGTCTCCTCTTTGCTCCGTTCGTCCGCGGCGAGTGCTCCGAGTTCGCAGCAATGGTGGCAGCGGTGGTGTGTCTTTGATCTCGAAATTCGAGCTTGTTTCGGGGCTAGGGTTTCGGGAAACTTGGGGAATCGAAAGGCACGGGGGCGTGGGTATTTATGATGGACTTTTCGTGGCTGAGGGGCAAAGAAAACGGAAGGAATCCGGAGGTTCTATCCGTTCCAGTTCGGTCCAGAGAAGACGTAGGCGTCCTGGAAATCGATTCAAGGTAGAAGACGCTCACCTGGCTTGTGGGGCTCGTAAGGAAAAAAAAAGGTACGTGGGGACAGAGCCTAAGCTGGTTCGATTGGTTCCTTCGTGGACGGTTCGTGCTCCGCTGGTTCTGGTCCAGGGTACGTGCAGTGTCGTACGCTTCACCCTTTTTTTTCCTCTTCTTACTATGTGACACGAGCTGCACTACTACTAGGACTAGCTCACGTTGACAATTTTTTTATCCTTTTTCAGTTTTCACTTGTAGAAGAAGCATTTGAACCGCAAATTGAGCCAAACCAAAATTTGTAAAAGTTGTAAAAACATCTATAGTCACTATAGGCTATTTGGAACTAATTTTGTAAGAAACAAAATACAAATTTTCCCATGAGCATATATTGCTTAAAAGACGGGTTTTGCGGAAATATTGTATTTGAAATCTAAAATAGGTTTAAACCTATTTTATATTCTTTCAGATTTTCTAAATAATTTATAAGACTGTAGAAATACTTTTCTGACGTTTAAAATATATGTGTATATATATATATATATATATATATATATATATATATATATATATATATATATATGTACATTTTGGGCTATATCACTTAAGGATTTCTTTAAAAAAAAATTGATTTTAATTATTGTTTCGACGGTCTTATCTTTGAGAATTTTTTTTTTTAATGCAACAACAAATGCAATATGCAATGATGCTCATGTATGCATGCGGGTTTTAAATTTTCAAAATCCTGGGATGTTACAGACTACCCCCCTTAAAAGGAATCTCGTCCCGAGATTCGAGAAGGCTAGCAATTTGGTTGGAAAAGTTATGAGGTGGGCTATCCCCCTTAGAGAATAGTCTTGAGATTGTACTTCCACAAGGCAATTTGGATAATCGAACATGTGTTGGAATAAGGTGAGTTAAGGCCGGGTTACCATTCACCAAATCCATGTTGATATGATTCACATGCCCCTTCTGGAATGGATTGGGCTTGGCAGCTTCTGTAGTTTTCTGCTTTGGGCAATCAGTTGCATAATGTCCCTTGTCTCTGCACTTGAAGCATGTCACCTTGCTAAGATCCCTCTTCACTTCATGGTTGTGGTTGTGGTGTCCATTGCCATTTGAGTGACCATTGCTGTTACCATTGGTTTCCTTGAGCCCTTCAACATGATCATGACCATTATGAGTGTGCCCATTCCCACCATTGTGATGGTTCTCATGTTTATGAAAATTATGTCCTCCATTGGATGTGTGCCTCTTATATGAGGGTCCAGATTGGTATTTTCCACCATTACTGTACTTCCTCTTCCTGTTTTCCTCCTTTGTCATGTTGTTATCCAAGATAATGGCTTGATCCAACAGAGTTTGATAATTTGGGGCATATGCTACAGACAAAGGTATCTTCAGTTCTCCTTTAAGTCCATTGAGAAATTTCTCCTTCCTCTTGGCATCAGTGTCAATGTCCTCTGGTGCATACCTTGATAAAGAATGGAAATCATCCATATACTCCTTTAGGGTTCTACCTCCCTGCTTCAGACTACGAAACTCCTCCTTCTTGAGGTTCATTATCCCAGATGAGATATGTGCATTGCGGAATCCCTCCTTGAAATCATCCCAAGTCATGCCTTCCAGTGGATGAGTCACTTGGTAAGTTTCCCACCACATTGCAGCAGTTCCTTCTAACAGATGTGCGGTGAATCTCACCTTCTCCGCATCAGTGCACTCACAAGTTACTAAGTCCTTGTTGATTGAACGAAGCCAGTCGTCTGCCTCAATAGGATCAGTAGCATATGAGAACTTGTTAGGCCTAAGTCTCTGAAATCTGGTAAGTCTATCCATTGGGGGTGGTGGCGGGGGATTGTTGTTGTTGTGATTGTTGTTCATTGCTGCTACAAATTGAGTCATCATTTGTAGAAGTTGGGCTTGGGAAGTGAGCATCTCCTGCAGGGCATCATTGTTGTTGTTCTCATTGTTGTTGTTGGGGTCACGACGAGGAGGCATCTGTGGGTTTTTGGCATCGATGAGAAAAAAAGATAGATAGAGCTATGAGGAGAAAATTTTCCTACCCAAACAATCAATGGAAAATAACAACTTAAAGTATTTTATCTCTTAACCAAATTTCGAAATTTGGACTTAGTTTTTGAAAAACTTAAGCGAAACAACTTAATTGCAAGCCAAAACACTCTATTATTGCCATATCACAAGTTGATAGGTCAATACTCAAACAAAAACTCTAGCTAACGCATTCTGCCATGGTGGTCAACTACTGGGATGGATCATAACTCTTCACAATGATTTCTATGTTCTTATACATCTTCAACTCCTTTTCAAGGGCGTTGATCTCTTCTTCAGCTTCTTGGAGATTCTTCTGAGTGTGATAAAGTCTCCACGTGAGTCTTTCTCCAAGTTCTGTGATTGCCTCCCATGCAGCGCATCTAGCTGACTCAAAGAATGATGTGTATTGTTGTGGGTTGGTGAAGATGTAGTCCCCTTCTATCTTGTGGTCATACTCCTTGCTTCTGTATAGGTGAAGTTGAACCCACCAATACTCTTAGCCATCTTCAATGAAGGGAACACCTTTGTAGAGTGCTGCTCCTCCAAATCCTAATTTTGTCATTAGGTTCTTCAATGCCTTGGGGAATTCAGTCTCACAATCTAGAGTCATGGTCATCAATGGGCCCTTCTTGATTGATTCAAAGAGGTTGGTCATCTATCAAGGAGATAAGATATTAGAATATTGAACAAAGGTAGAAGTACTAGAAGAAGAGTTGTTCTAGCTATGTTAGAGTAGAATAAATGGTCAATCCTAGGGTCCTTGAAGTCCTTGGTGGTGGTGAAGTTGCAGCTCTTCATCTTGGAGTTGGTAGTCCTTGGTGATTGCGAAGTTGAAGTTCCATCATCTTTGAGTTTTGAAGTGTAGGGGAAAAGATGGGTCATAGAAGCATAAGGTAAGGAGGTACTAGATACGAGATGAGTAGAGGTACTTAGAAAATATGAAGTCTTCTTCCATGGTGATCATTAGATCATTAACAACTTATTGAAATTTGGATATTCACTATAGTGAGAGAGACAGGCACCCGCAAAGCCAATCAGGGAACCGGTCTCATGTACGTGGACATGTAATGTTGGTCCGGGCCGCTTCATCTCACTATGCCGCTAGGATCCAAAAATACTCAAAGGAGTTAATAGATTTTGATCAAAAGGGTTTTCCAAACCTAAGGGCTCGAACCTACAGGCAACACTTTGCTCTGATACCATTTTGTAGCGCCCTCACATTTAATAATGTAAGAACTACTGTGTTAAGTGCTAGTCCCTGGATCAATGCTAGCACCACAGAACAAAATGTAATGTATCATTGCAGAAGTACCAAAACTTATTACAAGGGATCCAGAATAGCCAAGTATAGCTTTATTACAAACATCCTATACACCCGGAGTGCATCAAGGACAAGGAGAGAATTGAGACGAGATCTTTCAGAAGCAAGAATTCAACCCAACCAGCAAGACCCGTTCCACCTATAATTCTGCTACATCTTCATGTCAAGCATGGGTTGAACTCTCACAACTTAGTTGATCAAGACAGAGCCCATATGTCAAAGGGCTGCACGGGAAGCTACTAAACTTAGAGGGACTTAGGAATCTCTTTGTTCCTGGGTGGCCATCCACAAGTGTACTCCTTCGGTGATAAACACCATTGATATGGCCCTAGGGAGCCACTCAACAAAATCCAATCACATCCAAAATCCACCCAAGTGTTTCATTGGGAGTTTATACTTAGAATTTTTCCACAACATTGAGTAAAACAAATTTGTAGCAAGGCTAAGCATCTACTAAGTATATGTTTCCAAAATAACAAGTCTAAAGGATGGCTACACACTACTTGGGATTTTGCATAGCCTAATAATAACTTAGTAAAATTTCCTATCATGCATGCTACTCAAAAACACTAATAATGCATAGTAAAATATGGGAGATTTGATGGTGTGTCACTTGCCTTGGCAATAGGATGAACAATCACAACAAGAATAACAGCAACAAGAGTAGACTTGATCCTCTTCACAATCTGAACAAGCAAAACAATCCACACATAAACATACAAAACAACGTAACAAAATAACAATACAAAAACATGTATGCATGCTATGCAATGATCCAATTAATGCACAAAATTCACAACTAGCAAGAACTACTAACAATGATGTTCTCTGATGTTAATAACATAATTATGATGCATGCAAAACAAATTAATTATCAAATTATAATTATAAGCATTATTAGGGTTTTAATATAGGCTAATATGGAGATTAATAGGGTTTCTGTTACAAAGTTGCACAATTAATTTTTCCAACGCATCTACTGGATAGAGGACATTAAAACAAAACCATAGCAATTGATTTCTCCTAAAAAGGATTTATAGATTAAAAGTTATGCCCAAAATAGTGATTAATAGAGATCTACAAATAACATGTGAGTGCACGATTCAAATTTGAAATTTGAATAGTCTAGATTAATCTACACATTGTGCTGATTTCAAAAATCCCAAGATCATTGAAATCGGAGTTACAGAACTAATGATGTGGATTTTACAAGTTTGGTGATTTTTCTGCAATTTTAATTCGATTTAAGAGGGGTTTGACCATTGGCTGCTGACTGGACGCTACGTGGCGCGTGTCGATTGGTGCGGGGCTGGTGAGGTGCTGACGCAGCGGATTACTTTGCGCTGACCAGGCAAGCGACATGGCGCAACCCTATTGGTTGATACCCCTTCAATTTGGTGATCTAATCTGAAGCGTCTAATGGATATCTAAGGGTGAGGATCCAAAACTATCCATAGCAGTCATGATACTCGCTGTACCTGACGAAACCTTACGACCACCGTGGCTGCAGTCCGGTTGTGGTGCTCGGCGACGGTCCTAGACGGCGTTGCGGTGGCTCCCTGGGCGTGTAGACGATAGTAGCGGACGGCGGCGGTGCTCCCACTTCTTCTCCTCCTCCCAGCGCGTCTCCTCTTTGCTCCGTTCGTCCGCGGCGAGTGCTCCGAGTTCGCAGCAATGGTGGCAGCGGTGGTGTGTCTTTGATCTCGAAATTCGAGCTTGTTTCGGGGCAAGGGTTTCGGGAAACTTGGGGAATCGAAAGGCACGGGGGCGTGGGTATTTATGATGGACTTTTCGTGGCTGAGGGGCAAAGAAAACGGAAGGAATCCGGAGGTTCTATCCGTTCCAGTTCGGTCCAGAGAAGACGTAGGCGTCCTGGAAATCGATTCAAGGTAGAAGACGCTCACCTGGCTTGTGGGGCTCGTAAGGAAAAAAAAAGGTACGTGGGGACAGAGCCTAAGCTGGTTCGATTGGTTCCTTCGTGGACGGTTCGTGCTCCGCTGGTTCTGGTCCAGGGTACGTGCAGTGTCGTACGCTTCACCCTTTTTTTTTCCTCTTCTTACTATGTGACACGAGCTGCACTACTACTAGGACTAGCTCACGTTG
This sequence comes from Alopecurus myosuroides, assembly GCA_028641055.1. Taxonomy (NCBI): domain Eukaryota; kingdom Viridiplantae; phylum Streptophyta; class Magnoliopsida; order Poales; family Poaceae; genus Alopecurus; species Alopecurus myosuroides. The sequence continues at coordinate 412,062,942 of CM054060.1, read as the reverse complement.
ACAATTTTTTTATCCTTTTTCAGTTTTCACTTGTAGAAGAAGCATTTGAACCGCAAATTGAGCCAAACCAAAATTTGTAAAAGTTGTAAAAACATCTATAGTCACTATAGGCTATTTGGAACTAATTTTGTAAGAAACAAAATACAAATTTTCCCATGAGCATATATTGCTTAAAAGACGGGTTTTGCGGAAATATTGTATTTGAAATCTAAAATAGTTTTAAACCTATTTTATATTCTTTCAGATTTTCTAAATAATTTATAAGACTGTAGAAATACTTTTCTGACGTTTAAAATATATGTGTATATATATATATATATATATATATATATATATATATATATATATATATATACATATATATATATACGCGCTATTTGACACCAAGGGTGCAGAATAGTTATTCTACACCCACCCTGTATCTTTTGAACCGTACATGATTTTTACGTCACGTAAATTTTGGTGTATTTCTTATGTCGAGTAGAACGTAAGAAAATATTTACATGACATAAACCTTTTATTTACGTGACGTCACAAAACAAATGAAAATTTACACATTTTTACGTTCTTTTTATGAGTTTTATGTTGCTATGACTCATATTTTTTAAATTTTTATGCCGAATATTCTCTTATGGATGAAACATGAATGTAAATAATACATATCTAACATAAATTTTTGACTTGGGAACATAAAAAAAATTATGGGTGCAAAATAAGTTTTCTACACCCAGGGTGCTAAATAGGGTTTATATATATATATATATATATATATATATATATATATATATATATATATATGTACATTTTGGGCTATATCACTTAAGGATTTCTTTAAAAAAAAATTGATTTTAATTATTGTTTCGACGGTCTTATCTTTGAGAATTTTTTTTTAATGCAACAACAAATGCAATATGCAATGATGCTCATGTATGCATGCGGGTTTTAAATTTTCAAAATCCTGGGATGTTACATTATGCCAAATGTTTAGATCTTGTGAGCTTCCTAACATGATCAAGATCATCTTATTGTAATGCTACATGTTGTGTTTGCTGGGATCCGATGAATATAGAATGCTATGCCCAATGATTATCAAACCCTCATGTTCTTTTCATGTATATGTTATTTCTGATCGTGCATGCTCTCTGTTACTAGTACATGCTTTGGCCAAGTTGATGCTTGTAACTCCAAGAGGGAGTATTTATGCTAGATAGTGGGTTCATGCCTCCTTTTCACTCACGCTCGAGTGACATAAACGTAACCGGTGGGGGATGTGTTGTTGCCATTAGGGACCAAACAACAATGTTATGTATAAGGATAATTTTATTGTTTACATTACACACTTTGCTTAATGCACTTATCTGTTTCTTGCAACTTAATACCGAAGGTTCGCTCGGTTGACACTCTGAGGGTGGATTATTAGTCATAGATGTAGTTGGATATCCATCTATGTATCTTGTTTTAATGCCCGCATGAATCACGTAGTAATGATCATGTCATGCATATGCACTATGGTGCAGCCTTTATATCTATCAATTGCCTAGATGTAATTTGTTTACCCAACATGTTATCTACCTATTTTGGAGATACACCTCTAGTGAACTGTGTACCCCAGTCCATTTCTTTATACTTATATATACAAGCACTGAAACCAATGTTTTACTCCTGCAATTACAATTTTCTATTGCCATCATTGTTATCTTTCATCTTCTACAAACAAATACCACTATCCACACTATACGTCTAATCCCTTGTTTTAGCAAAACCGGTGAGATTGAAAACCTCACTACTTATTTGGGGCAAAGTAATTTGATTTTGTCGTGTACATTCCATGTTGCTGCTAAACCAGTAGTGCGCCCTGCCAACATCAGCTGCATCAACTTTTGGAAGTGATTTCTTTCTCCTACTGGTCGATTCAACCTTGGTTTATTTCTGAGCGAAAAGTTGCGACTGTACTCTTCACAACCTTTCTCTTGAGGTTCACCAACGAGTGTCAACACACAGCCATCACAAGTGTTCTGGCGCCGTTGCCAGGGAGGAAGAGAATTTCTGCAAGGGAAGTCTCTCACTTCCAATCTCTTTACTTTGTTTTTTTTCTTTTGCTTAGTTTATTATATTTTGTCTTGTTTGCTTCCTTATATCAAAAACACAAAAAATAGCTCTTATTCTAGTTGTTATTTTTGTTACCTGTTGTTATTTTTCATCATGTTGCTCCCTAAGTTTACCCTAAAAGATCTATCAATAGGTAGTGGTTCTATAATGGGAAAGGATACCATTGAAGAACTCTTTAATCATGTTAGTAAGCGTGAGAATTATGACGAAAAATCTATAGTAGAACTTTCTCTGAATTATGAAACTGGTGCAACTTGTTTAGTTCACATGTTAGAAGCTAGGTTTGTTAACCTTCACCCCATAATGTAGAAATTATTTGTTAACATGAATAATATTGAAGATATTGAAAAAAGAAATTTTATCTTGGAAACCATGTTCAAAGAATTTGGAGATGTTGGTTTAGAAGTTAGGAAGGTTTTTGATCATTTTAATATGCTAGGATTAAGTGTAGATGTTGTTGGTGCTCTTGAAAACCTAGATAAAACCGAACATAAAAATGAAAAGGAGGGGAAAATACCAATAACATTTAAACTAGTAGCACTCTATGAAGCCTTGGAAAATAATTTAGACTGGATTGATCCTGAAAACTTATTTGATGAAAGTAGTAGACCTAAAAGTGTTGAGAGAAGAACATCTGAAAATTATATAGATAAAATACAATGCTTTGTTGAGGATTTTTCTTTTCTCAATTTGGATGCTTGTTCACTTGAAAATACTTAATTCTAGTTTTCTGGGCCTAGCAGAAAGGCGTTAAAGAAAAGCACTTCTTGGGAGATAACCCATGGAATTATTTTTGCTTTGTTTTCCTCTATTTTCTTTGAGTCAAGGTGTTATTTATTTATGTAGCAACTCCTTTTTATATTTATTTTCTCTCATTTGTTGTGCCAAGTAAAGTCTCTAGTGAAAGTTGAGGTTAGATTTGGATTTCCGCGCAGGAAACAAACTTCTGATGTCCACCGTTAAATTCGTGTACATTCACAGAAAGATCAAAATGACCTGCAATATTTTTTTCTTATTCCTCAGCTAATTCCGAGACTTTTTCTAGCTTTGCATTTTTTGATTTGAGCATTAAGTGCATCGAAAAATTACTTTTTACAGGTTGTTCTGGTTTTGACAAATTCTACTTTTTACTTGCATTCTCTCTTTTACTGTGTTGATTGGATTTCTTTGGTCCACAAAACATCAGTGGTTGTAGCTAATGTTTAAAAAGTATTAATAATCCTTGTTTCCATCGAGAACATTTGAATATTTGATTGTGCACTAACCCTCTAATGAGAATTACATTGAGTTTGGTGTGAAGGAAGTTTTCAAGGGTCAAGAGAAGAGGGTGATATAATGTGATCAAGAAGAGTGCAAGGCCAAAGCTTGGGGATCCCCCATGGTTCATCCCAGCTAATTCTAAGAACACTCAAGCGTGTAAGCTTGGGGATTCCCAAGGTAACCAGTTCTTCATCAACAATTTATCAGGTCACTTCTAGTGAAACTATATTTTTATTCGGTCACATCATATGCACTTTACTTGGAGCGTCTGTTTGTTTTTTGTTTTGTTTTATTTTGTTTTCGTTGCTGCAATAAATATAGTTGGAACACAACATTCTTGTGTGGGAGGGAGACACGCTCCTGCCTTTTCATATGAATACTTGCTCGTATTCGTAGTTTTTCTTCTAGCTATTGCAAATCCTTTTAGCTCTTGTTTTTCATGCATCTCTTATTCAGAGATGTAGTTCTAGTAGAGTTATATTAGTACTCTCGTGTTTCATTGCTATATTAGTTGGAGAGTTTCTTTTGAAATATATATTGTTTGGTGTTTGGTGGAAATAGAAAATGCTACATGTGGTAGATGGTATGTTGGAAAGACTTGCATACTCTTGTACATCATTAAACTGTTTCACTTTATTATTCGCTATTGTTTTGAGATATTAATATGCATAGTGGTAAACCCTCTGGTCTAGTAAACTAAAAACAATTAATAGTTGGTCTAAAAGTTAGAAACTGTGGCACACTCGAAAACCAGTTGATAGTATAATGGTATATGACTTCCTCTGCTGATAACAATCGTAATGGCTTTTTGTTACGCACTACAGTCGGGGTATCCAACAATGACTTGTCACTGCCACGGACCTTCTTGGACTGATTTTCATTATGCTTTGTATGATCTAATTTCTAGATGTAATCTTTTAACTTGTGATTTTTAAGTTGCGGCTTTATGACACTTCCACCATCCATATTTGCTAGCCTCTTCGGTACTATGCATTGCCAATTCTCACATTGAGAGTTGGTAAAAACTTCGCCAGTGCATCCAAACCCCGTGGGAGGACTTTGTTCTTCTAAACATAAGCCCAAAATATCTTCCTCCTCGAAATAGGCACCATACCTACCTATCATGGCATTTCCATAGCCATTCCGAGATATATTGTCATACAACATCCATCATCATTATGTTACTTGTTACATGTCCCATTATTACTTTGCATACTGCTTGACTGCCATGAGCATTTAGTTCTATACATCAGAGATATTTCATTTTCAGTTACGAGTACTAAAAGTGTGATGATTCATTGTAAAATAGAGTGTTGCCCCAACTAGTGAGGATATAAAGAAAAAGCCCATAAAAAAGAGGTCTAAAGAGAGAGGGGCGGCACTACTATCATTTATTCCACACTTGTGCTTTGTTAGCACCAATACTTCAATTTGGAGAGCGTTTTCATTTTATGACTAGCATAACTATGTGGGGAACTTACATTGCAGAACTTGGCTTGTATATTCCAATGATTAGCCTCCTCGAAAGTGCTCTAGGGCTTCATGAGCAAGCAACTTGGATGCACCCCCACTAGTTCTATTGGAGAGTTTTCATACACTTATAGCTCTATGTGCATCTGTTGTGTGGCAATCACTACTCCTTGCATAGCTTCTATTATAAGACTTCCTCTTGTCTAATGATCACTTTCAGCTGTGTAAGACTTTCATCCATTGATCTTCCAAACCACCCATAATGTTCCATTAGCCATAACATCCTAGTGCCAGGAACCAATACAAAACGCTTGCTTGTTTTGAGTGCCCAAATAGTTTGATGATTTTTCCACGTGCATATTGTTGTCACTTGACTTGATCATAACAAGAGTTGTTGTGAGAGTTGGATTCTTAGGATTATTATATTGTTGTTCTCGAAACTTAAATCATATTTAATATACCTTGCACAGTGTATTGTCTTTTAATATTGATTCGTTGAAAAGTTTTATTTTGTTTTTCCCAATGGTTTATACATTACTCTAGTTTTATTTCAACTATAAACCACATACTTTATTCATTTGATCTTATTTTCCATGCTTTACATTATGATGATCAAGTTTATGTTGGTAGCATGTCACCTCAGAAATTATTGGTTTTTATCGTTTACCTACTCGAGGACGAGTAGGAACTAAGCTTGGGGATGCTTGATACGTCTCAAACATATCCATAATTTCTAATGTTCCATACTGTTTTCATGCCATAAGCTACATGTTTCTTATATAATTTATGTTATTTTTATGGATTTCTGGGACTAACCTATTAACAACATGCCACAGAGCCAGTTCATGTTTTCTCCTGTTCTTGGTTTCAGAAAAGTTGTTCTGGAAATATTCTCGGAATTGGACGAAATGAAATCCTGGAGTCTTAAAAAGTCGTCACGTATATGGAGTTCGGAGGAGACCCGGAGTGGGGCCTCAGGGCCCCATACCATGAGGCGGCGCCCTCCTCTTTCCGCGCCCAGGGGTGGTGTGGGCAACCTGGCTGCCCAGTGACGTTGCCTTCTCGCCTATTTATACCTCTTCACAGGTTAACCCTAAATAACCGAGCCTTTTCCACCAAAAACATCCGCAGCCGCCATCATCATCTGGAGCTCTCCCCGGCACTTTGCCTCGGAGGGGGAATCGTCACTTGAGAGCTCTTCATCACCATGCCTGCCTCCGGAGTGATGCGTAAGTAGTTCATCCTTGGACTACAGGTCCATATCAATAGCTAGATGGTTGTTCTCTCATCTTTATGCCTCATGTTTTGATCTTGTGAGCTTGCTAACATGATCAAGATCATCTTATTGTAATGCTACATATTGTGTTTGCTGGAATCCGATGAATATTGAATGTTATGTCCAATGATTATGAATCTATCATGTTATTTTCATGTGTATGTTATTTATAATCTTGCATGTTCTCCATTACTAGTAGATTCTCTGGCCAAGTTGATGCTTGTAACTCCAAGAGGGAGTATTTATGCTCGATAGTGGGTTCATCCTCCCTTTCACTCAAGAGGTGGGGGATGTGTTGTTGCCATTAGGGAAAAACAACAATGCTTTGTCCAAGGATAATTTTATTGTTTACATTACACACTTTGCTTAATGCAATTATCTGTTTCTTGCAACTTAATACCCAAGGTTTGCTCGGATGACACTCTGAGGGTAGATTATTAGTCATAGATACAGTTGGATAACGACCTATGTATCTTGTTGTAATGCCCGCATGAATCACATAGTAATAATCATGTCATGCATATGAACTATGGTGGAGCCTTTATATCTATCAATTGCCTAGCTGTAATTTGTTTACCCAGCATGTTATCTATCTGTTTTCAAGAGACAGCTCTAGTGAACTGTGGACCCCGGTCCATTTCTTTATACTGATATACAACCACTGCAACCGCTGTTTTACTATTGCAATTACTATTTTCCTACTGCCATCATTATTCTCTTTCATCTACTGCAAACAAATACCACTTTCCACACTATACGTCTAGTCCCTTGTTTTAGCAAAACCGATGAGATTGACAACCTCACTGCTTCGTTGGGGCAAAGTAATTTGATTGTGTTGTGTAGATTCCACGTTGATGCTGAACTGGTAGTGTGCCCTGCCAACATCAGCCGCATCAACCTTCGGAAGTGATTTGTTTCTCCTACTGGTCAATTCAAACTTGGTTTCTTTCTAAGGAAAACTTTCCGCTGCAATCTTCACTACCTTTCTCTTGGATTTTACCAACGAGTGTCAACACACAGCCATCACCTGGCCATAAATTTGGCGAAAGCCGGACGTGCGAGTATTCTGTGATACACTCTCTCGAACAATACTACTTCACATGTCCTGACGGAAGTGTTTGCCTTTCTGAAGGTTACTTCTAGGTATATTTCTCCTAGGGAATTTACTTAGCTACCAGGAACAACGCCGTCAAATCGTACATTGCTATGCTTGAGCTGGGTTTGTGACAGATGCAGTTTCTTTAGAGTACTCAATTACATTATGTTGATGCTTGATGCTCCCTTCATCAGCACTCTCCTGAGCCTAGTGTTTTGCACAATAGGGCTTACTATCATGCCGTGTGTGCTGGGTTCCGGGATATTACCGGGATGATTAGACTGATCCCAAGTAATTGGGGTTTCTGAATACTTTAAGTACTTCGGAGTTAGTGGAACAAAAGCGTTGATTTCTCGCCAGGATCGCTTCAGCTGTTTAGCTGATGGGGTGGCAAGGAAAGTTAAATTGCACTCTCCTTCGACTCTCGGGAATTTAGGTTCGCCTTTCCGTTGCTGCTCCTGGATTTTGTCGTCAATATCAGACTCGCTTTTGTCTTTATCAGCTTCCGGCTTTTGCTTGTTGAATTTCCTTTTGGAATTCTTACCATTACTCCCGGTTCCAGCGCTGCCTTTCATGTGCTTGTTAAGCCGGCACTGCTGGTTTGTATGGTTAGGCTTTCCAAACTGCGCGTGATTAATACATGGTCCCCCTTTCATCTTTTCCCACTCTTCCTTAGAGTAGGAGATTGGTTCCCTACTTTCTGCGCTCTTACCTTTCCATTTGTTGGTGTTATTCTTTCCAAAAGTTGCGTTTACTTCTTATGTTTTGGTTTTGCTTCTGGACTTTTTTTCTTTTCAGATCGAGAAGCCTTTTTGGCTTGTACCAGTGCATCAATATTTCCGCCTCTCGCCCGAATGTCGTCTTCAGACGCTGCATGCTCATTGGCAGTTGTGAGTATAGAACCAAGGTACTTGTGCGTTTTGGAACCAACCATGAACGGTACGAGGCCATGTTTTAGACCGTTAACAAAAGCATGCATTGCTTGTACATCACTCACTCCAGAACATCTATTCTTCATTGCTGTCCATCTTGAGATAAAGTCGACATACGACTCGTCTTCATATTGGACGCAATGCTTCAACTGGTTCATGCTTTTGGGGCGTTTATACGTTCCACGGAAGTGCTGAGCGAAAACTCTAGCCATATCCTCCCAGCTGTCCACTGTTCTTGACGAAAGTCAATTAAGCCAGTCGTGAGCTCCGTCCAATAATATTAGGGGCATGAACTTTACGGCTTCTAGGTTTGTCCCTTTGTTGATTTGGACGACAGTATAGTAACCCGAGAGCCATGTATCTCGGGTTTGTACTTCCGGTATACTTTTGATAAGTTGGCCCAACTTTGGAAAAACCAGAATATAGACTTATGTTCCGGATCCTATTGGTGAAACACTTTCAACCAAAATACAAATCGTCTCTTTCCGCCTTATTGGAGTGTGCGGAATACCTTCCAGCTGAATGAACAGAAAGGGATCTACTCCTTTCTAGCCCATTGTTGCGTGAATACGCTCTTCTGGGTTTGTCCCTATTTTTCCAGCATCCCGTCCTTTGGCAAGATGCGGAGTTCTACTTCTCACACGTTCCTTGTTCCTTGGAGGGGTCCGGGATCTCTCAAGACTGTGAGAGTGATCATATATTACGGCTTTATCAGTCTGGTATCTTGGAGGTGGCATTGTTATTCCGTCATTCCGGTTTTTGTCTTCCCGATCTTTATCGACACGGGGTGTTGTGTCATTCTCTTCTCTTGCCGGATGGGATCCTGTCCTGGATGCTGCATCCTTGTTGTCCGGGATTTTCCTGCCCTTCTTAGGATCTTCGTTCTTTCCCTTTGAATCTCCTGAATCTCCGGGTTCTCTTGGATCAGGTGCTCCAGCGGCGCACGTGGCAGTCTTGGACAAGGCTGGATCGTCGTGTAACTTGCCCGAATGTGCTTGCCCTTGTTGTTGCTATTGTAATGCTTTTCCTAGGAAAGCACACATTCCCTGAAGCTTTCCATCCTTAGAGTAAAGGTCATCACTGAGGATGGAGAACACGACTTCTGCGTTTTCGGCTGCATTCTTGTATATGCACTCACCCTTAGCATTTGTGTGGTTAACTTGCCTTTGCCAAAACGGGTTTTCAAACTGTTTTCCGGCTGGCAGTTCTTCCGGCTTTGAAATTCCGGGTAACCTTGTAGGTTTTATTCCAAACATATTATGGCGCTCATACTCCTCAATTTCTTCCTGGCGTGCTTTGAAGTATGCCTGGTTTTGGGGGAGATTTTCCCGAGTCTGTAGTAAGTGTTGTTGTTGTTGCCGCATTATGGCTTATCTCCTGGCTTCCAGCACTTCCGGCAGTTCGCCTCTTGCAACCGTGATTGAGATCAATTTCTTCTTGTTCCGACATTCGTGGAACAAGGATTTTAGTGCTTTTCTATTCCGTCGTCTTTACGCCGCTGGCACCTCCGACCTCCAAATTTTGGTTGGCTATGTCTACCAATTTCTCCATCTTTCTCTTTTGTGGTTTGCAGAGCAGTTTCCCGTCAGACTTCTTCTTCTTTTTGGAAGATGGAGGTTTTTTATTTGGTTTATCTTCTGTCAATTTCTTGACGTGAGCATAAGACGGAATTTTATAGCTGTTGTTGATGCTTGCGTGGATGGTGCCTTGACGGGGAGACTTCTTGATGATGATTAAGTCCCCGGCAACGGCGCCAGAAAAAGTCCTTGATGCTGGCAAAACGTGTTGGGAACCGCAAGATGAGGGTGTGATGAGCATAGCGGTAGGAATTACCCCTCAATTAAGAAACAAGGTTATCAATCCAGTAGGAGAAAGAGGATCTTCGGAAGGTTGATGCCACGGACGGTGGTGATGGTGCCTCACCGGTGTCAGCAACAACGCAAAACCTACACACAACACAACAAAAATACTTTGTCCCAGCGGTATAGTGAGGTTTTCAATCTCACCGGTCTTGCTGAAATGAAAGATTAGACGTATAGTGTAGAAAATGGTGTATGGTTGAAGTAAGTAAAGAAAAGCAAGAAATTGTAGTGGTTTGTTTAACAGTGTAGGAAAATGGACCGGGGTTCATAGGTTCACTAGTGGTGTCTCTCCATAAAAGATAGCATGCTAGGTGAACAAATTACAGCTGGGCAATTGACACATAGAGGTTGCACCGTAGTGCACATTCATGACATGATGACTACTATGATATTTAGTGCGGGCATTACAACAATATACATAGACTGTAATCTAACTGCATCTATGACTAATAATCCACCCTCAGGTTATCATCCGAACCCCCTTAGGTATTAAGTTGCAAACAACAGATAATCACATCAAGCAATGTGTGTAATGTAAGCAATTATTGTACACGCGGGCACTCACGCCGCTGTTTTCTCCCTAGTGGCAACAGCACATCCTCCCTCGTCACGTTTCTATCACTCGAGCATAGGCAAAAGTAGGCATGAACCCACTATCGAGCATAAATACTCCCTCCTGGAATCACTAGGAACTTCTTGGCCAGAGCAACCACTAGAAACGGAAAGCATGCAAGATCACAAATAACATATGCAATAAAGACTATAATCAACTTGGCATAAGTTCAATATTCATCGGATCCCAGCAAACACAGCGGATAGAATTACATAAGAGCAATCTCGATCATGTTAGGCAGCTCACGAGATCTAAACATTGAGTCATAGGAGGAGAAGACAACCATCTATCTACTGCTATGGACCCGTAGTCCAAGGATGAACTACTCACGCATCACTCCGGAGGCAGGCATGGTGATGAAGAGGCCTCCGGTGATGATCTCCTCTCCGGCGGGGTGCCGGGAGACAGCTTGAGAACCCCCCCTGATCTAGGGTTGACGACGACGGCGGCTATGGAACTTTTTGGGGATATTTGATCACGTGCCTAGGGTTTTCCTTCGGAGGGGAAAAAATAGGCGAAAGGTCAAAGGCGGTGGATCCCTGGGGGACCCACACCACCCCCCATCGTGGCCAAGGGGGGGCGTCGCCCTATGGTGTGGGCCCCCTTGAAGGGAATATGCCCGAGAGGCAATAATAAAATGGTTATTATCTTATTCCTTGTTTATGATGAATGTTTATTTCTCATGCTAGAATTGTATTAACCGGAAACGTTGATACATGTGTGCTTAATAAACAAACAATGGTTCCTAGTAAAGCCTCTCTTTTAACTAGCTCGTTGATTAATAGATGATCAAGGTTTCCTGATCATGAACATTGGATGTTATTAATAACGGGGTCATGTCATTAGAAGAATGATGTGATGAACATATACCCAAATAGAATATAGCAATGCGATCAAGTCATTTAGTTTACATTGTTATATCAAACACACGAAGTAACTTATTCCTTATACCATGAGATCATGTCAATCACTGATACCGGAAGAGTGCTTTGATGGCATCAAACGTCACACCGTAACAGGGTGACTATAAAGGTGTCGTTAAGTATTCGGAAAGTATTAGTTGAGGATCATGGATCAAGAGTGGGATTTGTCCATCCAAATGACGGAGAGATATACTCTGGGCCCTCTCGGTGATATCACATCGAAACCGCTTGCAAGCACGTGATATGATCACAAGGATGTTATATCACGGGAACGAGAAAAGAGTACTTGTCGGTAACGAGATTGAACAAGGTATGGTTGATACCAATGATCGAATCTCGGACAAGTAAAATATCGCGAGACAAAGGGAATAGTTCACGGCGTTGTTGGTTCACACGATCACGAGAGTCATCGTTGAATATATAGGAGTCATCACGGATCTCCAGATCCCGCTATTGATTATTGATCGGAGAGGAGTCTCGATCATGTCTATCTTATTCGCGAACCGTAGGGTGACACACTTAAGGTTCGATGACGCGTTTGAGAGGATACGGAATATCGAAGAATATTTTGGACAGCACCGAAATTGTTTCGGGGAAAATTGAAATAGTTCAAGGGGTTTTTCGTCGAATGGTTGTTAATAGAATTAACAAATGATTCGAGGTGCTTTATGCAAATGTTTGTTAATAGAATTAACAAATGCTGAAATAAAGAAATAAAAATGTTTTATTGATTTATTAAAGAAAAACTCTTGGATTTTCCAAGTGGGAAATTATGGGAGCATGAGTGGGTGTGAGTGGAGCTTCCACTCACATGAAGAGGGAAGAGGTGGGGGCACACCATGGCTGGCCGCACCCCCCTCTTGGGCTGCCTCCCCCTCCCCTATAAAAGGAGGGTGAGAGCTCCTCTTCTCCACACACTTGGCCACTTCCCTTTCCCTCCACCCGCTGCTCCATTTCATGGTCTCCGGCTTGGCGAAGCCCTGACCGTGGGATTCTTCACCACCACCACGTCGTCGTGCTGCTGGATTTCCGAGGGATCCTCTACTTCCGCGCCCCGCTGGAACGAGGGAACGGAGGTCGTCATCAACCGTACGTGTGACCAATCACGGATGCACCGCCGGATTGCGGTGCCATCTTCTCGCTATCGGGATCGGTGTGAGTACGACTACGCCAACAACGAGATTTGATCTCGTACCACTTTGAGTCTTCGAGGGTATGTGTTCTCTTTAACCCTCTCGTTTCCCGTTGCAATTCGTCTCCTAGATTAGATCTTGGCCTTTCGGGTGTCTCTCGCGTAGGAAAATTTTTGTTTTCTATGCAACGAACCCTTCAGTGGTATCAGAGCCGGATCTATGCGTAGATGTTTTGTACGGGTAGAACACATAGGTGTATGTGGTCGTTGATGATCATGTTATTGCCTCCTTGATTATTTTATGATCTTAGTGGCATAGTAGGATGAAGCTGCCCCGGACTAAGTTTACGTGTACCATGTACGCGAGAATTGTCTCACTTGTGACTAAGGGGGTGTCCGTTTCTCCTACTATAGTTAAGATCTAATCTACGAAGGGTTGTTAAAAATGTGTTTATCAACGTTGTGGTTGATGTTCGTAGGTATGAACGGTTCTATAATCGAAAGCCCTAAGCCACGTAAAATATGCAAAAATAATTTAGAGGCGTCTAACTAGTTTTTGCTGGGCATGTGATGTGATATGGTCAATATTACAAATTTGATTATGAGATGATCTATTTTGTAAATTTTTGATATACCGGAAGGTATCCATATGATTGTCTTCTTCTTGATGGACAATCAAGATTGGATGCCGTGGTACTTGGTACCACGCCGGTGGAATGATTGAGATCATACCATAATGCACATGATGGAGATCAAGTGCAAGGAGGACCATATCATATCACGTTATCCTTACATGTGATGTTTGTGATGTTAATCCTTTTATGCATCTTGTTTTGCTTAGATAGCGACGGTAGCATTATAAGATGATCCCTCTCACTTAATATCAAGATAATAATGTGTTCTTCCTTAAGTATGCACCGTTAAGAAAGTTCGTCGTTTCGAGACACCACGTGATGATCGGGTGTGATAGACTCAACGATCGCATACAACGGGTGTTTTCAAGCCTAGCATGTACAGACATGGCCTTGAAACACATGCAATACTACGGTTCTACTTGGCGAGCCTAGCATGTACAGACATGGCCTCGGAACACGTAACCGAAAGGTAAAGCATGAGTCATATGGATGATATGATGAACATGTCGATGTTCGCCTTTGAAGCTACATCATCTCACGTGATGATCGGTTTTGTTGTAGTGAATTTGGTTCGTGTAATCACTAAAGACGACTAAGAGGGATGTTGTTTTTGAGTGGGAGTTCATGGTTTAATTTTGAATTAACTTGAACTTATTTATCATGAACAACAAATCAAAGTGAATTTGCACAACTTGTAGTAGTCATTGGCATCCACATAACTACCTTACACTTAGATTGTTAATTGAGATATAACTGTTATGATCTGGTAAATACCTTTTAAGATTGGTACCATATTAGTGAAATTTAAAATTGAATCCTATTGTAGATTTTCGGTATTTCCTACCTAGCTCCATGTGATTAATGATTGATTGATCTAGAGAGCAACCAATTCCTACTTAGAATCCAAAGTCATGGTTGCTTCTGTATCACTTTATCTTCAAAAGAATGTTTTGTTGATCAAAGTGGTTTAGGAACTGAAAAGAATTGTTTTCAGAAACAATCAAGTGAAAGATATATTGATATCTAGAAACTTATTTGTGGCAACATGACTGAGTATAATTTAGCGGTGACAATGTTTGCTTATATTATCTGAATATATGCAAATTTAGCGTGACAATGTTTGCTCATATTATCTGAATATATGCAATGATTGAAGACGCTAGGCGTTTGAATATTCCAAGAAGTTGGGCGCTGAAAATTATCCTCTAAATCCCTTCCTTCGAGCTATAGTAGTTTAATCATAAAATTGTTATGATGGGATGGATTAAAAGTATGTGTAAAGTTGTTTACCTTACTTGGAGATTGCTAAGAGTGGAATCTAGAAGAATGCTATTAATATGGTGATATTAGTAGAACAATCAAATTCAAAGTATGACTCAATGGGTGATAGTATATGACTAACACGCCAAAGAAAATGAGCTAGTAAGACTAGCATTGTTTGATGTTGAATGATTCTTCTATAAAGGGAAGGGAATATTGAAAATAGAATTACAAAAGAATATATGGCAGAAAAAGAAGATAACTGGAAAGTCCAGCTCAGGAGTATATGCTTGATATACAAGTTATAGATGTATTACTAGTTAACAAAGTATTTTTGGGTATTTTGATACCACATTGGTTGGTATGAGTTGTCATACAAAGCAACACAATGAAAGAAATACAAGGGCCTAAAAGGAACTAGTAATAGATGTGGAATCGATTATGACAAGAACATAAATAAAGTGTTATTGTGTTCATTGTCGTATCGAACCAACCATTCAAGATTTATTTGAAGAACTTAATAATTTGTTATTTTGTTCTAGTCTTTTGTGAGAACAAATGAGATTGTTCAAACTATGATCATATTCCATAATTGATGGATATGTTAATATAAATCATGTTGGTAAAGTAAACATCTGTAAGACTAAATGCTAAACGTTGCAAGACGTGAAAGAGTTTCACTTAAATTGTGACAGCACCACTTTAGTTCATATCAGAAAGGAAAACATGAAGGAACTCCATATTGATGGACTTCCGGAGTCATTTTGTTTTTGAATAAATTGACGCTTGTGAGACTTCTTCCAAAAGATGGCTGAAATTCCGTTCATAGGCCAAAGTAGAATGGACGACTAATTTTAATGGAGATTATACATATTGATGTATATAGTCCATTATGTGTAGTCATGTATGGTGGATTAATTTTTCCTTCATAAAATTCTCTCGATGATTTAAGTAGATATGCGAGTATATCTATTTAAAGGGAACAGAGTTTGACATTTTGAATTGGTTCAAAAGGTTGTTAATATGAAGTTAAAATCAATGTAACAAGATAATCAAGTATTTATGATTGGATCATAAAGAATAAAGTTTGAGTTACAAGTTTAGCAAAACATCTGAGAAGTTGCAGAATTGTTCTACAACTTATATTACTCGAATTACCCCACATTAGTTTGGAGTGTTTGAGAGACAAAATCAAACCTTGTTTGACATGGTAAGATTAATAAAAATGCCATTATAATTTTGTAGTTTATACATTAGTGACAACCGTTTTTCCACTGAAAAGAGCACCATCATGATCCGCTGAAATTGACAACATATAAGATATGGTTTGGGTAGTGACCCGAATTGTCACTTTCTTAAGTTTTGGTATGCATAGCATGTGTAAAATATTTACAACCAAAATAGGATAAATATATGTTTATAAGGTTATCCCAAATAAAACATTGGGTATTTCTCCTATCACCGAACCAAAAGACAAATGTTGTTTGTCAGAAAGGGTTGATTTCTCGAGAAAGTAGTTCTTGCGAAACAAGTGAGTGGGAGCACAGTACTAACTCAACGAGATTAGAGAATCTTCGTTATCATGTCAAGAGTAGCGCAGCACTGGAAGTTGTTCCGGGGTTTACTATTTTGACTAAGTAGAAGACACTACAAATGTTGTAGAAACTTCAAATGAGTTTGCAAACTATACCAGAAAAGTCCAAAAACTTTGTACTTAGAACAACTTGTGTTTTAAGTGTAAAGTGTTGTTTTGACAACAAAAGGACCGGGACCTTATAAAGGAAGCAAATGATGGGCCCTGACTTCGTAAAATTGACTATGAGTCATTATATCCGCCATAGTATCCTTGCATGAATATCAAGTATGTGACTTGGTAGTCCTTTCAATAGGCATGATGCCTAACGATAGCAAAAGGGTCTATATAGCGACAAAGACATGGATACTTATCGAAAAGTTGTTTTCGACGAAGTTCATAGAGTTAACTACTACAAGATTTCGATCTTCCGTAGTAATGCTTTAGTCTTTGCGGATAGTTCTAGCAAAAAGTTACATATTATGATATGGCAGTTGAATAACAAAACCAACACTCCTCTCGAGGAAGTTTGATCAAGGATGTGTACTTGACACAGTCTGAGATTTTTGTAAAATTCAGAAGGTTGCTAGAAAGGTATGCAAACTTCAATGGTTGAAGTGAGCATAAACGAAGTTGAAATCTTTACCTTAATGAAGTTATCAAAAGAGTTTGATTCCATCATGAACGATAAAGATGCTTGTAAAGTTACAAGAAATTAAGTGGGAGCGCTATGACATATTTCCAATACTTTATGTAGATGACATATGGTTGATTGGAAAATATGTATTTTAAATTAACACGGTTAAGATTTTCGATTTCATATTGATGAAAGGCTTAGAAGATATTGGGCATCAATATCTATAAAAGATGGATTGAAGCGCCTGATATGATTGAAGCCAAATTACATAGATGAAATATTGAAGTAAGTCAATATAAAATTGATAAGAAGGAGTTCTTGTCACATGGAAAATAATTGAGCAAGATTCATGTGTTTTGACACATGATGAGCATCATTGAAATTGAGATTTCTAAGTAATGTTTCCATGCTATGTACACAACCAGATGAGTCCTATACTATAAATGTTATAGCAGGATAATTCATATGATGATTAGACAACAGTGGGAGAGATCCTTGTGTCATTTTAGAAATGCTAAGGATATGTTTTCCTATGTAGCAATGACAAAATATTAGTTGTAATATGTTACACTAATAGTCTTGTCATTTATTCAAGTAATTTTATCTCAATTAAAATATGTGATGAAGGGTAGCACAATAGGATGGAAGAAAGTTCCATGCTGGATTTGAAAGAGTTTCAAAATTAAAATATTGTGATAGATACTACAACAAAGGCTAATGTATATCGTTGTGTTGACAACTGATAATAAGCGTATTTTGTGTCAAGGAGTTCTTTATTGAACTTGGTGAATTTCCAAGAATGCTGAAACTATGAAGCTACATTTTCACAATGTTAGTAACATCAGTTTAAGCTGAGGAATTAAGGTATCACCGGAACTTGGTGAGTTTCCAAGAATGCTAACACTATGAAGCTACATTTTCACAATGTTAGTGACATCAGTTTAAGCTGAGGAATTAAGTTTTCACCAATTGACCATATATATACAAAGCCATCTCATTAGAGAATGAGTGATGCGTGTAGACGCAAAGAACATGCAAATACAATAGGACCTGAACGGTTCAGATCTTTTTGATAATGTTTACCACATGCGAAGCATGGTAATAACACTGGTACTCCATATGTGTTAAGTGCTTACAGACTAGATTATTGACTCTAGTGCAAGTGGGAGACTGAAGGGAATATGCCCGAGAGGCAATAATAAAATGGTTATTATCTTATTCCTTGTTTATGATGAATGTTTATTTCTCATGCTAGAATTGTATTAACCGGAAACGTTGATACATGTGTGCTTAATAAACAAACAATGGTTCCTAGTAAAGCCTCTCTTTTAACTAGCTCGTTGATTAATAGATGATCAAGGTTTCCTGATCATGAACATTGGATGTTATTAATAACGGGGTCATGTCATTAGAAGAATGATGTGATGAACATATACCCAAAGAGAATATAGCAATGCGATCAAGTCATTTAGTTTACATTGTTATATCAAACACACGAAGTAACTTATTCCTTATACCATGAGATCATGTCAATCACTGATACCGGAAGAGTGCTTTGATGGCATCAAACGTCACACCGTAACAGGGTGACTATAAAGGTGTCGTTAAGTATTCGGAAAGTATTAGTTGAGGATCATGGATCAAGAGTGGGATTTGTCCATCCAAATGACGGAGAGATATACTCTGGGCCCTCTCGGTGATATCACATCGAAACCGCTTGCAAGCACGTGATATGATCACAAGGATGTTATATCACGGGAACGAGAAAAGAGTACTTGTCGGTAACGAGATTGAACAAGGTATGGTTGATACCAATGATCGAATCTCGGACAAGTAAAATATCGCGAGACAAAGGGAATAGTTCACGGCGTTGTTGGTTCACACGATCACGAGAGTCATCGTTGAATATATAGGAGTCATCACGGATCTCCAGATCCCGCTATTGATTATTGATCGGAGAGGAGTCTCGATCATGTCTATCTTATTCGCGAACCGTAGGGTGACACACTTAAGGTTCGATGACGCGTTTGAGAGGATACGGAATATCGAAGAATATTTTGGACAGCACCGAAATTGTTTCGGGGAAAATTGAAATAGTTCAAGGGGTTTTTCGTCGAATGGTTGTTAATAGAATTAACAAATGATTCGAGGTGCTTTATGCAAATGTTTGTTAATAGAATTAACAAATGCTGAAATAAAGAAATAAAAATGTTTTATTGATTTATTAAAGAAAAACTCTTGGATTTTCCAAGTGGGAAATTATGGGAGCATGAGTGGGTGTGAGTGGAGCTTCCACTCACATGAAGAGGGAAGAGGTGGGGGCACACCATGGCTGGCCGCACCCCCCTCTTGGGCTGCCTCCCCCTCCCCTATAAAAGGAGGGTGAGAGCTCCTCTTCTCCACACACTTGGCCACTTCCCTTTCCCTCCACCCGCTGCTCCATTTCATGGTCTCCGGCTTGGCGAAGCCCTGACCGTGGGATTCTTCACCACCACCACGTCGTCGTGCTGCTGGATTTCCGAGGGATCCTCTACTTCCGCGCCCCGCTGGAACGAGGGAACGGAGGTCGTCATCAACCGTACGTGTGACCAATCACGGATGCACCGCCGGATTGCGGTGCCATCTTCTCGCTATCGGGATCGGTGTGAGTACGACTACGCCAACAACGAGATTTGATCTCGTACCACTTTGAGTCTTCGAGGGTATGTGTTCTCTTTAACCCTCTCGTTTCCCGTTGCAATTCGTCTCCTAGATTAGATCTTGGCCTTTCGGGTGTCTCTCGCGTAGGAAAATTTTTGTTTTCTATGCAACGAACCCTTCACCCCTGAGGCCCCTCTCCGGGTCTCTTTGGGACTCCGTGGAACCTTCAGGAATTCTAAGACTTCCGGGCTTCGAATTTTCTAATTCCGAGAATATTTCCAGAACAACTTTTCTGAAACTAAAAACAGCAGAAAACAGGGAACTGGCTCTATGGCATCTTTTCAATTGGTTAGTCCGGAAAATCGATAAAAATGACATAAAGGGAGAAAACATGTAGCAATTGGCATAATATCATCTTGGAACATCATAAATTATATATACATTGGAGACATATCAAGCATCCCCAAGCTTAGTTCCTACTCGTCCTCGAGTAGGTAAACGATAAAAACACAATTATTTCTGAGGTGACATGCTACTAACATAAACTTGATCATTATAATGTAAAAGCAAATGTAAGCTGAGATCATAGAACTTTAAACACAAACATGATATATAGAACTTTAATAATAAAGCATAGCAATCACTTTGAATCATGAGAAGTAACTCAGAAAAAGATCATGAGTAACAATGCATTGAAAGTTATACGTTTGTTTCAAGTATAAAGAAAGCATGGCAAGGTGGTATTTCGCAAGTCCTTAAGAGTGGGACAAAACATAAATGCCAGGACACCTTCAAATTTCATGAGGAAGACTAGAGCAAATAGTTGGAGAACAAGCAATATCACTTCATGAATCAACTAATGATGTTTATGGGACAAATGCACATAAACCTTGATGGGGGGATAGTAACCCGGTAGGCCCACTTCAAGGTATAATCCGGCCCGAGGTGAGCTGATCAATACCCGGATAGGGGTAAAAAGGTTACTAGAAGGCTCAAAGGCTTGTGAGATTCGTAACCCGGCTTGTGGGTTGCGATAAGGAAAGTTAGGCTTTATATGTGGAGTTCGAGTAGGACTCAAGATGTGCCTTGAAAGGCAAGTTAGGGGTGTACGGGTGCTTTATAAACCGGCCCCTAGGTTTAGTTTGCCGGAGATTCAAGTCATATTGTAATACCTGTTATCGAGTATCCAGTACAATAATATCGAGAGCCGGCGAGTTGCTCTCTGGTTCTTAGATTGCTTTTCGCCATGTTTTCCCACGAGCTAAACCCTCTCCCGAATACCTGTGTCGACTTGCCCCAAGATCAGTTACCCCAGGTAACATCTGCCGTGATTATCCCACGACAGTTGGCGCCCACCGTGGGGCCTGCGTCCAAAGGTGTTTACATCACGGGAGAAGCTCGGAAGAGTATGGAGAACTTTGTCGTCGGCGAGATCTACTCCAATGACGAAGGAGAGCTGATAGTGGACAATTCCGGGTGGGAGTTGGAGCCGGATCACTTCGAATCCGGATCCATGGTGTCAATCGGCCAAATCAAAATCTTCATCGGCATGGTACGTACGCTCAATTTGAAAGGACAATATCATGTGCATGTTACAGGGACTTCCAGCAGGGACAAAGGGGCGTTGAAGCAAACAGTGGATCCAGCCTCCTCGGCCACTTCGGGATCCTTGAGATGGGCGGAGCAAGAGGTAACATGGAGCAGAAGGGATCACCCGGAAGGAATAAAGCACCCCGGGACCTTGGCATTAGTGGTGGCACCCCAGGTCAATGGTTACGAGCTGAAGAAAGTCTTGATGGATGGAGGGAGTAGTATCAACATCCTATATTGGGAAACCTTCTTGCGCATGAACCTCAAGGAGTCCCAGCTACAAAAAAGTTCGACGGTGTTCCATGGAATCGTGCCGGGTCATTCGGCACGCCCCGAAGGGAAAATTGCGTTGGAAGTAGCCTTTGGAGAATCGGTAGATAACTATCGGGTGGAGTGGCTCACGTTCGAGGTAGTCAAGCTGCACAGCCCCTACCACGCTCTGTTCGGAAGGCCGGCTTATGCTAAGTTCATGGCTAGGCCGTGCTACGTGTATCTGCAATTAAAGATTCCGGGCCCCAAGCAGACCATCACTATCCATGGAGACCGGGATATAGCAGCCGAGTGCGATGAGGGAGATTCAGTAATGGCCGAACAAGCCTGCAGGAAGGAAGAGCTTCAGTATTACCGGTCGCAGGTGGATCCGGATGATGGTACAGCGTTGAGAAGGCCAGATGCTGAAGACGAAAGAGTGAAGTTCAAGGCAGCTCAAGATACCAAGAAAGTAGATTTTGTGGAGGGAGATCCCACCAAGCAGTTCACTATAGGGTCCAATCTAGATGATGCGCAAGAAAAGGCTCTGGTGGAATTCATCCGTTCAAATGCGGATGTGTTTGCTTGGACACCCAGCGACATGCCGGGTATTCCCACTGAGTTGGCAGAGCACAGTTTGCACGTGGATCCCAAGGCCAGGCCTGTGAAGCAAGGTATGAGAAAGATGAATGAGGAAAGGAGAAGAGCTATAGGTGAGGAAATCGCGCGACTATTAACCGCAGGCTTTATCATGGAAGTATTTCACCCCGACTGGTTAGCAAACCCGGTTCTTGTGATGAAAAAGACAAATGAATGGAGGATGTGTATCGATTTCACGAGCCTCAACAAGCATTGCCCAAAGGATCCGTTCGCACTACCAAGGATAGACCAAATCATAGACGCGGTAGCCGGAAGCGACTTGCTGTGTTTCCTGGACGCATATTCGGGGTACCACCAGATTAAACTCAAAAGGGAGGATTGGGAGAAAACGTCATTCATAACCCCTTTTGGGGCCTTCTGCTACAAAACCATGACGTTTGGATTGAAAAATGCGGGCGCAACTTACCAACGATGTATTCAGAAGTGCTTCGAGGGCCAAATTGGGCGCAACGTGCACGCGTATGTGGATGACGTGGTTATTAAGACCCGGAAGGCAGAAACGTTCATTGATGATTTGAAGGAGACATTTAAAAACTTGAGAAGGTACCAGATGAAGCTTAACCCAACGAAGTGCGTATTTGGAGTCCCGGCGGGGAAGTTACTCGGCTTTATAGTCTCCGAGAGAGGAATCGAGGCAAACCCGGACAAAATCAAGGCCATCCAAAGTTTGAAGAAACCGGAAAATTTGAAGCATGTTCAAAAGCTCACGGGCTGCGTAGCAGCCTTGAGCCGGTTCATATCCAGGCTTGGAGAAAAGGCAATACCCTTGTATCGGCTTTTGCGGAAGTCAGATAAGTTCGTGTGGGATCAGGAGGCAGATGAGGCGTTTGAAGCGCTAAAAAAGCAATTGTCGGAAGCACCAGTACTAGCAGCCCCGGGTCCTAAAGAACCTATGTTATTATACGTGGCCGCTGGTCCCCGGGCCGTCAGCGCGGTAGTTGTCGTAGAACGCAAGGAGGATGGGAAGGGATACCCGGTCCAAAGGCCGGTTTATTATGTCAGCGAGGTGTTATCGGAAGCAAAGCAGCGTTATCCACATTGGCAAAAGTTGGTGTTTGGGGTCTTTATGGCCAGCCGGAAGTTGAAGCCATATTTCCAAGAACATCCCATAACAGTGGTTAGTTCAATACCAATGTCGGATATCATCAGAAACTCGGATGCAACGGGAAGAATAGCCAAATGGGCAATAGAGATGGGAGATTATCATATCAGCTACGAGCCCAGATCAGCAATCAAGTCACAGGCTTTGGTCGATTTTGTTAACGACTGGACACACACTGGAATGGCTACTATAGTCCCAAATTCCGAGTCATGGACCATGCACTTCGATGGATCAAAGCAGTACGAAGGGTCAGGAGCTGGAGTGGTGCTGACGTCGCCAAAGGGGGACAAACTAAGTTACGTGCTACAGATTCACTTCGATTGTTCAAATAACGTGGCCGAGTATGAGGCCCTACTGCACGGCTTGAAGATAGCCAAGGAGATGAACATCAGAAGGATACGATGCTTTGGGGATTCGGATCTTGTGGTACAGCAGGTATCAGGAACCTGGGATAGGAAGGACGCCACTATGGCAGCGTATCGCAGAGAGGTTGATAGGGTTGCCGGGTGTTTCTCCGGGTATGAAGTGGAGCACATAGACAGAAGAAAAAATGAGGCAGCGGATGCACTCGCCAGACTCGGCTCGCGTAGAGAGCCGGTTCCACCTAATGTTTTCCTGGATGAGCTATGGCGACCGTCAGTTAAATCCGAGTCTGAGGAAGAACTAGCAAATCGAGACCCGGATGAGGAGTTTGTGGCTACAATACGTACTGTTCCCGAGTGGACAGAGCCATATCTGGCCTATTTATCACGGGGCGAATTGCCAGAACAGGAAGTATTAGCAAGACAAATCTTGAGGCGGGCAAAAGGATATACTATTATCAATGGGGAGCTGTACAAGAGAAGCGCGACAGGAGTCTTTCTGCGCTGCGTGACACCGGAAGAAGGCCGACAAATCCTTAAGGAGATCCACGAAGGTGATTGTGGGCATCATGCGTCCACAAGGTCCCTTGTGGCTAAGGCCTATCGGCATGGGTTCTTCTGGCTCACGGCCTTAACAGACGCGGAGCGGATAGTGGCAAGATGCGATGGATGTCAAAGGTACGCTCGCCAAACTCATGTGCCGGCTATGGAGTTACGGACAATACCACTAACCTGGCCATTCGCTGTTTGGGGTATGGACATGGTTGGCCCTTTCCATATGTCACCATGCAAGAAGACACATCTTTTAGTGGCTGTCGATAAGTTTACCAAGTGGGTGGAGGTTATGCCGGTTACCAATTGTGAAGCGGCCACAGCAGTCAAATTCCTGAAAAGAATCATATACCGGTTTGGATATCCCCACAGTATAATCACTGACAACGGAACCAACATGTCCCTTGGAGAGATGGAAAAATTTTGTGGCAACAATGGAATCAGGCTCGATGTGGCATCAGTGGCACATCCGCAAGCCAACGGGCAAGTGGAGAGGGCGAACCAAGAGCTACTTCGAGGATTGAAACCGCGGCTAAGGGTCCCTTGTATCAGGGCCGCTGGAGCGTGGGTTGAAGAACTCCCTTCCGTGGTCTGGGGTATCAATACTACACCTAACCGGTCCACCCAGATGACGCCTTTTTTCATGGTTTACGGCGCAGAAGCAGTATTACCAAGCGACATCATTCATGATTCACCAAGAGTGACAGCCTACGTCGAAGTGGAGAACGAGAAGAACCGGCAAGACGCCGTGGACATGTTAGAAGAACAAAGGGAGCAAGCCTTAGAAAGGTCAGCCATATATCAGCAGGATTTGCGAAGATATCATAGCCGGCGGGTAAAAAGCCGGGTCTTCCAGGAGGGAGACTTGGTCCTGCGCTTGGTTCAAACAAACGAGGGAAAACACAAGCTATCGCCGCCATGGGAAGGACCTTTCATCATAAGCCGGAGTCTACATAATGGGTCATATTACTTGATAGATGCAAGAGAAGAATCGGCCACAGTCAACGACACTGCTCATACTACTGCACCTATGCAAGAAAGAGATAGACCATGGAACGTGGCTCAGCTACGTCCATACTATACTTAGCAGAAAATGATGTAACAGGCAGCAGGTTTCAGACGCACTCTTTTCCTATCCAGGGCACCCTTGGGGACTGGATGGGTTTTTAATGAGGCGGCTTGCTGGCCCAATTTTTTCATATCAAATAAAAAGGGATTATCAAGAAAAGAAGCAAGTTTTATTTATGCAATGTGAATATTCAGGTCTTGAGGGCTGGTTGCTCATACAAGCACAGCTGTAAACTCAAAAAAGACCCGGCCTTGATGCCAATGAGTTATAGGGGCCGTCACTCGAAAAAACGAGTGCGGCTACAATCTTATAACCGGACAAAGAAGTCCAAATTTCTCGGCTATTCTTACTTAAGCTCGATGTGACTCGCAACGAAGTGGCATGATTCGTTCGCTTACGATTAAATGTCGGTCATGAGACCCAAACGGGACTTGCTTGACCCCGTTTTCGTATTGATGTAACAACATGGTATCCACGCGAAAGCCGGCTTATAGTACAAGATAGTCGAAAGGGTCATCTAAACCACAAGTTATGCAGAGTATAAGGCCGATAGCCGGAAACTCAACGATTATCAAGCATAACTTCAAACCTCATAAGAAGCTGTCCTGAAGTCTTGGGCATTCAGCGACAGGCGATTTGTTTCCTTGAAAGAAAACAATCATGTGCCCTAGACGCAGAAACCCGGACTGGGGACTTATGAGCTCTAAGGAAGAAACAGCATCATCCAGCCGATAAAATTAAAACAAGCCACGCATCCGGGTCTCAGGAGCTTAGGGATTCAGGTCTAAAACTGGTCCCTAGACGCCAACGACACCCGGAGGGCGGGTCTTGCTAAGGAAAGTATAAGGAAAAGTATAAGGTATCGAGAATAAAGCAAGTGGATATCAAGAATAAGTAAATGCAAAGACACATTCATCAAAAGCCCAAAGGGGGCGCAAAGTGCATTGGGAGTTTAAATAAAAGTGTTACAAAAACCATAAAGTATCAAAAGAGCACAGGCGCTCTGCTTAAACGAATAGTAAAGACTGTTTTAACGATGCTTTGCCGGCTGACGTGTGTGAAATGATAGGCATTACTTCAAGCTGCAGGATCCATCTTGGCCTTGCCCTTGTCGCCACCAGTAGTTGCGGCGCCACTCGGGTCGGTAGCAGTCCCGGGTTGTGCAGCAGAAGTTGCAGGAGCAGAATCGGCCTCGGCCTTCTTGGCGGCTTCTTCCTTCATCTTGATCGCCTGCTCCTTCCAACGGGCAAGCATATCGAACGGCTGGGGGCGGTTCGCCTTGACAACCTTGTCATTAGCATCATAAGCAGGGAGAATCTCATCAATCTCTAAGCTGTCAGCAATAACGCTAGCCGGATGGCGGACTTCTTTCTGAATAGCCTTGAAGTCCTTTGGCAAAAACTTGGACCCATCCAAGTTGAACTCTGGAAATCCACTCATAAGTTTGGCAAGTTGTAGCTTGGGGGCGTATGCTTTAGCCAGTGCGAGCCCCCGGGTTACCCCAACTCGGCAGGAGGATCGTTTCCAATGCCAAATCCACTCGGGGATCGTGGAGCAGAATTCCAGTAATCTCTTCATATTATCTGGCTTGACATCCGGCAGTCGCAGCTCATCAAGTATCCAGCTAATTCCGCCGCAAAGTTGGCGAAGAGTATTCTTGATGGTTTTAAGCTTGGCAGCATCATCTTCTTCGGGGGCAGCATCACGTGGGCCTGCTAAGAAAGGCAAAAGGAGTAAAGATAGTAGGCAAGCAAGTGCAAGTGTTCAAATCAAAGCAATCCGAGTCATAAAAAGGTGAAATTCAAAAATCTTACCAGTCGCGGTACGGTGAACATCAGCAATTTGAGCGGAAAGAGTTGTAAGTTTTTCCTTAGCCCTGTGAGCTCTCTTCCTGTACTTTTTCGTCATCTTTTGGCACCTGCGAGCCTCAGTCTCAGCAGCTTCACGAAGGGCCGTTTCTTTTCCAATACGCTTGGTGGACTTGGCCAGCTTCTTCTCCAACTGTGAAACATAATCCTGTCAAGAAGCATGAAGAGGGATCAGCCAGAAACATTATGCAAAGTTCCAAGCAAGTTACCTAGTAAATTACTCGGAACTTGGGGACTAGGCATGGAGACAATTGATGATTAGTCGGGGTTACCTCGTGCTTGGTTATTAAGGCATCTAGTATGTTTTCTTCGTCGCCCTTCAAGGTATGGAGGGCATCTAGCATTTGAGCAAAGGTCATGTCTTCAGGGCGAAGTCGAGAAGGGCCGGAGGATTGGCCCTCTTGTGGAGGAGTTGTTCCGAGTTTGGGGGTCGAAACCCGGATTGTTTGAACGTCCGGGATAGGAGAGCCCGACTTGGTCTCTACAATGATGTCTTCGTCCACTTCTTCAGAGGGCTGGGGTGATGCAGTCTTTGGTGGGACTGGGTCCTTAAAAGGATCTTCTCCATTTCCATCCTCGGCCTCGTCCTCAACCTCAACGTCCATGTCATCACTCGGCTTCTCTTCTCCCTGCTCTTCTGATTCAGGGATGTCCGGGTCGCTTAGCGTAACTGTGGCGCTGGAGAAAAGAAGGGAGACATTGATCAATGGAATATACGGAAAAAAGAAAAGTAACTAATACGAGAAAATGTAAGTAAAGGTAGTTACCCGGTGTTCACGGCATAGTCCGGGGGAAGCTCGCCGCTGGAGGCGGATGATGTCGGCAGGAGCACTGGCTGCGGCACGCGAAATTGCCCGGCAAGTGGATGATTAGGAGATGGATGACGTTGAGGAGATTGGGAAGGTTGAGCTGGAGGGGTACTGGCCCGATGAGTGGGTGAAGTGGAGATACCCGGGTTAAGGGGATCATCCCCCGGAGAATTCCGGGTCACCCTACGTTTAGTCGGGAGAGGGTCCTTCAATAAGGGTGAATGTGATAATCGCTCGTTAAGTTCATGCATAGCAGCAAAGGAGTAAGGCGCACGAGACATAGAAGAGAAGGGAACCTTTTCAACTACCCCTCTAGCCTTCCTTTTGTTTCCAACAGGGGGCTCCTGGTCAGACTCGGTGGCCTCTGGGTCATTTTCTTCTTCCTCCTCTTCATCCCCCGACCCTGAAAACCGGATAGGTATCAGATAAGAGAAATAACACAGGTGAAGGGCAGGTGTGAAGGGTATGGGAGAGTACCCTCATCATCGTCAGCAGACTCGTTTTCCTCTTCAGGGTCTTGAGAAGGAGGAGGATTTTCAACTTTCCAGAAGGGGTCGTTATCCTGTGAACAAATAAGCACAAGTGGTGGTTAGAGGCTATAAGGGATGAAAGTAATGAAATGAGAAAAAGGAGTCAGGTCTTACCGCTGGGGCGGGGTTTTCCCGAGTGAACGGGGATAACCCGGTAGTGTTCTTTATGACATCTAGTCTCTCCGTCAGGAAGCCCTTGATAGTCTTGTTGGTGTTACCGGCAGGGAAGTTTTTGGTGGAATAGCGAAGGGAATCTGTGACGTGACCCGAGTATTCGTGCAGCGACTTTGAGCGGATGGAGTTGGGTTGAACCCGGAACTCCACCCAAGTCTTTACCAAGTTAAGTCCGAGAAGGCCATGGGCTGAAAGGGCCGATAGTTCGGCCAAAAGGGGCCGAATTGCTTCCCTATCAGAGTCAGGAGCGAAAGCACTAAAAGACTCGGACGGCTCGAGGGGGGTCTCCGAGTAACCCGGCAGTTTCTTCTCACCGTCCGGAGAAGTGTCGTGGCAATAAAAGAAGGATAATTGCCAGTTTTTGGCGTCAGAGTTCAGGTTGAGAGGTGGCATCAGTGAGTGTTTGCGGCGCTGGACAGACACCCCGCCGCAGGTAAGAAGCGTTCCGTTACCGTTCTCATAGCATGGTTCGCATTGGAATAATTCGGTAAAAAGAACAAGGTTTGGCGGAGTGCGTAAGTACGACTCGGACAAAACTATGAAGTGGGTTATGTTCAGCATAGAGTTAGGCCCTATGTCGAACACCCGGAGGCCGTAGTGGCTCAAGACTTCCCGGAAAAAAGGGTGACCCGGAGGACGGAATCCCCGGGTCACATGCTCGGTAAAGCAAATTACCTCGTTCCCGATAGGAGTGGGACGGGTCTCATCGCCAGGAGCCCTCCAATGTATTTCCTTTTGAGAAGGAAGGATTCCTAGCTCGGCCATCCCATCTAGCTTGGCCTTTGTCGTTGAAGACCGACCCCAGTTGGCAGAAGTGGTTTGAGAGGCCCTTGCAGAAGCCGGGTGTCTTCCTTGTCTTTTAGGAGCCATGGAGTTGACCTGCAAGGGACAGGAAAAGTATGGAGTGAGATTCGGAGCATCAAATCATTCGGGTTTGGAGATGTCAAGGCGTTGAAGGCTAAAATGAAACCCGGATAATGCACTACGACATTAAATGCAGAAGATTTTTCCGGGTGTTAGATGAGGTTGAGTAAATTGCTAATTACTTACACGTTCAGGTGAATTGGGTGTACATGGATGGTTGCCCATGCCTTTATTGTGGAAGGATTAGCTGGAAAAAGAGGATTTTCCGGGTGTTAATGCGACAGGCGGAAATAACAAGGTGGAATGGATCTAGATCGAAAAGCTTGCGAGCAATCTTGTGCAAAGTTGGATGGCCGATAAGTGCGCGGGGATGAGCTGCGACTACGTATCAGGTGACTAAAGGAACTAAGGTCTATCGAAGCGGTTCAATTTGATGATATCGGAAAATCAGTTTACGGGTTGACCCAGATCCAATCTTGGTCAGATTGAAAAGGCTGCGAGCTTAAATTGTATGGTTGAGAAAGGCTTACCAAAGGAGTTGAGGTCCGAAGTGAGGGAGGTGCGTGGCGCGGCTTGAGTGTTGCGTCACGGCCCTCGATGAAGAAGCGCGGGTGTGACAACGGTGCTTAGTGGCGGTGCTGGATAGCTTGAGGACGAGTGCGGCCGGAGGTGGCCTTATCTTTCTTGAAGCGTGCGAGCCCAGTGGCAGAAGTTGCGAGGGAGCGTGGAGGAAAGGGATGATGAAGCGGGATGAATGACTTAGGGTTACCATCGGCTGATATTTATAAGGAAGGTGGTGAGCTCGCCCGCGGCTGGAAAGCCGGAGGTTACGGAGCAATAATTATCCGCACAGATTTGGTGTTGCGGGTGTTTGGAATGCGATTTGTCCCGAGATATCCGGGATCCTTATCAAGAGTAGGGCTTTAATATCTTAGGGTTCAAATTTGAAAATGTTCGTTGGGCATTCGAGGAAGGATCGAACTGTCGAATGACCGCTGCGGAGCTGTGTCTAGTCATATGTTAAAGTAACTTGACCCGGTTCATGTAAGCTTGGGTGTTTCATGTCTTTTTAAGGAATAGCGAGCACTTCAAGAATGGATCTGTGAAGCCCGCGCTATCCTGGGGACTACTGATGGGGGGATAGTAACCCGGTAGGCCCACTTCAAGGTATAATCCGGCCCGAGGTGAGCTGATCAATACCCGGATAGGGGTAAAAAGGTTACTAGAAGGCTCAAAGGCTTGTGAGATTCGTAACCCGGCTTGTGGGTTGCGATAAGGAAAGTTAGGCTTTATATGTGGAGTTCGAGTAGGACTCAAGATGTGCCTTGAAAGGCAAGTTAGGGGTGTACGGGTGCTTTATAAACCGGCCCCTAGGTTTAGTTTGCCGGAGATTCAAGTCATATTGTAATACCTGTTATCGAGTATCCAGTACAATAATATCGAGAGCCGGCGAGTTGCTCTCTGGTTCTTAGATTGCTTTTCGCCATGTTTTCCCACGAGCTAAACCCTCTCCCGAATACCTGTGTCGACTTGCCCCAAGATCAGTTACCCCAGGTAACATCTGCCGTGATTATCCCACGACAAACCTCATAATGGAAAAAATTCTCTCTCAACTGTGCATAAAGTTAGAAGATGGAGACTCAAGATAAAAGTAAAAGAAAGGCCATTCGTGGAGGGAAGCAAGGATCAACTCATGTGCTAGAGCTTTTATTTTATTAAACAGAGGTATTAAAAGTTTGACACTCCTCCCATCCATCTTACACAAACCATGGCTAACCGAATCCTCGGATGCCTGCCAACAATCACATACCATGGAGGAGTGTCTATATTTTAAGAGAGGTGTATGCTAGTGTCAACGAATGGTAAACAGAAAATACAGTAAGCCACAAGCCAACTAGATTTCACAAGAGTGGATCCCATGTGAAGGACACATCTGGTAAACAGAAAATATAGTAAGCCCTCTTTCTCTTTTGTTTACACAATTATGCTTTGACTGATAATTCAGGGGCAAAAATAGTTAAGAGAATTTGTTTGCATTAATTTGGGGTTGGGCACCCCGCTGCCAGCTCTTCTATCAATTGGATAAGAGGATGAAGCCACAAGTCCAGGGTGGGAAATCCAATCAACAAGTCAGATAAAGATTCTCTATTGACGTCCTCATGAGCACAAAACAGGAACACAAAACATGAGTAATTTTGAAAGTTTTAAAGGTAGCACATGAGCAATTTACTTGGAGTTACAGTGAAATACCACATGTAGGTAGGTATGGTGGACACAATGGGAAAACTTTGGTTTTAGGGCGTTGTATGCACGAGTAGAGCTCATACCCAATATAGGTGGAGGCTAGCAAAAGACTGGGAGCGACAAATCAAGAGAGCGATAATGGCAATAATCATGCATAGCGACATAAACATCTTTAATCAAAGCATAAGTGGTGCCACTAGTTCAAAAACTAAATCATCATAGAGGCTATTAGTGAGTGGTTTGTAGCCATAAACATGTTGTAAGCATGCACCACAACATTCAAAGGAGAACACCACAAATTTATGCTTCAATATGACAAGAACAACTAACGATTCTTTCAATGGCACATTAAACACTCTCAGCTATTTGAGACAAATCATGCTACTAAATCACCACTAGGATTAGAATTAAAATAACATCTAGCATGGTATGACAAAGTCTAGCCACAGTCCATACAAGCTTCTATTTGCATCGTTTATAATTTTTACCAAATGTAGCAGTTTCTTTTCCCAACAAGCACCATACAAAATATGGTTTAACAAAAGATCTTTAAAGTATACAGTAAGAAAAAATCAGAGTATAAGAGCCATAATCATCATTAATCAAAGCATAAGTGGTATAACAAGTTCAAAAACTAAATGGTCATGGAGGCTATTTGTGACTGGTTCATAGTCATAAACATGGTGTGGGCATGCGCCAAGTCAACCAAATAAAATATTCAAAGGAGACTACCACAAATTTATGCTTTAATATGACAAGAACAACTCATGATTCTTTCAATGGAATATTAAACACTCTCAGCTATTTTAGGCTATTCATGCCACTCAATAACCACAAGGCTTTAAATCCAAAATAACATCTAGCATGGCATGAAAAAGTTATAGCCACATACTATACAAGCTTCTACGTGCACCGTTATAAATTCTACCTCAAGCAGCAGTTTCTTTTCCCAACAAGCACCATACAAGACATGCTTTAACAAAAAAATCTCAAAATTCTGCAGCAAGCAAATATGAGAGTAATCACATAATACTACTAAAACTAACAACTCTGATAAGATATGCATGCAAAACAGGAGCTAAATAAATGCAGCAGCCAGACAAAGATTAAGAATACAAAGTATTCCTATGAAAAAGCGGAGCGTGTCACTCTCCAATAAAAGAATGCTGGGGTCCAACAAAGCTTATTGCAAAATAAAAACAAACTGAAAGCAAAAATAAAATACGCTCCAAGTAAAATACATAAGATGTGACCGAATAAAAATATATAGTTTCACTACAAGTGACCTGATAATTTATCGATGAAAAAGGGGGTGCCTTGGGCCTTCCAATCTTAGATGCTTGAGTCTTTGTGGAATTTTCTAGGATGTACCACCGCGGCATCCCCAACATTAGGCTCTTCACTCTTCTTGATCACGTCATATAATCCTCTTCTCTTGACCCTTGAAAACTTGCTTCACGCCAAACTTCTCACAATCTTCATTTGCAACGTTAGTGCAATCAAAATAATAAATTCACATGGCTCAGTTTCAACACAAGACTAACACTTATAAACATATTAGCTACTGTCACAACTTATTTTAAAACTCTTTTTCTCAAAATAACACCAAAAGAAAGAGATTAAGATGCAAATGCATTTATTGGGAGAAATCTGTCAAAACAGGACAACATGTAAAGATGATTTTTTTCGAAATTATTCTGTTGCTCAAATGAAAAAGTGTTCAACTAAGAAAAGTTTCATATGTAGCCCAGGATTACGCACAAAACAACTCAGGTCATTTTGAATTTTCTGTGATTTTATACGAATTTAACAGTGGACAACAGAAATCTTTTTCCTGCGCCGAAATCTGAAATATAGTCTCAACTTTTCACTAGAGGCTTTACTTGGATCAACAAAAACACAAAAGAAAAGATACAGCGGGGTTTCTAAGGAAATATACAACACCCAGGTGCAAAGGACATAGAAATAAACGATGCAAAACAGGTTGAAAATGGAGAAATAAAACGGGTTGTCTACCGGTAGCGCTTTTCTTTAACGCCTTTCAGCTAGGCATAGAAAGCAACTCAAGTATTTTCAAGTGAGGAAGCATCAAAATTAAGCTTATAAATATCCTCAACGATGAATTTATATCATCTATAGAAGTTTTAGATGTCCCTTTATCAACACTTTTAGACACACTACTTTCATCAATTGGGTTTGCAGGAACAATCCAATCAAAATTCTTTTCTAGAGTTTCATGCATTCCTACCGATTTAAAGGGTATTGGTATTTTAATTTCCTTATCGTTGGCTTTATCCAGTGTTCTATTAACATCTACACATGATCCTGACATCTCAAATCGGTTAAAAACTTTTCTAGCCTCGATGGAAACATCACAAAATACTTTAAACAAACTTTCTAGGATAAATTCTCTTTTTTTTGCTATCCTTAATGTTATCAAGGTTGAGGAACATTTGTTGTATTATGGGATTAAGGTTAACAAACCTAGCTTCCAGCATACGAACTAGAATTGATGCAGCGGTTTCATAATCTGGAGCAAGTTCAGCTAAGGATCTATCCTCAAATTCTTTGTGCTTACTAACATAATTAAAGAACTCTCCAATATTATCTTTCCCAATTATATCATCGCTACCTATTGGTTCTTCTTTCAAGGTAAGCTTGGGTAGAATCATGATTAGAGATTAAACTAAGAGCAGAAAAGCAAAAATAACGGCTATAAGTAAACTAATTTTTCTTTGTGTTTTTGATATAAAGCAAAACAAGACAAAAATAAAAGGGTTAATTGGATAGATGCCACTACAATTTATAGCTATTTGAAAAAGGCCACTACAATTTTGCTCTTTCGAAAAACGCCACTACAATTATGTATACATTTGACAGATTCCATTATCGTCACTCAGACACTAGTACTGGACAATATACTCTGTATTTATGCCGTATATACGTATGACAGATGGGCCCCACCAATATTGTGATGAAAAAAATTAGGAAATCATGGGATAGACATGGACCTGCCAAGTGACTTGACCCGAAAAGGAATAGCGATTGAGTGTTCCACATCTCAGATTGCTAGTTCAAGCCAGCCAAACGATATAGATGTAGTCACGTAGAGCGCCAAAAGAACGGTATAGATGCTGAAATTTTATTTTGGAGCCCTACGTACATTCCTGTTATCCTATACTTTTTTTTAGAAATGGGAGCGGATAGCCCCTGCCTCTGCATTGCTGTGATGCACACAACATTTCTTGTTATCCTATACGTATGTAAAATATATATGTATGCATGTGACCATTCTTTAAACCTGAGGCCACGTGTTGAGATATATATAGTGAGTGTATAGCATACGAGTTGTTCAACCTTGAGATATGTAATTGAGATGTTGAACATGTAGCTTTAAGATTTCTTACTATTTTGTCAAACAGTATTATGTCACAAATTTATCCCATGCTTTCTATATTTTTTTGTCACTATTTTGGTGGGTCCCACCTTTCATACGTATATATGATATGAATACATGGGCATACTGCGCCGTATTGATGTCTAAGTGGCCATAATGACATGTGGAATGTACACAGAATTGTAGTGGCATTTTTCAAAAGAGCAAAATTGCAGTGGCATTTCTCAAATAGCCGGAAATTGCGTCTATCCAATTAACCCAAAATAAAAACAAGATAATAAAAAAATAAAGGGGTTGAGAGTGAGAGACTCCTCTTGCCAGAATACTTCTTTCTCCCCGGCAACAGCGCCAGAAATTCTTTGATGCTTGCGTGGATGGTGCCTTGACGGGGAGACTTTTTGATGATAATTAAGTCCCCGGTAACAGCGCCAGAAAAAGTCCTTGATGCTGGCAAAGCGTGTTGGGAACCCCAAGATGAGGGTTCGATGAGCACGGCGGTAGGAATTTACCTCAGTTTAGAACCAAGGTTATCAATCCAGTAGGAGAAAGAGGATCTTCGGAAGGTTGATGCCACCGACGGTGGTGATGGTGCCTCACCGGTGTCAGCAACAACGCTGAACTTGCACACAACACAAGAAAAATACTTTGTCCCAACGGTACAGTGAGGTTGTCAATCCCACCGGTCTTGCTGAAAACAAACATTAGACGTATAGTGTGGAAAATGGTATATGCTTGAAGTAAGTAAAGAAAAGCAGGAAATTGTAGTGGTTTGTTTAACAATGTAGGAAAATGGACCGGGGTTCATAGGTTCACTAGTGGTGTCTCTTAATAAAATATAGCATGACGGGTGAACAAATTATAGCCGAGAATTGAAAAATAGAGGTTGCATCATTGTGCACATTCATGACATGATGACTACTATGATATTTAGTGCGGGCATTACAACAATATACACAGACCGTAATCCAACTGCATCTATGACTAATAATCCACCCTCAGGTTATCATCCGAACCCCCTTAGGTATTAAGTTCCAAGCAACAGATAATCGCATTATGAAATGTGTGTAATGTAAGCAAAGATTGTACACGCGGGCGCTCACACCCTGTTTTCTCCATAGTGGCAAGAGCACATCCTCCCCCGTCACATTTCTATCACTCGAGCACAGGCGAAAAGGAGGCATGAACCCACTATCGAGCATAAATACTCCCTCTTGGAGTCACTGCCAACTACTTGGCCAGAGCAACCACTAGCAACGGAAATCAAGAAAGATCACAAATAACATATGCAATAAAGACTATAATCAACTTGGCATAAGTTCATATCATCGGATCCCAGCAAACACATCACATAGAATTACATAAGAGCAATCTCGATCATGTTAGGTAGCTCATGAGATCTAAATATTGAGACATAGGAGGATAAGACAACCATCTAGCTACTGCTATGGACCCGTAGTCCAAGGATGAACTACTCACGCATCACTCAGAAGGCATGCATGGTTATGAAGAGGCCTCTGGTGATGATCTTCTCTCCGGCAGGGTGCCGGGAGACAGCTTCAGAACCCCCCTAATGTAGAGTTGACGATGACGGTGGCTACGGAAATTTTCGAGGATATTTGATCAGGTGCCTAGGGTTTTCCTTCGGAGGGGAATAAATAGGCGAAAGATTAAAGGCGGTGGATCCCTCGGGGCCCCACACCACCTCCCGGCGCGGCCAAGGGGGGGCGCCGCCCTATTCTGTGGCCCCCCTGAGGCCCCTCTACGGGTCTCTTCGGGACTCTGTGGAACCTTCGGGAATTCCAAGACTTCCGGGTTTCGAATTTTCCAATTCCGAGAATATTTCCCGAACAACTTTTCTGAAACTAAAAACAGTAGAAAACAGGGAACTGGCTCTGTGGCATCTTGTCAATAGGTTAGTCCGGAAAATTGATAAATATGACATAAAGAAGGGAGAAAACATCTAGAAATTGGCATAATATCATCATGGAACATCAGAAATTATAGATACGTTGGAGACATATCAGTCGTCCTGCTTTCCTTCTTCCTCATCAGCTGGCAGAGGTGTTTTCGGATCTCCTGCCTCTTCTTCCTCGGCATCCGAGTTCGCGGTCGGTTTTTCCATGAGTACTTCATGGAAGCTTCCTTGGATGGATTTTACCTTTCTTTCGAAGGCATCTTCATGCTCATCCTCAGAATCTGTGTTATACCCTACAGATCCGGTTTCCAAGTCTAACTTTGCTTCAATAGCTGCTAGTATGGACTCGGCTTCCGAGTTTGTCGCCTGATCGGTGAATGTTAGATCTTCCACCTTCTATATGGGATCAATGTTTTCTGCCTTTTCCACGAGATGTTCGTCTTCCGTGTTCTCGGCGATCTCTGATTGCACCATGCCAACAAAGTGTGATATGGCTGCTGGCATCTCCTGAGAGGAGGCAGATCCAATCATGCTCTAGCGCTATGCAACTATTGAGGCTGGATCTGCCCCTATGTATGAATAAGGCAGATCTGAGCTGAATCCCGCATCAAAGCCTTCATCAATCGGGCATAGGGAGGGTGGCATAAATTTACTTCCACCACGAAATCCCATTTCTTCTGCCGTCAAACAAAAAAAAATTAGCAGATCGGATGGGAAGGGCACATGCACTTACCAGGTGATTTCGTGAAGGCATATAGGATCCGTTGTTGAGGAAGCGTCCGACGTTCCCGTCAAATTCCATGCTTCCAACAGTGGTCGTGCTGCCGACACCACCGAGTATCCCCGCTCAAAACATGACTCCCGACACTGATGGCCCCACGGTGGGCACCAACTATCGAGTCTTCTGAGGACACCAATTTACCCAGGTTCGGTACGTCGCAACTATGGGGGCATTCCTACTCCTGCAATCTCACTAAATACGGTCTAAAGCCTCAAGCATACAAAGTACAATGTGAGTATGGTTTCGCTAACTCGGCGAGGATGAACTTCAAGGCGAGTTGGCTTCTAGCTCTTCAAACTCTTGTTCTCCGTCTCCTTTTTCGTTTGCTCCCGTTCGGCTTTATATAGATAGCCGGACTAGGGCTTATAGGAAGGGAACCTAGAAGACTATGAAAAATATCCTATTCTTGGAAAGTAAGGCATCTGACTTCTTCTCCAAGCCAAACCACTTATTGGGCCGTGATACGGGTTTTTCTAGAATCCGACTTCCTGCGTGTCAGCTTACTGGGCCGCCCAATGTACTTTGCTCCATTGCCTGTTGGCCACCCTGGTAACCCGGCCTTTGGCCGTTGCCGGACATACCCCAAGTTGGCATATATTCGACAAGACGAAGAACCCAATTCAGAAGACGGAGAAAGGATCATGGTAGCCTCGCACGTTCTCCGAGGTATGGGTTCCCCCCTTCTGCCTTTTTCCTTCAGGTTCTCTACCATAATGGTGTCCAACCGCATAATATTTCCCCCAACTCTATTCTCTATCTTTCCGGCTTTCAAGACATATTCTAGGGTTACCTAGGAATAGCTCCTAGGTTAGACTTCTTCCAATATTGCTTCTATTTGAAGCGAAACAATTCCGATGGTCTTCCTCCTATCTGTGGGACCATAACCTTCAATCTGCATCATGGCAGAGAGGAATGGTGCCCAAAGATCAAAACTTGAAAATCCTTCAAACACTAGACATGTTCCTTCTTTTATTATCCGAATATCCCTTATCCTGGAAAGGATATAGGGATTCCACCTTTCAAAAATTCAGCTGCCTCTCCCACGGATAACTGGGCACTGGACGCTGTCCGCCGCGAAATCTACTTAGGATCAAGAGGCTGATTTCCAAGTTGCTCGTGTCCTCCCCACCTCTTACGGGGATGGACACTGTCTTATGCTAGCTAGGTCGGCGGATCCAACCACTCTCTCACTGTGTCGACCGTCTTCTCTTCACCTATCAAGGCCCAGAGGATACCATGCGAATAACCAGCTCCGTAATGTCCGACAAAACATTCCGGAAAATGGTGAATCATTTGGTATCTACCTGCACCCAGTACGTGGAGAGCCTGGCCATGTACGCCGCGGAAAATCGTCCTCCCCAGGTAATGTTTCATACTTTTGTCTCTTAAGGAGGGTTTTATTCTTTGCACATATGAAAGTAAACACAGTACTAGCAAAAACTGAACACTCTCAAAACAATAAGAGTGAACACTAGAGTGTTCTAGGCAATAAAAACAGAGTGTGTTTCTCTCCAAAACAAAAGTGTTATGATCCAACCAAAAGCTACAGCAAATAAAAAACAAAACTGACAGCAAAATAAAAAAAACGCTCCAAGAATAATACATAGCATGTGAAGCAATAAAAATATAGTGTTTTAAAAGAAACCTCATATTTTTCTTGATGAAGAACATGATGCCTTGGGCAGCCCCAAACTTTGGGGTCTACCTTCTCCCCTAAGCTTAGATAACAACCTGCGGCATGTGTCTATTTTTTTCAAAGCAATCCGACGTTCTTTATGAGAGAAATAATTTTTTTGGTGTCGGCCCAGAAATCTATTTCAGAACAGCAACTTCTCCAAATCGCACT
The DNA here is from genome assembly GCA_028641055.1 of Alopecurus myosuroides. Lineage (NCBI taxonomy): Eukaryota > Viridiplantae > Streptophyta > Magnoliopsida > Poales > Poaceae > Alopecurus > Alopecurus myosuroides. Next base: position 412,023,512 of record CM054060.1, on the reverse strand, counting down.
ACCTCACTATTATAGGTTACTCTTGGAACAAAAAGGAAATAAAAAGGATAAGGAGCGGTTATTACAGCGGTAATAACTTCCAAGACACAAAAAGAACAAAATAAAACAGAAGAAAACAAAAAAGATAACAAAGGAAAACAAAAGTGGGTTACCTCCCGCAAGCGCTTTTCTTTAACGCCTTTTAGGTAGGCATGAAGAATGTATCAAGTATTATCAATATATCCATTATAAATATCATCAAAAATTTCATGAATGGTGCAGCTATTTATTTTAGGAGTGTTCTTCGAAATAAGTTTATTTAAAACAATAGGTGATTCAAGAATAAAACTTTTGGCTTTGCTCACACTCGATTCCCCCTCTACAGTTTTAGAAACTTCCCCTTCTTTAGATAAATTACTTTTTGGTGGGGGGTTCTTTGGGACATACATAGACGTAGGCTTCTTTCTCACTGTAGCTTCCACCTTTTTAGTTTTAAGAAGGGATAAGGTAGACCCCCAAAGTTTCTATAACTTCTTCAATTTTGTCTATTCTAGAGGGCTTATTTTCATTAGCTTTTGTAGTTTCAAGGACTTTAACTCTTTTGGAAATAATATTTATAGAACCATCTAGTTTGTAAACATGCAATTAATTTCTTATCTACCTCATTTGGTTTATGAATATTAATTATATTCTCGCCTATAGAATCCAATTTATTTAGCACATGTTCCATAGTGATATCAATTTTAATCTCATCAATAGAATTATTTCCCACTAGGCTTTCAATAACATTAAGAGATTCCACAGTGCATTCTCCTAAAAAGTTTCCACCAATTAAAGTGTCAAGTATATATCTATACTAATTGGTGGCACCCACATAAAAATTTCTAAGAAGAAAAGTGGTGGCTTGCTTTTTAGTGGATCTATTTTGAGCATCATTAATTCTATAACAAGCATCTTTTAAATTTTCCCCACCTATTTGTTTGAAGGTGAGGGCCTCAGCCTCGCGATACATAACAAAAGGAGTAGAGCTAGACATACCAACAAAATAAATTAACAACACAAATAAATGACTAGAAACTAGAGAACTAATTTTTTTCGGGTTTTTTATAAGGAGAAAACAAGCTAAACAAAAGTAAACTAAGTAAGAACAAAACAAAAGAAAGAGAGTGAAAGTGTGAGACTCTACTTGCAGCGATCTAGAAGTCCCCGGCAACGGCACGATAAAAAGTACTTGATGCTGACATGATCACACGCTCGTTGGGAGACCCCAAGCGGAAGGTATGATGTAGTCTAGCGGAAATTTTCCCCCAGTTGTGGAACCAGAGTTTATCGAACTAGTAGGAATTCATAGTCTAGGAGAAGTTTTATTGTTGTCTGGCACATCAACAAGCGTGGAACCTGCACGCAAACAAATACTCTCTCTTGCCCAAACTTTTTGGAAGGTTCTCAATCTTCCGGTCTTGCTGAAAACGAGAGAATTAAACATGTAGAGTCTTGGAAAACAAATTAAGTAAAAACGAAACAACAAGGAATTAATTCTGAAATGTGCTTAAAAGAAGGTTAGAAATGTGAGGAAAATAGAACCGGGGGCGATAGGTTCACTAGTGTGTCTCTCCAAAGAAAACAAACATGTTGAGTGACAGCTGGGCAATTGACAAATCATGAACGTATAACAATAATATTATGAAGAGATATAGTTAATGGGTTCTAACATGGTAGGCATTACGTCAAGGGATATGGAGCGCTATCTAGCATGCATCCATATCTGAAAGTCCACCTCAAGAAAGCTATCCGGAAAATCTCTCTAGTATTAAGTTGCAGCAACAAAGTGATGGCTTTGTGTGCAACAGACAAATGCATTAACAATAGTACGTAATGTAAGTTGTGGTCCTCGTCCGTAGACATGAGCACCACTGTTTTCTCCCTAGTAGCAACAACACATCCCCCATATGTCACATTTCTGACAGTCGAGCATATATGTAAGGGAGGCATGAACCTACCATCAAGCATATAAACCCTCTCTTTGATGTAGAAACAACTATGTGGCCAAGCTAATCATAAACACCGGAGAGCATTGCAAGACAAGATTAACAATCTCTAACAATATAAGTGAAGCATCTCAGATTGACATGAACAAAATAATCATAATCTCATGGTTCATCGGATCCCAGCAAACACAACATGCACAATTACATAACGATGGTCTCGATCAGGCGAGGCAGCTCACGAGATTCTAAACATGAAGGCATAGGGGAGAGAACAACCATATAGCTACTGCTATGGGCCCGTAGTTCCGAGATAAATTACTCACGCATTTGTCCGGAGGCGATCATGGCGATGTAGAGGCCTCCGATGACGAGTCCCCTCTCCGGCAGAGTGCCGGAACAGGGCTGCAAAAGCCCTAGATTGGACTTTCGAGGTTACGACGCCACTATATATGTTTCATGAAAAATAACTCCGTCCCCTTGAATTTTAGGGTTAAAGGCAATGTATAGACGAAGAGACGGTGCCCAGGGTCGCCATGGGCCGACCAGACGCGGCCTAGGGAGGGGTCACGCCTGGCACCCTCCTGGTGGCCCCCTGACCCCCCTCCGTCTCTTCTCTGGACTTTGTCTCTGTTCTGGGTAAAAAATGATCTTTGTGGATTGTTACCTCTTTCCGAGAAAATTTCCTTAATTTTTTTCTGAAATAGAAAAACAGCAACGGTTCTGATGCATCTTGTCAATATGTTAGTTGGTGAAACATCTGGAAAACGATAAAAAAACATGTGGAAAACAACAAATATTAGGTAGAAAACAAGGATTATAAAAAATTATAGATACATTTACAATCTTCCACCTAGAACGCTCCTCTCTTACCCTTCCCTGGCGGCGGCCGTACCAGTTCGTGTGGTTGTGGTACTCTGGTTTCATTTTTTTTTAGATAAAGAATGTATATTAACATCGAGGAGATACAAATTACAACCAGTCTCTGCAACAACGCAATAAATAGAGTCATTACGGATGCACATAGCCGAAAGACAATAAGAAGAAGAAATAAAAAGAAAAGTACGTTGATCGGAAAAAATCTTTTGTTAACGGGGATACAGTGGTTTTCATGGTACTAGTACAGGGATGGTTGGAAGCGAAACAACTGATGACCAATTCAACGTTTTTATTCGACTAGCAAGAAAAAAGATACTAGTTGAGAGCTAGACGCAGTCACCGCGCAGTAAACTCCAGTAACGTCACGTTCGACGACGAATTCAAGTAGCATCACGTGCCAACCCCGTGTCGACTATATATCCAGGGCTACGAGAGATTGATAAATCTCATACAGAGAGAAGTAGCTCACGAGTACAGATATTGGCAATGGCCTCTGTCTTCTCCGATCGGGTGGCCGACGGAGAAGGCCGCGCCACGCTTGTCCCACGGACCCAACGGTTGGTGGTGCGAAGGGAGCTGCAGGACTTCCCCAGTGCGCCGCCCCCAGCATCTACTGAATATACATCACCGCCGCCCCCTCCATATACTGAATATACATCACCGCCGCCCCCAGCGTATACTGAATATACATCATCCGATCCTGGTAATTTTATTCGCTAGTGCAATCTCTTTGGTGAACCTATTCTTCTTTGGGTTAATTAGATAGATGCCACTACAATTTTTGGCTATTTGAGAAACACCACTACAATTTTCATCTTTCGAAAAACGCCATTGCAATTCTCTATACATTCCATAGATGCCATTATTTCCACTTTAACACATATACATGCGAATATACTCAGTATTTATGATGTACATACATATATAGGGTGGGTCCCATGTCAATCAAGTTTTTTTTAGACACCTTGAAATCAGCCACACATCTACTCGATCGAAAAAGTAGTATCACATGGGCATGCCGCACATGTTTAGTTTTTTGAACCTAACTTCTGTACGCTAACATAAGTATGCATATGGATTATTGATCCGTGTTTCTAACTTCCTGTACGCATCAACCTTGTGCCACTTGAATGTTGATTACGCGTCAATAAGTTGTCTGCTTTGTTGAGAGTTGAGTTAGAATTATTTTCTCCAAGTCAAAATGTTATCGCATGTTTTTTCCAATTTTATTCTGTCAAAATTTTATCGCACTTTTCTTATAAGCCTAATATTCAGGTTGGGCCCATCCTGTATACGTACATACGGCAGGAATACCTAAGTATATTAGTTGATATATGTGTTAAAGTGGGTATAATGGCATCTATGGAATGTATGGAGAATTGTAGTGGCGTTTTTCCAAAGATGAAAGTTGGAGTGACGTTTCTCAAATAGCTAGAAATTGTAGTGGCGTATATCCAATTAACCCTTCTTTCGGTTTCTAGAGACAAAATCACACACATATGACTAACGGTGAATTAATCGGTTTCGCCTGGAATGAATGAATTACAGGGTCTGCGCAATCATCCGTGGAATCGTCCGGCGGCAAAACAGGACCCTTCATCGGCGCGTCTCTGGGTGCCGTGGTGCTCATCTGCCTGGTTCTCTCAGTTGTTTGGTGTCTGCGCCGCAAGAGGACCAAGGTCCCGACGACGAGTTCGAGAGCTCTGGTAGCTAGGGTGCCGATAGATGAACATGTTGATGATACCGAGTCTATACGGGATTTGTCGGAGGATCGATATGAAAGGGAAACCAGCGAGGAAGAACAGTACGAATCTACACCGGGCATCATGCGCCGGGTTGCAGTTTATGCGGCTCCCGCGACCAATCTCAATCAAGAAAACGCGGCCGCGGCACCAGCCGGGGCGGTTCAGGCAGCGGCTCAGCAGCAAGGACCAGTTGACCCGGTCTTGGCCCAGGTCGATGGAGAGTCGGCGTCTGTCACCAGTCGCCCAGCGGACGAGGAGCGACACGCAAATATGTTCGGGTTCCAAGCAAACCGGACACCGGGGGCGGGCCCCTCAAACCCGCGTCACCCGGCCCTGTTTGATAATAACTTGATTTTGGACCCCACAGTCTTGGCCACAGTTATTACCCCGGAAAACGCGGCAGAACGTGTAAGAGACCTGGACGTAGCTCGTCGTGCATTAGAGCAGCAAAGAAGGCAAGTGGAAGCAGAAAGGCAGGGGATGGCCGCGCGGCAGCGCGAATTGGATGACCGAGAGACCCGGCTCCGGGAGGAAACGACAAGGATGCACCAAAGGCACCGAACTATGCTGCCGGCAACAGGAGGGGTTATTAACCCGACCGCCCTGGTGTTCACGCCTCAAGATCAGCCGATTCCACCGACGAACCAAGGGACCATACCGCGACCTTCAACGGGAGCACATCCGGTAAACGCGCCAGCCGGGTTACCTTTGCCACAGACAGGGGCGACAGCCGGCAATACCATGCCGCCACCACCATCACGATTCCGCACGCCAGCAGGTCATTACAACAATCCCATGGACAACGTGTACGCAGCAACGCTCGCATTAAACCAGATCCCTGTGGGAGACTCGCCTCATGCGGAAGGAACCCGACGAGCAATCGATCTGCTGCACACCGCGGTAGCACAGCAAGCCAATTATCCGGATCATAGGAGCGGGATGCACGGGACGCCGTACGCCAGTCAGCAACAGGGCAATGTTCAAACAAATGCGGCACAACGAAGGGAAGAGCAGCAGCAAATGCCGCCTCCACCGCGTATCCCGACGGTACCAGTAGTATCAGCAGCGCAGGCGGTGGTGGACAGTTCTAGAGCCAGAAGAGCCGGGGCCGGGTCTGCAGCGCACGAGTTACCGGTGGTGCCGCACCCCGGGGCGCCCCCAGCCGGGTCACGTGTTTCCCGGGTGAGACCAGCCCCAACCACCCTTGCGGGACCAAAGTGCCTCTCGGACGATATCAGAGCAGAACCTTACCCGGAGAAGTTCAAAGAACCAGGGAAAGTAGTAAATTATGAGCCAACAATGGATCCAGAAACATGGCTGAGCAGCTATGAGATGGCAATGTCAATTCGCAACGCATCCGAGAATCTCCAAGCCAAATTCATGTACTTAATGATGTCAGAGGGAGCAGCAAAGTTATGGTTCACCAACCTACCGGAAAAATCGATCAAATCGTGGGAGGAGCTAAAGACCGCATTCATCAAGCATTTTCATGGGACATGCAGAAAGTTGTTTACTATTGATGATTTAGAAAGATGCGTTCAGAAGAAAGGAGAGTCAGCACGCAGCTGGGTACGCCGGGTTATGGAGATACTCCACTCGTCTACGGATATCCAGCCTAAGGACGCGCTACAAGCTATGGCAAAAACATGTAAGTATGTTCCTTTAGTGCAAAAGCTAACTCGCATGAAATCTAGTAGGAATGCAGCGGAGGTTACAATGGGAGAGTTAATGGATGCGTGCAACAAACACGCTGCAACGGACACCACAGAGGAGGAAGTTGATGACAAGAAGGCAAAAGCAAGCGCAAGTAACAGTGGAAAAACCGGCAATGGATCGGCGCCAAACAATAATGGAAGTAACCAGAACAAGCGCCCGTTTGAGGGGAATTCCGAGTTTGTAGCCAATACGGAGGCCGGGTCTTCAAGACCTAGATCCGAAGGGAATTTTAATACTGGAAATCACAATGGGGGACACTACCAAGGACCTCCAAGACCAAGCAACAGTTGGGACATATTTAGGATGGCGTGCCCGAAGCATAGCAGGAATGGCAAGCCGGCCAATCATTCATTGGAGCAATGTGCCGATTTACAAAGGTGGAAGAACGAAGAAGTGAACAGAGCTATGCGAGGTGCGGGCCGAGGAGGAGGTCCGGGTCTAGGTGGAAGCTTGGGTAACGGACCGCCCCCAGCCGGCAATCTGCCAGCTGGAAATCAAGGTAACAATCAAGGTGGAGCAGGAGGTTTTCAAGCTAACCCCAAACAGCTGGGTCAATATCATGTGCACACTACGGGAGGCTCTAACAAGGATAAGAAGATACTGAAACAAGCAGTTAATTCGGTCTCTTCCGCTGTTCCAAGGTATTTGAGGTGGTCAGAACATGAGGTAACATGGAGCAGGAAGGATCACCCGGATAGAGTTGATCACCCGGGAGTCTTAGCTTTGGTAGTGGCGCCACAGGTCAACGGCTACGAGCTGAAGAAAGTCTTGATGGATGGAGGAAGTAGTATCAATATCCTGTACTGGGAAACTTTCCTGCGTATGGGCTTAAAGGAATCTCAGCTGCAAAAGAGTACAACAGTTTTTCACGGGATAGTGCCGGGTCACTCAGCATGCCCTGAAGGAAAGGTGGCACTGGAAGTAGCTTTTGGAGAGTCAAAGGACAACTATCGAGTCGAGTGGCTTACCTTCGAGGTAGTAAAGTTGCGCAGCCCTTATCATGCATTGTTTGGGAGGCCGGCTTATGCCAAGTTCATGGCGAGACCGTGTTATGTGTACCTACAACTGAAAATCCCGGGTCCCAAGAAGACCATTACAATACACGGAAACCGAGATATAGCAGCTGAGTGTGATGAGGGAGACGCGGCAATGGCCGAGCAAGCCTGTAGGAAGGAAGAGCTCAAGCATTACCGTTCTCAGGTAGACCTAGAAGAGAGGGCAACGTCAAAAAAGCCAACTCCTGAGGGGGACAAAGCAAAAGTTAGGGCAGAACAAAACCCTAAGATGGTAGGCTTCATCAGGAGCGATATTTTCAAAACTCTCAGTAGGGAAGAAGAAGACGTACCACCATCCGCGACTGATCGCGTTTCAAGGGCGACATACCCGGATTGGCTAGCAAATCCGGTACTCATTATGAAAGGGCATAGCAAGTGGAGAATGTGCATCGGCCGTACCAACGCAAGGCCGACTCTCGGGAGTAACTAAAGCAGTGTAGTCGACGGCGGGTTTCATACGCACTCTTTTCCTTACCAGGGTACCTACGGGGACTGGAAGGTTTTTAATGAGGCGGCCCGCTGATTCAAAAAATTTTTATCAATAAAAGAAGATGGTTTCGAGTCTTATCATGGTCTTTGCTTCAGTTACAAGTAAGTAACATTGTTACTATCAATACATCAGTATCATCGAAATACATTGCGTGAATATAGGTCTCTGGGGGGTGATCTGCTTCAATAAGTAATCACAAAACCCGGAGACCCGGCCATGATGCCTATGAGTTATGGGGGCTGATTACTCGAAAAAACGGGTACAGCTGCAATCTTATAACTGGACAAAGGAGCCAAATTTCTTGGTTATTCTTACTTAAGCTCGATGTGACTCGCACTAAAGTGGCATGATCTGTTCACGTACGATTACAATCAAACTATGCAGCCCAATGTGGCTTGCTTGATCTCGTTTTTCGTATAGATGCAACGACATGGTATCCACGCGAAAGCCGGCTTACAGTACAAGATAATCAAAAGGGTCATCTAAACCACAAGTCCATGCAGAGTATAAGGCTAAAAAAAGCCGGAAACTCAACAAATATTAAGCATGACTTCAGTATTTATGTAAACAGCTATTGGTATTCAGCTTGGTAAACAGCAGTATGTCATCTGAGAAAGGCCACACCCCTATGGCTCGTACTTTGGGTCATGGGGACTGGGGACTTCGAAACAGAAACAAACTGTTTAACTACCAAAGCCTGTAAACCTTAATTTCCGAGTATTGGGGACTTAAAGAAAAGTTCATCTATCAAAACCTACGATACTCGGTTAGCCGAGTCTCAAAAGGAAACTGAAAACAAGAGTTCGAAGTATCGAGAATAAGCTTATAAGTAACACAAGGATCGAGATTATCAAAAGCCAGGGGAGGCAAAGAGTTATCATAAGTTAATAAGCATACAGTCATAGTATCAGCATCAATGGTGCACAGGCGCACCGCCAAAAATCATATCAGTCTCGAGAAACACAAAGCGCTAGGTAGCGTCCTACTCGGCGTCCTGAGAATGGTCCTCCGGGTCTAAATCTTGGACTTGCTCCTTGACCTTGCCAGCAGCTTTACCCGGGCTCTTCACTTCTGGACGAACAGGCGGGGGCACGGCTGGGGTAGAGGTAGACGGCTTTACGCCCAGTTCTGCTTCCCTCTTTGCAGCCTCTTCCTTCCTCCTAGCCAGATCAGTCGACCATTTGTCCAACATATCAATAGGGGGGGGTGCCTCCACCAGGATAACCTTGCCCTCAGAATCATACGAGCTCATAATTGTGTTTAGATCCATCTTGTCGGCCAAAGCTGTGGCTGAAGGACGTACCGCAGATTGTATAGCTTTGAAATCCTGGGGCTTGAATTTGGACCCGTCAGCTTTAAATTCTGGGAACCCGGATACTATCTTCGCCGGGTCAAGCTTTGGAAAATAAGCCTTCGCCAGCGTTAAAGCTCGGGTCATCCCAATTCGGCAGGACGAACGCTTCAGTATTTCAATCCATCCAGGTGCTGTGGAAAAGGCCTGTATAAGGGTCTCCTCGCCCGGGTATACCTCAGAAGGCCACTTGATAGCATCCAGCAAAAGTTTTGTGCCGGCAAAAAACGTCCGGAGCACAGTCTTCAGAGTTTTTACTTGAGTAGTGGCATTCTCCTCCGGAGCAGCAAGGTTAGCACCTGCAATCCAAACATGCAAAAGCATATCAATCATGTTGGTTATTACAGCGGCAAGATAGAGATACGCAAATTAATCGCAAATAGCAAACTTACTTAGCAAGATACGGTAAGTGTCCGTAAGCTGAGCTGACAGGTTATTCAGTGAGGACTGGGCAGCATTGTACTTCTTCTTGTATGAGGAGACATCTTTTTTCAAAGTCTTTATCTCCGCTTCAAGGGCCTCCCTACGCTTAACTTCAGCCAGCAAGAGCTGCTCAGCCTTAAGTAACGCTTCATCTGATTGAGTAATCTCTGCCTGCAAAGGCCGGGTGAAGCTGTAAGCCGGATATCGCGAGAGTATTTTATCTGAGGAAATGATTACCGGCAAATACTATGCGAAGTACCGAGGATAATTAAAAAAAAATTATACTCGGGACTTGGGGACTGGATGTATAATAAGGAGTATCAAGTAAAAGTTACCTGATGTGCTGCAGCCATACGTTCTAAGACAGTCCCTTCTGAAGCTTTCATGGCGAGAAGAGCGCTCATCAGCTGGTTAAAGTCAGCGTTATCCGAGTTAGATGGCTCGGGTACCTGGAAAGTGGGAAAAGGAGCATTTCTTGTAACAGGAGGTGGCACCCGGGTCATCCGAATGTCGGAGTCTGGTCCCCCTCCCGCGCTTAAAGCTGCTCCCTTCTCCTTCTCGCTTGTGTGCGAAGCGATTGGATACTCGGCGTCATGCCTAGCTGGCTCCGGTGGCGACACTTGCTCGTCGCCAGCCGTGGTGAAGGCATCATCAGCCGGCTCGTTCTCGACCCGGACCTTAGCTTCGGTGTCCTCCTGGTCGCTGCTAATAACCGTGGCTCTGAAGAAGGTGCAAAGGAGCAATTAATCTTTGGTTATGGAAAGAAAGGGGATGAAAGTTCGGTATAATATCCGGAAAAGGCGTTTACCCGGTGTTTACTGGGAAGTCCGAGGGGAAGCCGTCACTAGACCCGGAAGAGACTGAAAAATGGCAAGAGAGGTCTGGGATTACGTTACAAAGGAGTGACTGGAAAGAAGTTTTGTTTACAACAAATACCAGGGTGTTGAACCGGGGGCGGCGAAGCGACCGGGTTAGGGGTCTCGTTGCCCGGGTGATTCCGGGTTACTCGGCGCCTAGTTGTGGGTGGCTCCTTCGGTTATGATCAAAAGGGGTGAAGATGGGGTTAGCCCCGGAGTGACGTTACGGGAGCAAAAAACCAAAGTGTAAGGAGATGAAGTAAAAACCTGGAGGGCTATCCTCTGGGATTTCCTCTTTGTTCCGGTTCTGGTGACCGGCTCCGGCTCTTCCTCCTCGCTGGTGGACCCGCCCCTGCTGTCCGTTTCTTCTTCTTCGCTTTGGTCCTCTCGCTCTGAAAAATATCCGAGTTACAGCATAAAGAAGAAGAAAAGGCAGGATATAACGTGTGCAAGGGAATCAAGTAGGTACCTTCATTCGAGTCAACGACATCGTCTTCCTCCTCCCCGTCTTCGGAATTAGGAGGGGTGTCGACCGTCCAAAAGTCATCATCGGCCTGAGGAGAAGATGCCAGGATAGTGATTAATATCGAGTCAAGAGAAACGAATGAAAGTAAGTGTTAGAGGTCAAAATCAAAAGGCAGAAAACTTACCGCGGGGGTTGGATTCTCGAGGGTAAAAGGTTCTAATCCGGCTATGCTCCGGATTACCTCGAGCTTCTCTGTCAGGAAACCCTTAATTGTTTTGTTAATGTCACCCGGAGCTAGGGTGCGGGTAGAGAATCGGATTGGGTCCGTGGTTTGACCCGAGTATTCGCACATCAGCTTCTCACGAATGGAGTTTGGCTGAATGCGGAAGCTAACCCAGGTCTTCACCAGGTTTAGCCCGATGAGGCCTCGGGCGGACAAGATGGAGATCCTAGCTAACAAAGGCAAGATCGCCTCCCTGTCCGGATCAGACGCGAAGGCGTTGAATTTCTCGGAGATGTCAAGTTGACCCTCCGAGTAACCCGGCAACTTCTTTTCACCGGGTGGAGAGGTATCCTGGCAGTAGAAGTACGAAAGCTGCCAGTGCTTTACGTGGGAATTGAGAGAAATAGGAGGCATCAGGGAGTTCTTGCGGCGCTGGATAGAAACCCCGCCGCAAGTGAGAAGTGCGCCGTCGCCGCTTTCGCGACACGGCTTGCACTGAAAAAGTTCGACGAAGAGGGCTAGACTTGGCGGAGTGCACAAGTAAGATTCGGAAAGAACAATAAAATGGGAGATGTTCAAAATGGAGTTTGGACCTATATCGAAGATACGGAGGTTGTAATGGTCTAGGACGTCACGGAAGAAGGGGTGACCCGGAGGCCTAAAGCCCCGGGTCACATGCTCAACGAAGCATATTACCTCATCCGTCGCTGGAGAAGGCCGGGTTTCATTGCCTGGCACTCGCCAGTGGATAGACTCCTGTGGAGGTAGGGTTCCAAGCTCGACCAACTCCTCCAGCTTGGCCTTGGTAACGGAGGACTTCCCCCAATTGGCCGATATGGAGTTTGTGGATTTAGCCTTAGTCGGCTGTTTCCCCTGCCTCTTGGGTGCCATGGGATTGACCTGGTAAAACATTGAAGAAAAAGACGTAAGGAACAAAAACTTGGAAGTTAGCAGGCAAGCAGTTACCCGCAATTTGAACATAACCCGGCTATCGCCTCGCTGAGTCAAGTATGATTTGTCCGGATATCAAGTGACCTTACGAAATCCATAGAGCTTTCCGTAAAAGTAAATGTTTGGAGAAAGTTAAGGGGATACTTATATGCTTACCATCTGCGAATGAGCCCGAGAAGTGAGATTTTCTGAGGAAGGAGAACAAGGGCGGAAATTTTAGATGGCCCGAGCCTAGATTGGGAATCCTATTTCTAAAATTATGACCAAATTAATGATTATTGGAGTTAGGGGAGTAATGTAAGCTATGAATCCTATCTATAGGAGTGTTTATGGTAAATGTCAGTGAGCTAATTCGGCGCGGCCCGATAAATTGCGGACCGCTCGATTCAGATCTAATCTGAGGAAGAACTAGGAAATTGCGAGGATAAGCTGGAGGATGTAAGGGACTTACCGAAGGAGATTGGAGTAAGGCCTTGCGGAGACAGATGGCGCAAGATTCGTGTCCTTTCGTGATCGTTGGCCGGCGAATCGGAGGATTGACGGTGGATTCGGGAGCTGGTGCGGCTCGCGCGGTGGCGGAGCGCAAACGAAGGCGGATGGGCTCCGGCGAGATGCGTGGGGTTCCCGTGGTGGCACTCTGCGAGCTTGAACTTGGGAAGAAGAGAAATGGGGAAAGTGAGCCGTTAAGGGTTGAGTTTGCCTCCTGGGGCTTATTTATAGTAAACCGGATGGAAAAACTCGTCCTAACGGGCGAAACCCGGGAGTTGCGGAGTAATGGTTGGACATTTTGAAATTTGAAGACGCGCTTTATGCGCACTTAGATATGATCCAGAGAAAAGAGAAGGGGGGAATCTCTTTCCTGGTATTGGCGATAATTATCGAAGAAGGTGTGAAGTCATGGAGTCCCCTATTAAAGCTCGAGTCTGGAAGATAAAGAGAGAACCCTTGAGGGAGAGCCGGGTTTTTGTTTGGCTTCCCTGGTACCAGTCATGGCTATTCATCAGTGCGCTGCGTCTTGATTTTCATGTGTTTGTGTCTTATATTTCTGTAAGGAATAGCCGGCGCCTCGAAGAGTAAATCTTGGAAGCCCAGGCTATTCTGGGGACTACTGATGAGGGGATAGTAACCCGGTATGCCAACTCCCAGGTGAGATCCGGCCCAAACGACGGATAGACCAAATCCGGCTAAGGACAAAGAAGCTTCTAGAGGGCCCAGGACTTGTAAGGATCGTAACCCGGATTGTGGGTTACGGTAAGGAAAGTTAGGGTTCGTATGAAGAGTTCGAATAGGACTCGAGAAGCGCTTTGTAGGGCAAGCCAAGGGGGATATGAGTACTATATAAACCAACCCCTGGGCTTCGCCTAAAGGAGATTCAAGTCATAGTTGTAACACCTGTTATCGAGTATCCAGTATAATCATATCGAGAGCCGGCGAGTTGTTTCCCGGTTCTTAGATTGCTTTCGCCATGTTCTCCTTCGAGCTGAACCCTCTCCCAAATACCTGTGTCGACTTGCCCCAAAATCAGTTACCCCAGGTAACATCTGCCGTGATTATCCCACGACACATGTGTTCGAGTCATGCACGGGCCCAAGGAGGTTCACCTACACTGAGCTCGCCAACGCCACAAAAAACTTCTCCGTCGAGGAGAAGCTTGGCGAAGGCGGTTTCGGGTCCGTGTACCGCGGGCACCTCAAAGACACCGACGTTCATGTCGCCGTGAAGAGAGTCTCCAAGGGCTCCAAGCAGGGGACGAAGGAGTACGTCGCGGAGGTGACGGTCATAAGCCAGCTGAGGCACCGTAACCTGGTGCAGCTCGTCGGCTGGTGCCATGACGACGACGAGCTTCTGCTTGTCTACGAGCTGATGCCCAATGGCAGCCTCGACACGCATATTCACAACCAGGAGGAGGTGCTTCCATGGTCACTCAGGCACGTCCTCCATACATATTTTTATTTACATATCTTACATAGATTTTCCCGTACGTGTGTGTACTATGCTCACTCGGTTCAACTGACAGTGAGTGGTTTTCTGAAAACTAGGCATGAGATCGTGCTTTGCTTAGGATCTGCGCTTCTGTACCTACACGAGGAATGGGGGCAATGCGTTCTCCACCGCGACATCAAGCCTAGCAACTTGATGTTGGACGAGTCCTTCAAAGTAAAGCTCGGCGACTTTGGGCTTGCGAGGCTGGTCGACCACGGGCAAGGATCGCACACCACCACCCTTATGGGCACCATGGGGTACATGGACCCTGAGAGCATGGTCACCGGAAAGGCCAGCAAAGAGTCCGACATCTATAGCTTTGGGGTAGTTGTTCTCGAGATTATCACCGGCCGGCTCCCGCTCCTGATCCTGCAGGCAAACAAAGCTGTTACCATGCAACTGGTGCAGCTGGTCTGGGGACTATACGGTGAGGGGAGGATCCTCGACGGAGCCGACGGGCGGCTCAACGGCGAATTCGATAAGCAGCAGATGGAGCGCATGATGGTCGCGGCGCTCTGGTGCGTGCATCCTGATAGTAGCCAAAGGCCGTCCATCACTGACGCGGTCAACGTGATGCGGTATCGGGCGCCATTGCCGGACCTTCCTGCTAAGATGCCGGTCGTCGCGTTGCCTTTGCCAATTGACACATTTTTATCTCAGTCTTTCGATACTACGGGAACTAGTAGCAGCAGCTACGGCACAGGCACCGGACGTTACACCGGCGCAGGGATCACGGGTTCTAGCAGTGGGGGTGACACGTCTTCTTTGCTGAGATAAAAATAAACAACCAAACCATATTGATGCTCTTTGGATGTCTACCAAGTTTCCATAGAAGCAAGGTGTTTTGTTAATTTCTCCTTTACTTTTCTTTCTTCTTAGTGGAAATCTCTATTTACTATCTCATGTAATTTTGTGGTTTAACTTGGATATATAAATATGTTGCTTGGGTTTTGTGTTCATTTTTCCTTTTGATATTTTTTTGCTTGACGTTTAACTCGGGCCTTTTGGCTCGGCCCGAGATTTAACTGACTCGGTGCGAGCTGGGCTCGGCCCGCTACTTATTTTGACCGAGCCAAAACCCTTTTTCTGGACCGCAGGGAGCTCGGGCCAAGCCAGGCTCAGCTCGATCCGGCCTGTTTAGCTCGGGCCCCTTTTTCCAAACTATTAGTTGTCAAAGAACACTGCTATTATTGGTGACCTTAACATTATCATTTGCAGGCAGATAAAATGTCTATAATACACGATTGTGTTGCTGGGGACGATCCATACCTATTGGTGGAGTCGGCGTACCAGCATGACCGCCTAAAACGAGTGCAAATCACAGGCTTCCATTCAGCAAAGGGCCTGTTTAAGCTTGTGATCCACATCCTCAAGAGTGCTCCTTCGCTCGAGTCTCTCACACTGGACACTACCCATGGCTACGGTCGGAAGCCTGGTGATGCTGGTTCAAATGCACTGCCTCGGGAGAGAGTTATAAATGCTGCTGGATGAACAAGGTTGATCTCGAACATGCTGATGGAGCTGTAGAGGCTGCGGATAGGTACATTGCCGGGAGAGTCCCCTCATCTGTTGACTTCAAGGTGCTAGAGCCGTGTAGGCTGTTGGAGTTCGTAGGAGGGGAGGGAACGATCATTGCCCAGCGTGGGGTGATCGGTTACGTGTTATAGATGTTGAGAAAAGCCCCAACGTGGCTGTATACAAGAGGTATACGTATAGGATCGGAGTACTACTCCGTATCCTATACGTATAAGGATAACAACTCTAACACCCCCCCCCCCCTTAATACATAGGGTTTGGGTAAAACCATCTGCTAACTGATCCTTGCTAGAGATAAACCTAACATCAAGTAGTTTGTTAGCAACTCGTTCACGAACAAAATAAAAGTCTATCTCAATATGCTTAGTGCGGGAATGAAACACCGGATTAGTAGATAGATATGTAGCACCGAGATTATCACACCATAAGCAGGGCTTCTCTTGAAATGTCACACCTAGTTCTCGTGCAAGATCTTCAACCCAAATTAACTCAGCAGTTGCATTTGCCAAGGCTTTATACTCAGCCTCAGTACTGGAACGTGAAACAGTAGGTTGTTTGCGAGAGCTCCAAGAAATAAGATTTGGACCAAAGAAAATGACAAAACCACCAGTAGACCTACGGTCATCAAAATCACATGCCCAGTCTGCATCTGAAAAAGCACTAAGAAGTGTAGATGAAGATTTCTGAAAAGTCAAACCAACAGTACGTGTGCCCTGAACATATCGTAATATCCTTTTAACAGCCGACCAATGCGTGGTAGTTGGAGCATGTAAGAACTGACACACCTTGTTAACGGAAAAGGACAAATCTAGTCTTGTCAAGGTCAAGTATTGAAGAGCTCCAACAATACTTCTATACCGAGTACTATCCTCTGGACCAAGCAAAGACCCATCATTAAGAGACAAATTCTCTGTACTAGAGAGTGGTGTTGGACAAGGCGTGAAATCATTCATATTAACTCTAGTTAACAAGTCCATAGCATATTTCTCTTGATTAAGAAGCAAACCACTTTGTTGTTTATGTACTTCCAGGCCCAAAAAGAAATGTAGATCTCCAAGATCTTTGAGTGCAAAGTCTGTACTTAAACTGTGTAGCAAGGCAGAAATTGCAGAATTCGAGGAACTTGTAACAATGATGTCATCGACATAAATCAAGAGGAACATGGTAATACCTGCTTTGTCAAACAAGAACAAAGATGTGTCTGCTTTGGACGGGGTAAAACCAAGTATATGCAGTTTCTGACTGAGACGAGAGTACCATGCTCTAGGTGCTTGTTTCAAACCATATATAGCTTTGTCAAGTTTGCAAACATAAGTAGGAGCAGCGGAAGATTCAAAACCAGGTGGTTGTCTCATATAGACTTCCTCTTCCAGAACACCATGTAAGAACGCGTTCTTTACGTCTAGCTGCCTTAAACTCCAACCTCGAGATACCGACATAGCAAGAACAAAACGAATAGTAGCAATTTTCACAACAGGACTGAAAGTATCCTCATAATCAAGTCCATAACGTTGCTTGAAACCTTTTGCAACCAAGCGAGCTTTGTACCTGTCAATTGTACCGTCACCATGTTTCTTGACACGATATACCCACTTACAGTCAATAACATTTTGTCTCGGATTCGGTGGCACAAGATGCCAGGTATTATTAGTCATAAGTGCATCATACTCATCCTGCATAGCTGGTCTCCAGTTGCTATCTGTAAGAGCCTCTGAGAGAGTTTGGGGTTCACCCATTGCTGTCAAAAGAGCAAACATTTTCTTGTACGGAACAGTACCATCTGTGTATTTGCGTGGTTTTTGAATACCTTTCTGTAGACGTGTTCTTGGTTCAGCTTGATCTGGCGAAACAGCAGATTCCTCAGGCACAGAAGATCCCCGGGAATCTGCACCTGAAACGAAGCAATCATTAGGGAATAATTCCCGAGTGCAACTGTCGGGAGCTGTCTCTGCTGCAGCAGTCCCCGTCGCGCGTAAGGGGTCATCGTGGCCTGGGCCTGCTGTGTCGGGTGACCCAGCTTCCCGTGAGGCCGCACCAGAGGAGACAAATGGCGACAGGGGAGAGGCAGAGGGCCCTGCTGCTGATGCAGACAGAGGACTGCGATTCGACGCACGGTCGGGAGGCTCAGCAGATGCATGCTGCACACGGCCAGGCGTGGCACGCGGAGAGTGGCGCGGAGACAGCTGCACGGAAGAATCCTCTGGCGCATTGTTTTCTGCACCTGATAGTGCTGGATCCAAGACAGATTGTCCAGAATCTGTATCATTTTCAGCGTTGTTTTGTCCGGAAGTAGAATAACCACTAGAATCATCATTTGATGCACTGTTTTCACCAATATCTTCAGAATTTTGTAGAGAACTTGCACTAACACTTGGAGATGCATCATGAGGGTTAATCTGCAGGGGAGTGACAACAGGAACAATTTGCAAAGAATGATCATTAGTATGCACACCCCTATCCGATGATGGCTCAGGTAGGTCAGTGGGAAGTAAAAATAATTCTTCACGAAGACGACGACCTGCGTTAGGGTTTAGGGAAGCAAAGGGAAACACATGCTCATCAAAGACAACATCACGGGAGATATAGACACGTCCCGTAGTGACATCAAGACACTTTACTCCTTTGTGCAAAGGACTATAACCAATGAAAACACATCGTTTTGAGCGAAACGAGAGTTTGTGTTTGTTATATGGACGAAGATTAGGCCAACAAGCACAACCAAAAACCCGTAGAGACTCATAATTTGGTGTGATCTGAAGGAGTTTTTGAGTGGGTGTATCAAAGTTGAGTACTTTGGAAGGTAGCAAGTTAATAAGGAAGGTGGCAGTGAGAAAAGCATCATCCCAATATTTTAATGGCATAGAGGCATTAGCAAGAAGAGCAAGACCTACTTCAACAATATGGCGATGTTTGCGTTCGGCTGAGCCATTTTGTTGATGGGCATGAGGACATGAGACATGATGTGTAATGCCTACTTTTTGGAAGAAACCATTGAGCTTGTCATATTCACCACCCCAATCTGTTTGCATAGTAACGATCTTGCGATTAAATTTTCGGTCAACATATTGCCGAAAATTAAGGAAAACTTGATACACATCAGAACGTTTTTTGAGCAAATAAATCCAAGTGAATTTGCTAAAATCATCGATAAAGCTTACATAATATGCATGTTTACTAGCAGAAAGAGAGGCAGGACCCCATACATCAGAAAAGACTTGCTCCAATGGAACAGTGGATACACTTGTGGAAATAGAGTAAGGTAACTGATGACTCTTTGCTAGTTGACATGGATCACAAATGTAAGAATTTATTTCGGGAGTATATGAGAGATTGTTCTTTCTAATAATCTGCTGAACAATAAAAGATGATGGATGTCCTAGACGACGATGCCACGTAGAACAAGAAGGCTTGACAGTGATAAGAGCATGCTTCCTGTGGATACTGGAACAAGGGGATATAGACCGCCATGACATGGACCCTTAAACAGAATTTGCTGCGTTGCCTGATCCTTGATTAAGAAAAAGAATGGATGAATTTCTATGAAGGAATTATTATCAAGGGCAATTTTGTGAGCAGAAAGTAAATTCATCGAGGAACTAGGAACATGCAAAATATCATGAAGTTTTATGGAACTATGCGGGGTGTGCAAAACTGAATGACCAATATGTGCAATGTCCATACCTTGTCCACTAGCATTGTGAACTTGATCACGCCCATGATAATTGTCATGAACCTGGAGCTTGTTGAGTTGTCCTGTAACATGATTAGTTGCACCAGTGTCCTCATACCAGTTTGTATCTACACCATAAGCACCCTTGTTCTCACTGAGAGCATCATCATCATCATTATCATCACCATAACGCCACAAACAATCATTTGCAAGATGACCCTCTTTCTTGCATATCTGACAGAAAACACCCTCTTGCCATGGAGAAGCAACACGGTCACGTTTGCCACGCCCCCCCCCCTTAGGACGACGTGGCTGATCTGGACGGACAGTAGGAGGCTGAGGCCGAGGCAGTGGAGGGCGCATGGGAGGAGTAGGTGGTGGATAGGAGGGTCGGTTTGGTTGATAGTAATTATGTGGTAGAGGAGGATAATAGGTGGGAGGTGGTGGGTAGTACGGTTGTGTGGGTGCTATAGGAAAAAACGGAGGAGCTGGATGGTAGGGATTTGGTGGTGGTGGGTAATATTGTGGGGCTATCGGATATGAGTTTTGAGATGGTGTAGGATGTATAGGTTGATGTGGAGGTGGTGTAGGCAGAAGAGGAGGCTTAGGGTGTCCACCACCATAGCTAGGACGCCGAGGAGCTGCATTAACAGATGAAGAAAAGGTGCTGCTACCTTGTCCAGAGGCAACAAGCATATTCTCACGGTACTCATATGACAACAGTTGAGAGCATAAATCATTGAGTGTGGTCGAAGGAACAACATTTATGGAGGCAACTAAGGGATTGAAAGTACCATCCAAACCATTGAGAATATAATCCTTGAGATCATCATCATCTACTCGTTTTCCCGCAGCTGCAATTTCAGAGGCAAATCCTTTCATCTTGGTGATGAATTGTTGGGCCGTCATGTCGAGCTTCTTGGTGTTGGTGAGAGCACCGCGAAGAGAGGAAACACGAGCTTTGGACTGAGTCGTGAATAGATCATTGATGGCACCCCAGATATCAGCTGCATGTTCAAGACCATATGTGTGTGGCAGAATATCCTCCGAGAGCGAATTAACCAAAAAACTGACCACCCGTTGATCCTTCAAGATCCAAGCATCATAGGCGGCATTGGGAACCGCAATGTCCTTGTTGTCCGAGTCTTTGCCCTCAATAAACTCGGGAGGAGCTTGATCCTTGCCTTCCAGAAGCGGTATGACACGGGCTCCTCGAAGAGAGGGCATAACTTGTGCCTTCCATGATAGGAAGTTTTCCCTTGTAAGCTTGATGGCTGGTGGAGATTCGATGGCAGATGAGGTGCTGTTTGTAGTTGTAGACATGATGGTAAGAGGGGATGGCGAGATAGGCTACTAGGGTTTGAGGTTTCGGTAGGGTTTGAGGAGAGGGTTTCGGATCAGGAGGGAAGAACAGGTGTACTAGGTTTTGAGGAACGGAAACAGAAGGAGGCAGCAGATGTGTTGGAGGGGAGAGCTCGTGGATGTTGAGGCTATGGCGGCGACGGCCGGGAACCGGCGGCGGCGGCTAGACGAGGGGAAGAGGACCTGCTCGTGATACCATGTTGGAGTTCGTAGGAGGAGAGGGAACGATCATTGCCCAGCGTGGGGTGATCGGTTACGTGTTATAGATGTTGAGAAAAGCCCCCAACGTGGCTGTATATAAGAGGTATACGTATAGGATCGGAGTACTACTCCATATCCTATACGTATAAGGATAACAACTCTAACATAGGCAATGCTATCCTGACAACCTGTAGATGGATGCTGGTGGGGTTTGTCTTAAGCAAGTTTAGGCCGGTGGTCTGGTTCAACCAGCCCATCTAATTGTTTGCGTGTCCTGAAACTAAACGCCATATTGATTTCTATCTCTCGTTTTCTCTATAAGTTGGAACACTTTGGGCATGTTCACCACAAAAGCATGCAA
This sequence comes from Alopecurus myosuroides, assembly GCA_028641055.1. Classification (NCBI taxonomy): domain Eukaryota; kingdom Viridiplantae; phylum Streptophyta; class Magnoliopsida; order Poales; family Poaceae; genus Alopecurus; species Alopecurus myosuroides. The sequence goes on along the minus strand of CM054060.1, from coordinate 412,002,279 downwards.
TAATTATATGAGGAATGGTGGGCCTATGTTGGAGCAATTAGAAGATTTTGAAACTTTTCAAAAAGGATAAGAATTGTACTGAAAAAGATATCTTTGGAGAAGTTTACATACTTTTAAGGACATTGTTTTTGTGGCGGTGTTGTAACAGGTTCAGGATTCTACCTACCCATGGTGTTGCTTTGTAACTATCGAACAAAATCAGGCTGGGCCACAAAAGTGGGAGCCATTCATCTAGAGCTACCAGTGCTTGTCTGAACTTTTCAGCAGCATCAGTAGTCCCTCACAGCAAACAAGGCAGTGAGAGTTTGGCATACAGTTGCTTTTCGTGTAAATCTTGTGTTGTTCATCAGGTTTGCTTGAGCTGGGAAGGGTTGCGGCGCTGTGCTGGCCAGCGACGTGCAGGTGGCCATCACCAAGGAGCTCGGATACCACTGCATGTCGCCCACCAGGAAGGACGGGTACATGAAGTGTTAGTGGAATTTTTTTTCCTTTTTTGAGAGAAGCAATAGAGGAAGGTTGACAGAAAACATGAACATGAAAACAAAGCAAAAAAAAGCTTGTACGAAATGCAGACAAGATCAGAGAATACAAATCAGCATGCTACATACATCCAAACTCACTCTAGAAGCTAAATATGCTTCACGTGACCCAGACACAACTGAAATAATTTCCACATTAGCGAAATATGCTTGCCACCTCCCAAGTCACTAATATCCTCTTGTAGACTTGTACCCTTAACCACCAAAAAAAAAGAAAAAAGAAAAAGGTAGTAGAGTCCTACTGTTTCGCGTAAAAAAAAAATATATATCAGGATGTGTACAGCACAACATGTACTCGAAAAGCAACTGCCAAACTATCACATTGTGGTGATGTTCATGTTATGTGGCTAGGAGTCCAGTCTCATCGGAGCAGCGAATGTGCCAGCTTTTGTGCTTGTATGTATGTCTGCTTCTGCCTTGCTTGCTGTGAAAGACTACCACTAATGCAAAGTTCAGAGAAGCACTAGTAGTGCTGAATGAATAACATTTTCGACTCTTCTGGCCTAATTAACCACACAGGTGTGTCATCCACGGCAAAGGAGACCATGGACATGGGCAGATGAGTGGAGTCTGAGCTACAAAGGCCCACCGTTGGTAAGCAGTAGACTTGTCGAACCTCGGATCCAACAACTGCAAGATAGATTTTGCCACAAGGTTTAACCCCTCTTCAAGTCTTTTCCTCTGTTAGCCCCTTCAATTTGCCACTAATAATTCCTGGCACCAAAAAAACAAGTTAAATTATATATCCATCGAGGGTGTTGGTTATTTAATCATCACAACAATTGGTTGCATAAGAATAGAAGATACTGTGGTCTAAAAAGCACCATATGTGATCTAACTTGATAGATACAGAATGGTCCAACTAGCTGATGGAGCCAGCGGCAATTATTACCACTAGTTTGTATGGCATGAAAGTAGACATAAGTTAGCCAGGTGGCCTCGGAGTCAGAGGACGTGCTTTTACCGTGGCTTACAGTCTCATAGGATTTCAAAAGACATGTGCACATCACAAGAATATATAAATTATATGTCACCAAACCTGGATATATATTCATATGTTAAGTTGCTACTCCCTCCATTCCAATGAATAAGGCGCGCACGCTTTTCGAGATTCGTCTTTGACCAAGAATTAATCCATATATATAATAGTATTTGATATAAAATCAATATCATTAGAAATTGTTTTTAGTACTAATCTAACAATGTCAATTTTGCATTATATAGTGATATTGTTACTCAAATCTTTCGGTCAAAGTTTGTCGTGAAATGCGCGTGCGCCTTATTCATAGGAACGAAGGTAGTAGCATACATGTCATTCAAACTCAACTTGTCAAGTTGTCAACTAACGAGATTGATTTAGTGTGTCAAGGCGGCGTGCAACATCAAGCATTAGCGGTCTTCGATCCACATCAAGGTTTGTTAAATGTAATCCTATACTCATACGTATATGGAGTTGGACTCCGACACGTATTAGTATACACCTCTGTACAATGCCTCGGTGGGGTTTTTACCTCCTATATAACATACACCCGATACCCTATCAGGGATATCGATCACTCAATATTCTTTACATGGTATCAGAGCTTCTCTTCCGAGACCTAGCTGCCGCCGCCGCCGTATCCCTCTGAGGTACCGCCGCCGCCGCAATATCCCAGCCGCCGTCGCAGTTCTCTGCCGCCGCCGCTTCCATACATTAATACCCAATACTCTGCCTTGCTGCTGTCGTGCACCTTGGCTTGCAAATCCCAATATCCGAATACCAATACCCGAATAGATCTCCTCGGCGACAATAGCCAATACTCTGAATAACCCTAGTTTCACCGCCATGAGTTCATCATCCATTGCATCGCTGGCCGCCGCCCTCGGAGCACCCCCAGCTCAACAGCTTACTCGCAGCAATTATTTGCTCTGGAAGGCACTGGTTCTTCCCGCGTTTCGCGGGGCCAACGTCATGGGCTTGCTAGATGGATCCGATCCAGCCCCTCCGAAGCGGATTGAGTCTGAAGACTCGGCAAAGAACAAGATCACGGTTGATAACCCAGAATACCTTGCTTGGATTGCACGGGATCAACAGGTACTGCGGTTCTTACTCAACTCGCTTTCACCAGACATCTTGTCTCATGTTCTCGGGATGGACACCACCGCTGCTGTTTGGTCTGCAATCTCTGCTATGTTCTCCACTGCCTCCCGATCGAAGGTGCAACATCTTCGAGCTGCTCTCAATGACTCACGCAAAGGTACTATGACCGCTGCTCAATATTTTACAAAAGTCAAGGGTCTAGCCTCAGAACTCGCAGCCGCTGGTAAACCCCTTGAAGAAGATGAACTCGTTGGATACTTACTGCATGGCTTAGATGGTTCCTACAATGCTCTCATTACTGCGGTTGATAGCAATCCCAATACAACTCCTGATGACTTTTTCAGCTTGTTGTCCTCCTATGATTTGCGCAATGACAATAACAATGATATTCCTGGTGCTTTTACATCCTCTGCTAATGTGGCCCATCGTGGATATGATGGAGGCCGAGACACTCGGTCATACAGATATGACAGCGGCAGAGGCGATACTCGCGATGATCGGCGTGATCGTGACAGAGGAGACACACGTGATGGCCGTGGCTATCAACGCCGTGATGATAGAGGTGACACACGTGAACCTCGTCGTGATGATGGACGCCGTGACACTCGCCGTGATGATAATACACGCCGGGAGTACACACGTGATGATAGAGGTGACAGAGACAGACGTCGTGATGATGGTGGGAGGCCTCGCTCCCGTACATACCGTAGCCGTGCTCCCACACCATATGTGGATATTACCTGTCAGATTTGTAAAATTCATGGACACCCAGCTGGAGATTGTTGGTGGCGCCGCGAGGATTCTGATGGTGATGATGACCGTGATGATAGACGTGATCGTGATCGTGGTGAAAAGAGGGCAAACATTGCATCTTATGGAGTGGATACCAACTGGTATTCTGATACTGGGGCTACTGATCATATCACTGGTGCACTGAATAACCTCACTACTGCTGACAAGTATAATGGGCGTGATCATGTGCACACTGCAGATGGCAAGGGTATGTCAATTAATCATATTGGTCATTCTATTTTGCGCACCCAGCATAGCTCTTTTCATCTTAATGATATCCTCCATGTTCCTAGTGCATCTAAAAACCTCATATCTGTTCATAAACTTGCCCTAGATAATGATGTTTTCCTCGAGTTTCACCCTTTCTTCTTTTTGATAAAGGACCAAGCCACACGAAGAATTCTGTTTAAGGGTCCCTGCCATGATGGTCTTTATCCTTTGGTTCCTGTCTCCAACAAGTCTTCCAAGCATGCTTTTATTTCAATAAAGCCATCCTCCTCTACATGGCATCGACGTCTAGGACATCCATCTTCGTTTGTGGTTCAGCAAATTCTTAGGAAAAATAAATTAGCTTACACTCCTGAAATAAATCCTTATGTATGTGACTCATGCCAACTAGCCAAGAGCCATCAATTACCTTATCCTGTATCCACTAGTGTCTCCACTGTTCCTTTGGAACAAGTGTTTTCTGATGTTTGGGGTCCTGCCCCTCTTTCTGTTGGCAAACATGCATACTATGTAAGCTTTATTGATGATTTCAGCAAATTTACTTGGATTTATCTTCTTAAGAAGCGTTCTGATGTTTATCAAGTGTTTCTTAATTTCCAACAATTTGTTGAAAGAAAGTTTGATAGAAAAATTATCACTATGCAAACTGATTGGGGAGGTGAATATGAAAAACTCCATGGTTTCTTTCATAAGGTTGGGATCACTCATCATGTTTCATGCCCTCATGCTCACCAACAAAACGGTTCAGCTGAAAGAAAACATTGTCATATAGTTGAAGTGGGTTTTGCTTTGTTAGCCAATGCATCCATGCCTCTCAAATTCTGGGATAAAGCTTTCCTCACTGCCACTTTTCTTATAAATTTGCTTCCTAGCAAAGTTATTAACTTTGAAACACCCACAGAACGTCTCCTACATGTCACCCCAAATTATGATGCTTTGCGCACTTTTGGTTGTGCATGTTGGCCAAATCTTCGTCCCTACAATACACGTAAACTCTCGTTTCGTTCCAAACGATGTGTTTTTCTTGGATATAGCCCTCTTCACAAAGGTGTCAAGTGTCTTGACACTTCCACTGGACGTGTTTATATCTCTCGCGATGTTGTCTTTGATGAGAATATTTTCCCCTTTGCATCACTTCCTTCAAATGCTGGATATCGTTTACAAAAGGAAATTTTGCTCCTTCCACCTTCCATGCTATCAACTCCCACGGGTGCCCAAAATACTAATGACCATATGATTTCTATTGTACCTATTACTAATGTGCAACAGGGTACTACTGCTGGTTCAAATCCTGAAGAAATCGGTGCAGAAAATGATTCACAAATCATTGTTGAAGAGAATTCACAAGATGACGAAATCAGCGCTGAAATCAATACAGATTCGGAGGAACATTCCTCTGTTCCTTCTGATCCCGAGGATGATGCTGACCTCTCGGGTCCCGAGGCGGATTCTCCTGCGGCCAGCACTCCCGCGTCGCTCTCCTCAGCGCACAATGATGGCCCCGACAGCGGCAATGATGGCCCCGACAGCGGCCTCGACAGCCCGCGCCATGATGGCCCTGACAGTGGCCCCGACAGCCCCTCTGCGAGCAATAATTCCAGCTCTGCCAGCCCCTCTGCTGTGGGATCTTCTGCGGATGATTCCTCCAGTCCGTCTACTGCTGCTGCTTCTTCGACAGCACACACCGGGGCACACACAGCTGCTGGATCCAATGTGGCTGCTAATACCGATGCAGATGCTGATGATCAGGAATTCACTACAGCAGCTCGTACGAGGTTACAGAAGGGGATACAAAAACCTCGTACATACACTGATGGGACAATAAAATATGGTCGTCAACCTAAAATATATACTAATCCTAATACCAATGCTAGGCATGGTTTGTTCACTTCTACAGGGGAACCAAACAATCTTTCAGAGGCTCTTGATCATTTGCAATGGAAGAGAGCAATGGAGGATGAGTACAATGCTCTAATGGAAAATAATACATGGACTTTGGTTCCTTCTAGCACCACCAAAAATGTTATTGGATGTAAATGGGTTTATCGCATCAAAAGAAAAGCTGATGGTACAATTGACAGATACAAGGCTCGTCTAGTGGCAAAGGGGTTCAAACAAAGGTATGGCATTGATTATGAAGATACCTTTAGTCCTGTTGTGAAAATAGCAACTATCAGAGTTGTTTTGGCTCTTTCTGTTTCTCGTAATTGGAGTCTAAGGCAGCTAGATGTCAAGAACGCGTTTCTTCATGGTGTTCTGGAAGAGGAAGTTTATATGCAACAACCCCCGGGTTTTGAGAATTCTCACGCTCCGCAGCACATATGCAAACTTCAGAAAGCTATTTATGGGTTAAAACAAGCACCAAGAGCATGGTTCTCTAGATTGAGTGCAAAATTGTGTCATCTTGGTTTTCGGCCTTCTCAAGCTGATACATCTCTCTTTCTTTACAGCAAGTCAGGTATCACTATATTTGTCCTTATATATGTTGATGATATCATAGTCACAAGTTCTTCAGATGATGCTATTTCCGCTCTTGTGCGTGATCTCAATACTGACTTTGCTATTAAAGACTTGGGAGAACTACACTTCTTTTTGGGTATTGAAGTGAAAAAGGTGAAACAAGGATTATTGTTGACACAAGAAAAGTATGCTACTGAGTTACTTGATAAGGTTAATATGAGACTCTGTAAATCTGCTCCAACACCACTATCATCTTCTATTTCATTGGCTCTTAATGATGGTGCACTTCTTGGTGATGAAGATAGTACAAATTACAGGAGTATTGTTGGGGCTCTCCAATATTTGACTTTGACACGACCAGATTTGTCATACTCAGTTAATAAGGTTTGCCAGTTTTTACATGCACCAACAACAACACATTGGTCAGCTGTTAAATGTATTCTTCGATATATTAGAGGAACTTTGGATATTGGTATTACCTTTATGCAGTCTTCATCTACACTTTTGAGTGCTTTTTCGGATGCTGACTGGGCTGGCAGTCTCGATGATAGACGTTCTACTGGTGGCTTTTGCTATCTTTCTTGGTCCAAATTTAGTGTCATGGAGTTCCAGAAAACAGAAAACAGTGTCCCGTTCTAGTACTGAAGCTGAATATAAGTCTTTGGCAAATGCTACCGCAGAATTGATATGGGTTGAAGCACTTCTTCGTGAGCTTGGTGTTGTTCTATTGCAAAAGCCATGTTTATGGTGTGACAACTTGGGTGCCACCTATCTTTCTGCTAATCCAGTATTCCATGCTCGTACTAAGCATATTGAGATCGATTTTCACTTTGTTCGTGAAAGAGTTGCTAATAATCAGCTTGACATCAAGTTCATATCCACCAAAGATCAAGTTGCAGATGGTTTCACCAAGGCTCTACCAGTTAGATTGCTAGATGAGTTCAAACGTAATCTTAACCTCTGCGAAGGTTCAGATTAAGGGGGAGTGTTAAATGTAATCCTATACTCATACGTATATGGAGTTGGACTCCGACGCGTATTAGTATACACCTCTGTACAATGCCTCGGTGGGGTTTTTACCTCCTATATAACATACACCCGATACCCTATCAGGGATATCGATCACTCAATATTCTTTACAAAGACATTCCACAGCAATTCCAGCCAAATTGTCAAGAATGTCGAAATCTTTCGCCACTGCTATTTCCTTATCAAACAACTCAGTTGATTTTCTTCCCATCTTGTGATTCTCAAGGAAATTCTTTACTAAGCTATTATTGCAGTAATTTGTGGCCTTCTTCCTAGTAAGAAGCTCCAACATGACAACTCCAAAACTGTAGACATCACTTTGTTCGGTTAGTTGGCCTGTCTGTATGTATACAGGATCCATAAAAGCCATGTCACCAGCTATTATTCCGTTGTGCTCGTAATCTCTCGCAATCATCCTTGATATGCCAGTGTCTGAGATCTTTGGCACAAACTTGTGACCCAAGAGTATATTTGCTGGTTTAATATTACCATGCAAGATTTTAATACTGGCCATTGAATGCATATAAGCTAGACCACCTGCTGATTCTGCAGCAATACTTAAACGCAGGCCCAGGTTGAGGGGCACATTGTTCCTGTGAAGAATGTCATGGAGGCTACCTTTGGAAAAAAACTCATAGACTAGCATCGGGACATCAAATTCAAGGCAAATACCTATCAGCTCAACAATGTTTTTGTGGTGGACTTGAGACTGTATGCAGACTTCATTTGTGAATTGTTCTTTCCCTAGCACATTACGACTATTCGGCTTCCTGACTGTGACTATTTCATACTCGATCATGCCATAGTAAACTTCTCCAAAGCCATCTTTTCTAAGAAAATTCGTATCCATCAAGATTGGCTTTAGCTCCACGTTTTTGAAAAGTTTTACGAAAGATTTCTTCTCCAACATAGGCCCACCATGCCTAATGTAATTCCTGTGTGCCTTTCTGTTGAAGATGTCCAAATTGTTCAACTTGTAGAGCAAACCAGGGTTATACCTAGAAATTCTTGCATGAGGGGTGTCATTTTTCTTTGTATCTTGCTGATCCCCCATAGCATCTTCTTGACCTTGCTGCCAATGATCCTTTCTAGGTGTCACAACATATTCTGCAACTACTTCTGCTTCAGTGTGTTCATTGATGTCCTCTCCGAGGTACTCAAGTGAAATCTTTGCAATTTTCCCTTGACAGTAGTGTTCCTTTTGGAAACTAATCGGCTGTTTGACTGATGAAGTACTGATGCAATTTTTGGTGGTACCTGCCGTTTTATCAAGCCTATCGATTATATGGCGTGCAACTGGTCTCTTCTTTGGGTCCACATCCAAGCACTCTATCCCTATCTTAATGCATACTCTTACCTGCTTCAACTGCATGTCCCATTGCTCTGATCCCTCCAACCGATTCATCCAGTTCTCGATTACCTGTAAATTGCAATTTGAAGTTAAGATCTAGATATTATAAACAATGACGACAAGTGATTTATAGCTACTATATATAAGATCTAGAGAGAGATGCCAGAAATTCTAGGAGAGATAATACATATAGCAATTATTAATTCATGTGTGGACCATATAATTTGAGCTATGTGGACCATATAATTTGAGCTATGTTGTTAGTTGGATGTTATATTTGTTGAAGCTTAAGTCAATTAATTCCTCACCTCTCCGCTTCAGGTTGAGTTAGGGAGGCAACTAATTAGTGTACAGAACACAAACATTGTATGCGTGTAAAGAGATCTTAAGTTCTTGAATGAGCCACAGGTGCGGAAAAGTGTTGACATATAAAAAAGCAATTTCTACATTTCATCCTAAATGCGAATTTAGTGCTACGTCTTATGCCAACGAGACCTTATATGCAAGTACGTAACTCGTGTAAACTAGGCAAGCAATGTGAAGCCAAAGATGGGGTGCCACAATAGTAGATGACGTTTTAGACTAGTATGCTTGTCGGAGGCATTATTTTATAATACAATTTCACCAAGTTAAGTTAGAGTAAAATATACGGTTGCCCTTTGGGGGCAGGGACTGCAGTGCAGAAGTGTGTGTGGAGGGGCTCATGTGTGTGGTGACGCTGATCTTGCTGCAGCAACGTAATCATCCGTGGCGTATTTGTGGGCATCCACAGCTTCATTGATGCACCGTGCGACGCGTTCTTCTGCCGACTCGACTTCCGGGCAGCGTGGAAGCAGTTCCAGACTATGGTTCGACATCATCTCCCAATCACACACCAGGCGAGCATGGTAAGGCAGTGGTGAGAGCGGTCTGTCGTTCCCCTGGTAGCTTGTGTGGCATTGTCGACGACAACGAAGACATATCCTTGGGTCACAACAAGGTTTTGATAGTTGACTCCTATGCCACATCAGTTAGGCCTCCATGCTCTGATTCTCTCCTGTAATGGGCAGTCTGGTTGCAATGACCCTCTTTGGCACAAACCTTGAATAATTCTGTTTTGCAGTCTGCCTTCAGAATTATACGGTTCAAAATACTTTGAGATCATCTTCATACATGCATTTAAAATAGTTGTATTGTTTGTGTGGGATGCTTGGACTATATATTGACATTGGATAGATAAAATAAATATGGGAATAAAGGTTAAAATCATACCAGTAATATAATTATCGAGGCTTCCATTCGGTACATACTCAAAACACAGCAACCAGTTTCGTACATCTGCCATGACAAACTTCCCCTCATAGTCTGCAATTCTCCCTTGCGTGTCAGAACAATATCCCAGGAAGCGCACTATATTTTTGTGCTTGGCCTTCATCAGGCACTCAACTTCTTTGTGGAATTTAGCCTCATGCAAATCAAACGTTTTGCACAGCTTCTTCACAGCGACCATCTTTTTCCCCACTATACCCTGCAATCATAATGTGTATTTATCAGCATTAATTTTTTGAGCAACAGTGCGGTGGTGGTGTTACCGTGATGTGCACATGCCATTTATCTTTTACATCAAATGTATAAGGATTGGTAAATCTTAATAGAGGTAAACCGTACCTTATATACAACCGCAAATCCCCCTACGCCAATCTTATGATCATCGGAGAAACAATTTGTGATATCTTCTAATAGTGATAACGGCACATACGTTGGGTCTACATCTCCATCAAGCAGCACTCGCTCCAGTAGGTCAACGCTGTGTCTAGTACTGGTTTCGATATCCATTTGCGATCAATACCACACTGCAATACCTATATGTCATTATATATGAGTCCAAATCATACCTGATGACACAAGTAAGAATGAAATGCATAACGAAATAAAGAAAACATACATCTATTGTTACGTACTCAATAAGCAATTTCGATGTGCACCATTCAGCAAGAGTGGTAGATTCTGTTCAAGTATGACTAGTTTTCTTGGGCAGTATATGTCTAGGTTTTTTCTCGGAACAAGAAATATATGAATAAAAGGGCTCAATCATTATATATTGATAGGACAGAGGTCTTCTAAACCTTTGGTATAGGTTCAAATCCTATTGGACCCAATCTTATTTTTATCTATTCTTTAAATATAACTATACTAAAAACTAAGATAATAGCATGCGCAACAAGTTTCTCCAACGCTTCAAAAACTCTCTCCTAATACAGGAATAACCAATTCTCATGGTAAGATATGCTTTAGTATATTCCTTAGTTGCTCGGTTAGTTTTTGTTTGTTCTTGATAAGCTAACAAAGCTTCTTGTTGTGCATGTAGTCTCAAAATGTAAACGCCGCAAGTTGATATCATCCATATGGAGAGAGGCTATGCCTATCTATAATGGTAGAAGACTTGTGCAAGGAAGTTGCAATTATTGTCTCCATGTATTTCCCGCTTCCAGAAATTCCGGTACAAGTCATATTCTCCGGCATTTGAAGGCATGCCCAGAAAAAACCTCAATGAATGAAATCGATGATAAGATGGGTTGTCCTGAGGGGATTGATCCCAATTGGAAATTTGATCCCGACATTGCGAGACAAAAACTAATCAAGCTTGTGGTTGTGAATGAAATGCCATTTATGCTAGTTGAGTATAAACCTTTTAGAGAGTTCACTGCTGCTTTAAATCCATGGTTTCAAAATATGACAAGGACAACAATCAAGAATTATTGTATGGATGCTTTCAAAGAACATGGAAATGACCTAAAGGATTATTTTAAAAATTGTGGGTCTCGAGTTTCTCTCACTGCGGACATGTGGACATCCAATCAGAAACTAGGCTATCTTTGCATAACTTGCCATGTCATTTCAGAGGATTGGGAAATCCATAAGAGAATTATAATATTCTCTATGCTAGAGACACCACACAATTCAATAAATATGTTCAATGTAGTACTGGAAACAATTCAGGAATGGAATATAGAGGATAATTTTTTTGGTTTTACATTGGACAATGCATGAGTGAATACAGCCATGGTTAACTTCTTGAGAGGAAATTTGGTGGGAAAAGGTTATCTTCTTTCAAAAGGAAAATTGATTCAAGTTCGATGTGCTACTCATGTATTCAACATCATTGTTCAAGATGGCCTACGAGAAATAAGAATACTTGTCAATAGGATCAGATATAGTGTTAAGATTGTGAAGAGTTTGCAAGCAAGACTTGAGAAGTTTTGTGAGCTAGTCCGTAAAGTAGGAGTGACTCGTAAATATAAACCTCTTTCCGTGGATGTCACCTCTCGCTGGAATTCCACATATTTGATGCTCCAAACTGCTTTGCCCATTAGAAATGTATTCCAGGCCCTAAAAGAGCAAGATACAGATTACACAATGAGTCCTCTGAATGATGAATGAGAATTGACTGAAGTTGTTTGCAAGTTGTTGGGAGTCTTCTACACCGCAACAAAGCTTCTTTCAGGCTCAAATTATCCCACCTCTCATCTTTACTTCCACGAGCTTTGGAATATTAAGAAGGTGCTGAATATTGAAGAAACGGAGCTGGATAGGAAAATCCTGAGTAAAAAAGCAACAGATCAAGATATTATCATTGCGCAGATGGTAAAACAAATGCAAACTAAGTTCAACATATATTGGAAGGATTCATAAAAGTAAGCCTACATTCCTGTTGTACTTGATCCGAGGTTCAAATATGACTTCCTTGAATTTTATTTGGGTGATTTTGCAACTGAAGGGGAGGCAGGAACATGGATGGATGCAGTAAAGAAAACAATGCAACAACTATTCAATGAATACAATAAAGAGGTTTCTATTCCAAATACAGAAAGTGATAATCAAGGGGTGGACGATGAAGATGACCCACTTGCAGAGTGGGATAGATACATGAGATCTAAACGAAAGCAGTCAAGTAATGAGCTAGATCGATATTTGAAAGAAGATTTACATCCTCGGAAGATGGAGATAGAGATTCTAAAATGGTGGCAAGTAAATTCGTCAAAGTATCTTGTCCTCTCTAAAATGGCTCGAGATATTCCGGCAATTCCAGCTTCAACGGTCCCTTCTGAGTCCGCTTTTAGCACCGGAGGACGGATCGTGAGCGACTACAGGAGCAGCCTCTCGTGCTCTACGGTCGAGGCTTTGATATGTCTATAGGACTGGCTTAAAGTAGCTGGTATGTTTTTTTTTTGCTTTATCTTAGTATTTCTGTTGGGTCATATTATTATCTTGTAGTTAAGTAAGATTTCTCTTACATTTTCAGACGGTGACGATGCATCGGCCATTTTCTGGTACATTAGTTGCATCATTACAGGTAATTGTTTTCTGCACTAGACTTGTCATTGGAGGACATCAGTACTAGTTTAGTGAACTTTCTTTGTTGATATGAGGTGTAACCTGACCTGTTATATACACATATTTGTGCTTGTAAGGTGTAAATTGAGCTGTTATATGAGGTGTAACTTGAGCTGTTATATACCAAATTTTGTAAGGTGTAACTTGAGCTGTTATCTTAACATTTTTCGTTTATCAGTTTGACTTTCACAGTTTGGGATATGAGTCAATATTTGTTCATCTTTTGTCAAGAATTTTTATATTATGTAGTATTATATGAAATTGAGCCAGTACCTTATATGCCCATCTCCAGAATGGCTGCAATTGACCGATGAGGTGGTGATTAACACTTCCGGTACACTCATGGAGCGGATTACCCATAAGTAGCTGGCGACAAGGGATGTCAAGATTCTTGTGTTCAATGAGGCGGGACATATGCTTGTCGATGTCGAGGTACATTTCGGTTCTATTGTCAACTATCTATTCAATCCTTAATTTACCAGTGTTATTTGGATGCCCTATTGTTAGTTCGTGTGCCAGTTTCTGCTCTATATTTGTACTGTTAGTCTTCTAGAAAGGATAACTTTGAATTCTTAACCATGGGAGACACGACTTTGCACCAGTTTTAAACCTGTGATATTGCTATGCAAACAACTTGATCACATTTGTATTTTTTAACGTTCAAGAAGTTGCGCAAGGATGTTTCTATTTGGATCATTATTCATTAGCATACTCAACTTACCATAACAATGTAGAGTCAAAGGCCTTCTATTTGTCCTTGTTGTCAACATAACACTGAAAATACAGTAACAGTAAATGTCCCTGGATAAGTATTTGCGGCGGGTGAGATTCGTATCCTGTAGTCACCTTCAGGAAGTTAGTAGAGATAGCACTGTGTGGTTGATGGTTCAAGTTCTATGGTGCATCTGCTCTGATTCAGAGTTGAAGAGCATTGTGCCATGCTACATGCCATTAATATTCTTATTTTTTTCTTGTTAGCTTTATTCACAGCCAAGTTGAAGATCGATTGCTCTCAGTTCAAGATAAATGTGAAGATGATGTTCAAATGGTCCTGAAGACATCAGCAAACTTGAAGATCGATTGCTCTCAGTTCAAGATAAATTGTAGTATATATCAATTGTTAGCGCTAAATAGTCTATCTGTTTTGTTTGCGCGCCGCGTACCCGACTACCCGTGCCATCAGGGCCGGTCCATTTCCTCCTGCGTTTTGGGTTCTTCTTTGCTCGTGCGTGGCTGCGTGCCATGGCCGAGAGCAGCATCAGGTACTTCCACCTCCGACCAGTGACCAGAGATATTGACATACATATCGATCATGGAACATGGCAGAGATACCAAGTAAACGTATCCTGAGGAGATCAAGCCGGTATCTGTTAGGAATCAAGTACGGTGGCCAGGAGAGAAGACTTGGGGTCTTTGGAATGAAACAAACCTTGCGAGTCCATTCTGGTATGTAGAAAAAAAAAAGACTTTGACGAAGTCTAGACCAAGTAGTATGCGTACCGGTCAGCACACGCGTCCGGTATGGGCAAGTAGATAATTTCGACAATAATCGAAGCAAGGCTGTCCATACATAATGACTGCCTTGTGTGACTCGGAGATAAGATCGATTCTTAGTAAGAACAAGGGTCGCCAACCGCGGGCATTATTCCAGGCCTCAAATTCTCACGTATATTTTCTGGCTGATATACAACTACAAGCCACGCAACCGCATCTTCGCCCTTTTGGATACGATTTCCTCAAGTCGTGAGCGTGGTGATACTCTAAAATGCTAAACCTGGGAAGGCCCACATCATGCTGACCGCTTGTCTCGTTCCTAAGGCAGGACAACGGCCGGACGTGTCACTCTCTTGTTCTATGGCAGAATAGCGGACGGCAATCCTATGCTGTGCCTAGTGCTGCCAGTAGGGACCTAATTGGTATGCATAATTTCCGTCCCGAATCCGCATCCGACTCCTTTTTCATGATATAGTATGCAATAATAGGAATGATACGAGTCACCGGAAATAGATTTTGGCCAAACGGATATCGGACGGATATGGTAGCGGATATGGTATTGCTATTATCCGCACTTATTTGCAAATTATCTATCCACGTCAATTAGGATAATCTGATTAACATAATGCTATCATTCTAAATGTAAGTTTAATCTATTGACCCATAGACCAAATCACCCGCTTGTAGTTTAGTATGACCTATACACTGGTAGAAAAAAGGCCTTCCATACGCCCACTTTAGTCCCCAAAATGTTCGAACCGTGACTAAAGGGGTCTTTAGTCGCGGTTCGGGACGCGACCCGCGACTGAAGGTCTTGAGTGACGGTTTGGGAAGCGCGCGGAGGGTTTTAGTCCCGGTTGGCCTGGCCACCCGTGACTAAATTTCCAAAATGCTCGCCTCCCGCGCGGTTCTAATTCGCGAGCGAGGCAGAAAGACCTCATTGCTACAGTGCGCGCGCGGCTCTCTCTTCTTCTTCCTCCACCATGGATTCTCCCGTTTTGAAGATTCTCCATGTGGCCACACCATGCGGCAAGACTCTCCACGTCGCCTATACCAACAATTGTGAGATCCTCCCTAAAGCTCTTAACCGTTTGAGGAAACTCTACTCCAACTCGTAACGGTAACCAGTGAGGCCTAGGAATCCTCTAAGTTGTCTGATATTGGTAGGCACTGGCCACCTGGTCATTGCTTCCACTTTTACTGGATCAGTTGCCACTCCTTGCTCACTGATAATGTGTCCCAGATATTCCACTTTCTGCCTGCCAAATTCACACTTGCTCTTCTTGGCAAAGAGTTGGTTTTCCTGTAGTACTTTTAGCACCCGTGTCAAATGCTCCTTATGTTCTATCAGGTTCTTACTATATATGAGGATGTCATCGAAGAACACTAGCACAAATTTCCTTAAGTACTGTGCTAGGATTGTGTTCATAAGTGAATGGAAGGTGGCAGGAGCATTGGTCAGCCCAAAAGGCATAACCACAAACTCATTGTGCCCTAGATACGTGCTGAATGCCGTCTTCTTAATATCCCCATCCTTCATCTTCACTTGATGGTAGCCAGATCTCAGGTCAATTTTGGAAAACCATTTGGCACCATTCAACTCATCTAGTAAGTCTTCTATCACAGGAATGGGATATTTGTTCTTGATAGTCATTTGGTTCAGTTGCCTGTAGTCAATGCATAGCCTCCAGGTCCCATCTTTCTTTCGTACCAATATAGCAGGAGAAGAGAAAGGACTGACACTGTGCCTTATGAACTCAGTTTTCATCAATTGTTCAATGATACTTTCCATTGCATCTTTTTGATGATGTGGCACTCTATATGGTCTGACATTTACTGGTGTAGATCCTTCCTTTAGTGGGATTGCATGGTCACATTCTCTTGTTGGGGGCAGATCGGTAGGTTCATCAAACACATTGGCAAATTCCTGTAATACATGTTCCAGTTCTGCTACTGTAGCTGTCTTGCCATTGTCGGTAGGCCTCATCAGGTTTAATTGTATAGCTGCTCCTACCACCCCTTTCTTCAGTGCCTTTGGTAGTTTCTTGACAGAGATTATGGTGTTCTTATTGCCTTGAAAATCGTCCACGAGCTTCACCTTTTCTAGGCCATAATAATTAAGGGTGAGCCCCCTATCCTTGTCCCTGAAATCAAATTCCACAGGACTATGCACTAACATCCAATCAGTACCTAACACAATAGCATATCCCTTCAAGTTGATAGCTCTGAAGCTATTAGTAAATTCTTTTCCTTGTATATGATACTTGCAGTCTGAGCACTGGGTTTTACTAATCAACTTTTGTCCATTTGCCACTAGTACTGTTAAGTCACTTGCAGGGCTCACAGTTAGATTGCTCTTCAAGGAAAACTTGGAGTCAATGAATGTTCCTGTGCTGCCAGTATCCACCAGGGCAGTAGCCCTCACCTTTCCAATGAAGATGTTAAGCACAAAGGTGTTTATTGGGGAGCCAGTACCTTGCACCGCATGCATTGAGAGTTGGGCCACTATTGCTGGTTTCTCTCCTTATGCCGGTCCTTCCTCCCCTGTTTCTTCCTCAGAAGGTTCTTCTTCTGTGTGATCCTCACTGTCATCATCTTCCAATGTAATCATGGATTTGATCTGTTTATTCATTTTACAGTGGAATTTATGTCCAGGGAACCACTTCTCGTTGCATCTGAAACATTTCTCACTTTTTGGTACATTATTTTGTCCTTCACTTTTCTTCTCTGTGGGAGTGTTGGTAGCCTTGACTGCCTTATAGCTTCCAGGTTTGTTCCAGGCGTTACTCTTGTTGTGAGAGCTGGTGTATCTAGATGGCATTGAGCTATACCCAGCACTGGCTTTCTTTAAAGGGTAGGACTGCTCATACCTCCTGGCAAGCCAGTAGGCCTCATGTAGACTGTCAGGCCTTTGTACCTGTGTCAAGTTCTGCACATATTCCTTGAGACCAGACACAAAGCTCTTCACAAAATAGTCGTCTGGTAAATTTGGGTTTGCCTTCCTGACTCCTCTCACTGCCTCCTCAAATTCATCTATGTAAGCATCCACGGTAGTAGTTTGTTGTATTTTATGTAAAACGGAGACTAGATCATATTCAGATTTCTCAGCAAACCTCTTCTTCAATTTCCTGCAGAAACTTGCCCAAGGTATTTCATCTGTGTCAATGCCAGACCCATCCAACCAAGTATCTGCCCTATCCACAAAGTACAGGGATGCTATTTCTACCTTCTGTTCCTCAGGGGTTTGTGCTAATTTAAAGAATTTGTTAGCCTTTTTGATCCATCCCTCTGCATGGCTCCCATTGAATTCTGGAAAATCCATTTTTGGTCCTTTCATGTATTGCCTGGTTTGATATGTCAGGTGATCTTGATTTTGTCCTCTATTTCTTCCTACAGGGTGATTTGCTCTGTTACAGCAGTCCTCTTCATGGTCTCCTATGTACTGTGGCCTATTTCTAGCACCAGGGCCATTCACCCCTTGGTTGTACTCATATTGCTGTGGTGGGATAATGTTGATGTGTCTGGTAACTACTGGTTGGTCCATGTGTGTAACTCTTGTAGTGACCACCCCAAAGTTCAGAGGGAGGGTGCCCATTGGGTCACTAAGTACTGGAGGCCCCAAATTTGCCATCCTTGCTACAGTAGGCCTTATGGCAGATGTATATACCGGAGTGCAGAATCCGGGGACTGTTGACATGGGCCAAGTTGCCATGACTGCATTGGTCATAGGAATAGATTCTGTTGGTGGCCTACTCACTGGATGATCTGAGGTGCTTCCTTTCTCATAATTACCATGCACACTCGACCCTCTGTCTAAATCTGCTTGATTCCTGAAATCTGATGGAGTGGAGACCCTCACCACTAGGCTAGAAATTAACTCAGACAGCTTGTCCAGCTTAGCATTCGTTTCTGCCTGGACTCTATTAAGGTTTTCCCCTGTATCTTCTTGGAGATTAGCCATCTCAGCCTGTACTTGGGCGAATGCATCTAGCTTCTTCTAGACATCTGCTTCAAAGCCCTCAAACTCCACTCTAGTTACCATATCTTCCTCCACATCACCTTCCACAGGTGCAGCCCTTGTCTTCCCCATCTCCTCAAGAGGTCAGATATGCTGGATTCGGGATTTTACAAGAGGAACAGGGTGCTCCTCCAACCTAATCTCTGATCCTGGCCTCTACGCCTCCACAGTACCCCCAACTAGTTGGTCTGTCTGGAACGGCTACGGAATTTTACAGGGAAACCAGTCCCCAAACCCTTGCCTGTTCTAGCTCAGTCCTTCCAATTGAGGCCAAAAATCGTTGCTCTGATACCAATTTGTCAAACCCTGAACACGAATTTCCCCAAGGAGAGATAAATCATAGAGCAAGAGGGGAGAATTCAGAAGAAATTTAGGTGAGATAGAAGAAGCAGAGATGAGATAATAGCCGAGCCGAGACGCGGCAGCGGCACTGGGATTCTCATTACTTGAAATATTCGATAGATGCCTCTAGGGCTACAACTCAGGAGCTTATATGCTCAATAACAACAAGAAAACGGAGAAGTGGGTGAGCTGACGGTGACGGCGACAGCTCCAGAGGTAAACGACGAATAAAACATTGCTCTACGAACAGAACCTGCTACTTGACCACAGCCGTGCGATCTTCATAAACGAAACGGTACCTCTGCCTTCCTGACCTTCCGATAGCTGAAGTATTTTCCCTTGTCTGCACTCCCCAATATTCAGAGTTCAGAAATGAAGATCTTGACACCCCGACGCTCTGCGAGCAGGCGCATCACCAACAACGACGAGCGGCGTGCAGACCGTCATGGTGTGGGGCGCGATCGGGAGCGCTCTGGTGACGCGTCGCGCCACAGTTAGTCCCGCACCGGATGCGGGTGCGATGACCGCGACATCCAACGCGCGCCCAGTGACAGAGAGGATGACGAGGACGCCCAGCGCCGTGGCGGCGGCAGCTCTCAGCATAGCTCCTCAAGGCGGGAGGTTTCCAGCTGCAGCGGCGCTCCCGCCGGCCGCGACTCCCATCGCCACGACCACTCCTCCCAGAGCCTCTCCCGTAGCCGTGGCCATGGACGTTCCGACGGCCACCACGATCGGCCCATCTGCGCCCCAACTCTAGCTACGAGGATCGCGTCCATCGTCATCTCCAACGCCACAACCGACGAGCTGGTGCTTCCCTTGCCCGCCGAGAAGGCCCTCTCTGAGGATGAGGTGGCGTCCACCCTCTCCGCCTTCATGTCCTAGGACACCTGTCGGGATTGGGTTGCGGCGCGTGACGCCTCTCCCCCAGGGTTCACGACATCTTCTTCTCGCCTGGCTACTCCAACCCCGACTCCCCTGCCGCTGTCTCCGTGAGTGCCAACCTGGGGCTTCTTCCGATGGACGACGCGCCTTTCATCAGTGCGTGGGACTCGGACGAGGACGTCGCCGTCGTTGTTGGCTCAATGACCAGGCCAGGAAAGACACGGTCCACGAGATGTTCGCCAACACCCCCTGCCACATCGCTTGCCTTCAGGAAACTAAACTGGACTTCATCGACCACGCCATGGACGCCTACACCGGGGGATACAGGCTTCGGTCTTTCACCCATAGGCCGACCACGGGCACGCGGCGGGGTATTCTGCTGCTCTGGGATGATAATCATGTCGACATGACCAACATCCATATCGGAACTCATCTCATGTCCGCTATCGTCATGATTTCGGCATGTGGCACCTCGTTCAAGATCACAAATGTCTACGGCCCCTGCAACGATGCCGATAAGAGGGCTTTCCCCGATGAGGCCATTACTTGTTCCCCCGAAACTGACGAGAAGTGGTTGATTCTGGGCGACTTCAACCTCATCTACCAAGCCTCCGATAAGAAGTCGAATCTGGATCTCCGCCTCATGGGTCAATTTTGCCATGCGCTTAATATCTGTCAGCTCAAGGAGATAAAGCTGCTGAACCAGAAGTTCACCTGGAGCAACGAACGCAACTCTCCGACCCTCGTCAAGTTGGACCGGGCTTTCTGCAACGCGAGCTAGGAATTGGCTTTCGGAAGCCACGCGCTGAATGCACTCTCGTCTTCCCTCTCGGACCACTGCCCTTTTCTGCTTTCCAGCCAGAGTTCCCCTAGACGCCCTCACTCCTTCCGGATCGAGAATTTATTGACAAAGATGCCAGGGTTTTAGGAGGTGGTTCAGGAAGCCTGGAACACGCCTACCTCGCATACTCAGCCAGTGCATGTGTTCAACCATAAGCTCAGGGGTACTGCCAAGGGGCTGCAGGCTTGGAGCAGGGGTCTTTTCTCGGATCATAAAATCCAGTTCATCATGGCCCTGGACGTCATTCTGCAACTAGACATCGCCCAAGACTTCAGGCCGATTTCCCATGATGAGAAGCAGTTGCGGGACTCTCTTAAGAAGAGGGTCATGGGTCTTGCTGTCCTCGAGCGCACTCGGAAATGGCAGGCTTCGAGGATCAACACTCTACGAGAGGGCGACGCTAACACCAATTTCTGCCACTTACGGGTTAACTCCCGTAGGCTGAAGAATCATATCGCTCGTCTCAAGCACAATGGCGGGTGGGTGTCTGGCCACGAGGATAAGGCGGCATTGATTTTTGATCACTTCTCCCAGTCTTTGGGTACGCCCCAACTATGGCACCTGGACCTCAATTGGCCTGCGATTAACCCGGTGGTTATGGAGCTAGAAGACTTGGCCCTCCCTTTCTCCCTCGTGGAAATTAAGGCTGCTATTGAGGATATGCCGCATGACAAGGCCCCTGGGCCGGATGGCTTTAATATCTTCTTCTTCATCTCCTGTTGGGACATTGATAAGTCTGACCTTATGCGCGTCATCGAGGCCTTCTCCGAGATGTCCATCAACAATTTCCACATCGTCAACTCGGCCAACATCGCACTTCTTCCCAAGAAATACGGGGCGGACATGATTTCTGACTTCCGCCCCATTAGTATGATCCACGCTGTCCCCAAGATCATCGCAAAGTCTATGGCTTGCCGTTTGGGTCCAAAGATGAACGACATCGTTTCCCACTGCCAAAGTGCCTTCATTAAGACAAGAAGCATCCACGACAACTTCATGTATGTGCGGAATATGTCTAGAAGCCTACACCAACAACGCACGCCCATGCTTCTCCTCAAGCTCGATATCGCCAAGGCTTTCGACTCCATGAGATGGGACTATCTTCTCGATGTCATGCAACATCTGGGTTTCCCTCCAACATGACGTGTGTGGCTATCCATTTTATTCTCCATGGCCTCATCTAGGGTGTTGCTTAATGGGATACCTGGGCTCGATATCATCCACGGGAGGGGCCTTCGCTAGGGAGATCCTTTGTCGCCCTTGCAATTCGACATTGGCATTGGCCCCCTGAATCGTACTCTCGAGATCGCCACGGAGGAAGGCCTCCTACACCCAATCCCTTATAGACAGGCCAGCCTTCGAGTCTCCTTGTACGCCGACGCCGCCGCTATTTTTCTGGTGCCCTCTGCCATGGACATTTCCAACCTAGCCACCACGCTGCAAAGTTTTGGCGAGGTAACAGGCCTTGTCACCAATATTTCCAAGAGCTCCATCTCTCCTATCCGTTGCGAGGATATAGACTTGTCGGCGATCTTGGGGGACTTCTCGGCTGAATTATCTCAGTTCCCCATCAAGTACCTTGGCTTGCCTCTCGCCTTGGGGCGCTATCATATGATGCAGCTCCTGCCACTCTATCATATGATGTACACACATCACAGACCTGGATTGTTCGGCCGACTAGGCACATCCGGATGCCATATTCTTTTGGATATGAAGGTAAGACCCAAAATATCTCTCTTGAGGGCCTGGAATCGCACTCAAGCTGCGTCCTGTAGTAAAATTCTGTGTCAACAACACGAAGAAAAATCCTAGCGGACGCGCCGGGTACCCTTATAGGTTAAATTCGTCTCGATAAGACCTCTACGGCCTAGTCACAATGATCACCTCATCGGGTTCGAGTCGGAGGTCTCGAATCTGTGTAGGCTAGAATTGTTTTTGCCCTAGATGCAATTAATTGGCCCTGATCTTTCGGGAGAGCCAAGCTGCTGAGCCATATCCTTCTGCGAAAATAGCCAAAAACACATGCACTTTCATCGCTCGATACTCGGGCATAAAAACTCATCACACAGGGTATACGCCCTACTGAAACAATCATCCGAAGGAAAGAAATACAAAACATTGAGCGTCTACCCGACAGGGAAATCCCAATCGAGCAAACGCTCGGGGGCTACTGAAGAAGGGATGGACCTTGGACCCGTCGAGTAAGGATACCTGGTCCTAGGCCCAGGACTTGAGCCCAAGAGGAGATGCCTTATACTATTCTAGAAGGCCCAGTTGTAGCCCACTCGTAAAGCCTTGGGGGTCAAGTTAGGAAACTTGTAACCGACTTAGGGTTAGAGTTCGAATCCTCCCCGGGTGTGGTTTGAGACCTGGCCACCTATATAAGGCCAGGAGAACCACCAGGAGGAGGACAAGCAATACCAAACCACCAAGCCTTGAGATCGAGATCATACTCTCGACTTGAGCAACCCCCATTGTAACCGATCTACTCATGAATACAGATCGACAGAGGCAGGATTAAGGGTTTTACCTCTACCAGGGCCCCGAACATGGGTAAATCGTGCCCCCTGTCTAGCCGACGATTGTCACCAGCGCCCACATGTTCTCCTAATCGAAACCCTATGGGTTCAACCGAAGGACTTGTTGAGATGCAGATTCGACCCCGCCTTTCAAGACTTATTCTAGGGTTACCTAGGAATAGCTCCTTGGTTAGACTTCTTCCAATATTGCTTCTATTTGAAGCGAAGCAGTTCCGATGGTCTTCCTCCTATCTGTGGGACCATAACCTTCAATTTGCATAGTGGCAGAGAGGAATGGTTCCCAAAGATCAAAACTTGAAAATCCTTCAAACACTAGACATGTTCCTTCTTTTATTATCCGAATATCCCTTATCCTGGAAAGGATACAGGGATTCCACCTTTCAAAAATTCAGCCGCCTCTCCCAGGGATAACTGGGCACTGGACGTTGTCCAGGCACAGCCGCCAAATCTACTTAGGATCAAGAGGCGGATTTCCAAGTTGGTCGTGTCCTCCCCACCTCTTACGGGGATGGACACTGTCTTATGGTAGCTAGGTCGGCGGATCCAACCACTCTCTCACTGTGTCAACCGTCTTCTATGCACCTATCAAGGCCCAGAGGATACCATGCGAATGACCAGCTCCGGAATGTCCGACAAAACATTCCGGAAAATGGTGAATCATTTGGTATCTACCTACACCCAGTACGTGGAGAGCCTGACCATGTACATCGCGGAAAATCCTCCTCCCCAGGAAATGTTTCATACTTTTGTCTCTTAAGGAGGGTTTTATTCTTTGCACATATGAAAGTAAATACAGTACTAGCAAAAACTGAACTCTCTCAAAACAATAAGAGTGAACACTAGAGTGTTCTAGGCAATAAAAACAGAGTGTGTTTCTCTCCAAAACAAAAGTGTTACGATCCAACCAAAAGCTACAGCAAATACAAAAACGCTCCAAGAATAATACATAGCATGTGAAACAATAAAAATATAGTGTTTTAAAAGAAACCTCATATTTTTGTTGATGAAGAACATGATGCCTTGGGCATCCCCACACTTTGGGGTCTACCTTCTCCCCTAAAGTTAGATAACAACCTGGGGCATGTGTCTATTTATTTTCAAATCAATCCGACGTTCTTTATGAGAGAAATATTTTTTTTGGAGTCAGCCCAGAAATCTATTTCAGAACAGCAACTTCTCAAAATCGCACTACCTCTCTATTAGAGGTTACTCTTGGCACAAAAAGGAAATAAAAAGGATAAGGATCGGTTGTTATAGAGGTAATAACTTCCAAGACACAAAAATAACAAAAGAAAACAAAAGAAAACAAAAAAGAAAACAAAGGAAAACAAAAGTGGGTTACCTCCCGCAAGCGCTTTTCTTTAATGCCTTTTAGGTAGGCATGAAGAATGTATCAAGTATTATCAATATATCCATTATAAATATCATCAAAAATTTCTTCAATGGTGCAGCTATTTATTTTAGGAGGGTTCTCTGAAATAAGTTTATTTAAAACAATAGGTGAATCGAGAATAATACTTTTGGCTTTGCTCACACTAGATTCCCCCCTCTACAGTTTTAGAAACTTCCCCTTCTTTAGATAAATTACTTTTTGGCGGGTGATTCTTTGAGACATACATAGACATAGGCTTCTTTCCCATTGTAGCTTCTACCTTTTTAGTTTTAAGAAGGGATAAGGTAGACCCCCAAAGTTTCTATAACTTCTTCAATTTTGTCTATTCTAGAGGGCTTATTTTCATTAGCTTTTGTAGTTTCAAGGACTTTAACCATGCAATTAATTTCTTATCTACCTCATTTGGTTTATGAATATTAATTATATTCTCCCCTACAGAATCCAATTTATTTAGCACATGTTCCATAGTGATATCAATTTTAATCTCATCAATAGAATGATTTCCCACTAGGCTTTCAATAACATTAAGATATTCCACAGTGCTTTCTCCTAAAAAGTTTCCACCAATTAAAGTGTCAAGTATATATCTATACAATTGGTGGCACCCACATAAAAATTTCTAAGAAGAAAAGTGGTGGTTTGCTTTTTAGTGGATCTATTTTGAGCATCATTAATTCTATACCAACATCTTTTAAACTTTCCCAACCTCTTTGTTTGAAGGTGAGGGCCTCAGCCTCACGAGACATAAAAAAAATGAGTAGAGCTAGACATACCAAGAAAATAAATTAACAACACAAATAAATGACTAGAAACTAGAGAACTATTTTTTGTGGGTTTTTTATAAGGAGAAAACACGACTAAACAAAAGTAAACTAAGTAAGAACAAAAAAAAAAGATTGAAAGTGTGAGACTCCGATTGCAGCGAGCTAGCACTACTAGGGAAGTGGCTATAGCAGGATTGCTTAGCACCGACGCACTTGTATTTCTTACCGCCGGCGGTAAGTACCACCGGCGCGCTCATTAGGCTTCCGCCGGTGCTATAGAGTTATCCCTGGCGCTCGCCCCAACAGACGCGCCAGCGCCCCGCCGGTGCTAAAGGCACGCCACGCCCACCCCTCTGGTCAACATTACCCCCGGCGCCCCGCTTCCACGCGCGCCGGCGGTAACTGCGCTTACCCCCGACGCGTTGTGGTACCAGTGCGCTGGCGGTAACCCAGGACTTACCCCCGGCGCCCCTGCATGCCTACGTGCCGGCGGTAAGTCCAGGATTTTTCTCTCCACCCCCCCCCCCCCCCCCCCCCACCACCACTGTTTAGTTGATATAGAAAATTTGAAACGTAAAACGGCCATAACTTTTACATAAGACGTCGAAAAAACGTGTTTAATATACCAAAAGAATCATGAGCAAATTTCCAATCCAACTTCACTTGCCTTAGGCCTGTGAAGTTTTTTCAGAATCGGCAAATTCCAAAAGGAAAAAAAGTTATTTGAGATAGACTAAATTTTCCTACATAATCAATTTAATTAAATAAATTCAAAATTCAAAAAAGTATAAAAAATGTTTTTTTTCCAGAAAAGATAATAAGGATGTCATATTTGGATTCCTCGTATTCTTCTGATCAATTTAGACATATCATTTGTCGAATTTGGAATTACGGATTTGTAGATATGGTGCAATAGTTAAGAGGATTGGTAGTAGTATATTTAGAAGAAAGAATGAGGTGTTCCTAGGTAGAGTAGTGGATGGAACTAAGAAGTTAATCGTGCTCGGGCTAGAGTAGTGGGAGGATGGGTGACCGAGCGGGAAGTTGACCAAAGTTGACAAATGAGACCTAGAATGATACAGAGAAAATTCAAATAAATTGAATATATGTTTTTATTTGTTTTCAAAAAAAAAATTTGTTACAAATTACAAAAAAAAAATCCGAATGTTACCGCCGGCGCGTGGGATGTTGGTGCACCGGCGGTAAGTTTTTTACCGCCGGCGCGTTGAGCCTGCGCACCGGTGGTAACTTCTTACCACCGGTGTGAGCATCGCCGGCGCGTGCCCATGCGTCGGCGGTAAGCCTTTTCCTAGTAGTGTAGAAGTCCCCGGCAACGGCACGATAAAAAGTACTTGATCGCTATTACCTTATCTCCTGACGTTGAGGATGACATTTCTTGGACGCTTTCGGCCAGCGGGGTCTATTCGGCTGGATCGGCTTACCGCGCTCAGTTTGAAGGGTCTTTGTCGTGCTGTTTCAAGAAGATCATCTGGAAGACCTGGCCCCCCCTAAATGTCGCTTCTTTGCTTGGCTTGTGGTGCAAAACCGACTTTGGACCTCGGATCGCCTGGCTATCAGGGGTTGGCCCCACCACCCTCTATGCGAGGTTTGCAAGAACCAGCCAGAAACGGCGAGGCACATCATCTTCGAGTGCCGTTACTCTAAACGCATCTGGGCGGCCTCGGCGATTTGGCTCTCGTGCCCCACCTTGATACATTGTTTGGGGTCGGAGAGGCCCACCGTTCTGCACTACTGGAACGCCCTTTCGAACGCTTCTTGTAGCTCCCCCAAGGGACTCAAGACGGCAATCATCCTCATAGCTTGGGAAATTTGGAAGGAGAGAAATGCTAGGGTGTTCAACAACAAGTCCTTTATGCCTTTGGCCCTAATGCAGAAGATCAAGAATGAAGGACGGAACTGGATCCTGGCTGGGGCGAAGAAGTTGGATGAGCTTGTTGGAAACTAGTTAGGTGTTGTTGTTTCTTTTTCTTTTTCTGATGGCCTAGGCCCACCATGTTTGCTTCTCCTATATCAATATAACCGGCAAGCCTTTTGCCGTGCCCTTCAAGAAAAAGAAATCTCTATTTACTATCTCATGTAATTTTGTGGTTTAACTTGGATATATAAATATGTTGCTTGGGTTTTGTGTTCATTTTTTCTTTTAATATTTTTTGCTTGACGTTTAACTCGGGTCTTTTGGCTCGGCCCAAGTTTTAACTGACTCGGTGCGAGCTGGGCTCGGCCCGCTACTTATTTTGACCAAGCCAAGCCCCTTTTTCTGGACCGCAGGGAGCTCGGGCCGAGCCAGGCTCAGCTCGATCCGGCCCGTTTAGCTCGCTAGATTTGCATGAAGAAGACCATCTGGATGGAAAATGCACTTTTTTTTTAACTCGATGCACATTCAGGAAATACAATGATATTTTGCTAATGCCTCGTCACACCTCTATTCTGTTTTCTATTACCTTTGTTTGGTAAGATCTTCTAATTTTTCAACGAAATCTTTAGTTCTATGTCCACTATATGGAATGATCTATTCATTCCAACATATTTAAAAGAAGAGCTTGATTGTTATATTTTTTTATATCACACTGATCTTTGGTTGTAAAGAAATTGAATCTTTAATTAACTCCCTACAATGCAATGCGCGCACTCCCGTGCCAACTAAATCTGAGAATAGTTTGATAACTAAACCATACCTCAACCAAACCCACGGCAGATAAATTGGTAGGTGAACCTAAACTAAACCTATTTGATTTTTTTCCTCAGCCCAACCAAAACCAAACCAGTTAGAATTTTTACCCAAGCCAAACTAAACCAAGTCAAAAACCTTGAGTTCACAACGGTTATGAACTGTTTTGTTAAATGGGTTGATATAATCAAGCAACAAGTACACACTAATCCAATTAGGCATGTGCATATCAACGCTGCTGGACAGCAGTCGAGCACCGCATAGGTTTGTATGAAAATGATTCAGTTCCGCGCTACCGAACCTGGCTAGTGAGCAACTACCACGTAAGTGGGACGGACGAGCGGCCGTGGAGACCAGTCAGACTCCTCGGCCGGAGAGCTGAGCGTAAGGGCATCTCTAATAGTTGTAAGATACACGTTGGTAGATTTTGCCACATATGATTTTTAATGATGTGGCATGAAATAAATAAGGTGAGAGAGTGAGGTTGTATGTAGATTAAACAACAAGCCTTGCACAAGCTCCGAGGTAGATTAACCAACAAGTCCTGCAAGTTAGTTGTTGCGAGGCTGAGCGCCCAGTTTATCCACGGGCGGACCGTGTCTGGTAAGTAACACTATTAGCTTAAATTATTGATGCAGAGTAGATTTGAACCGAACAAACATACAAGAAAATTCATGTTGAGTTCTTCTTACGAGCCGGGGTCCAATCAGCTCAGCTCTCTTTTATATTATAACCCGTTCCCTGTTGACCCGTTCATTAAGTTGTCAATTGATGTTTTTTTAATGGGTAACCCGAGCTTCTGCATCGATTGATGCACACAACTGTTTATTTCTTATTAATCATTCAGCAAAAAGTATATAGCATCGTATTGAATTACAGACGAGGTAAAATATCAAATGTAGTACACTGCGCTTAAAAAAATCCTTGATTTTGAAAAAGTTTGCCAAAATTGATACAGCCAATGCACATTGCACAAGTCAAATCTTCATCTTGTATCGACGGTAGCACAAGGTTTTTCACTAGATTTAGTGGTGTGTCCCTCCTAGGTGTGATCGAACTAGGCTGGGAACGATGAACCCGTTGAGGGCATCGGTTACGTGTTATATGGGGTGAAAAAGCCCCACCCGTGGCTTGTACATGAAGAAAGAGAGGGAACGTATGTGGGCTGGAGTACTACTCCATACACCCGTATACGTGTTACAATAGGTATCTAACACCCCCCCCCCTAATCACAACCTTCAGAAAGATTTAGATTACGTCTAAACTCATGTAGTTCCTTAACCGGCAAGGCCTTTGTGAATCCATCAGCAATTTGATCTTTGTTGGAGATGAAGCGAATTTCCAATCTTTTCTCAGCCACTCTTTCTCGTACAAAATAAAAATCAATCTCAATGTGTTTTGTGCAGGCATGGAAGAAAGGATTTGCAGAGAGATAAGTTGCACCTAAATTGTCACACCATAAAACAGGTTTTTGTTGCATTGGAACTCCAAGTTCGTACAGTAAAGCTTCTACCCAAATCAATTCAGCCGTGGCATTTGCTAGAGCTTTATACTCAGCTTCAGTACTAGAGCGAGAAACTGTGGGTAGTTTTCGGGCACTCCAAGAAACCAAATTTGAACCAACAAAAATGGCAAATCCTCCAGTGGACCTTCTATCATCAAGACAACATGCCCAATCAGCATCTGAAAAAGCACTCAAAAGAGAAGAAGAGAATCTTGTAAATGTAATACCAACTTTAACTGTATCTTGGACATAACGTAGTATCCTCTTCACAGCTGTCGAATGTGATGTAGTAGGTGCATGCAAATATTGACAGACTTTATTAACAGAAAATGACAAGTCTGGACGAGTAAGAGTAAGATATTGTAGAGCTCAAACAATGCTATGATACTATGTACTGTCCTCAGGACCCAATGGTGTCCCTTCCACAGGAGACAATTTATCAGTGGAAGAAAGAGGTGTAGGTGATCCTTTACAACCATGCTTATCCACCTTGTCAAGAATATCTATTGCATATTTCTCTTGTGTCAACAATAACCCATCTTTTGTATGTTTAACCTCAATACCCAAGAAAAAATGTAGATCACCCAGATCTTTGATAGCAAAGTTATCATTGAGATTATGAAGTAGAGTAGATATAGCTCTATCTGATGAACTGGTGACTATGATGTCATCAACATAAACAAACACAAATATGGTTATACCTTTCTTGTTGTACAGAAACAATGACGTGTCAGCCTTTGAGGAAGTGAAGCCAAGCTCATGAAGTTTTAATGTGAGACGAGAAAACCATGCTCTAGGTGCTTGTTTTAATCCATAGAGGGCTTTATCAAGACGGTAAACATAATTAGGATAATCAGAGTGCTCAAAACCAGGTGGTTGCTTCATATAACCTCCTCTTCAAGAACACCATGCAAAAACGCGTTCTTGACATCTAGCTGTCGTAAACTCCAACCCCGTGAAACTGCAACAACAAGAACAGTTCTGATGGTAGTAGCTTTAACAACAGGACTGAAGGTGTCCTCATAATCAATTCAGTATCTCTGTTTGAATCCCTTTGCAACAAGTCGTGCCTTGTACCTGTCAATAGTACCATCTGCACGTTTCTTCATACGATATACCCACTTGTAGTCAATAATATTTTTGCCTGTACTAGGAGGAACCAAGTGCCATGTTTTGTTATGCATCAATGCTGCATATTCCTCCTTCATAGAAGAATTCCAACTTGCATCATCAAGGCTGCAAGTAAACCATAGCGGACTCACCGATTTTTGATGTCATAAAGAATTGTACCATCTTTATATTTTTTTGGATGTTCTATAACTTTTTGAAGGCGAGTCCGAGGAGCAACAGAAGGGACTGCAGAGATGGGCATTGTGTTGGATCCAGCCTCGGGTGATGTAGAGGATCCGGTCGGAGCAGCTGCTCCTGTCACCTCCTGCCCCCCTCTGTTGGGAGCATCTGTGCACGGGCGGGAGGCACGGTCCCGCGGTGGTGACGTGGCAGAAGGCAATGAGATGGAGGCGCGTGGTTGACGCGCACATGCGGAGGACAGCGGGGGGACACCCGCCTCGAGATGCTGCGCAGCAGCAGAGCTGGTAGCCGGATCCTCCTCGGGACCGTGCACCGCTGGAGACGAATCAGCTTCGGGATCAGACAGCTCGCGATCCGAGGCTGATGCTGAATCCTCTGTTTTGTCTTCTTCCTCAATGCTGAAATCACTTGTATTTTCATCATCACGGTCATTTTGAACAGGATTTTCGGCATGTAAATCTGCAGCTGTATTTTCTGAAGTAGCAGGAGCATTAGGAGTAACAATTGGTACAAATGGTAAAGGCATATAATCATCAACAGTTGCATTTCCATGATTTGGTGGTGTTGGAGGTGCATCCAATGGAAAGAGGAGAATTTCATGATGAAGCTGAGAGCCAGCATTACGATTTAGAGATGCAAAAGGAAAAATATTTTCATTAAAAACTACATCTCTAGGGATATAGACTCGGCCAGTCTTATCTTCTAAGCATTTGACTCCCTTGTGACGTGGGCTATACCCAAGAAACACACACTGGATAGACCGAAAAGAGAGCTTTCTTTTATTGTATGGACGAAGGTTTGGCCAACAAGCATAGCCAAAAACACGAAGGGATGCATAGTTAAAGTGGTGTGCAAGAGACGTTCAACGGGAGTATCATGATTTATTACTTTACTAGGGAGTAAATTGATAAGAAAAGTAGCAGTGAGGAATGCTTCATCCCAAAATTTGAGAGGCATAGATGCATTGGCAAGTAAAGCAAGACCAACTTCAACAATGTGACGATGCTTGCATTCAGCTGAACCATTTTGTTGGTGTGCATGAGGACATGAAACATGGTGTATGATGCCAATTTTCTGAAATAAACCATTGAGTTTCTCATACTCTCCTCCCCAATCAGTTTGCATAGTGACAATTTTTCTACCAAATTTCCGTTCAACAAGTGCTTGGAAATTGAGAAAGACTTGATACACTTCAGATCTATTTTTAAGCAAATAAATCCAAGTAAATTTACTATAATCATCGATGAAGCTTACATAATATGAGTGCTTGCTAACAGAAATAGGAGCTGGACCCCATACATCAGAAAAGACTTGTTCCAAAGGAACAGTAGAGACACTAGTGGAAACAGCATATGCCAACTGATGACTTTTGGCTAGTTGGCAAGAATCACAAATGTAAGGACTTATTTCAGGGGAGTGTGAAATATTATTTTTCCTAAGAACTTGTTGAACTATAAATGAAGAGGGATGTCCTAAGCGGCGATGCCATGTGGATGAGGATGGCTTTATTGTGACGTAGGCTTGCTTGACTGATCCAGTGGAGACAGGTACGAGAGGATAGAGACCATCATGGCATGGGCCCTTAAGCAGAATTCTCCTTGTTGCCTGATCCTTGATAAGAAAGAAATATGGATGGAATTCAATAAAGACATTATTATCAAGGGTGAGTTTATGCACAGAAAGGAGATTCATAGAAGCACTAGGGACATGTAGAATATTTTTAAAGTTTAAGGAATCATGGGAAGTATGCAATGTTGAATGACCATAATGCTTAATGCGATCACAGCCATGATACTTGTCACATGTGGTAAGCTTGTTCAGTTCTCCGGTGAGGTGATGTGTGGCGCCTAAATCCATATACCAGTCCGTGTCAACACCATAAGAAGCACCATTGGCACCCTTGCGGTCATGATCACCACCTTCATCATCAGAATCATTGCCACGGCGCCACCAACAATTTCCTGCAGAGTGGCCATGAATTTTGCAGATTTGACATGTTATGTTCTCATATGGTGTCGGTGCACGGCGTATGTAATGTCCACGGCCATTTTCTCCATAATTTCGATGATCACCACCTCCATCACGGCTGTCACGTCCTCCCACTATAAGAAATATGTTGATACATGACCATTTTATAATGACCGTGGATGAATTGGTCATGTTTCTAGGACCATTTAAAATCAGTTGGTCGTTAGTTGTTTGGAAGGGTCCAAATCTGAAAGCATAACGACTGTTTGATGGAAAAAGTCATGATTTCATTAGATGAATTGTTCATAGGCCAACAACATTTTGATGCATTCCACCACCTCATCATTTTTGATGATGTGTCGTCCTAGTTGTCTAATTTTTGCTTATGTGTCGCTGAGCTGTCGATTTTGCTGACTAATAATACATTGGGTGGCATGCTGGGCTGTCAATTTCGCTGACATGTAAGCCACTAACAACCACCACGCACGCAGCACCGCACCACGCGCGCCGCACCGAGCCCACCTGTGCACCGCACCACACCACCGCACCACGCGCACCGCACCCACCTGTGCACCGCACCACACCACCCACGCGCACCGCACCGCACCGCGCCCACCTAACAGAAAATGGGAAAGAAACGGGCGTCGGGGAGAGGGATCGAACCGGCTACCTCTCGCAAGCGATCCATCAACGAAACCAGTAGGCCACAACCAACTTCGTGATACAAGCAGGAGCTTTACTCCATTTGTCCACATAGGAACAGTCCGCACTGGGCTGCTGGGCTAGGAAAGATCGGCCGGGCTGCTAGGCTGCGCCGGCTGCACTAAGAGAGATCGGCCAGGCTGATGGTCTGGGCCGGGCGCGCTGCTGGGCTGGGCCGGCCGGCTTGGCAGGTTTGTTTTCTTTTTTATCTTCTTTAATAACTTTTTTTGGACTCCAATTTCAACCAAATAAGTTTTGATTTTTTAAAACAAAATGTGTATTCTGCTATTGTAGACTATTAGGAACAATATTTAGTCAATAAAGATACAAAATACCCCTAAGCTTTATATATTGCTTCATATAGGGTTGTGAAGATTCTTAAATAAAATTTTGGATTACCCTTTTAAATTCAAATGCGAGATAAAAATTGTAGGGTTTTCAAATTATGACATGATTAAATTAAAACATCCACTTTTAGAACTTGGTTTTTGATTTATTTATTTTTGCAAAAATCATGTGGTCACACTGCGAAGCTTTTCTATTGCAAAAATGATTTCGGAAAACGGTCAAAACGGGGGACATGACCGTTAGTACCTAGGTGCTGAATCTTGATGAACTCTTGGTGTATCTATGTTGACATATGTACTTGGGTACCTAAAAATGATTTTTTTTTCAAAAAATCACGAACAAACTACGAGGCACTTGTAGTTCAAATTTGGCCCAATTTAACCGGAATCGGCAGAAATTTGTCTTTTTCAAAAGAGGTGTATTTAGAGCTATTGGGGGGTATGAATTTTCTTATTTGTAGATTAAATATGACAGAATAGCTTTATAATTTTATTTGGTACATTTTTGCAACATATTTTTGGTAGATGCTTCACAAAAAACCCCGTTTTTTATACTCCAAAATTGGAAAATGGTATTTTTATTCAACGAAAAATAATACTTTCTTCTTCAACATTGTTAGTTGTTCCAATATACATCTTTGTGTGGAATATGGGCATATTTAAACAAACTATGCCATGGAACTGGCCATAATATCCGTCATTTGGCCCAAAAGCCATGAATCTTCGTAGGAGATAGCTCATTTATGTGAACACTTTTTCAACTCATCTGTCGTATTCCAATTTTATTATGTTTGGTGGATACTAGGACATATATAATAACACCACACGAAGGTCTTGCATCGTTTCAATTTTTTTTTTGAATTTTATGGAATTTTCTATGCCGGTTTTGGAAAATGGTCAAAACGGGGGACATGACTGTTAGTACCTAGGTGCTGAATCTTGATGAACTCTTGGTGTATCTATGTTGAAATAGGTACTTGGGTACCTAAAAAAGTATTTTTTCAAAAAATCACGAGCAAACTACGAGGCACTTGTAGTTCAAATTTGGCCCGGTTTCAACTGTATCGGCAGAAGTTTGTCTTTTTTAAAAGAGGTGTATTTTAAGCTATTGAGAGGTAGTAAAAAATTTATTTATAGATCAAATATGACATAATATATTTATAATTTTACTTTGTACATTTTTGCAACATATTTTGTGTATGTGCTTCACAAAAAAAACCAGTTTTGACACTCTAGAAATGGAAAATGGTATTTTTATTCAACGAAAAATAAAACTTTCTTCGTGACCATTGTTAGTTGTACCAATATGCATCTTTTTGTGGAATATGGTCACATTTAAACAAACTATGCCATGGATGTGGCCATAACATCCGTCATTTGGCCCGAAAACCAGGAATCTTCGTAAATGGTAGCTCATTTCTGTGAACACATTTTCAACCAAATTGTCGTGTTCCAAATTTATTATTTTTTCTGGATATTAGGACATATATAATAACAGCACGCGAAGGTCTTGCATCATTTCAAGTTTTTTTTTAGAATTTCTGGAATTTTCTAAGCCGGTTTCGGAAAAGGTCAAAATAGCGGACATGACTGTTCGTATCTAGGGGTTGAATCATAATGAAATCTTGGTGTATCTATGTTGAAATAGGTACTTGGGTACCTAAAAATGATTTTTCAAAAAATAAAGAGAAAACTAAGAGGCACATGTAGTTCAAATTTAGCCCGGTTTCAACGACGGCATAAATTTGTCTTTTTCAAAAGAGGTGTATATGAATCTTTTTAGATGATGCAATTTGGTTACTTGTAGGTAAAATATGGTATACTAGCTTTATAATTTTACTTTGTACAATTTGTGTCATATTTGTGTATGTGCTTCACAAAAAAAACCGTTTTTTACACTCCGAAAATGGAAAATGATGTTTTTATTCAACGAAAAATAAAAATTTCTTCGTAAACATTGTTAGTTGTTCCAATATGCATCTTTTTGTGGAATATGGGAATATTTAAACAAACTATGCCATGAATTTTCCTTTTTTTGAATTTTTTTGAACCTTTTATGCCGGTTTCGGAATACGGTCAAAACGAGGGATATGACCGTTATTTTCAATTCAACATCGTCATGAAATTTCCATACATTCATGTCACATTGTAAAAATGTAAATTCCAACAGATCTTAAGTTTTCTGTATTTTGAATTTTGTTTGTTACTTCAAACTATTTAGAAAAGTTGGATTTAATTTTTATTATGTAAAAAAAAAATGAAAACCGAAAAAACAGCACAATGGGCGGACTGGCGCCTTGGCCCAGGTAGCATACCACTCACGCCCCAAGCCCAAAACGACACCAAAACCCACTCGGCCTATCTAGCCTAGCGGTCACCTCGAGCCGTTGGATGCTGATCTGATTGTCGATGCGAGCCCCCTGAACCCTAGCTTTCCTCTCTTATTCTACCCCCATCTTGCGCGACGGCGTCCTCTCCACAGGAACAAATCCCGCGCCTCCGTCACCGCCCACGTCCTCCTCTCGCGCCGCTGTATCTCTGCACTCCTCTACCAGATCCCGCGTAGTCTCCGTCACCGCCCACGTCCTCCTCTCGCGGCGCTGCCAGATCGAGATGGGAACCCGAGAGAGAGATAGAGAGAGAGAGAGAGAGAGGTGCCGCTGCCCAGGGACCACAGCGTCGCGGCTGGCTCACTCGCCGGCGCGCTCGTGCGTGCTTCGATGTGCGGCGCACCGTCGAGTTGGCCCGACCACGGAGCGCGCGTGGCCTGCCTAGGGTTTGCGGTGGCATAGTTACCCCGACCCCAGCGCGCCACCATCCTCTCCCGCGGCTCAGGACGCATACCCTGCCGTCCTACCGCCGGGACCCCAGGGTGCCACTTGCATTGGTTGTTTGTCTGGTGCGGCTTCAACCTCGACCCACAAGTTGACGCACGCACGGGGATGCTCGTCGTCGACCTTGTCCAGAGATGCTCTACTACAACCGCATGGCGGCCTACTGTGGAAAGTACAAGGGTACGATCCATCTCCTCCTCCCTCCCCTCCCCTCCCTCGTCGTTTGTGAATTCCTAGGCTCCCTGCTCGATGTTTGATGTTCCCTATGCTTAATATCTCTCTATGCCCGCTCGTAAATCTGCATAGTATTTGACATGATCTGGTAGATCCATACATGTTGATTAGGATCCATGCTCATAATTATTTAGGTATCACGATTCAGATCAGATGGATGCGTTGTATGCTGATAATTCTGTAACTTCCGCCACTGTTAAGTTCTAGATAGTGATTATTAACTGATGATTAGACTACCATCGTCTCTGTAAGAAGTAATTTTTGGTTACCTTTAGTTTCTTTTTTGTTAAGTTGGTATAGCACATTGCTACATCTATACATGCATCTGTTTTGATTTGTCAAAGCAATATCTAGATAGTTTTGCATCTCTAAAACTAGACCTATGTAGCCTTCCCTTGCTTTCAATACATAACACTTGTAGAATCGAAGTTGTATTATTTCTTTCCCTGTTGTGATGTATAAATTATTCGTTGCCTCTGGCAACATGTGTAGGTTATGTTTTTGAGAAATTAATACATGTTTCAAATCAATTGTGACAGAATTATGGTAACTAGGATGTTATGATGCATGCTGTACTTTTATCTAAATGTTGTATATAGTTGCACTCAAATTGCTTGTAGCTTTACTTGTAATGATTATACATGTGCATGCACATGTATATCCTGATTGATTGATGTTTGTGCGGTTTGCCTGGATTGATTATTTTTTGGTTAGATGTTCTTTTTGGAGGCAGTTCAGGTCTCCCGCCTGAATATTTTTGGTTAGATGTCTT
This sequence comes from Alopecurus myosuroides, assembly GCA_028641055.1. Lineage (NCBI taxonomy): Eukaryota > Viridiplantae > Streptophyta > Magnoliopsida > Poales > Poaceae > Alopecurus > Alopecurus myosuroides. Next base: position 411,964,791 of record CM054060.1, on the reverse strand, counting down.
TTTGTAGGTAACTTGGGGATCCTGTAGGGGAGGTTAGAGCTGTTTCTAGCATGCACAAGAGGAAGGATGAAATGGCTCTATTTTCTGTTTCTACTGCTTTATCGGGTACTATAGCCTACTCCATTTTTTCTACAACTAAAAGAAATCTGAGCCAAAACATATGCTATGCTCTAGTGCCTGATAATTCAATTGCATTGATAGGTGGCTATGGAAAATTGGAGGGGTTAAGTCATCACGTGGGCACAACTAGAACACATAAGAAGCCGGTAAGCACTATATCTTCATAGTCTCATTTCACACCTAAATTATACAATCCTAATCATAGCTTTCATAGCTTTGGATCGGAACTGAATGTTCAGTCCACATATTTGGCTTGTAAATATTCATCTAGTATGTTTGGTTCCTAAACTTGATATATGATTTCAACATGTTATCATACAACAGATGAAACCTTGTTTATGTATTTTTGCTTGTAAGTATTCTTGTAGTTTGTTTGGTTCCTAAACTTCTCTATTCTGCTTAGAGACCACACATGTACAATAAAAAAAGAACTTGAAATGTTTCCGTTTCGTTTCATGCAAGTTGAATCCATCATTTTTTCCTGATTATTTGAACTACTGTTATTTGTTTTTTGCATGCACGAGCTCGCTGGATTGATCGAACGGATGTTCCAGATTGCGCCCGGAAGACTCCATTACCTTGTGATGAGCCGCATGTGTTTAGATTTCCGGGAACTTCATGTTGATCGTATATGCAGGGTAGACCCGACTAATACAGCTGCGAATGTGAGATTTTTGGGACACGAGAAATGCTGATTGTAATTTTGGTCTATTATTTGAACCTGTAATGTGATGTGAACCTGTAAATTATGATGGGTTGTGTGTTGATGTAGTCTGTGATGATTTTCGTGGCTGTAACTCTAATTTACTGGAATAAAAATGATGTTTGAATTAAAGTTTGTTTAAAGAGATTCGAATTTGAGTGGGCTTATGAAGCCTGTGGTGAAATATTCTTGCAGAATAGTCGGGCTATAAGGTCTCAGCCCAACTAATAGTGGACTCAATTTTGAAATGAAGTAAATAAAATTATGAAAAAAAACCATGAAAAGGGAAAGGTGGCCCAGATTCGAAATCGGCGGAAGAGGCATGGGCCAAGAAAATAAAATGCTGGAATATCTACATCAGCGTGTTAATCTGCCAAAAAAAATTACAGGAAAAAATTATATAACGGGCCAAAAATTTGGGCTGGCCCATATAAAGGAGAAGTATGGACTAGGCTGAATCTCTGCCACATAGGATTAGCCACCTAGGATCTGACGTGGCTATGCCAGGACAGCCCATGACCAAAATAATTGGTTGGTCATACACAACTATATGACCATCTATTAAAAAGGTCCTAGATGATCAAATAAGACGTTCGGTATGTGACTTTCATAATTTGGTCAAAAAGGGGTCATGAATGAAACCATGTGACCTTTCGGTGACAAAATTTGAGGGTCGTGTATCAACATATTTCTTGTAGTGTCCATCATAGCGCCGCTCTCCATCATAAAGACGGTCACCACCATCATCACGACGGTCACGGCCTCCATCATAGCGGTGATCACCGCCACCATCATAGCGCCTGTCACGGCGGTCTCCACCGTCATCGCGGTGATCTCTGCGGTCTCGGTCGGGGGATCTACCACGAACCCCACCATCCTGGCGCCTGTAGTCCTGACGATCACCGCGATCACCATCTTGGCGCCTATAGTCACCGCGTCAGCGCGATCACCATTTGCACGCCTGTAGTAACCACGTCCACGGCGCGCGGCATTGGCTGAAGAAACGAACTCATCAGTGCCATGACGAGTATCAGCAAGAATCTTCTCCCTCATATCATGTGAATTCATCATGCCACACAGATCAGACAGGGTGGTATTTGGGTTTGCGGTGACTGATGAAACCAGGGAGTTGTAAGAGGCATCAAGTCCGTTGAGAATATAACCAACAAGCTCTTCATCATCAACTGTTTTGCCGGCTACAGCGAGCTTAGATCTGTATCCCTTCATCCGAGTAAAGAACTGTGTCGTCGTCATATTGTTTTTCTTCGTTGTATTGAGGGATGTCCAAAGATGTTTCACGCGATAGCGGGATTGCGAGGCAAACATGTCGGAGATCGCGGCCCAAATTTCATCTGCGGTATTCAGTCCAAGCACATGTGCAAGGACGTCCGGGGACAGGGAGTTCACAAGATAACTCACCACAAGCTAGTCTCGTTCGAGCCAAGCAACGTATGCCGGGTTCTCGACGAGTTTCTTCTTCTTCGGATCATCTTTATCCTCAACCTCCAGGTGTGTGGCCGGTGCGGCATCCATGCCGTCAAGCAGGCCAAGGGCTCGCGCACCGCGTAGAGCCGGGAATACCAATGCCTTCCAGAAGAGGAAGTTATCGGGTGTGAGTTTTTGCGAGGGTGGGGAGCCCAAACCGCTCATGGTGGAGCTCGAGGAGGACGCCATGAGCAACTGAGGGAGCTTCGGTTTTAGGGTTTTTTATTTTGTCTAGGTTTTGGTGTGGAGGCTAGGTCAGAGAAGAGGATGGCTCTAATACCATGTGATCGAACTAGGATGGGAACGATGACCCCGTTGAGGGCATCAATTACGTGTTATATGGAGTGGAAAAGCCCCACCCGTGGCTTGTACATGAAGAAAGAGAGGGAACATATGTGGGCTGGAGTACTACTCCATACACCCGTATACGTGTTACAATAGGTATCTAACACTAGGATGGTCGGCTGAGAAACAGTTTACCCTCGTTTTTGTTCTAGTTGCATGCAAAATATACCAGTTCGCCGTTTCTGTCAACTCCAATGAGTACGCCTTAGATGCCCAGAGTCGAATATATACCCAAGGACATGAGATTGATTATCTCATACATAGAGGGAGAGAAAGAGGTAGGAAGAGAGGGAGAGAGAGTCCAGATATGGCAATGGTCTCGGTCTTCTCCAATGGGGTCGATGAGGAGGGGGATGGAGAAAGCCTTGTCGTCGACGGGCTTCATCAGGATGTCCCACAGACGCTACAGTCGGTGGGGGTAAGAAAGACCCTTGGACGTGTTTTCCCTTCGCACCCCCATCCGACCCTGGTAATTTATTCCCTACTAGTGGCATACTAGCATTTCGTTGGTGAATCTCTTTCTGCATTTGGAGAAAAAAGCAAACACATAACTAATGGTTAATTAAATTGTGTTGATGATATCTTATCTACTACCACCTCCGTTCAATGACCTTCGAGTCATACCGCGTCGCCCATGGATCACCGGGTTAGTTAAGGAATTCCCCAATCAATTTGGTTTCGTGCTTCACAGCTTCAGGAAACCACAAGCACAGTAGAGCTCAAGTGAGTGAGGCGACAGCGGGTGCGACCGGGTGGTGGAGCCACGGTGGTGCTGCGAGCGTACCTGCGGGGCGACGCAGGGAACACGGTGGCGGCGTGCAGCGATGCTGGCCGACAGGGTTCTGCGGCCAAAATCTGGGCCATGTCGGGCCCCATATGAGCTTGGAAGGGCCGTCTTGACCTGTTGGTCGCTCTGTACCTGAAGGAGAGGATGCAGATGCTGGGGATCGCGGTGGCAGCGGCCAGCTTGTTGCAGCGTGGCGGTGAGCTTCACAGGCCCTGTTAGGACCGGTTTGCCCCTTCGGGGCTTTAAGGGCCCGTTGTGCCCCGTTGGACCTGACGGGGATTGGTCTGCTCAGTGTCTATGTCCGGTCGACGATCGTCATCGGCGGTGGAGGTTGGTCCCTCCCGCCGGCCGCGGTACCGCTGAACCTAGGCCATTCTTCTCCTCTCCTTCGGTGTGCAGACCTCGTGGCGGCTACTTCGGTGAGACGACGATGGTGGCTTCGGGATCGTTGGCGCATGTTGGTGGGCGGTTTGTCGCAGAAGGTCGAGGCTCGACCTCACGACACTACTAGGAAAACAGCTATAGGAGTGATGATACCCGTGACGCACCAGCAATACGGCGCGTCATGCCTAATAGCCGTGGCGCACCACAGTTTGGTGCGTCGCGCCTATAGCCTTACCCGCGGCGCACCAAACGGAAGGCGCGTCGCGCCTATGTGTGGGGCCGGGGTGGCGAGCCTCCGAGGCATACCCGCGACGCACCGAGCCTTTGGTGCGTCACGGCTATGTGGGATAGGCGCGGCGCACATGCCCGTGGTGCGCCACGGGTTAGATAGGCGTGACGCACTAAGGCGTGGTGCGCCACGGCTATGGGGAGTACAGGTATAGGCCGTTCCCCTCTATTCTCCTTCTCTCCACACACGCGTTGCTCCCCTCTCTTCTCCTTCCTCTCGTCGCCCGCCACCACCTCCCATCGCTCGATCTCCCTTCCTCTCCAGCGCCCACCGCCACCTCCCATCGCCCACCTCCCATCGCCCTAGCCGCCCACCGCCCAGCGCCGCCCATCTCGATCTGAGGAGGAGGAGCCGTCCGGTTCGTCCACGACAAGGAGGAGGAGGGGGAGTCACGCTGCTGCCGTCCACGACAAGGAGGAGGAGGGCGAGTCATGCCGCCGTCCACGACAAGGAGGAGGAGGAGCCGTCCGGTTCGTCCTCGACGCCGTCCACCTGCTTCCCCAACGTGAACGACTACATCGAGCCAAGGCCGCCATCTTCTTCCCCTACTTCCCCAGGTAAGCCCCTCCTCCACCCCTCCGTATGCTCACTGACTTGCCAAAAGGTGTCATTGTTGATAAATAAAAGGTGTTATTTGTGTTGGATTAATTCACCTAGTGGCTGTTAAATAAAAGGTCTTGCTCACTGTCTTGCCAAACTCCTAGTGGCTGTTATTTGTGTTGGATTAATTCACCTTATTTTGCTCTTGTTGCACTTGGCATTGTTGATAAATAAAAGGGCCTCTTAATTGGTTTTCTGTTGCAAAGTGTACTTTGCAACAGTGTGCTTGGCAAGGAATGTTTAAATCTGTAGCATTTGCAAAGAATGGAATGTTGCAGCTTTGAGTCCCATGATTTATGTTGTGTAAAGAATGGAATGTTTAAATATGTAGCATTTGCAACAACAAGCTGGTGGTATAGCAACTGTGCTAGGCAAAAAATACTGAAATGTTAAGTTTGGTATCCAAATTCAGAATAATGGCATGGGGCTAGCAGCATTCTTTTTCTAGGTGCTTAGCATCTTTTTTGTCGGTTTTGTCTGCCCAAATGGGGGTGCTCATGGGAGTACACATGTGAGTACATACACACCAAATTGCAGAATAATATCCTCCTAGTTGCAGAACAATATCCTCCTGGTTGTACAAATAATCCCCCAAGTTGAAGAATAAAACTCAACTAGTTCATGTACTTTCTTAAGTTGTTATTTCCAGCGACCACGTTTCCTTGTTATACAAAAAAATTCCATCTAGTTGCATACAGGCACCTCATAATTTCCATCTGGTTGAGGAACAAATTTCATCTAGTTGTATAATAGATGTCTCCCAACTTGGTGTGACAGCAAACAAACACCCAAGTTGCAGAAAACTCAATTAGTTGTACATTAAATTCATTTAAGTTGTACACTAAATTCATGATATAATCTTTTATTCTTTCTTGGAATTGTGTGTTCTAGAAAACACCTATGGCGGTAGCGGAGAGTGCTGGCATGGAGCAAGGTACCATTGGAGTACGTCGTGGAGAATCAGGAAATGTCACCGCAGTTCCGATCACCAGGGATAATGCTGATGGTCGCGTCATCCTCAACTCTCAGGCATGGAGGAAGTTCCATTCCGCAAGAGTTGGTATGGAGGCTGGCCGAGCTATTCTAATCACCATGAGGAATAGTGACATCCCCAACTTGGACATGATGATGGTCATCGACTACATCAGCGCCGGCTAGATAGATGAACTATGTGGTGATGATCGAGACTATGTAATATGGTTGTTTTCGAGACTAACTCCTGGATTTATTAGTAGTATATATGGTTGTTTTCGAGACTATGTAATATTTCTGCTATGAAACTTTATTCTGTCATTTTGCTGTCAATTGCATACATGTATTTGAGCTACTGATATTCTTCTGTATTTTGTCTACTGATATTCTTCTGTATTTGAGCTGTATATACCTGTATAAATACGGTACTGCTTATTTGAAAAAAATACAGCATAGTATAGCCGTGACGCACCAAAAAGAGTACCCGTGACGCACCTGAGAGATTAGGCGTGACGCACCTAGCAGTAGCCGCGGCGCACCACGGCCGTGCGTCACGGGTATAAATAGGCGCGGCGCACCAGTTAGGTGCGTCACGGCTAAACCCATAGGCGCGGCGTGATAGCCGTGACGCGCCCAGGTGCGTCACGGATAAGAAAATTGGTGCGTCACGGGTAAGATTTTCCCTAGTAGTGCAGTGCTCTAGTGCTAGGATCGTCCGGGATTATGGATGGGGTGCTTAGGGAGAAATCCTTGTCGGCTTGTCTGACACTGACGCGATTCAACCTCCGGGTGGCATCATTCTTTTTTGAAGGGCGTTGTGGATACCCTCGTTCGCTTCCCTTTGTGTCGGGGGAAACCCTAAGACCGGTGCGTCGGTCCGGGCAGCAGCGTGGCTTTCCTTATTGAAGGTGCTGCTTGGTACCCGTCGATTCGGCACCGGGAGCATGGTGGTACGTTGTTGTGGAGGGCGAAACAGTTCCGGGTCACCGTCGTTTGCGTCATATCGTCTCTCAACCCCTTCGTCCCTCGAGCGCCGCTCCTCAACAACTCCCCCACGACCGTTGCCGGCACCGCCGCTCCCAGACCCTGCGCACATCCCCCGTCCACGCGCGCGCTGGAGCTGGACGCCCTCCGAGGCGTTGGCATACCGTCCACCGTCCCGCGCCCCCGGCCGACGCGGGTCCTGAAACAGAGCCACCCATCATGTAGCGGAAAAGGAGGTCACCGGATGGAGCTCAGTCCAGCAGCGGAAAGCTGGATTTCCTGGCGGCATCTCGGTAAGGTTGTTGCAGATGCGCTCGTTAGGGCTGCACATTTCTCGGGTACAGTACTACAGTGTTTCTCCATGGGCCGTCGACGGCGGAGCTCGCCGACGAAGGGTCGATACGACGTGTCAGCTGAAGATAGGAGGAGCAGGTCAACTGTTGTGGAGGTTGCAACTTGCAACGCCATGCAGTTTATTATTGCAAGGTAGTAGTATTAACTATTAACAACTGTTGTGTGCCAATTGCATTTCTTTATAGCGACTTGAAGAAGTGAATTGCAGCATTAGTTTAGTGGAATCGATGATGTACTCCTGCTCACTCGCTCTGCAGCAGCCCACACGCTAATCTGGCTGGAGGACATCGACGCTCTACCACCAAGCGTTGACGCTCCAGGCTACCTCAAAGCTCTAGATCTCACCGTGGTGATCCAGATCTCACCGATCTCCTGCTCACCGGCCGGCCGGCGGGTTCTACAGGATTAGTTCACTATAATTTGCTGCCCTGTCGTGGTATGTATGTACATGTGGCCCTCCTCTCTCTCGCTCTTTGTTTCGTTGGATGGATACACTTCATCGGTCTATTGTTACTGCTAATACAATTGTTTGGTTTCGTCTTAATTAATTTTTGTCTTTCTCGATCGATCTGTCAAGAACCTGCTGCTAATACAATGTTTTGGCTAACTACGCCAACATAATATTTTGGTTTCATCTTAGATTTTTTTTTTCAATCACGGTTGATTCATCCTTTCTTTTTGAGGTTCCTAATATGTTGTTACGGGGTACTTGTATGCATAGTCCAAAGACAACTACTCAGTCTTGCATTCGAAGGACGGTGCAGATCAAATTAGGCTGACTGTATAAGAATCTGCTACTCTTGATGTATGATGTACTTCAAAATTAATTTCTAATAGAGAACCTAGATATGTTGGTAGCTGAGATGCATATATCTGATCTCCCTTTTTTCATTATGTATTTCATACTTTCTTGGTGGACTCATATATCATACCATGTATTGCTCTTATTTCAGAGATACCGCAGCTTGGTATTGATTACAAATGGCTAGCGAAACTAGTACCAAACATGACGTTGACCAGCTGGAGCGTGTGCTGCTTGATGGAAATGCAGAGCCCATACACGTGTCATTATCACTCTTAGAAGAAATCACAAATGGTTTCTCCGAGGAACATCAGATTGGCAGCGGTGGGTTTGCTGTGGTATATAAGGTAAGATTACCTCTATATAGCTTTTGCAATCCTATAATAATTGTAGTTGATGTAGAACATAAACAACATATGCACATCACAATAACACCACGACACACACTCATTCAAAAGTTAATGCTACAAATACATGTTTCTACAGGGAATAGTGGGAAAAGGGATGATAGCTGTGAAAAAGCTGTCCAGAACATTCGATTTGCCTGAGATTAAATTCCACAAAGAGGTTGAGTGCCTGGTGAAGGCCAAGCACAAAAACATTGTACGTTTCCTCGGATATTGTTCTGAAACACAGGGGAGAATTGCAGACTACGAAGGGAAGTTTGTCATGTCAGATATAAGAAACTGGCTGCTATGTTTTGAGTATGTACCGAATAGAAGCCTCGATAACTATATTACTGGTATGATCATACCGGTTATTCCCAGATTTATTTTTCCTTATTAAATTTCAGTATATAGTAAATAATGTAATTGCCAAAATAGAAATTTAAGATGCTCCTGAACTCTTTTTGAACTGTCTATTCAATTTTGATCAGATAGCCTATATATTAAAGAGGTGGCCAATTATTCTTAGAAAAGATCGTAATGTTCTATGTCCTTCACGTCACTATCTGACAAATATTTGTATTGGTTCCGTGTCCGGCAAAGAAACATGAAATTATATATTGTAGATCAAGTTTTTCGACCTGTTTCATTTGTGAGTTCGATTCACTATATATTACAGGCTTTGAATCCGTGACGACATATTTCCTCTCTATAATATATTGGTCCACGACATGTTAGGTGACTGATTCGTGGTCAGAATACTAATTGATAATCTAGCTAGGGGTGAAAATAATTTCTTTTTCTTGAAGTAAAGCGTGCAACAAAATGGTTGGATTCGGGAAGTTTTTTTTTTCCATTTTTTCTTTGAGTATTTGTATACCTAAGTGGCACATGGGCTTAAATTTGGCTTTACCTATTCTAATGACTAACAGCTCTGCTACTCTTTCCACTCACACTTCTTAAGAATTCATTTACAAGGCTTGACATGACTTGGCAGTGGTAGATTTACATGGCATTATACCTAAGGGACGCAAAATTTTAAAACCCCTTCCTCTGCAGATGCATCTCGCGGACTTGAATGGAGGGTCCGCTTTGAGATCATCAAGGGAATATGTGAAGGATTACTTCATCTTCACAAGATGAGCATTCTTCACTTAGATTTGAAACCTGGCAACATATTGTTAGATGATGAAATGGTACCCAAAATTGCTGACTTTGGTCTATCAAGGTGCCTCGATGAAGGCCAAACTCGGATTTTTACTTCAAACCAATGTGGATCACAGTAAACCATGTTAGGATACGTATTATGCATAGACTTAGAGATAGACTAGAAATTAGACTCCGTCTTGTATTCCAAGTCATAGGCTACTTGCCTCTCAAGTCTTGTACCTCTTATATACCCCACGAGGGTTCAAAGCAATATAACAACAATTATTAGGGATCCACAATTTTCACATGGTATCAGAGCGGTTAGCCTCACGGCGCCGATCCTAGGGTTCTAAACTCTTCCGCAGCGCGCCGCCCCCGGGGAGATCTCTCCTCGGGGGCGCGGCACCCGGTTTCGATCAATGATCGAATCGGTTCTTTAGATTTTAGCCAATTTCGAAATTCCTTGTTCATAGATTAGATCTAGTTAGCTACAAATAAATCCCTAAACATCCCGCATCCTCACGTCCCTGTGCAAATCAGTACAGAAGCCGACGCTCAACAATCCAATCTGCGTCGACGGCTGCCGGACGGGAGCAACGCGCGAGCAAGTTCCACGCCCAGCTGCTTCCACAAGCAGATCGATCCACGTACGTGCATGTACAGCTCGTTGCTCCAACATTCATGTGCGGTTTCAAGGTCCCCATGCGCTAGGAGCCAAGAACGACAGGAGATGTCCAAAAGCAGACCAAGCAACCGGCAGCCCACGCGAAGGATTGGGCGCTCGTACTTCCAACGACCACGATCAGCCGCCTTCAGATCGGCAGAAATCGGCGTGCTTGGGGCGCAATCATCGCCAACCAGCGCGGCGTACTTATCGTGTCCCGCGTGGCCGCGTCACCAGCGCGGCGCACATCCGGCCAGCGTCGTTACGCGCGTCGAGGCACCAGCGCGGAATCATGATCGTCACATGCCAGGAATTGAAGCACCACATCGCGGCGACCAGGCGATGCAGACGTGGCGCACACCTTCCAGCGTGCATGCAAACCGGATCTCCGGTGAAGGACGGTCCGGCCGCCAGCGACGTCATCCGCAGGTCCTGCCGCGCGACGCAGACCCGTCGGTGTGCGTGCAGAGGCTGTCTTCTACTGCGTCGCCAGCAAGCGCACGGTAGCCAGCAGCAGCCAAGCTACCTCCATCAGGTATTAAAAAAAAAAAAGTCATGCATGTGTTTTGCACACGATGGAACCAGATGCGTGGCCTCATGCCAGGACATGTACGGGAGCAACCTCCTGTATGCCAAGGCGCCGCCTCTACTGGGCATCTACACGGAATAACCAGAAGATGCACCGACCCCTTCGCCACATGTACGACTACAACGACCGATCTGCACTACATCAATCCAAACTACATCGAGCCGAACATCTACACCGAGCTGTACGACTACGCCAGGCTACGAGCCAATATCTTCGTCGAGCACATCTACGAGAAGCGACACCACACGCAGGCCGGTGTGGAACTTCGTCGACTTCTCCGACACCATGACATCTACATCATCGTCGCCACGAGGGACGCCTCCAAGCGACGGACTACATCACGCCTCATCATCGACATCACATCGCCAAGGTCTACATCAAATGGTCTTCATCAACAATCTCGTCAACACACCGCCGTTGCCGCTACAACTACGACGTCCACAAGGCTGGACACGCGTCCTCTGACAGTACAACTGCAAGACGCCACAACATCGACGACGGCATTGACCGCGTCCGACGGCTAAGACTGCATCAACAACCCGGCATCACTACGGTGAAAGCCCCTACAACCGCGCACACGGTTCTGGCAAAACCATGTGTGTTTGGTGAGTTTCTCCCAGTCCTGGCAAAACTGGTAGACTCACTTATGACCTATGACCGCGTCCTTTGACGCCCCGCGACGGTACCTATCAAGGTGCGAAACGTCGTAAAAAAAAAACACAACTGCAGCATCGTCATACACATCGCGCAATTTTTTGCGCCTCCGGCATTGCGGCTACAACGACTACGGCGAGTACTACATCGACCACTACTACCTCGACTACGGCTACATCACGATCGACTACTTTGACATCGACATCACGGGCTATGTCTACAGCAACACATCGGCAATAACTCCAGTCAACAACGTACGCATCGTCACTTGCGTCCACGCCACTCCCGTTGTGACTGCGGGAGGGAAGAGAAGGAAGCCACCTGAAGGAGACGCAGTCACCGTCCTAGGTGTCGAACCAGAATCATAGAGACGCAATTGATGATGCTAAACATGAGGAGACGACAGAAGTGCAAAACTTTAAATCCAGTCGCAAGCGTCCGCTTCACTCCCGCTACGACTGAGGGGGGATGTTAGGATACGTATTATGCATAGACTTAGAGATAGACTAGAAATTAGACTCCGTCTTGTATTCCAAGTCATAGGCTACTTGCCTCTCAAGTCTTGTACCTCTTATATACCCCACGAGGGTTCAAAGCAATATAACAACAATTATTAGGGATCCACAATTTTCACAAACCAGTCTTGTGAAAGCTCTTTTTTCATTTCGATGAATTTATATTTGTGTGCGCATTCGTTGATTGTATTTTATAAATATTTTCGTAGAGGATACTTGGCTCCAGAATTCTTCAGAGGACAAGTCGCATACGCGACAGACATATACAGTCTCGGTTGTATAATTCTGGAGATACTGACAGGGGAGAAGGGGTATCCAGAAGATGAAAATGTAAGAACAATTTGATCGTTTACTCCATATGAGATAATAGATTTTAAAATAACTATTATTGTTTCAGTCTAATTTAACTTAGAGAAATTATAAAATCACGCCTTGGAAAAACATGGTAGTCTGAAATATCATATATTATTGTGCCACATGTTGTCAATCTACGTGATTATACATACACTTAATTCTGGGTGTTGGGCACAACACCGGTTACGGTCGAGGACTTCAAACACATAATTTACCCGCAACTTAGCCCCCCATGATGGGTAATATCCCTACATCTTGCACCCGAGAACTCTTTACACACATGATGTGTTGTGTTTTGTGCCAGCCTTCATGTTAGCTCAAACTGAACTAGACAGGAGGAATGCATTTATGCTTGAAAAAATATAACACCCAACTGAGAACATGGCTCAAATTATATGCTCCACATGAATTTTTCTCTCTCTCTCTCATCTATGAATCTTTATCATCAGAGTTTACTATCTAGATCTTAACTTACAGTTGCAATTTTATAGGTAGTTGATAACTGGACGAATAGGTTAGAGGGATCAGATCTTTGTGACATGCAGTTGGAGCAAGTAAGAGTATGCATGAAGATTGGGATAGAGTGCATGAACTTCGACCCAAAGAAGAGACCAGTTGCACGCCACATAATTGATAGGCTTGATGGAAAGGCATGTAGCGTTGAACCTAGCATCAGTAGTTCATCAGTCGAGCAACAGTTTAGTTTCCTTGAGGAACAATATTCCCAAGAAGAAGCTCTAGCTGAAGAAGAGTCATTTTGGGGAGCGCAAGATACACAGCACAATATCATACCAGAAGATGCAAGCCTTTCTAGCACCAACTCTGGTTTGATCTATAAGTTGAACAATCTGTACATCTTCAACACAAAATCATGCAAGAATTACTTGGCGAATGGTGGGCTTGTATTGGAGAACACAAAATCTGTGAAACTTTTCAAAAAGGAGACGCTCAAGCCAATTATAAATTCACGTAATATTGTTGCAAAAGGTCCCTCAGGAGAAGTGTATGCGGGCTTTGTTGATGGAGTAAAAGTCGCAGTAAGGAAGCAGATTGGTGTTGGTGGTATGGGAGAGAATACACAATTTGCAGATGAAGTCATCATCCAATCTCAAATTCTTCACAAGAACATCGTAAAGTTTATAGGTTGTTGTGTGGAAGTTGAGATTCCAATGCTAGTTTATGAGTTTCTATCCAGAGGTAGCGTCAATGATTTAATTTTTTATTCCAATGAAAGGGACTCTCTCAACTTGGCCATGCGTTTAAGTATTGCTGCACAAGCAGCAGGTGCTCTTTCCTATATGCATTCAAAGACCCTTCTACACGGTAATGTTACATTATCAAATATACTCTTGAATGACTCATTTGTGCCAAAGATCTCAGACGCTGGCATATCAAGGATGATTGGCAGAAACTATGGACGGATAGAAGGAATCAGTGGTGATATGGCTAACATGGATCCAGTATATTTACAAACAGGCCTGCTGACAGAAAAAAGTGATGTCTACAGTTTTGGAATTGTCATTTTGGAGCTTATTACTAGTAAGCGTGCCACACATTATGACAATAACAGCTTAGTAAAGAATTTCCTAGAGAATCACAAGAAGGGGAGGAAATCGACCGAATTGTTCGATAATAAAATTGCAGTGACAGGAGAGTTGGAGCTTCTTGACGATCTAGCTGAGATTGCTGTGCAGTGTCTTAACATTGATGTGGATCGAAGACCGAAAATGATGGATGTTGCAAAGCGCCTCTACAAACTGAAGAAATCGCATGAGCTGGCCCTTATACAAGCTAGTTGAGTATGAACAATATGTACGTTGTGTTGAATAAGTGATAGGAAAACTATATGCCGACGTGTGCTTTCATTTAATTTATGTATTTTGTTTTGCTGCTGTGAGCAAGTCTTTGAAATCCTCCCGAGTAATCCGCCCTCTCGGGATTTACGACTCCATTTCTTTATTTGATGTTTAGAGCGGCACTTTGGAGATGGTAAATTTCTTGTACTGCACAGTGTTGCATTTATTCATAAATGTTGTACGGCTTGTGGTGAGATAAAAGTTTGGTCAGCATGCAATAGCTTGAGACGACAATTTTTGGGAGAGTATTGGAAGCTGACAGTTTGTTGCTCTGTTGGTATGATGCGTGTGACTGTCTTAACTGAAACTATTTCATCAGTGTTCAACCCTAGCTTATACTCCCTCTGTTTCGCATGACATGTCACGATCATCTATGAGGAGTTTTTTTTTTAAACCATAGTTGGCGTTCTCCATGTGGCGATTGTGCGATACCTAGGTTTTGGGGTGAAAGGCTCGATGCCCTTAGGGGCGGCCTGTTACGTGTTATATATACCGATTAACCAAACAACCATTAGGAGCATTTACAGAGTCGGTTTTACAACCTAGATGCTAACAATCGGTCCTTATCAATACGGATGCGGTAAGATTACACCTTGACATATAAGGAAACTAGAAAGGCCTAGCTACGGTTAACCAATATCTTTAACACTCCCCCTCAATCTTAGCTTTCCTAAGTTGAGATTGTTCCTGAACGCCATTAACTGCTACTTCCTCCGTATCAAAATATAAGATGTTTTAGCATTTCCTAGACAAAGTGTATCTAGACATGTTTTAGTGTATAGATTCATGCGTATGTTGCACTAAAACATGACTAGATACGTTTTGTCTAGAAAGTGGTAAAACATCTTACATTTTGATACGGAGGGAGTACTTATTAAGCGCCTTGGTGAATCCACACGTAAATGAAATGAGCACGCACAAGACACACAGAATATTCAACTGTCAAGATTCAGTTGATCACAACAATATTTATAATAGAATAATTTATGTGGAATTACTATATAATTGAGCATTGCGTATTAGTGACATGGACAATTATAAGGGGAAAAAGGTGACATGGATATGTTGCATGAAACATGTAACATTATTAATTATTTGTTAGTGGGGATGCCATGAACAATTGATTGGCTAATAGAGTAGATGATGTGGATAGCTTGCATGTTGAAATAGAAAATTCATAAATGCATCTTAGTGGGTTTTTTTTATAAGAAGTATAGATATGTGAAGGCAGAGAATACTGATGATTAGATTATAGTAATACTACTATATACCTCCGATTGGCTAACTCAACGACGTGCGTTTGTGGCGTATTCTCGCGAGAAGGGCCCCCGGACGGCCGGACGGGATTGCCTCGAGTCCACGAGGCTGCTCACGCGCGATAGCCTCGATTAGGGAACAGATTAGATGCGGCTAAGGATTGTTCCGTGCGTGCGCTTTGCGCAAGAAATCTGGCTCCTTCTAGTTCCATGGGCCTTATCCCTATAGCTAGACTGGCCCATTTCTTTTTTTTTTACAGCAAATCAATAGTATAATATAAAAAGGTACGCTCTCTATACTAGTATACCACATACCTGGGGTGGGGCCCCTTGATTTTTGGGGCCCGGAGCGGTCGCACCCCCTGCCCACCCCAGGGCCGGCCCTCCAAATGAGTGAGGCGACAGCGGGTGCGACCGGGTGGTGGAGCCACGGTGGGGCTGCGAGCGTACCTGCGGGGCGACGCAGGGACACGGTGGCGGCGTGCAGCGATGCTGGCCGACAGGGTTCTACGGCCCAGATCTGGACCCTGTCTGGGCTTGGACGGGCCGTCTTGACCTGTTGGTCGCTCTGTACCTGAAGGAGAGGATGCGGATGCAGGGGATCACGGTGACAGCGGCCAGCTTGTTGCAGCGTGGCGGTGAGCTTAACGGGCCCAGTCTGGGTGAGCCCTGTTAGGACCGGTGTGCCCCTTCGGGGCATTAAGGGCCCGTTGTGCCCGGTTGGACCTGACGGGGATTGGTCTGCTCAGTGTCTATGTCCGGTCGACGACCGTCATCGGCGGTGGAGGTTGGTCCCTCCCGCCGGCCGCGGTACCGCAGACCCTAGGCTATTCTTCTCCTCTCCTTCGGTGTGCAGACCTCGTGGCGGCTACTTCGGTGAGACGACGATGGTAGCTTCGGGATCGTTGGCGCGTGTTGGTGGGCGGTTTGTCGGAGAAGGTCGAGGCTCGACCTCACGGGGCTCCAGTGCTAGGATCGTCCGGGATTGTGGATGGGGTGCTTAGACAGAAATCCTTGTCGGCTTGTCTGACGCGGTGCAACCTCCGGGTGGCTTCATTCCTTCTTGAAGGGCGTTGTGGATACCCTCTTCGCTTCCCTTTGTGTCGGGGGGAATCCTAACATCGGTGCGCTGGTCCGGGCAACAGCGTGGCTTTCCTTCTTGAAAGTGCTGCTTGGTACCCGTCTATTCGGCACCCGGAGCATGGTGTTACGTTGTTGGGGAGGGTGCAACAGTTCCGGGTCACCGTCGTTTAGTCGATCTGCCTTTGTCTCCATTTTCTTTGGGTGTATGTTTGCTGCTGCCCCAGCATTGCAATACTGTCGGTTGTATCGGGTGTTTGCTATATTAATATAGCGGGGCTACGGCCTATTTCGGCAAAACACCGGACCCTCAGCAATGAGCGCCAAGCGTGAAAAGAAGAAAATAAATTGAATGGAGATGGGCCTAGGACGCTTGGGCCGTGCCAAGCGTGGGAAGAAGAAAATAAATTATGGAAGATGGGCCCAGGCTGGTTGGGCCGTCGGATTCAAGGAAATGCTCGCCCGGGCGAAAGTAGATTGTTGGCGGCCCTTCTTCCCTCCCTGGACCCGGCCGCCTTGCGTCATTTCGTCTCTCAACCCCTTCGTCCCTCGAGCGCCGCTCCTCAACAACTCCCAAACGACCGCTGCCGGCACCGTCGCTCCCAGACCCCGCGCCCATCCCCCGTCCACGCGCGCGCGCGCGCTGGAGCTGGACGCCCTCCGAGGCAATGGCATACCGTCCACCGTCCCGCGCCCCGGCCGACGCGGGTCCTGAAACAGAGACACCCATCAGGTAGCGGAAAAGGAGGTCACCGGATGGAGCTCAGTCCAGCAGCGGAAAGCTGGATTTCCTTGCGGCATCTCGGTATGGCTGTTGCAGATGCGCTCGTTAGGGCTGCCCAGTGCTCGGGTACGGTGTTTCCCCATGGGCCGTCGACGGCGGAGCTCGCCGAGGAAGGGTCGATACGACGTGTCAGCTGAAGATAGGAGGAGCAGGTCAACTGTTGTGGAGGTTGCAACTTGCAACGTCATGCAGTTTATTATTGCAAGGTAGTAGTATTAGAAGTGTTGTGTGCCAACTGCATTTCTTTATAGCGACTTGAAGAAGTGAATTGCAGCATTAGTTTAGTGGAATCGATGACCATCATCGTGTACTAGTATAATTGCAGCTCCACTCCCTCTGCAGCAGCCCACACGCTAATCTGGCTGGAAGACATCGACGCTCTACCACCAAGCGTTGACGCTGCAGGGAACCTCAAAGCTCTAGTCCTCTAGATCTCACCGTGGTGATCCAGATCTCAGCGATCTCCTGCTCACCGGCCGGTGGGCGGGTTCTACAGGATTATTTCACCATACTTTGCTGCCCTGTCTTGGTATGTATGTACTTGTGGCCCTCCTCTCTCTCGCTCTTTGTTTAGTTCGATGGATATACTCCACCGCGGTCTATTGTTACTGCTAATACAATTGTTTGTTTTCATCTTAATTAATTTTTATCTTTCTAGAGATCAATCTGTCAACAACCTGCTGTTGATACAATGTTTTGGTTCCATCCTAATTAGTACTCCCTCCGTTCCATATTATAAGCCGTTTTGGCTAACTAGATCGTTAGCCAAAACGGCTTATAATATGGAACAGAGGAAGTATTTGTCTATCTCAATCGATCCATCAACACCCTTCCGCCAAGATAATATTTTGGTTCCATATTAGGTTTTTTTTTCCCAATCACAGTTGATTCATCCATTCTTTTTGAGGTTCCTAATATATTGTTGCGGGGTACTTGTATGTTTAGTCCGAAGAAAACTACTCAGTCTTGTGTTTGAAGGACGGTTCAGATCAAATTAGGCTAACTGTATAAGAATATGCTACTCTTGATGTATGATGTACTTTAAAATTAATTTCTGATAGAGAACCTAGATATGTAGGTTTATTTGGAAATGGTGGAATGGAACGAAATCAAATTATTCTAAACATTTAAGTAATTAGACCCTAATTTAATCTTAAACATTCAGTTAATCCCTAACTAGACTCTAATTTGGAAACGGTGGAGTGGAACACGGCATGGCCCTGGCCGCCCCCACGCCTGGCCACCGCCCCCGCACCGGGCCTGGTTCAGGCTGTCGCGCCTGTTGGTCACCGCCGACTGGATCATGCGCTGGCCAGGCATGGCCCTGGCCGCCGCTTGCTGGCAACCCCCGCGCCTAACCGCGGCGGCCGCCGCCGTGCAGGAGGGTGGGCCGCGCCTGGCGCGTGCCTGACCGAGGCCGCCGCCGCCTTGCAGGAGGGTGGGACGCGCCTGGCCGTTGAACACCGCAGGAGATGGACGGCGGCGAGCACGGAGGAGGGCGGCATCGCCTCACAGGAGGGTGGGAGGGCGGCGAGCACGAAGGAGGGCTGCGCCGGTGTTGACCTTGGAGGAGCGGAGAGCCATGGGAGAGAGAGGGGTTACGTGAGGGAGAGAAGGTCTAGCGCGCGAGAGAGAGCGCGTTCCACCTCGGCCGGACGGGTGCATTCCGCATCTACAACGAATATTCGCTTTTGAGGGACGAGTCAATTCGGTTCCATCCCAGAAACGAACGCCGGAATCCTTTTAAAGAACGACTAGATTCCATTCCATTCCACTATATGCTGAAACCGAACACACCCTTATATGTTTAGTGCAAAGACGACTACTCAGTCTTGCGTTCGAAGGACGGTCCAGATCAAATTAGGCTAACCTTTATAAGAATATGCTACTCTTGATGTACGATGTACTTTAAAATTAATTTCTAATAGAGAACCTAGATATGTAGGTAGCTGAGATGCATATATATGATCTCCCATGTTTCATTATGTATTTCATACTTTCTTGGTGGAATCCTATATCATAGCATGCATCGCTCTTGTTTCAGAGGTACCGTAGCTTGGTATTGATTGCAAATGGCTAGCGAAACTAGTACCAAACATGACTTTGGCCAGCTGGAGCGTGTGCTGCTTGATGAAAATGCAGAGCCAATGCACGTGCCATTATCACTTCTAGAAGAAATCACAAATTGCTTCTCTCATGAACATCAAATTGGCAGTGGTGGGTTTGCTGTTGTTTATAAGGTACGTATTACCTCCACATAGCTTTTTCAATTATAATTGTAGTTGATGTAAAACATAAAAGGCATACGCACATCACAATAGCAACACCATGCATGCAGATTCACAAGTTAATGCTACAAATACATGTTACTACAGGGAATAGTGGGAAAAGGGATGATAGCTGTGAAGAAGCTGTCTAGAACATTCGATTTGCCCGAGAATAAATTCCACAAAGAGCTTGAGTGTTTGATGAAGGCCAGGCATAAGAACATAGTGCGTTTCCTGGGATATTGTTCTGAAACGCAGGGGAGAATTGCAGACTATCAGGGGAAGTTTGTCATGTCAGACATAAGAAACTGGCTGCTATGTTTTGAGTATGTTCCAAATGGAAGTCTCGATAAATATATTACTGGTATGAGCGTACCGTTTATTCCCAGATTTATTTTTCCCTATTAAATGTCATTATACAGTAAATAATACAACAAAACAATGGGATTTGGATGTTTTCATTATTTTAATTATGCGAAAAGAAGAGGCAACCTCATATAGCACATTAAGTGTTACATTGGCATAAAGTTTTGTTTACCTTAGTTACTTAGATATCTAAACTGTTCATTAGGAGGCTTTGCATGACCTGGCATGGTAGATATACGTTGCATTATACCTAAGGGACCATTTTTTTTTTTTGAAACCTAAACTGTGGGGTAAAACCCCACAGCATTTTATTATCATAAAGAGAGCACTGCCTAAGGGACCAAATTATAAAAACCTTTCCTCCGCAGATGCATCTCGTGGACTTGAATGGAGGGACCGTTATGAGATCATCAAGGGAATATGCAGGGGATTACTTTATCTTCACAAGCTGCACATTCTTCACTTAGATCTGAAACCTAGTAATATATTGATGGATGATCGAATGGTACCCAAAATTGCTGACTTTGGTCTATCAAGGTGCCTCGATAAAGAGCAAACCCGGGTTTTTACTTCAAACCTATGTGGAACACAGTAAGCCAATATTGTGAAAGCTCTTTTTTTTCTTTGCATCGTGTGTACATTCATTGACTATATTTTATAAATCTTTGTGTAGAGGATATTTTGCTCCAGAATTGTTTAGAGGACAAGTCGGATACACGTCAGACATATATAGTCTCGGTGTTATAATTGTGGAGATACTAACGGGAGAGAAGAGGTATCCAGAAGATGACAATGTAAGAACAATTTAATTGTTTCCTCCATGTGAAGTCTTAACTTTTGAAAATAACTATTATTGTTATACAGTCTAATTTAACTTATAGAAATTGTAAACTCGTGCCTTACACAAACATGGTAGTCTAAAATATCATCTTTTTTTGTGGCACATGAAGCAAATATATGTAGTGACATTGGGTTTGATAGGATTCTAAGTCCTTGTCCTTAAAAGTGCTAGTCTCTGGATCATTAGCAAGAACAGAATGTAAAACACATAACTATTATGTAAATCGAACTAGCTCAAAGTAAAATACGGAAACTTAAGATACATTGAGTGTATCTACTCCACTGGCTTGTGGTCGGACGGAGGTGGGGATGCTCTTGGCGGTCGCCTTACTTGATGGTGTACGGGTCATATGATGCTCTATCATCATTTGCGTTCAAGAAACAGGGTCATCCAGAGGCTGTGCTACGAGGTGAACAAGAAGGAAGAAAAAAATGTAAGCGTGGGGCATTGGAACCTTCAATGTTGGAACTCAGCAGGAGGGAGGCCAGGGTTAGGTTTTTCTTTGGAAAAAATGCACCGGGGGACACGAGGGTATATATGGGAAGATTACGTGTGGAAGGGTCTCTGAATCCAACCGGAAATCGAGAGGCTTTTGCGCAGTTTCAAAAGGGATCTAACACGTATGGGAGACTGACTTTAGCAAGAGCTGGGAAATGACATGTGGGGCCGGGGCACCAGCGAGAGTTGAGACAGGATGCAAGGTGACACATGATAGGCTCGTGTGATTATCTTCCACATGGGGCCACATGTTGCAAATGAACCCTTTTTCGACGAGCCACATTGCCTTTAAAATTGAGAGCATGCAAAACTTGTTCAAGAAAAGACCATTTAACTTTATCATAAGCCTTTTCAAAATCTATTTTAAAGACGAGGCCATCTAATGTTTTTCTTAATGGTTTCATGAAGAATGACTACCTCGTCTAGTATATCTCTTTCCTGTATAAAAGACGATTTGGTTGGTCGAACTACTCTTTCAACCAAGTCCGTCACCCTATTTGTCCCAACTTTCGTGAAATTTTTGAAACTAACAGTTAGCAAACAAATAGGCATTCTGCACACATCATCCTTCGTATGAAGAAGAGTAACAACTCGAATGTTTAGCTTTAAAATATGCAGATCCCCAGACAAGCTGCTCAAACATCGCCATCAAATCTAGTTTGAAAACGTCCCAGAACCGCTAATAAAAGTTATCCACAAACCCATCTTGTTCTTGAGCTTTATTATGCTCCATCTCGGGTATGGCCTCAAAAAACTCCTCAGTGAAGTTGGTTTACAATTTAGATCTTAACCTACAGTTGCAATTTTGTAGGTAGTTGATTTTCTCGAGAAGGAGGTAGTTGATAAGTGGATGCATAGGTTGGAGGGATCAGATCATTGGGATGTGCAGTTGGATCAAGTAAGAGTATGCATGAAAATTGGGATAGAGTGCATGGACTTGGACCGAAAGAAGAGACCAGTTGCACGCCATATAATTGATAGGCTTGATGGAACGGCAAGTAGTGTCGAAACTAGCATCGGAAGTTCGTCTGTCGAAGAGCAGGTTAGTTTCCTTATTGAAAATTACCATCAAGAGAAAAATACAGAACTTGTAGCTGGGTATTATCACGGAAAGGACCAAGAAGAACAAGCTGAAACAGAAGAACTTGTGGAATATGTTGGGAATTGGCAACAAGGTCAAGAAGAAGCTCTAGGTGTTCAATGGTCATTGTGGAGAGCGCAAGATAGAAAGCAAAATGTCATCCCAGAAGATGTAAGCATTTCTGGCTCTAACTCTGGTATGCTCTACAAGCTGAAGAATCTGAGCATCTTCAACAGAAAAGCACACAGAAGGGAGTACGAGAAGGCTGCTAGGCCTGAGTCGCAGATGGTAAACGCTCTGAAAGTTTTCAAAAAGGTGGAGCTCGAGCCAATTTTAAAGTCCCCAAATACTATTTTAAAGGATGAATTTGGAGAAGTTTACAACGGCATTCTTGATAATGTACGAGTCACATTAAGGTCGGTTGGTGCTGTCTTAGATGCTGAAACTTTTCAAAATGAAATGTTTATACAGTCTCGTTGCATTCACAAAAACATACTCAGGCTGAAAGGTTGTTGCTTCGAGTATGACAACCCGATTCTAGTCTATGAGTTCTCAGAAGGTAATCTCCAAGACCTTCTTCACAGCTGCAACAAGGTGCCTCTTAACTTGGGCGCACGTTTAAGTATTGCTGCAGCATCTGCTGGTGGTCTAGCTTATATGCATTCAATGGAAAATGTCATACACGGTGGTTTTAAACCGGCAAGTATACTTTTCCATGAAAACTTTGTGCCAAAGATCACATCTAGCATGTTATGGATGATTTCAAAGAACGTACGTGACATCACTTACATGGATCCGGTATATCAGCGAACGGGCTTGATGACTACAAAAAGTGATGTGTATAGTTTTGGGATTGTAATTGTGGAGCTTCTTACTAGGAAGGAGGCCTCACATTCTGATAATAACAGCCTAGTAAAGAATTTTGTTGATAATTACGAGCAGGGAATGAAATCGACTGAGCTGCTTGACGAGGAGATTGCAGTTACAGGAGATCTGGAGCTTCTTGGCGATCTGGCAGAGATTGCTGTGCAGTGTCTTAACATTGATGTGGATCAAAGACCGACAATGATGGATGTTGCAAAGCGCCTCTCCATACTGAATAAAGCCCGTAAGTTGGCACGTCTACAAGCTAGTTGAGTCTGAAGAATGTGTATGTTGCATTGAGTAAGCTGATAGGAGTACTGTATAAGTATATAGATCAACGTGTATTTTGCTCATGTGAGCGAATCTTTGAAATCATCTCCATCTCTGACTCTTGAATAATCCGTGCTAAAAGCGTGCCCGCTCATGATTTATGGCTCCATTTCATTGATGATTAGAGCATTAGTTTCTTTTGCACTGCGTACTGTTGACACCACACTATTTATACGTGTTTAACCAATCCTGATGACACCACACTATTTATACTGTGCGGTGAGTTAAACATTCTGTCAGTATACGACAGCTTGAGAAGCCTATGTTGGAGAGTGTAGTCTGAGAAGTTAAACAGCTTGAGAAGTTTGTTTGCTCTGTTGGTACGATGCGTGTGCCTGTCAACCTTCGTTAATTCAGTCGTCGTTTCTACTCCCTGTATAGCAGAACACTGTTACGGTATCATCTTCGACACGATTAATTTTGATGGTGGTTTCGTTGAAAACGTAAAGTGTTCTTGTCCCAGCGTGCTCCAAGTGGCGAATCCATGGGGGTGACCGGCTGCATGACATTGGTGGCGAGTGACAATTTGTAGCACACAACTAGCACCAGTAGACAACAGGTTATAGGATTGGAGGTTTAGTCCCGGTTCGAATGCCCAGGGCACCGGCAACCTCCAGTCCCGGTTCGTGATACGAAACGTGACTAAATGGTTGCGGCAGAGGTGGTGCCAGCGCTAGCACCTTTATTACCGGTATTAAAGGGTCTCCTATATCATCATCTTCCACCCCGAGCTAGCTCTCCATTTTTTCTCTCCTCCAACACATCGCTCAGGCTCCCTAAGCCGACTGTGTCCATTGGCGGGATTGGTAGCTTGCATACGATGTTCTCCCAGTTTCCAGATAGCTTGTTTCAGGAGGGAGATGTGTCTGGAGGACCGGTGGCGCTGGTCACTGTGGTTGGTTCTGCCGCTACGGCGAAACAGGTCGAGGTCACGGTTGCTCGCATGAGTTCTGCACCGCGGTGGAAGTGGGAAGCACTTCCTAGCGGGGATAATCGGTTCAAGGTCGTGTTCCCGTCTGTGGCAGAGTTGGAGAGATTTGATGGGATGGATTTCGGGGTGCCATCTCAATCTACTAGACTGCTGTTCAGCAAGTGGAAGCCAGTAGACGTTGAGCCTAAGCTGGAGTTCGAGCAGGCATGGGTTCATGTGGAAGGTGTGCCAAATCCACTGAGACACTTCATGGGTCTGTGGGCGGTTGGATCCCTCATCGGTATTACTTTAGATGTGGACCTTTTGGCTCTACGTCGCAGAGGTATTGTTCGGCTGAGGTTGGCACTGTCAGATGACGAGGTGTTCAACAAGGTGGATGAGATGGGTCCTTACGTGAGAACAGATGGTGTGCTGCGTTTGAAGGGGTATAGCTTCACTTTTCGCCCGGAGCCTGAGGATTATGTGCCAGAGACAGATTTCGTACCTTATATGTGGGACTTGAAGACGCCCACGGAGTCTTCTACCAGGGGGGTCCGAGATGATGTACCTGATTCAGCTGCTGCTTTAGAGGGCGAAGCGGGGGATGTTACGAGTATGGCTATTGACTCGGGCCCTGCGGATGGTGGTAACACGGCCCATACTGAGGCGTTGGAGTTGCTGAAGAACTATGCATTGACGCCAATCAACTTGTCCCCGGCCACTCCTAGGGGAAAGGAGATCGTGCGGTCACTGCAGTCATCAGGTGATTTTCTCGCCAAGCTGGCGTCGGTGGAGACGCCGTCATGCGTGGCTTCTTCGGGTGGCTCACAGGTGGCGGGATGCGCCAGTCCGTTCGTCGCCCAGGCGGGGCGGAAGGACGCGCTGCAGGCAGTCCACAGCAGCTCCCGTCGGCTTGCTGCTGGGCCAGGCGGGGCGGCCCTATCTGTCGCTCAGGCGGAGCTGACGGAAGGTGGCCGGCTAGGGCCCAGCCGCTCCAGGACGTAGGCTGCTGGGCCGGGCGGCACGCCGCTATCCACCGCCCAGGCGCAGCGGATGGCGGCCCATTCGGCGCTAGGCCCGGATGCAGCGGCGCGAGGAGGGGAGCTGGAGGCTACCGCCCAGGCGACAGATAGTGGCGGCGGGCGGGCTGGTGCTGGGCCTTCGCCGGCACTGCCTGCGCCTGTCGCTACCGGGCGGGGCGGCTCGCAGTTACCTGCTACGCGCGTCGATGACGGGCCGAGGGAGCGCACGCCTCCCCCGGTTCGTGATGATTCGATGGCTGCGGTACCGGTCCCGGTCTTGGCGGGTGTGGACATGGTGGTCGGGGGGGTTTCTTCTTCGACATTGCCCCCCTCCGCCGTGGCGCCTTCCTCTGGAGTTCTTGGGCAGCCTAAAGGTGGGCTGAGACGTAGCGCTCGCCACCAAGTTGCTGCAGACGGGGCTTCATCGACGGACGAGGACGCCATGTCCAAGGCCATGCGGCGAAAGGCGGCACTGTACTCAGCTGCACCGCAGGGTATGGGTTCTTATCCTCGTTCATTTCTTTCTTTTTCAGATACCAAATTATCCTCTAGTTTAGGTGTAGTTGGTGTTTCTTTAGGAAAGAATGACAAGGAGATCACGTTGTCCACTAATGTGTTGAAGCATATGGAATTTGATCGTTTAACGGTCAAACCGAGTGCTTCTACCATGGTGGACATACCTCATATGGATGATGATTCAGCGTATGCCTCTTCGGATGGACAACTTTTATCACATCTAGTGGGGGAAGTGACTGAGGTGGGATTGGATGAGGACGGGCTTGGATCCTTAGTTGATCTATATGCATCCGGCCGGAAATCCAAAACCGCTAAGCAAAAGAGGAAAAACTCACCGCGAAACATCGCGAGACCGCCTAAAAATCCATGTGTTTCCCGATGAATGGCTTATTCACTAATAGCAGAGGTCTTGGAGACTTGGCTAAACATTTGAATATTGCACAATACGTCAGGGATCACGATTTGGAGTTTCTGGCTATCTCCGAAACAGGGAGGCGAGATTTCCAAGTGAGTGTTTTGAACCGCCTTTCAGGTGGTATCGACTTTACTTGGCATTCTATTCCTCCTCGCGGTAGGTCGGGTGGTATCTTACTAGGCGTTAAAACTGATTCCTTTGATGTGTTAGCAAGGTCGGATGGTGATTTTCATATCAAATTACACCTCCGTAACCGTGCCGACAATTTCGTATGGAGTTTAGTCGCTGTGTATGGTGCTGCCCAGGAAGAGTTCAAAGAGGCTTTTCTTCGTGAGTTGGTTAATCTGGCTAATACTAATCCACACCCAATTTTAATTGGTGATGATTTTAATATGCTAAGGTTTCCATACGAGAAAATCCGGGGACGGTTTGATGGTCATTGGCCTTTCTTGTTCAACGCTGTCATTGATAGCTTGGACTTGAGAGAGGTTTACATGTCCGGAAGACAGTTCACCTGGGCAAATAGTTTGCCGGAGCCTACATACGAAAAGCTAGATCGCGTATTAATGAGTACCGATTGGGAAGATAAATTCCCATTGGTAACGGTACGTGCTCTAGAACGTATTGAGTCTCTGTCAGACCACGCTCCTTTGCTTCTTTCAACTGGTACATCAAAACCAAAAGGCCATACACAGTTCAAGTTTGAACTAGGTTGGTTTTTGAGAGATGGTTTCGATGAACTAGTAAAGAAAGTATGGCATAAACCGGTTGTAGGTGATAACCCAATACGGAGATGGAATAATAAAATGCGCAATTTGCGTAAATATCTCCGTGGATGGGCGAGACATACGACCGGGATGCTAAAGAAGGAGAAAGAACGTCTTTGTTCCATTATTGATGAGTTGGACCGGCTCGCAGAAACTAGGTTGCTATCTATGCAAGAGATTGAACTAAAAAGTCAATCCAATGCGAAAGTAGCACATATGTTGCGGGAAGAGGAACTCAAATGGTATCAAAGATCGAAGGCTCAATTCATTCTTGAAGGAGATTCGAATACTCGTTATTTCCATAATGTTGCTAATGGCAGACATAGGAAAAAACGGATTCAAAGTCTCCAACAAGATGAAGGTCTCATCGAGGGACAAGAGTGTCTCAAGACTTATATCACAAAGTTCTATAAAGATCTGTTTGGGGCTCCTGAAGTAGGTAATATTACCATGGATGAGAGCCGCACAGATGATATTTCCCAAGTTTCAATGGAAGAAAACGCTTTTCTTACTGCTCCCTTCTCTGAAGAGGAGATAAAGAAGGCGATATTTCAGATGGAACATAATAAGGCACCTGGTCCAGATGGTTGTCCGGCGGAGTTCTATCAGCATTTTTGGGAAATCATTAAACATGATCTCCTAGAAATGTTCGACAGCTTACAGAGTGGACATCTGGAGTTATATCGCCTTAATTTTAGGGAATTCGTTTTGTTACCTAAGGTTTTGAACGCAGAACGGATACAACAGTACCGTCCAATCTGCCTTCTTAACGTTAGTTTCAAAATCTTTACTAAGGTTGCAACTATTAGGCTGAATTCGGTGGCAGACCATGTGGTAAAACCTACACAGACTGCTTTTATGCAGGGTAGGAATATCCTAGATGGGGTCGTGACTTTACACGAAACCGTTCATGAGTTGCACACAAAAAAGCTTAATGGGGTAATCCTTAAAATAGACTTTGAAAAGGCCTATGATAAAGTGAATTGGGAGTTTCTACAACAGACTCTGAGAATGAAAGGATTTTCAGAGGAGTGGTGTACCCTAGTTCGCAGTTTCGTAGCTGGAGGTAGTGTGGCTATCAAAGTCAATGACGATGTTGGCCGATACTTCCAAACAAAGAAAGGCTTGAGACAAGGTGATCCGCTATCGCCCGTATTGTTTAATATTGTGGCAGATATGTTAGCAATCATGATCGATCGAGCCAAAGAAAATGGCCTAATTGAGGGAATAATTCCACATCTTGTAGATGGGGGATTGTCGATCCTTCAATATGCAGATGATACAATTCTCTTTATGGAGCATGATTTGGAGAAAGCGGCGAATCTGAAATTAATACTTTCAGCGTTCGAGCGATTATCCGGATTAAAAATTAATTTTCATAAAAGCGAATTGTTCTGCTTTGGCGAGGCCCATGATGCAGTTGCACAGTATACCGAGTTATTCGGATGCGAGCAAGGTCAGTTTCCTATTAAGTATTTGGGAATACCAATACATTACAGGAGATTGACTAATGCAGAATGGGGCCAAGTCGAAGAGCGTCTGCAGAAAAGGCTAGCTAGTTGGAAAGGAAAATTGTTGTCACTTGGTGGACGACTGGTACTCATTAATTCAGTCCTTACTAATATGGTACTGTATATGATATCATTCTTCCAGTTACCCAAAGGAGTCTTAAAAAAATTGGATTACTTCCGATCTAGATTCTTTTGGCAAGGTGACAACGAGAAAAAGAAATATCGATTGGCCAGATGGGATGTAGTTTGTCGTCCACGAGATCAAGGGGGGCTTGGTATTCATGATCTTCAAGTCAAGAATTCAGCCCTACTTGGTAAATGGATTTTTAAACTACTAACCGAAGACGGCGTTTGGCAGACTATCCTGAAACGTAAATACATAGGCTCGAAAGCAATGTCACAGGTCACGTGGAGACCAGGTGATTCACACTTTTGGGCTGGACTCATGGCGACCAAAAATAAGTTTTTTCGCTATGGGGTATTTAAGATTAAGGATGGATCACAAATACGGTTCTGGGAGGACAAGTGGTTAGGCAATACCACACTCAGAGAACAGTATCCGGCCTTGTACACCATTGCGCGACATAAGGAGGATACGCTGGCTACGGTCATGCAAACATCACCTCCTAATGTTACGTTCAGGCGAGATTTAATCGGGCCTAGACTAGTGTCTTGGCAAAACCTGGTTGATAGATTAACTACAGTTACTCTTACACCAGGCGCCGATGAATTTCGATGGAAGATCACTAAGAATGGACAGTTCTCGGTGGACTCCATGTACAGAGCCATGATCCAGTCGGATATGCCAGTCGATATATTCAAAAATGTATGGCGTATGAAAGTGCTGCTGAAGATTAAGATCTTCGCGTGGTACCTTCGTAAGGGGGTCATACTCACAAAGGATAATCTGGTCAAACGTAATTGGCATGGAAGCTCTAAGTGTGTTTCTTGTTCTCACGATGAGACAATTAAACACTTATTCTTTGATTGCTCATTTGCGCGTTCTATATGGTCCGCTATCCAAATGGCTTCGAATCTATATCAACCCACTTCCGTTGCGAATATATTCGGTAACTGGTTGAATGGGGTAGATAAACGATTTAAGACTATTATTAGGGTAGGAGCGCTTGCCGTTATCTGGTCGCTATGGCTATGTAGAAATGACAAGATTTTCAATGATAATTTTTTTTCTCGTATGCAGGTTCTATTCAGGAGCACATGTATTCTCCGTTCGTGGTCCACATTACAGCGAGGGGAGTTACGAGGCCTTTTTATGGAGGCATGTGCACGACTGGAGCAGGTGGCGAGGGATATTTTTATCCCACATGGATGGCCGCTTGATCTACGGATTGAGGCTCCATAGCTTTGACAGTCTACAGAGGATTTTGTAGATTTGTCACTCTTGTTTATTTTCAGTTTCGGATTGAGGCTGTGTGCATCTCACGATGCAGAGGCCGGGTGTAATGCTTGAATTTTTGAGTAATAAAGCCCTTTATCAAAAAAAAAAAACACATCTCCATTTTTATCTTCTCCAACACATCTCCATTTTTCTCCACCATTTGTCAAGATTGGCGGCACCCATCTATCCAAGTGTTAGCAACATCGTCGTTTCTTCCAGCGTTGCTAATTTAGCTCATTTCATTTCTTGTTTAGCTCATTTTATTTTTGTAGTGCTAGCTAGGTGTTTGATGAAATGTCTAAACTAGTGAGTTCATTTGCTTTATATGTTTTTTGAGCTAGTTAAAGTTTGATTTGTGGGTTTTAGTGTCGTCCCGTCAATCTCCTCACCGCCGTCGATCGCTCACGTCGTCCCGTCACCGGCACCACATGGTAAACCACCGCCTCTGAGGCCCCCGATGGGTTGTACCATAGAGGCCAACGATAGACACCTCGGTGAGCCTCTTATTTTTATCTTTTATTTAAAAAAAATCTTAGTTGTATGATTTAGATGCATAATTATTACTTGTATAATTTTCTTATTTGTATAATTGTTAGTTATATATAGTGACATGGTTTTGACATATGTCCACACTGATTCAATAATTATCTTAGTTGCGATTTTGCTCGCATTTGTTGTTGGATTTAAATTCTTTAGATAGTTGTATATTAGTTTCAATTAATGTATGTTTTATGAAAATTATGTATTACATTTGATAATGATTTTTTATATAATACTTATTATGGTGACCGACGCAGTCCCGAGTTCATTAGTAGCATGCAATATTTTTTCCACATGGCCGAGGCAAACAAGCGGTCGAATTGTTTTATTTGTCATGCATGTAGTGCCTTAAGAATACGATGGATTACACTAGCTCAAAAACCCTTCACATCCACCTGATTCAGTATGGTTTTATGCCCGACTATAGTTGTTGGACCAAACATGGAGAAAGGGGGGGGGCGTTACAATCGAAGACAATGAAGAAGAATAGAACGAAAAATATCCTATGTTCATTGAACACGGTGGTACTACAATAGGGAAGACGAAGCTGAAGAAGAGCCCATTGTTGACGAGCCCGATGATGATCTTTGTCGGGCCCTTCTTGATGCGAAGATAAATTGCCGAAGTGACAATGAGAGGTTGAAGTTGGAGATAATGGTAGAGGATCACAACAAATTGTTGTACCGAAATTGCGAAGATGGCCATAAAAAACTAGGTACCACACCGAAATTGATGCAATGGAAGGCAGAGTTTGGTCTAGCTGACAAGAGTTTTGAAAAGTTGCTAAAAATAATAAATAAGATGATTCCAAGGGATATCATATTGCCACTCAGTACGTATGAAGCAAAGAAAGTTGTCTGCCTTCTAGTATTAGGGGTGCAGAAGATACATGCATGCATCAATCACTGCATCTTCTACCGCGGATAGGAGTACGAGAATTTGAATGCATGTCCGGTATGCGGTGCATTGCGGTATAAGATAAGGTGAGATGACCCTGGTGATGGTGAGGGCGAGCCGCGCTCCAGGAATAGGGTTACTGCCCTGGTGATGTAGTATGCTCCTATAATACCATAGTTGAAACGTTTGTTCCAAAACAAAAAGCATGCCAAGTTGGTGCGATGGCACGAAGAAGATTGTAAGAAAGACGTCATGCTGAGACACCCTCCTGATGGGTCGCAGTGGAGAAAAATCGATAGAGAGTTCCCGACATTTTCAGATGATGCGAGGAACTTAAGATTTGGTCTAACTATAGATGGATTTAATCGTTTCGGGGAGCAGAGCTCCAGTCATAGCACCTGGCATGCGACTCTATGTATCTATAACCTTCCTCCTAGATTGTGCATGAAGCGGAAGTTCATTATGATGTCAGTGCCCATCCAAGGCCCGAATGGCGTGTACCTGAGGCCATTGGTTGAAGAACTTCTACAATTGTGGCGTGAAGAAGGTGTACGTGTGTGGGATGAGCACGAACAAAAGGAGTTTGACCTACGAGCGTTGTGGGATGAGCACCGGAATTGATGGTTTGTAACCATCAATTATTGGTCTCCTTTTAGTAACATTTTACACAGTCAAACAAGTGATACAATGCATGCACACACTGTTTAGGTGAGACTAAAAGTATATCACTAGTGGAAAATGAGCTTTTAGTACCGGTTGGACAACCGGTACTAATTAATCGGCACTAAATGCCCACCAGACTTTAGTACCGGTTTCTTACATACCGGTATTAAAAGGGTCTTCACGTGGCCTAGGAGGAGCTAGCCCACGGGGTCGGGTTCCTTGGTACCAAAGGGTTGTCTTTTTGTTTTCTCTTTTTCCGATTTTTTTCCCGAAAAAAATCCATTTTATTTATTTCTATTGTTTAACAAGTCAAACTAACGTTTATCACTAAGCTTTCTTAATTTCAATCTAAATTACTTCCTTCTACTAACACTTCCCGCAGAGGTCACCCATCCTCACACTACTCCAGCAATAGCACGCTTAACTTCTTAGTTCCTTCCCTATGAGCTACCTACAAACAAGAGATACATACCTCACAATAGTATCCTATCAATCCTATTAACCCATGGACTATGATGTCACCCACATTTATTTTATGAATCAAAATAATTATTTAAATAAAAGAAATGAATCATTAATAATATTTTGAATTAAAATATTCTTAAATGCAAATAATAATTATCTTATTTGCCTTTTTTCATTTAATATTGAATAATTCATATATGCAAATCCGTATATTGAAATTTGACCAATAATATGTCTAAATCGATTAGAAAAATGAGAGAAATCCAAATATGAGACATCCATAACCCAACTCTTGGTAAATTTTCCTCATGTTTGTCGGATCTAGTACTTTTCAAGACGGAGTCCCTCTCCGATGAAACCCTAGATCCGTTGTAGAAAAACCAGGCTTATACGAATAAAGTCGGTACCGATATCAAAATGGGGTAGAAAAGTGTCTAACTAGTTGCTTTCGTTGTGTTAGGCTAGGACCTAGAAAGTCAGAAGACAAAGGTATGAACCAACTCTTGACAACTTTCCCCATGTTTGTCTGATCCAAGCCATTCATGCTATAAGTCATGAAACTCGCTAGAGAGAAGTGGATGCCGCTGAAGTATAGGTCGACACACCCCGAAGTGCATTGTCTGTCATCCAAACTCATAGCACACTTGTACACACATGTTATGGCACCCCTATCTAGCTTTTGGTGGGATCCCAACGCCGGAGTCCCTCTCCGATGAAACCCTAGCCCCGTTATAGAAAAACCAGGCTTATGAGAATAAAGCCGGTATCAACATCAAAATGGGGTATGAAAGTGTCTAACTAGTTGATTTGGTTGTGTTAGGCTAGGCCCTAGAAAGTCAAAAGACAAAGTTATGAACCAACTCTTGACAATTTTCCCTCATGTTTGTCTGATCCAAGACATTCAGGCTATAAGTCATGAAACTCGCTAGAGAGAAGTGGATGCCGCTGAAGTATAGGTCGACACACCCCGAAGTGCATTGTCTATCATCCAAAACCCATAGCACACTTGTACACACATGTTATGGAAACCCCTATCTAGCTTGTGGTGGGATCCCAACTCCAGAGTCCCTCTCCGATGAAACCCTAGCTAGCCCCATTGTAGAAAAACCACGCTTATATGAATCAAGCTGGTACCGGCGTCAAAATGGGGTAGAAAAGTCTCTAACTAGTTGCTTTGGTTGTGTTAGGCTAGGCCCTAGAAAGTCAAAAGACAAAGGTATGAACCAACTCTTGACAAGTTTCTCTCATGTTTGTCTAATCCAAGACATTCAGGCTATAAGTCATGAAACTCGCTAAAGAGAAGTGGATGTCGCTGAAGTAGATCGACACACCCCGAAGCGCATTGTTTGTCATCCAAAACCCATAACACACTTGTACACACATGTTATGGCAACCCCTATCTAGCTTGTGGTGGGATCCCAACGTCGTAGTCCCTTTCCGATGAAACCCTAGACTCATTGAAGAAAAACGAGGCTTATACGAATAAAGCCGATACCGGTGTCAAAATGGGGTAGAAAAGTGTCTAAGTAGTTACTTTGGTTGTCTAACTAGTTTCTTTGGTTGTGTTAGGCTAGGCCCTACAAAGTCGGAAGACAAAGGTATGACCCAACTCTTGACAAGTTTAACTCGTTCATTACATAGATCACAATGAAATCTTGATCACATCATACTTAAACATGAACATATAAATATAGATACGTCCTCCCTCCGTCCCAAAATATAAGGCGTCCTTTAATTTCGCGGGTCAACGACGTCTAACTTTGACCATTATTTGTCCTTATAATATATACATACAATTATATAATTATATATGAAATGAAAGATTTTTACAATACGAATCCAACGGTACCATTTATACATTCTCAAACCATATAATTTATTATATATTGGTGGTCAAAGTTGAGCATCAAAGACCAGCATAAAAATAGCGCGCCTTGTATTTTGGGATGGAGGGAGTATAAAAGTACTCGATCTCCAGATCATAGGAGACCCGCACTACTACATCATAGAGAGATACATATAAAAAAATACTCGATCTCCAGATCACACGAGACCCACACTATTACATCATAGAGAGATATATATATATAAAAGTACTATACATAATAGAGATCACATGATCGACCCACAATTTATATCACATAGAACTATTTGCTATCCTATGCAATTTGTATCACATAGAACAATTTGCTATCCTATGCAATTTGTATCGCATAGAACAATTTGCCAATATGTCCTAAATTAACTATGTCTTCTATGTTCTTACACGGATTTACCAATATGCAACAAGCCACCATAATAAATTTATGCAATTTTCATCATAATAAAACTATGCAATTTTCTATATATCACGCGGATATATGATTAAAAAATGATTCAAATGGGGATCGGACATATGATGATTCTATGTCACGGATATATGATTCAAATGGGGATTGGACATGTTGCTATCCTATGCAATTTTCATCATAATAAACCTATACACTTTTCTATATATCACGCGCATATATGATTCAAAAATAATTCAAATGGGGATCTGATATATGATTCTATGTCACGGATATAGGATTCAAATGGGGATCGGACATGTTGATATCCTATGCAATTTTCATCATAATAAACCTATGAATGAATTAAGCCCCAAAATGTACGTACCTTGCCCATTGGAAGATCAAGACATTCTTCTTGATGCAAAGTTGGATGACCGCAACCTCCTTCCCATTGCGCATGTACTCAAGATCAAGCCTGATGAATTTCTCTTGGTCCTTCGCTTTTTCAATCCATCCTTGGAATGTGGAAAGATAACCCTTCATGTTGGCGCTCTCGTTGGTGTAGACGACGGTAAGCGCGTTCGTGCCATGTGCACGAACATGGCCTATGCTACTGATTGGTTGATCCATGGTGGATTATGGGAAGAAGAGAGGGAGAAGAGAGATGGGGAGAGGGAGGAAACAAAGAGAAACAGAGAGAATGGCGACGTCCTGTAGCAGTTCGCGAACTCATACGAGCGGGAGGAAAAACAATTCGACTCTTTGGTACCGGGTTTAGCCACCAACCGGTACCAAAGGTCCTCGCGCCAGGAGAACGGTTGTTACGCCACTTTTCCCACACCCCTTTGGTACCGGTTGGTGGCTAAAAGCAGTACCAAATGTGCTCGCACCAGGCGAACGGTTATCACACTCCTTTGGTACCGGTTTTAGCCACCAACCGGTATCAAAGGTATGGTCCAAACCGGTATTAGCCTTCTCCGACGCCCTCCCCGTTCGAATCGGTATCAGACCCCTATTTGTACCGGTTTGTAATTGAAGAGGTACTAAAGGTCAAATCCTTTGCCCTTGTTTCCACCAGTGTATATTTGACAAACAAGAATATGTACATGGCACATCGTCGATTTCTCACAAAACGACATCTCGTAAGAAAGAAAGGCAAGCATTTCATCGGTGGGATAGATCACCGTACGAATCCTACGCGCCCCACTGGGGATGTTATATATTATATGGTCAAAAATTTAAAAGTAATCTTTGGAAAGGGTCTTGGCGGACAATCTTCAACACAAAATCACGCAAGAATTACTTGGCGAATGGTGGGCTTGTATTGGAGATCACAAAATCTATGAAACTTTTCAAAAAGGAGATGCTCAAGCCAATTATAAATTCACGTAATATTATTGCAAAAGGTCCCTGAGGAGAAGTGTATGCGGGCTTCATTGACGGAGTAAAAGTCGCAGTAAGGAAGCAGATTGGTGTTGGTGGTATGCGAGAGAATAATACACAATTTGCAAATGAAGTCATCGTCCAATTCTAGTTTATGAGTTTCTCTCCAGAGGTAGTGTCGATGATATTATTTTTGCTTCCAATGTAAGGGACCCACTCAACTTGGCCATGCGTTTAAGTATTGCTTCACAAGCAGCAGATGCTCTTGTCTATATGCATTCAAAGACCCTTTTTTAGATAAAAGGCTTATGCCCGGCTTTGAATTAACAAAACCAACAGGTTCCAACAACAAAACCAGCACAGTTTTAAAAATAATGTCAGCGGGATGTTTAATACATTTACCCTCAATAGCAAGTTTGTTTCGCACATTTCACAAAGCCCAAGATTGCGCGAGAAAGAGAACCCATGCTATTCTACGCCGGGTACCCGAAAGCGAGGATAAGATGAAGTGAAATTGGGGGAAGTTGGCCGGGCACCACGTTCTCCCTAGAACCTGACGCAGCGCCGCCCACGCAAACAGAGCGAGCGAGCAATTGAAGAAGATGTGATCGGCGGATTCGGCGGCTCCGCAAAGGGCACAACAAACATCTGACGGGCCCGCTCTGATGGCAAGATTAATCCCCGAAGGGAGTTTGTCAAGCGCAAGTTGCCAACCGAAAACTTTAATTTTAAGCGGCACTTTGGCTTTCCAAATATCACTAGCATGGGCCACAGTCGCCCCTTGCGAGAGATGGGCATACAAGGATTTCACAGTGAACTTTCCGGATTGTTCGAGCGACCACGAAATGCTATCTAGCACCGTAGAGAGGGGAGTGTTAATGATGATCTCTGCCAGTTCTTCCCATTGACGAAAGCTGAGCTGGTCCAGCGAGCGTCGGAAGCGACCCCCACTTCCAAAACCCGGGCCACCGAGGCCTCAGGTTCCCCGCAGATGTTAAACAGCAGGGGAAACGTATGGCAAAGGGGACCTTCTCCTTGCCACCAATCCGTCCAGAAACGTGAGCGAAGACCGTTGCCAACGTGATGTTTAGCCCCGGCCTTGAAGAGATGTTTGACCTTGTGCAAACTTTTCCAGAATTGCGACCCCGCCCTAGGGGAGGTGGCAAATATGTCTCGTGTGAGGGAGTACTTATTACAGAGGAGCACCTCCCAGATGGAGTCCCCCATTTGATAAAACTTCCAGATCCACTTGATCAGGAGAGCCTCATTCATCTTGCGGGAGTTAATTAACCCTAATCCCCCGGCTTCTTTAGGGCGACAGACGGCCCCCCAGTTGAGCATGTGATATTTTCGGTTTGGTCCCGCACCTTCCCAAAAGAATCTAGCACGCCGTGAGTCCAGTTGTTCGTGCACCCCTTTCTGAAGAAGGAAAAGTCCCATGGCATACATGGGGATGTTGTCTAAGAACGCGTTGGAAAGAATCAGACGCCCACCCAAGGATAGAAAACGTCCCAACCACGATTCCACCCTAGCTGCGAGCTTCTGCACAAGGAATGCCCACTTTTCCTTTGTGAGTTTTGAGTCTAAGATTGGTAAGCCCGGGTATGTGAATGGAAACTTTCCAAGTTTGCAATTGAGAAGTCTAGCAACCCTAGCTTGAACTTCCGGGGGCTGGTTGAGCACCAACACCTCACTTTTGTGGTAGTTGATTTTAAGACCGGACATGTTCTCAAAACACATAAGGAGAAACTTAAGGTTGGCTAGTTCGAGTTCGTTGTATTCCACCAAGATGATGGTATCGTCGGCGTATTGTAGGTTCGTGATCCCCCCCAGGGAAAAGATGGGGCACAACCCTATGAATGTGCCCTGCTGCATTGGCTTTTGACAAGATAGCGGAGACTCCTTCCGTGACATAGTTAAAAATAAGTGGGGAGAGCAGGTCCCGTTGCCTCACACCCCTTTTATTCCTAAAAAAGGGGCCCATTTCCCCGTTGATGGAAATGGCAGTTTGGCCCCCGGACACTAACTGCGAAATACGGTGAATGTAGCCTGCGTCAAAACCCTTTATGCGCAGCACCTCTAAAAGGAAGTTCCAATCCACCCTGTCGTACGCCTTCTCAAAGTAAGTTTCAGGAGAATTCCCCCCTGTTTTTTACTTTGAAGTTCATGAAAAATCTCGTGCAGTGCCAACGCACCATCGAGAATAAATCTCCCTTTGATAAAAGCCGTCTCGTTCTGGCTGATAGTCTTGTTGGCCACCGGGTCCAGTTTTGAGGATAAGGCTTTGGAGATGATTTTGAAGACTACGTTGATCAGTGCAATAGGACGGAACTGGGTGATGCAGTCGGCCCCCGGGACTTTGGGGATGAGCGATAGAACTCCGAAGTTTAATCTAGAGATGTCGACACGGCCGAGCATGAAATCGTTGAGAATATGCAAAACCCCGTGTTTGACCAATTCCCAACATCTCTTGAAGAACGAGGCCGAGAACCCATGCGGGCCTGGGGCCGTATCCGCTTTCATCTCTTTGAGCACTGCCTCTAATTCCTCTTCCAAAAAGGTGCGACATAAGTCTATGTTGTCCACATCAGAAACCAGTTGGTCCCCTGACCAAGTGTTCTGGCCCACACAACAGTGACGAGGAGAGGTTGACCCCACCAACTCCCTGTAAAAGCCATAAATGTGATCATGCTGCGCGCGTTTATCTGAGATGACTCCCTCGGGAGTAGAGAGGGAGAAAATGTTGCATTTTCTCCGCTTCCCGTTAGTTACCGCGTGGAAATAAGCCGTGTTGGCGTCCCCTTCTAACGCCCACTTGACTCTTCCTCTCTGCCTCCAAAACTCCTCTTCCATCCTATAGATGTGAAGGAGCTGGTCCTCAAGGTGGAAACGAAAAGCCCATTGATCATCATCGAGCCCCGAGATGTCAGCCTTGAGGTCCAAATCTTTTATCTGGTCTAACAAAGTGGTTTTTTTTATCTCTTGCCTCCTTCCCAAGGTTCCTACTCCACCCAAGGAGAGTTTGACGCAAGCCACCACTCATGAAAGCCCACCAGTCAATGATATCCCTGCCTCCCACCTTCGCGCTCAGATTCTCCCAAGAAGAGAGCAGCAGCTCCATGAACTGTGGTAATTCGAACCATCCCGATTCGAAAAAGAAGCTATTGCTAAAAAAGAAGTCTTCCTCCCCGGAGTCCAGGATAAGGGGCGTGTGGTCATACCCTAAGCTTGTTTCCGCAACCAATGATAGGCGCGGGAAAACAAGTGCGAGGGACGACGAGATGAACACCCTATCCAGCACGCATCTGACCTGGTTGAGTCTCTTATTGGTCCACGTATATCTCGCTCCTGCGCGTTGAGTTTCCGACATGTTCCAGTTGGCTATGTGGGCGTTAAACAGGTCCACCCTGAACCAGTTTATATGATCATTGTTTTTTTCCTCTCTACGCCGAATCAGGTTGAAGTCTCCCCCCATAACAATGGGAAGAGTACTCCTGGCAATCTTGGCCAAAATCTCGTCCAGGAAGATGGAGGAGAAGGCGTGGTCCCCAGGACCGTAGACGTTTATGAATTCTAGTTTCTCCTTAGACTCCCTATGGAGTACAACCACGCTAAGGAAGTAGCGGCCTCTGTCCATACTACCCACTTTGAAAACACTGTCTTTAACTCCGAGGAGCACGCCCCCCGATTGACCTATCGCCGGCAGCCAATTCCAGAAGAAGAGCTCCCCCCTTCTAAGCTCCGGAGCTCGGAGTCCGAAAAATCCTGTTTGATCGTTTCTTGCAAGCAAACCGCATCAATTCTATGCAACCGGACAAACTCTTTGATCATGGTTCAGCGCCCCGGCGCCCTGAACCCTCGTATCTTTAGGTACATCCACCGCATTAAGACACTGTTGGGGTAACCCGTGCTCGGCGGGTGGAGGTAGTGCTTATTGCAGCTCGTCCTGTCTTGGCCTCACGCTCGTGGGTGTTCTCGACGGCAGCGCGTGTACCAACTTACGCCGCGGTCGCCTGGATGGACCCGAGGTCCTTACCTCCAGGGGCTGCTCCTCCAAGGCTAGAGCCGAGGGCTCCCCCACTAAATGGGGGTCCGCCGACGTAGCCCCAAAGGCCGAGGGGTCGGTTGGAAGAACCAAACTCGCTCTCTCTTGGTTAGCGCTCTCGAGAGCCTCCGCCTCGGCCTTCTTGGTTTCTATGAGCTCATGGGCGAGGGCCAGCTCGGCTTGAGCGCGCTCTGCCACTCGGAAGAGGGAGAACACCGTGGCCGATGCACACGACGAGGGAGAGAAGAGGATAGAGTTGTCCCTAGCGACCCTAGCTAGGTGATTATCCAAAAG
Source organism: Alopecurus myosuroides (assembly GCA_028641055.1). Classification (NCBI taxonomy): domain Eukaryota; kingdom Viridiplantae; phylum Streptophyta; class Magnoliopsida; order Poales; family Poaceae; genus Alopecurus; species Alopecurus myosuroides. The sequence continues at coordinate 411,924,335 of CM054060.1, read as the reverse complement.
TGCGGGAAGAGCTAAGAAGTCGTCCGCGGAAAGCGCACCTGTGGACTTGGCATTGGCGTTGGCGACGCGGTTGATGGCGCGGTTGAGCATGTTCCCGTCGGTGAGGCCCGTCCCACGGGCACTCTTGCGCTCAGCCCACACCGGAACAGTCATGCTGCGCAGCCCTTTGGCCACTGGGGCAGCCAGCGCTTGCACCATGCCTAGCGACTGCGCGGAGTCGCCGGAGAAGTCCGATTGCGGGAAACATGCGAGGGAGTTTGCAAATTTCTTGGCGGGGGGGTCGGCGTTGGCTTTGCTGCGTCTTTCCTTGTTGCACATCGCTGAGGGGTTAGATGCCCAGCTAGAGGGAGTGACCGCCACACCCGACGGGGGCGGGCGAGGGGAGCCGGTCCCAGGCGGATGCGCCAGCGTGGAGGGGGAGGCGGGAGGCTGGTCAGAGAGAGACAGCGACAGAGCCTGGGACGGCTGTGTCCCTCCCAGCCCAGCCGAGCTCCGCTCGGAGGCGAAGAAGGTGCCATATTCAAAGACCCTTCTACACGGTAATGTTACATTATCAAATATACTCCTGAATGACTCATTTGTGCGAATGATCTCAGACGCTGGCATATCAAGGATGATTGGCAGAAACTATGGGCGGATAGAAGGACTCAGTGGTGAGATGGCTAACATGGATCCAGTATATTTACAAACAGTCTTGCTGACAGAAAAAAGTGATGTGTACAGTTTTGGAGTTGTCATTTTGGAGCTTATTACTAGTAAGCATGCCAAACATTTTGACAATAACAGGTAGTAAAGAATTTCCTAGAGAATCACAAGAAGGGGAGGAAATCGACCGAGTTGATTGATATGAAAATTGCAGTAATAGGAGGGATCTATACACTTTATGTCATTTTTATCGATTTTCCAGACTAACCTATTGACAAGATACCACATAACTGGATCCCTCTTTTCTTCTGTTTTTAGTTTCAAAAAAGTTGTTCTGCAAATATTCTCGGAATTGGAAAATTCTAAACCCGGAAGTCATAGAAATCCCGGAGGTTCCACGGAGTCCCGAAGAAACCCGGAGGGGGAGGACCACACTATAGGGTGGTGCGCCCCCCCCCCCCCCTTGGCGGCGCCGTGGGTGGTGTGGGCACCCTGAGCCTCCACCGCTTCTGCCCTTTCGCCTATATAATCCCACCAAGACGTAAACCCTAAATATATATATCTTTTACCGGAGTAACACCCGAGACCGCCGTCACCGTCACCGTCATCCCGAGATCGGGAGGGTTCTGGAGCTCTCCCCGGCACCCTGCCGGAGGGGGAAATCATCACCGGAGTGGTCTACACCACCATTCCCTTCTCCAAAGTGATGTGTGAGTAGTTCATCCCTGGACAACGGGTCCATAGCAGTAGCTAGATGGTTGTTCTATCCACTTTGTGCCTCATGTTTAGATCTTGTGAGCTGCCTAACATGATCAAGATCATATTTATTTAATGCTACATGTTGTGTTTGTTGGGATGTAATTAATGTTGAATGCTATGTCTTCTGATTATCAATCTATCATGTTATCTTCATACATATGTTTTTTGTGATCTTGCATGCTCTCCATTGTTAGTAGATGCTTTGGCCAAGTAGATGCTAGTAACTCCAAGAGGGACTATTTATGCTCGATAGTCGGTTCATGCCTCATTTTCATCCGTGCTCGAGTGACAGTAACGTGATGGATGGAGGATGTGTTGTTGCCATTAGGGAGAAAACAACAATGCTTTGTCTAAGGATGATGTTATTGTTGAAATTACACACTTTTCTTAGTGCGATTATCTGTTGCTTGTAACTTAATACCCAACGTTTGTTCGGATGATATTTGAAGGGTGGATTTTTAGTCATAGATGATGTTGGATAACGGTCTATGTATCTTGTTGTATAATGCCCGCATGAATCACATAGTAATATTTATGTCTTGCATATGCACTACGGTGCAACCTTCATTTCTGTAAATTGCCCAGCTGTAATTTGTTCACCGCACATGTTATTTATCTTTCACGGAGAGACACCACTAGTGAACTGTGGACCCCGGTACTTTTTCCTCATACTGATAAACACCTACTGCTTTCATATTGCTCTCATATTGTTCCTACTGTTTTCCACACCCTATGTTTAACCTCTTTGTGTGCAGCAAAACTGGTGAGATTGATAACCTTACTGCTTTGTTGGGGGCAAAGTGATTTGACTGTGTTGTGCAGGTTCGACGTTGCTTCTGAATCAGTAGTGCATCCTACCATCTCAGGTGCTTCAACTTCTAAAGTTACTCCTTCCTCCTACTGGTCCATTCAACCTTGGTTCCTTTCTGAGGGAAACTTGCTACGGTGCTCTTCATACCTTCCTCTTGGGGTTTCCCAACGAACGTGTGTCTACACTCCATCAAGCATTTTCTGGCGCCGTTTCCGGGGAGGAGGAGAATTTCTGCAAGGTGAGTCTCTCACTTCCAATCTTTTTTCTTTGTTTTTGTTTTGCTTAGTTTATTTTATTTTGTCTTGTTTGCTTCTCTTTATAAAAAAACACAAAAAATTAGTTCTTATTCTAGTTATAGTTTTTATCCTTTTTTAATCTTGCTTTGTCATGTTTGCTATCAATGGTTGATGTATTTGAAACTAGATCTTTATAGTCAAGGTGGGTTCATAGATGAACAACAAAAATATTATAGGGAAAACCGCTTGTCACAAAAACGAATACACTTATGGGAGCAAATTAATAAATTGCATGACTATGCTAAAAACTTGTGCTCTATTTATAATTTTACTTATTGCTTTGATAAATCTTGCTGCTATAGGAGGTATAAACACCTGCCTTTTCAATGTGATTATAATGTTAATGTTACCATATCTTCTTATGTTAAGGGAAATTATGAATTATATGAAGTGGAACAAATTGAATAATTTATTGCTCGTAAGGGTGCATTCGAAATTGCCTATTTACTTGAAAGTATTGATGATGCACCTTATAAATACGAGATTTATGCTTTACTTGAATATTGCTGTGATAATTACAAGGATTGTAATTACTACATAATGGAATATCTTAATAAATGCTCTCAACCTAAGGAAGAGACTAATGACTTGCAGGAACCTATTGAAGGAGAAACTGCTGAATCTGGAAGCTCATTGGATGAAAAAGAGGAGGAGAGTGATGATTAAGAGGAGGAAGAATGGAGCTACCCATGTCTACCTCCCAATGATAGTAACTCTTTAACTCATAAATTATTTGATGAAACTTATACTTGCTATACTTGTGACCTTAATACTACTATGAATGAAACTTGTGAGAATGATATTGTGAAGGAGTCGTTGCATAGAAAACAAAAACATTCCTACGCGAGAGACACCCGAATGGTCAAGATCTCATCTAGGAGATGAAAAAAACATGCATAGAGAGAGTCTTAAGGAGAACATACCCTCGAAGACACAAAGCGTTACGAGATCAAATCTCGTTGGTGATGTAGTCGTACTCACATCGATCTCAAGATCGCGAAGATGAGCGCTGCAATCTGGCAGCGCTTCCGCACTGGGTAACACATACAACTCGATGACGACCTCCGTTCCCTCGATCCAGTGGGGCAGCGGAAGTAGGGGATCCCTCAGAAACCAGAAGCACAACGACGTGGTGTGGTGGAGAAAACTTCGTTCAGGGCTTCGCCAAGCGCATGAACATGAGGTGGATCAGCGGGAGGATGGAGATGGAGATGACACCAAGTTGTGTGTGGAGAGAGAGGTCCAACCCCTCTTTATATATGAAGGGGAGGTAGCCACGAATTTTTGGTGCCCCCACCTCTACCCTCATTATGTGGGTGGAGTCTGCACTCAGCCCACTCATTCTCTCATCAATTCCCACTCATTATTCCAAGGGTTTTCTTTAATAAATAAATAAAAAAAATTATTTCTTTATTTTTAATATTTATTAATCCTATTAACAAACATTAACACTTACCCCCTTGAACTATTTGTTAATCAAAAAATTAACATATACCACCTTAAACTATTTTAATATTCCCCAAAACAATTATGGTGACTATTTCAATATTCCCCGAAACAATTTTGGTGGTGTCCAAACTTTTCTCCGATATTCCGTATCCACTCAATCGCGTCATCAAACCTTAAGTGTGTCACCCTACGTTGTATGATCTCAATCATTCCACCGGCGTTGTATCAAGTTCCATGGCACCCCAATCTTGATTGTCCATCAATAATAAGACAACCATCTAGATACCTTCTGGTATATCAATAATTTACAAAAGAGATCATCTAATAATCAAATATGTAACATTGACCATATCACATCACATGCCCACCAGAAACTAGTTAGACGCCTCTAATTTATTTTTGCATATTTTATGTGTCTTAGGGCTTTCGAGGATAGAACCGTTCATACCTATGAACATTAACCACAACATTGATAAACACAATTTTTAACAACCCTTCATAGATTAGATCTTAACTATAGTTGGAGAAACGGACACCCCCTCAGCCACAAGTGAGACAATTCTCGCGTACATAGTATATGTAAACTTAGTCTAGCGCAGCTTCATCCAACTATGCCACTAAGATCATAAAATGCTCAAGGAGGCAATAACATGATTATGAACGCCCACATACATCTATGTGTTCTACCCGTACAAAACATCTACGCATAGATCCGGTTCTGATACCACTGAAGGGGTCGTTGAATAGAAAACAAAAAAATTCCTACGTGAGAGACACGCGAAAGGCCGAGATCTAATCTAGGAGATGGAAGCAACGGGCATAGAGAGAGTCTTAAGGAGAACATACCCTCGAAGACACAAAGCGTTACGAGATCAAATCTCGTTGGTGATGTAGTCGTACTCACATCGATCTCAAGATGGCGAAGATGAACGATGTAATCCGGTAGCGCTTCCGCACTCGGTCACAAGTACAGCTCGATGACGACCTCCGTTCCCTCGATCCAGCGGGGCAGCGGAAGTAGAGGATCCCTCGGAAACCAGCAGCACGTCGGCGTGGTGTGGTGGAGAAAACTTCGTTCAAGGCTTCGCCAAGCGCATGAACATGAGGTGGATTAGCGGGAGGATGGAGATGGAGATGACACCAAGCTGTGTGTGGAGAGAGAGGTCCAACCCCTCTTTATATAGGAGGGGGAGGCAGCCACAAAATTTTTGTACCTCCACCTCTCCCCTCATCATGTGGGTGGAGTCTCCACTCAACCCACTCATTCTCTCATCAATTCCCACTCAAAATTCCAAAGGTTTTCTTTAATAAATAAATAAAACAATTTTTTTCTTTATTTTTAATATTCTTTAATCCTATTAACAAACATTAACACTTACCCCCTTGAACTATTTGTTAATGAAACATTAACATATACCACCTTGAACTATTTCAATATTCCCCGAAACAATTCCGATGACTATTTAAATATTCCCCGAAACAATTTCGGTGTTGTCCAAACTTTTCTCCGATATTCCGTATCCACTCAAGCACGTCATCAAACCTTAAGCGTGTCACCCTATGGTTCGTGAATAATGTATACATGATCGCCTGGAGATCCGTACTGACTCCTACACATTCAACGATGAATCTAGTGATTGTGTGAACCATAAACGTCATGAACTATTCCCTTTGTCTCGCGATATTTTACTTGTCCGAGATTTGATCATTGGTATCAACCATTCCTTATTCAATATATTTACCTGACAAGTACTCTTTTCTCATTTCCGTGATATGACTTCCTTGTGATCATATCACGTGCTTGCAAGCGGTGTCGATGTGATATCACCAAGAGGGCCGAGAGTATATCTCTCCGTCATTTTGGATGGACAAATCCCACTCTTGATCCATGATCCTCAACTAATACTTTCCGAATACCTAACGACACCTTTATAGTCACCCTGTTACACTGTGACGTTTGATGACATCAAAGCACACCCTTCCGGTACCAGTGATTGGCATGATCTCATGGTGTTAGGAATAAGTTACTTCGTATGCAAGATATAACAATATAAACTAAATGACTTGATCGTATTGTTAACTTGATATTGGGTCTATGTTCATCACATAATTATACCAATGACATGACCCCGTTATTAACAACATCCAATGTTCATGATTAGGAAACCTTGCTCATCTATTATTCAACGAGCTAGTTAAAGATTGGCTTTACTAGGAACCATTGTTTGTTTATTAAACACACATGTATCAACGTTTCCGGTTAATAAAATTCTAGCATGAACAATAAAATTTATCATAAGCAAGGAATAAGATAAATAACCACTTTATTATTGCCTCCCGGGCATATTCCCTTCTTATTGCTACTGTTATTTATGATAATCCATGATACTTGGATAAATCTTATGATAATGCTTTTGATGATGGTCCTATGTTACTTGATGTTATAAATTATAATGCTACTTAAAATGGGATTGCTATAATGTTACCTTTTATGAGTGATCAATCATCTTGTTTTGCTATTGCTAAAAGTGGGAAAGAAGAGGTCTTTATTTCTAATTTTGATCCCACTATTTTTGATCTTGATATGGATTGTGTGCTTTTAGACCATGAAAAACATGCTTTATGTGATAATTATGTTGTTGAATTTGTTCATGATGCTACTGACAATTATTATGAGAGAGGAAAATATGTCTGTAGGAATTTTCATGTTACTAAGATACCCCTCTTTTTGTTGAAAGTTTTGATGTTGCTCTTAATCTACCTTCCCATGATTTCTAGTTTGAGTTTATTTAATTTATTTATTTACAAGATTCCAATGCATAGAAAGTGGGTTAGACTTAATTTGGTTTTTATACTTGCTTCTTTACGCTCTCTTTTGCTTCAATTCATATTTCTTATGTGAGCATATACTTGATTCCACATTTCTGGGCCTAGCTAAAAGGCGTTAAAGAAAAGCACTTTTTGGGAGATAACCCATGGTTTTATTTTTTGCTTTGTTTTTCTCTGTTTTCTTTGAGTGAAGGGGTTGTATACTGGTGTATAAAATCCTTTGTATCTTTCTTTTCATGTTTTAGTGGTGCCAAGTAAGGTTTCTGACGAGAGTTGGAGTTGGTTTTCAGATTTCTGCGTAGGAAAAAGATTTCTACTGTCCACTGTAAAACATCGTATAAAATCCTAGAATCTCAGAATGATCTGAAATTGTTTATGCTTATTACTCAGCTGATTCCGCAACTTTTTCGTTCTTTAAGTTTTTCGATCTGAGCAACGTAAGTGCCTCGAACAAATTCATATTTACAGACAGTTCTGGTTTTGATAGATTCTGTCATTTTTCTTGCATTTGCTCTTTTGCGATGTCAAGTGGATTTCTTTGCTTCAAGAAACATCATTGGTTGTCGCTTATGTGTAAAAGTATCAATAGCACTTGTGCCATACAGATCCAATGGATTTTTATTTGTTGCACTAACCCTCTAATGTGAATTACTGTTTGAGTATGGTGTGAAGTAAGTTTTCAAGTGTCAACATAAGAGGTGATATATGTGATCAAGAAGAGTGCAAGGTAAAATCTTGGGGATTACCCTGTGGTTCATCCAAGCATATTTTTAGAATACTCAAGCATATAAGCCTGGGGATTCCCAAGGCATCCCCTTGTTCATCAACTATCCATCAGGTGACTTCTCGTGAAACTATATTTTTATTCGGTCACATCATATGAAGTTTACTTGGAGCGTATTTTTTTCTTTGTTTTTGTTTTGTTTTCCTTGCTGCAATAATATAGTTAGATCCTAGAATTCTCTGTTTGGGAGAGAGACACGCTCCTCTTTTTCTTTTGAATACTTGTTGTGCTAGTATTGTTAGCTTTTCTTCTAGTTGCTGCAAAAAATTCATGTTTAGCTCTCGTTTTCATTGCATCTCTTATTCACATATGTTAGTTTTAGTAGTGTTATGTGAGTACTCTTATTTTTTATTTATATAGGATGTAGAGAGTTTTTGTTAAAGCATGTTTTGTATGGTGCTTGTTGGGAAAAGAAACTGCTGCTTGAGGTAGAATTTTTAACGGTGCAAGTAGAAGCTTGTATAGACTGTGGCTAGAACTTTTTCATATCATGGTAGATGTTATTTTAGTTTTAAAGCCTTGTGGTTATTGAGTATCATGATTAGTCTCAAATAGCTGAGAGTGTTTAATGTGCCATTGAAAGAATCATGAGTTGTTCTTGTCATATTGAAGCGACAATTTGTGGTGTTCTCCTTTGGATGTTTTCATTGGTTGACTTGGCGCATAATCACACCATGTTTATGACTATGAAACAATCACGAGAGCCTCTATGATCATTTAATTTTGAATTTTTGGTACCACTTATGCTTTTATTAATGATGTTTATGTCGCTATGCATGATTATGGCTCTTATGCTCTCTTGATTTGTCGCTCCCAGTCTTTTGCTAGCCTCCACCCGTACAGAGTATGAGCTCTACTCGTGCATCCAACTCCCTAAAACCAAAGTTTTCCCATTATGTCCACCATACCTACCTACATGTGGGAATTAACCGCCATTCCAAAGTAAATCTTGGGCATCCAAGACCCACGACACACTATAACACACATGGTATGGAATACCATGGGATTTGGAGGCATTCAGACGATCCGGAGGCCCCTCTATAGAGAAACCATAGCCCCACTGGAAAAAAAGACGGAACTGCCGTTCTGGCCCCTCTACGTTAGGCGGAAGGGCGTAGCAAAGTGGAACCAACTTCTTGGTTGTATTAGGTTAGGCCCAAGGAACACCCAACAAAATGGTAGTGCCCACCTCTTAGCAAGATTCCCCCAGTTCTGTCAGATCCGGGAGTTTCAGGCTCTAATTAATCCTGGAACCCGCTAGAGAGAATTTGATGCAGGTGAAGCCCTAACACAGAGGGAGCGAGTGAATCTTGGGAATACAAGACCCATGTCACACTCTAACACACATGGTATGCCATACCATGGGATTTGGTGGCATTCAGACGATCCGGAGCCCCCTCTATAGAGAAACCATAGCCCCGCTGGGAAAAGATGAAACTGCCGTTTTGGCCCCTCTACTTGAGCCGGAAAGGGGTAGAAAGTGGAACCAATTTCTTTTTTGTGTTAGTTTAGGCCCAAGGAACACCGAAGAAAATGGTTGGGCCCACCTGTTCGCAAGATTCTCCGAGTTTCATCAGTTTAGTGAGTTTCGGGCTCTAAGTAGTCCTGGAACCCGCCAGAGAGAATCTGACGCGCCGGTGAAGCACTAACAGAGAGAGATAGGGAATCTTGGGCATCCAAGATCCATGACACACTATACACACACATGGTATGGCCCCTCTCCAGAGAAACCATAGCCCCGCTGGGAAAAAGACGGAACTGCCGTTTTGGCCCCTCTACATGAGATGAAAAGGGGTAGCAAAGTCGAACCAATTTCTTGGTTGTGTTAGGTTAGGCCCAAGTTACACCCAATAAAATGGTAGGTACCACCTCTTGGCAAGATTCCCTCCATTCCGTGAGATCAGGGAGTTTCGGGCTCTAAGTAGAACACGCGAAAGAGAATCTGACACCGGTGAAGCCATAACACAGGGAGTAATGGAATCTGGGGCATCCAATACCCATGCCACACTCTAACACACAAGTTATGGCATACCGTGGGATTTGGTGGCATTCAGACGATCCGGAGGCCCCTCTCCAGAGAAACCATAGCCCCGTTGGGAGAAAGACCGAACTATCGTTCTGGCCCCTCTACGTGAGACAGAATGGGGTAGCAAAGCGGAACCAATTTCTTGGTTGTGTTATGTTAGGCCCAAGTAACACCCAAGACAATGGTAGGCCCCACCTCTTGGTAAGATTCCCCCCATTCCATGAGATCTGGGAGTTTTGGGCTCTGAGTAGTCCTAGAACCCGCGAAAGAGAATGCAGCGTCGGTGCAGCCATAACACAAAGAGTGAGGGAATATTGGATATCCAGGACCCATGACACAATCTAACACGCATGGTTTGGCATACCCTAGGATTGGATGGGAATTCAGACACTCCGGAGCCCCTCCCCAGAGAAACCCTAGGTCTGCTGGAGAAAAAGAAGAAATTGTCGGTCTGGCCCCTCTACGTGAGCCCGAAAGGGATAGCACAGTGGAAATAATTGGTTGGTTGTGTTATTTTGGGCCCAAGTAACACCAAATAAAATGGTAGGACCCACCTCTTGGCAAGATTCCCCCTGTTCCGTCAGATCCGGGAGTTTCGGGCTTTGAATAGTTTTGGAACCCGCTAAAGAGAATCTGACGCCGACGAAGGCCTAACACACAAAGATAGAGAATCTTGGGAATCCAAGACCCATGACACACTATAACACACATGTTATGGAATAACATGTGATTTGGTAGTATTCAGACGATCTAGAGCCCCTCTTCGAAGAAACCCTAGCCCCGCTGGGAAAAAAGACGGAACTGCTGTTCTGGCTCGTCTACGTAGCTGGAAGGGGGTAGTAAAGTGGAAGTAATAGCTTGGTTGTGTTAGGTTAGGCACAAGTAATACCCAAGACAATGGTAGGGACCAACTGTTGGCAGGATTCCCCCTGTTTTGTCACATCCGGGAGTTTCGGGCTCTGAGTAGTCCTTGAACCTGCTAGAGAGAATCAGACGCCGGTGATGCCATAACACACCGAGTGAGCGAATGTTGGGAATACAAGACCCATGAAACACTCTAACAGCATGGTATGTCCTACCATGGGATTTGGTGGCATTTAGACGATCTGAAGCCCCCTCTCGGCCTCTCCGGAGAAACCATAGCCCCGCTAGGGAAAAAGACGGAACTGTCGTTCTAGCCCCTCTACGTGGGCCGGAAGGTGGTAGAAAATTGGAACCAACTGCTTGGTTGTGTTAGGTTAGGCCCAATGAACACCCAAGAAAATGGTAGGACCCACCTCTTGCCAAGATTCCCCGAGTTCCGTCAGTTCCGGGAGTTTCGTGCTCTAAGTAGTCTTGGAACCCGCGAGAGAGAATTTGACACCGGTGAAGCCCTAACACACAGAGAGAGGGAATCTTGGGAATCCAAGACCCACGACACACTATAACACACATGGTATGGAATACCATGGGATTTGGTGGAATTCAGACGATCTGGAGGCCCCTCTCCGGAGAAACCATAGCCCCGCTGGGAAAAAAGACATAACTGCCGTTCTGGACCCTCTACGTTAGGCGGAAGTAGTAGAAAAGTGGAAAAAAATGCTTGGTTGTATTATGTTAGTCCCAAGGAACACCCAAAAAAAATTTAGGGACCACCTCTTGGCAAGATTCCCCCAGTTCCGTCAGATCCAGGAGTTTCAGGCTCTAAGTAATCCTGGAACCTGCCAGAGAGAATCTGACGCCGGTGAAACCCTAACACAGAGAGGGCGAGTGAATCTTGGGAATACAAGACCCATGACACACTCTAACACACATGGTATGCCATACCATGGGATTTGGTGGCATTCAGATGATCTGGAGCCCCCTCTCCAAAGAAACCATAGCCCCACTAGGAAAAAGACGGAACTGCCGTTTTGGCCCCTCTACTTGAGCTGGAAAGGGGTAGAAAAGTGGAACCAATGGATTTTTTGTGTTAGGTTAGTCCCAAGGAAAACCCAAGAAAATGGTTGGGCCCACCTATTGGAAAGATTCCCCGAGTTCCATCAGTTTAGGGAGTCTCGGGCTCTAAGTAGTCATGGAACCCGCTAGAGAGAATCTGACGCGCCGGTGAAGCACTAACAGAGAGAGAGAGAGAGAGAGAGCGGTAATCTTGGGCATCCAAGACCCATGACACACTATAAAAACACATGGTATGGCATACCATGGTGTATTTGGTGGCATTCAGACGATCTGGAGGCCCCTCTCCAAAGAAACCATAGCCCCGCTGGGAAAAAGACGGAACTACCGTTTTGGCCCCTCTACGTGAGCCCGAAAGGGGTAGAAAAGTGTAACCAATTACTTGGTTGTTAGGTTAGGCCCAAGTAACACCCAATAAAATGGTAGGTCCCACCTCTTGGCAAGATTCGCCCCGTTCCGTGAGATCCGGGAGTTTCGGGCTCTAAGTAGAACCCGCGAAAGAGAATCTAACGCCGGTGAAGCCATAACATAGGGAGTAAGGGAATCTTGGGCATCCAATACCCATGCCAAACTATAACACCCAAGGTATGGCATACCGTGGGATTTGGTGGAATCAGGCGATCCGGCTGCCCCTCTCCAGAGAAACCATTGCCCCGATGAGAAAAAGACGGAATTGCCCTTCTGGCCCCTCTACGTGAGCTGGAATGGGGTAGCAAAGCGGAACCAACTGCTTGGTTGTGTTAGGTTAGGCCCAAGTAACACCCAATACAATGGTAGGTCCCACCTCTTGGCACGATTCCCCCCATTCCGCGAGATCTGGGAGTTTCGGGCTCTGAGTAGTCCTGGAACCCACGAAAGATAAAATGCGGCGCCGGTGAAGCCATAACATAAAGAGTGAGGGAACCTTGGGAATACAAGGCCCATGCTACAATATAACACACATTCTTTAGCATACCCTATGATTGGGTGGGACTTCAGACACTCCGGAGCCCCTCCCCGGAGAAACCCTAGGTCTGGTGAAGAAAAAGAAAAAACTGCCGGTCTGGCCCCTCTAGTGTGCCGGAAAAGGATAGCAAAGTGGAACTAATTGATTGGTTGTGTTATTTTAGGCCCAAGTACTACCAAATAACATGGTAGGACCCACCTATTGGCAAGATTCCCCCTGTTCCGTCAAATCCGGATGTTTCGGGTTCTAAATAGTTTTGGAACCCGCTAGAGAGAATCTGACACCAGCGAAGGCCTAACACACAAAGAGAGGGAATATTGGGAATACAAGACCCATGACACACTATAACCCACATGATATGGCATAACATGCGATTTGGTGGTATTTAGACGATCCAGAGCCCCTCTCCGAAGAAACCCTAGCCCCGTTGGGAAAAAACACGGAACTGATATTATGGTCCGTCTACGTAGCCAAAAGGGGGTAGTAAAGTGGAAGTAATTGATTGGTTGTGTTAGGTTATACCAAAGTCACACCCAATACAAGGGTAGGGCCCACCTCTTGTCATGATTCCCCCTGTTTCGTCATATCCGGGAGTTTCGGGCTCTGAGTAGTCCTTGAACCCGCCAGAGAGAATCCAACGCCGGTGAAGCCATAACACACCGAGTGAGGGAATGTTGGGAATCCAAGACCCATGAAACACTCTAATACACATGGTATGTCATACCATGGGATTTGGTGGATTTCAGACGATCCGGAGCCCCCTCTCCGGAGAAACCATAGCCCCGTTAGGGAAAAAGACGGAAGTGCCGTTCTGGCCCCTCTACGTGAGCCGGAAGGGGGTAGAAAAGTGGAACCAAATTTTTGGTTGTGTTAGGTTAGCCCAATGAACACCCAATACAATGTTATGGCCCACCTTTTGGCAAGATTCCCCGAGTTACGTCAGTTCCGGGAGTTTCGGGCTCAGTAGTCCTGGAACCCGCGAGAGAGAATCCGACGCCGGTGAAGCCCTAACACTGAGAGAGGGAATCTTGGGCATCCAAGACCCACGACACATTATAACAAACATGTTATGGAATACCATGGTATTTGGTGGCATTCAGACGATCAGGAGTGCCCTCTCCGGAGAAACCATAGCCCTGCTAGGAAAAAAGACGGAACTGCCGTTGTGGCCCCTCTATGTTATGCGGAAGGGGGTAGCAAAGTGGAACCAACTTCTCTGTTGTATTAGGTTAGGCCCAAGGAACACCCAACAAAATGGTTGGGCCCACCTCTTGGAAAGATTCCCCCAGTTCCGTCATCAGGCTCTAAGTAATCCTGGAATTCGCCAGAGTGAATCTGACGCCGGTGAAGCCCTAACACAGAGAGGGCGGGTGAATCTTGGGAATACAAGACCCATGCCACACTCTAACACACATGGTATGCCATACCATTGGATTTGGTGGCATTTAGACGATCAGGAGCCCCCTCTGCAGAGAAACCTTAGCCCCGTTGGGAAAAAGACGGAACTGCCGTTTTGGCCCCTCTACTTGAGCCAGAAAGGGGTAGCAAAGTGGAACCAATTGCTTGTTTGTGTTATCTTAGGCCTAAGGAACACCCAAGAAAATGGTTGGGCCCACCTGTTGGCAAGATTCCCCGAGTTCCATCAGTTTAGGGAGTTTCGGGCTCTAAGTAGTCCTGGAACCCGCCAGAGAGAATCTGACGCGCCGGTGAAGCACTAACAGAGAGAGAGAGAGGGAATCTTGGGTATCCAAGACCCATGACACACTATACACACACATTGTATGGCATACCATGGTGTATTTGGTGGCATTCAGACAATCTGGAGGCCACTCTCCAGAGAAACCATAGCACCGCTGGGAAAAAGACGGAACTACTTCTTTTTTGTAGATGTGCTAAACATGTATTATGATTTTATACTAGTGTTTCTGTGGACACGGTTTTACAAAGTTCCAGGGGATGATTTGAACCTCTGGATGTGGCTTCAGAATGCATGCTGGCTAAGGAAAATATCCGTTGGATGATGTGAAACTGTGGATGTGGCTTCGGAGTGGATGTTGGCATAAAAAGTTCTGGTTAACTGTGGACCTGTTGTTGAAACTTTTGTGATACTAATTTCAGTTACTATAAACATCCTATGGTTCGGAGTGCATGTAACCAGGCTGATGGCGCGGAACAGACATCGAAGAGGGCGTGGAGGCAGTACACTAGTATTAGTACTAGGGTATCCATTGTTGCAAATGTAAAATCATGTCAATTCATTTCCATTTCGGAGTGCATTTTGTAATTTAGATCTCCTATATATTTGGTAATTTGGTTGACACTCGCCACATGGGATACCCGGTCAGCTCTCCTCTCCACTCCCAAACCGTGGATAATGCAGCGGCTCCCCATACGGGCGCATAACGCTCTCCTCTCTACTCCCAAACTGTCTGTCTCTGCCACACCTCTCTACTCCCCTTCGCTCTGCGCAGATCCACCGGTACCATGTCTGGCCGTCGCGAGGAGGGCCACCAGCAGCAGATCCAAAGGTACTTTCCCAGGCGCAGCGTGCAAGGCACGGAGCGTGCGCGTGCCCGCGAGGCGTACCGGGCGCGAGGTGCATCAGACCAACTCGTCCCACGCACCACCACCTCCGTCTCCACACATCGCACCTTCGGACGTCGAGGAGGAAGAAGAGGAGGAGTATCTCGCCGTCGATTTCCACAACGAGGCCCTGCAGTGGCCCCACATGCAGGCGGGGATTTTAGGCCCCGGACAGAAGAGCTCCGGCAAGCGAGGCTCGCCCAACTTTTCACTGTCAATCTAGAGGCTGACACCGCGGAAGCGATTCGCCATTCGATGCAGAATGAAGATGCGGCGGCGCTGGCGGAGGCGCGGCGGCGCACCCTTGGCTAGGACGCTAGGTTCGGTGTCTATCCTTTTCTTTTTGTGATGTTTCAGAAACGGCTTGTTCACTGTAATGTTAATTGTGATGATTTCGAAGATTAAGTGCAAGCTTAATTTCGAAGATTATGTGCATACTTATTTACCGTGGAATACAAGTGGGGTCCAGCCATCAACTGGTCGGTTGTAGCCAGTCAAAGCAGTCAAACAGGACATGATGTGTGGCCCCAAGAAAAATTCGCGACGTTCACGTGACCAGGCAAGTTTCGTCGAACGCAACTGGGCTCTTAGTGGGCTACTGGGCCGGAGACGAAAATCCGTGACGTAAAACTAGCAAAAAGTCGAGCAAAACCAGTCTGCGACGGACCAAACCAATACGTCGAGAGAAAACTCCACTTTTCATCCATTCGCGACGGAAACGCGCGACGTTATCAAAACGTTCCGCTCAAAACGCTCCGGATCGCACGGAATTTGGTAGTGTCTGGAGCTCTCCCCGGCACCCTGCCTGGGAGGGGGAATCATCGCCGGAGGGCTCTTCATCACCATGCCTGCCTCCGGAGTGATGCATAAGTAGTTCATCTCTGGACTACGGGTCCATAGCAATATCTAGATGGTTTTTCTGTCCTATTTATGCCTCCTATTTAGATCTTGTGAGCTGGCTAACATGATCAAGATCACCTTATTGCAATGCTACATGTTGTGTTTGCTGGGTTCCGATCAATATTGATTGCTATGTCCAATGATTATAAATCTATCATGTTCTTGTTATGTGTATGTTATTTATGATATTGCATGCTCAACGTTACTAGTAGATTCTCTTGCCAAGTTGATGCTTGTAACTCCAAGAGGGAGTATTTATGCTCGATAGTGGGTTCATGCATCCCTTTCCCTCATGCTTGAGTGACAGAAACGTAACAGGTGGGGGATGTGTTGTTGCCATTAGGGAGAAAACAACAATGCTTTGTCCAAGGATAATTTTATTGTTTACATTACACACTTTGCTTTATGCAATTATCTGTTGCTTGCAACTTAATATCCAAGGTTTGCTCGGATGACACTCTGAGGGTGGATTATTAGTCATACACTAGTACAGAAATGCTCTACTGTGGCGCACCAGAGGGGTGCGCCACAGAATTCACGCCACTGGTTTTTTTCTGTGGTGCACACTGGTCGTGCGCCACAGATATGTCAATTCCGTGGCACACCTCAGCCGTGCGCCATAGAAATTTGCAATTCTATGGCGCACCAAGTAGTGGTGCGCCACAGATTTTTTTTTGAATTTCAAAAAAAAAAAGACGGAGCTCATCGGATGCCATTGTGACCGTGGCCTTAGGTGGCTTGGTCAGTGGTGGGTGGAAGATGGGGGGTCACCGGAGTTCTTGGAGGAGGAGGAGCTCGCCGGAGGTGGTGGTGGTGGAGGTCACCGGAGTTGGTGGAGAAGGAGAAGCTCGCCGGAGGTGGTGGTGGTGGAGGAGGAGGAGCACGCCGGAGGTGGCGGTGGGCGAGGTCACCGGAGTTGGTGGAGGAGGAGAAGCTCGATGGAGATGGTGGTGGAGGAGGAGGAGGAGGAGCTCGCCAGAGGTGGTGCAGGAGGAGGAGGAGGAGAGGTCGTGGTGGAGGAGGAGGAGGAGAAGGAGATGTGGTGGTGGAGTAGGAGGTGGAGGAGAGAAGTGGAGAGGTAGAGGAGAGAAGGGGATATGAGAAGTGGAGGATAAGTGGAGAAGTGAAATGAGAGAAAGGATAGAAGGAGGAAGAAGAGGGAGAAAAGAAGGGTTGGTGGGCAGGATTCAAATTTCGAATCCTGCCCAACAATTCTATGGCGCACCAAGTAGGGGTGCGCCATAGAATTATTTTTCGATTTTTTTTATTTTGTAGAAAAAATATCTTCAAACGGCCATAACTTTTTTCCTTTTGGAATTTGGCGATTCTAAAAAAAAGCTCACAGGCCGAAGGCCAGTGAGGTTGGGTTCCTTTTTCTCTCTAGTTTTTTTTAATATCTTGATCATTTTTTTCGACATCGTATGCAAAAGTTATGCCCATTTTACTTTTTTTAACGATTTTTGCTCAGAAAGTCGAAATTCATATTTCAAATTGTATAAAAAAGTAGACCTTAAACTCTCCGTGCATCTATAAGGGATTTATTTTTTGATGCTTTTTAGACCTCCAACTCTCCCGTGAAAAACTAGAAAGGCGTTACGGGGGGGTGGAGTTCGTGCGTGGACATAAATTTTGGAGAGGGGAATTTTGTGGCGCACAGGACAGTGGTGCGCCGCAGAAATGTCATATTTCTGTGGAGCACTAACCACCATGCGTCACATAATATGAGTGGGGCAATGATTGGTATGGAATACCATGGGATTTTGTTGTATTCAGACGATCCAGAGCCCCTCTCCGGAGAAACCCTATCCCCACTAGGAAAAAAGACCGAACTGCTGTTCTGGCCCGTCTACGTAGCTGGAAGGGGGTAGTGAAGTGGAAGTAATAGGTTGGTTGTGTTAGGTTAGGCCCAAGTAATACCCAATACAATGGTAGGGACCAACTCTTGGCAATGATTGGTGTGGGCCCCAGCATATTTCTGTGGCGCACCTCTGTCCCGTGCGCCACAGAATTCCTCTTTTCTGTGGCGCACCCCTGTCCCGTGCGCCACATAATTCCTCTTTTCTGTGGCGCATTCCCCCCCGTGCGCCACAAAAATAAATTTATGTGGCGCATAACTACATGGTGCGCCACAAAAATCCATCTACAGATAGGCACTTCTCTACTAGTCATAGATACAGTTGGATAGCGGTCTATGTATCTTGTTGTAATGCCCGCATGAATCACATAGTAATCATCATGTCATGCATATGCACTACGGCGCAACCTTTATATCTGTCAATTGCCAAGTTGTAATTAGTTTACCCGGCATGTTATCTATCTGTTTTCGAGAGACACCTCTAGTGAACTGTGGACCTCAGTCCATTTCTTTATACTGATATACAACCACTACAACCGCTGTTTTACTACTGCAATTAGTATTTTCCTACTGCCATCATTGATCTCTTTCATCTACTGCAAACAAATACCACTTTCCACACTATACGTCTAATCCCTTGTTTTAGCAAAACCGATGAGATTGCGCCCTGCCAACATCAGCTGCATCAACCTTCAGAAGTGATTTGTTTCTCCTACTGGTCGATTCAACCTTGGTTTCTTTCTAAGGGAAAACTTGCCGATGCACTCTTCACAACCTTTCTCTTGGGATTTACCAACGAGTGTCAACACACAGCCATCATGTGGCCATAAATTTGGCGAAAGTCGGACGTCCGAGTATTGCATGATACACTCTTTCGAACGGTACTACTTCAAATGATATCATCTCCTGGCGGAAGTGTTCCGCCTTTCTGAAGGTTACTTCTAGGGATATTTCTCCTAGGGAATGTGCTTACCTACCAGGAACAATGTCGTGAAATCGTACATTTCTATGCTTGACCTGGGTTTCTGACAGATGCAGTTTCTTTAGAGTACTCAAGTACATTATGTTGATGCTTGATCCTCCATTGATCAGCACTCTCCTGAGCCTAGTGTTTGGCACAATAGGGAATAGTATCAAGGTGTGTGTGCTGGGTTCCGGGATATTACCGGGATGATCAGACTTGTCCCAAGTAATTGGAGTTTTTGAATACTTTAAGTACTTCGGAGTTGGCGGAACGACAGTGTTGATTTCTCGCCACGGTCGCTTCACCTGTTTAGATGATGGGGTCGCAAGGAAAGTTAAATTGAACTCTCCTACGACTCACCTGTTTAGCTGATGGGTTCGCCTTTCTGTTGCTGCCCCTGGATTTTGTCGTCAGTATCATACTCGCTTTCGTCTTTATCACCTTTCGGCTTTTTCTTGTTGAATTTTCTTTTGGAATTCTTTCCTATACTCTCGGCTCTAGCGCTGCCTTTCATGTTCTTGTTAAGCCGGCACTTCTGATTTGTATGGTTAGGCTTTCCAAACTACGCGTGATGAATACATGGTTCCTGTTGGGGGGATGATAACCCGACAGGCCCATACAGAGGGATAAAGACTTGGCAGGAGAAAGTTTGGGTGAAGACCTCGCAATGAGATGATGGGCCGAATATTACTGATGGGCTAGAGGTTGCGCTGGTAATCCGGCTCAGGGAAAGGGAGGCTCTAGAAGGCCCGAAAGGCGGTGCAAACCATGGAGTCCAAGACTTGGAGGTCACAGAGAGTACTTTAGGGTTACGTGTAGACCCCGAGTACGGCTCTGGATGTATCTTGTAAGGAAAGCCAGGAAACCGAGTGTTATATAAACCGGCCCTTATGGCGTAAAAAGGGAAATTCGAGTTATTCTAGTTATACAAAAGCAAGTTCTTGTAACCCTAGATTGGAGTCTCGGTGTAACATCCCAAGTATGAAAATACCCCTAGAATGTTTGATTTCCTGTTTAATTAAAGTATTGCATCATGTCATCATATTTATTTCCTTGTTTTCATTTGTTTACTATTTGTTTTGCATCTGTTTTATTCTATTTTTATAATTGAATTTCAAACATTTATTTCATACTTGTCATGTTACAATCTTGTTTGCAAATAAAAGTTCAATTCAAACAACCTTTTGGTTTCCAATTATTCCATAAAGATCAACTAGTAAAATGGTGGTTTTATTTCAATTAAGTAATTCCAAATTGCTTTCAAATTCAAAGCATCTTCAAACAGCACCTCATTTGAAAATTATAAAAATACCAAACAAATTCTAATCACAATTGTTCTATTTAATCAATAGGGGTCACCCTAATAAAAACATTGTTTCCAATATTAATCAATTAATTATTAAATTATTCAAATTCAAGCCAAAACTTTCAAACAGTAACCACTTTTGAAATTATGAAATTACAAAACAAATGTACTCATTTGTTTCCAATTAAACTCATCGGATTACCATAATTAAAAATCTTGTTTTAAATAACCAATTATTAACCAAAATTCATCCAAATGCAAGCCATTACAAAAACAACAAATAAATTTGAATTTTCAAAAACCTAAGTGGCCAAGTGGTAGATGTTGAACTAACAAACTCACATGATTTTTTCCAAATTTTTATCAAATCAAAAACCTATCATTTGCTTCCATTTTCATTTGCTGCAAAAAAAAAACAGAGAAACAAAAATAAGAAAAAAGAAAACAACGCGCGCGCGCGGCAGCTAGCAGCCAGCCCAGCCCACCTCTTTCATTTTTCCTCGCGCGCAGCCAGCCCACCGGCCCGAAAACGGTTCGCAGCGCGCCCCCCTCTTCTTTCCCATGTACGGCAGCCATCTCTGTGGTGCCACGGCGGCAGCGCACGGCAGCGACGGCCAGGAGCTCCCCGCGTGGCCTATTTAAGACCCCCTAGGGCACAGCGCGCAGCCCTAGAACCCTAGGCTACTGTTTCCCTCGAGGCCGCCGCCGTTACCCCTCTCATCTCGCCGCGTTCCCCCCTCTGCCACCACCTCGCCGGAGATGCCCGTCTGAAACCCCGTCGAGCACCGCCGTTTCCGTTCACCACCTGCCCTCCTAAACCCCGAAACCGAACCACCGTACCGTATTCTTCCTCGACGACGTCCCCGTTGAGCACCAGGAGGACGGAATCATCGCCGCCATCTTCATCACTGCCGCGGCATCTACCTCCGCCGTCGAGCTCAACCGCGGCAAACCCACGGTGACCACCGCCTCCTACCTCTCCCTCTTTCTTCTGCATCGCGCACACACCCGCAACACTTCCGTGCACGCATCGCATCCATCCACGGCGCAACACGGCCACGTTGATCGCCGCCGGCCCGCTGTCGATCTCCGTCAGGTCGCAGATGGTTTTGTTCGTCAGTTAACTTCAGAACCACGCCCAACACCTCAACCTGTCCGCGCCCTGTTAACTGACAGAAACGCACGCACAGCGCACTGGTTCAGAGAACAGCGCGCGCACAGGGAGATCGCGAGTTCGAGCTTTGGCTCGCGGGATAAAATCCCACTTTTTTGCCCGCAGCGCTGACAGGAAGGGCCCCCTGTCAGCCACACCGTGTCCACGCAAGCGTCCAGTGGCCCGTGGCCCACTGGCAGTGGCCCGGGGTAGCCCCCTGTGCGGTAACAATTGTTTTTCTAACTTTCTGTTTTCAAAACTGGTCCTTTAAAATTACAGAATGGTCCCTCAAAGTAATTTGACAATAACTTTAGTTTTATAACTCCAAATAATGAAAATAAAATATGTGTGCTGATCTAAATTAAATTATCTACCTATTGGTACCATTTGTTTTCTGTTTTGAATTTTCAAAATGCAATTCAAATTTGAATTCAAATAATTCAATTGCAATTTGCTAAAATTCATAACTAATTCATTCTTAATCCAAATAATGCAAATAAAATATGTTTTCCAAGCTATTTCAAATAACCTTTTCAAACATAAATTTTGTTTCATGATTTGAATAATTTAAATTGCCTAAATAATTTAAACCTTGTTTAAATCATTTAAATTTGATAAAATCATAACTTGCTCAAATTAAGTTATTTTTTGAACATGCAAAATATGTTTTCAAACTAGAAAAGTATGAAATTTTCAAATATGAATTTGAATTTATGTTTTGAGCAAATAAAATTCAAATAAAATTCATGCTTGTTTTAAATTCACTTAAACCTTGTTTAATATTGTTTAAGTCATAATAAATTCATCCTAATCCCTTTTTCAATATTTGAAACATGTAATCCAACTAAAATTTGGTATTCTTTTAAAATATGAATTTTGTTATTTGTTTTGAACATTTTAAATTGATGAAAACAACAAATGCTTGTGTGACATCTTTAAGTAACCAAAAATTTCCCAACTTAATAAATGATTTCCAAACTTGTTGGATTCCTTTTCCACTTGCATCTATTGTTGTTATTTTGTTGTTATCATCATGCATGCATCATGCTAAACAACTTTCCCATGATAATTAATTGTAGTCCATTTGTTTCCACCCTAATGCATGGACCTTTTCCATATGCAATACAATTGCATATGTGTCCATTTAAATTGTGTTACCAAGTCCACTAGTTTATTTTGATGCAACCATTAACTTGACATGCATCATCCCATGATTGTGCACTATGCCATGATATTGATTGTTTATATTTCTGTCTTGTTTGTTTGCTTCTTCTCGGATAGACGACGACGTTGAGGCAGACGATCTTTACAGCACCCCTTCTGAGGATCTAGCTCAGTACCAGGCTGCTGAGTTTGCAGGCAAGTTATCACTCACATGAACCATTGTGTTCCTTTCAACATTGGTTACCGATACTTCCCGTTGTCTACTTTGCTAGCCCTATGTGTAGTTGTTTCTGTTACGAACCTATCACATGAATCCCTTAACCCTGATATTGCCTCACCTCCACTCCTACAACCCCATTGTTTGAGCCAGTGTCTTACTAGCATGCTTAGGTTGTTTTGCTCGAGTCTGTTACCCGTTACTTTCTGTTACTATATTTTCCATTATGTTCTGGGGGCTCGAGGTTAATCAATCAACCTGTTAATAATAATATGCTGATAAGGCACCGGCAGGAGGCCCTGTGTGGTTTTGAGGCCTGCTAGTGTCGACCCTAATAGAAAAAGGGTCTTGTCTACTGATCCATGATGAGCGCACTACCCGCATGTGGGAAGCTAGTATGGGCGCCCCCCTCAATTTGATTCGATTCGCATCTCGTCCAAATCGCCTCATTTAGTTCGTGTTTTCCATTTGCCGCATGCATGTTTTTGCGAGCCCAGCGCAGGGTGGAACTTTTGTAGTCGGCATATAGGGGGACACGGTCTTAGAGTGCTATGAGGGTCCCTTTTCTTCGGGGCTTGATTAGCCGTGCGCCCAAGGTGCTTTGGGCTTGATGCGAAGAAGAGTTGAGTTGTGTTGAGTGCCACGCTTGGTGGGAGGCATCCCATCTGGAGGGGTATTCTTACGTGTACGGCCAAATTGGTGCAACCCTGCAGGGATAAATCTTCTCGAGAAGCCGTGTTTTCCGCGGTTATGGTTAACTTGGTGAAAGTACTGGCTAACAAGTACTCAGAACAACTTACACCTAACTATTGATAACCTGACTAGTAATAGACTTATTGACACAACAATTTGATCCATTATTCATTAACTCAATTGTGTGTGTTATCCTCGGATTGCTTCTTTGGATAAGGGGCGAGATCTAGGATGGGTTTGTTTGAGGTTATCTTTCAGTTGGTGACTATACGCTATCTTATCCCCTTTCTGTTAGTTGGAAGTTGTAGATTTCTGTAGTTGGTTAGCGCAGCCAGTTGCAGCATCTTTTATATCCCCTTCTTCCGTTGAACCCAAGGCATCTGTGCTAGGTGTTGACGGGCTACACTTTGGTGAACTGTGAGTCTTGCTTGCCAGTACTTGGATGTACTGACCCCTTTGGGGCTGTGGTTTCCGCAGACTACGCTTACGAGGATCCAGGTGACGGCTACTACGTGGAGTTTGACGAGGCTGCTGACGAGTAGTTAGCGGACCCGGGCAGGATCCGAGACATCGTGGATGGGCTCCGTCTTTCTTTCAGTTCCCGGCTTCTTAAGGCTATTTGATTTTGTCTGTACTCAGACCCCTTTGAATGCTTCCGCTGAGATGTAATGATGTTATGTTGGGACATGTGTCCTCTGGATGATTGTATTTGCTATTCTCTGCCCTAGTGAGGGCCAGTTGCAACTTATTTCAATCTTTTGTGTCTTAGAGATATGTTGTGTTATCATCTTGTTCAAAACCGTTGACGTATCATGTGTGTATGGTATGAAGTACGTCAATGGTAGTGTCCTGATTTCTACGGGATAGTTTACATCGACGGTGAACAGTAACGATTGGTTGTCACACATAAGTGTTGGCCTACTCGTAAGAGGACGCGGGTGCCGGTAAGCCCCGTAATCCAATCAAAATACTGTTCAGTTCGTACGGTGAGTATCCTCTAGAAGTCCGGGTGCGACAAATGGTATCAGAGCCTGTCTGCCTGTAGGATCCCTTTTTACTGGTCGCAGTTTGAGTCTAGAAACTATTTTGTAGCTATATAGGAAAAATGAAACGTGAGAGTAGGAATTCTGCCATTTTTATTCTTTCCCCACCCACCCACCCTTTTCTGGTAAGGAAGTGCAACGTTGTTTTCTGTTCTCACCTAAACTTTCAAGTTAGGATTTCACGTGTTTTGGGTTCTCCGTAGTACCTCAGGATTTTTGGTCTCGTGTTTCCCGATGTTGCTTCGATATCCTGTTCTTCTAAAGAACCCTTTCGTCCGTTGAAATCTTGTTGTTGTTTTCCACTTCAGTTCTTCTACCGGCGTCTAATCAAAATCTCCCAAATCATCTGCAGATGGATCTCAGGTTCTACCCGCAGGTGGTTCGGATGACTCGCTGGAGAGCACTGCCGGTTATCTGGAGATGCTGAGAGACATGGTCACCTATCTGGGGTTCCATTGGGCACCAGAGTACCAGGTCTACGAGCAGCAGCGAGAGTTTGACCAGACCTACTACCAGGCTATCGTCTACATGCTGTCAGATGATGGCATGAGCGTTGTCCACCGCTACGAGGCAGTAGGTTCCACAGTGGATATGGTCGTGCAGCAGGCAGCTTACGTGAGTCTCACCGTCCTTCGTGCTGACTACTGGGGGTTTGACGATTCTATCTATCGACACATCCCCCGTGGTTACATCACTTCAGCGGGAGCTCACTTCACTCTCTACGACAACTTGGATGTTTATGAGCGTGATAGTTCCAGGCTGCACACCACCGCTCAGTTTGTGAGGCACAGTGACGCAGTTGCCACCACACTTTCTCAGGAGTTGGTTTCAGTCAGAGAGCAGCTCTACCTTGCTTTGACTCGTCTGGCGACGTACACCACAGACTTTGTTGGAGATGAGCGCTTTGCACGTTTCCATCAGACAGTTGGACGTAGTTTGCCAGATGCTGGAGGTTACGAGCCGATCAGAGGTCCACTCCTCGACCTTGGTCCTGGTTACACTGGGATTCCCCGCTTTGGAGCACAGGGAGACGACGCTTTCTACTTCACCACACCGAGAGTTGCTCTCAGAGCAGTCCCGATCTACGTGGATCGTCGTTCTACTTACTTCCGTGGGATTCCTCCTCACCGTATCTCTCGTCGTACTACTCGCCGCCGTCCTGCGTGATGAGCATGGGAGTACCGATGTATCCGTTCCTAGCTATGTTTAGTTATCCTTTGGCATTCGAACCATGTATTGGTTTGTTGGATATTCTGATGTATTTGACCATGTGATGATGTACCTGTTGGTTATCTATTCATGCGTCGGAATAATCTATCTTTCGGTTACCAAGTCTATCCTTTTCTGTTATTGTGCTAAAATGCATGTCTATTCAGGATGCCGCCAACAAGGAGCAACCCGCCTGAACCACCTCCGATCACGGAGCTGTTGACTCAGATGACTCAGGTCGTGGCGCAGATGGCCCAATTCCAGGCTAACCAGCACAACAACCAGAATGCTCCACGGGTCAACATCAAGGAGTTCCTCAGTCTGGGCCCAAAAGCTTTCGTGGCAACACGCGAGCCCCTGGATGCTGATGACTGGATCCGTGACATAGCCAGGACTCTGGACATTGCTCACGTTGCTGAGGAAGACAAAGTCAAGAATGCCACCTACCTACTGAAGGGTCAGGCAGCTTCCTGGTGGGAGAACTACCAGACCACGAGAGCTGGCTATCCTATCACTTGGGGTTGTTTCAAGGATGCCTTCCTGAAGCACCACATCCCAGATGGTCTCATGGAAAGGATGCGTGAAGAGTTCTACTCTCTTAAGCAGGGCAAGCTGGACGTTATCAGCTATCAGACTGAGTTCAATCGCCTCGCTCGATACGCTGGTGACGAGGTGTCCACTGAGGCCAAGAAGATGGCAAGGTTCCGCCGAGGTTTTAACCCGGAACTGAAGTACGCTCTCACCAACATCAAGTGTAAGGACTTCGAGGAGCTCGTGAACACCGCGCTCAATGAGGAAAATGGGCGCAAGGCGTTCGAGGATTCCCGCAAGCACTCGCGTGAGGGTGGTTCCTCCTCCAACATGACCACCCCTCCGCAGAAGCGCCGCATCTGGGTGCCAAATGGTGCTGTCACTCGGGCTCCATATGCCCAAGCTTCTCCAGGCTTTGCTCCCCGCCCACCCAACCCAGCTCAGATGCAGAGTCAGAGGGTTCCAATGGGCAGCCAAGGCCAGGCACTCCTCGTGTCGTCACTTGCTACAAGTGCAAGGAGACTGGACACTACGCTGATAAGTGCACTCAGAGGCAGCTACCTCCACCTCCTCGCCCCAACACCAACCAGGCAATGGTTCGTGCTCCTCCGGCTAAAGCCTTCAACTCCAACAACAGGCCTGTCGGGAGGACCGCGAGGGTGAATCATATCAAGGCCGACAAAGCTAAGGAAGCTGCTGACGTCGTTCTTGGTATATTACCTGTAAACTCTTTTCCAGCTAAAGTGTTGTTTGATACCGGAGCATCGCATTCTTTTGTGTCAAAGATCTTTGCAACAGCATACAACCTAGTTCTGGTTCCACTAAGCAATCAAATCTCTGTTCACTCTCCGGGATCTAAAATGTTGACTTCCAAGATAAGTATGAACAATCAAATCCTAATTGGAGGTCGCATATTCCTTGCTTCACTCATGTTGCTGGGAAATTCTGACATTGATGTCATTCTGGGCATGGATTGGTTGAAGACCAATGAAGCTAAAATTGACTGTGCTCGAAAGTCAATAACTCTCTCTCACCCTTCTGGCCAGATAGTCTATTCTCCATATGAATCAAGTTCTGTTCAGCTGTTCAACCTCGATGCAAAACCTCTTCCTGCAATTGAGAATGTTCCGGTGGTTTGTGAATTCCCTGACGTCTTTCCAGAAGAGTTGCCAGGGATGCCTCCGGACAGAGCAGTGGAGTTCGTGATCGAGCTTGAGCCAGGTACTGATCCAATCTCTAAGCATCCATACAATATAGCTCCTCCTGAACTGAAATTGTTGAAGGAGCAAATCGATATGTACATGGAGAAAGGTTACATTCAGCCTAGTTCCTCCGCTTGGGGTTGCCCAACTCTGTTTGTTGCCAAGAAGGATCAAACAAAGAGACTCGTGGTTGACTATCGTCCTCTCAACGAGAAAACCATCAAAAACAAGTATCCAATTCCTCGTATCGATGATCTTTTTGATCAACTTGCTGGAGCCTCAATATTCTCAAAGTTGGACTTGAGGATGGGTTACCATCAAATAAAGATCAGAAAGGAAGATATTCCTAAGACAGATTTCACCACTCGGTACGGTCTATATGAATACACCGTCATGTCCTTTGGTCTCACCAATGCACCGACGACGTTCTCTAGACTCATGAATTCTGTCTTCCATGAATACCTCGACAAGTTCGTTGTGGTATATCTTGATGACATTCTAGTCTACTCCAAATCCGAGGAAGAGCATGGAGAACACCTTCGTCTCACTCTCATGAAACTTCGCGAGCATCGTCTATATGCCAAGTTCTCCAAATGTGAGTTCTGGATTCCAGAAGTTGCTTACCTTGGTCATATCATCTCTGCCAAGGGCATAGCCATTGACCCAGAAAAGGTTAAGGCAATTGTTGATTGGAAACCTCCTAAGACGGTGAAGCAAGTCAGAAGCTTTCTTGGCTTGGCTAGCTATTGCCGTCGTTTCGTCCAAAACTTTTCCAAGATTGCCAAACCACTCACTGATCTCACAAAGAAGGACAAGAAGTTCGTTTGGACTCCACAATGTGATGAGAGTTTCAATCTCCTGAAGACTAAACTCACTTCCACACCAGTTCTGGTTGGCCCAGATACTACCAAACCTTTCCAGATATTCTGTGATGCATCTCTCCAAGGTCTAGGTGCAGTTCTTATGCAAGAACGTCAAGTTGTGGCTTATGCTTCGCGTCAGTTGAATGCACATGAGCAAAACTATCCCACACATGATCTTGAACTTGCAGCAGTTGTGTTTGCCCTCAAGAAATGGAGACAATACTTGTTGGGTAACAAAACTGAAATCTTTTCCGATCATAAGAGTCTGAAATACATCTTCACTCAACTAGATCTAAACCTCAGGCAAAGGAGATGGATTGAAAAGATTAAAGACTTTGATCTCACCATTTCATACACTCCAGGCAAGGCTAATGTTATGGCCGATGCTCTCAGTCGCAAGTCCTATTGCAATAATCTCATGATCAGGGAAAGCCAACCTCCACTTCATGAAGAATTCCAGTAGCTGAACCTTGGTCTTGTTCCTCAAGGATACCTGGCAAACTTGACAGCTAGTCAACCTCTCGAGGACAAGATTCGTTCTGAAGAACTTCGTGATGCTGAAATCAAGAAGATTGTAGAGCACATCAAAGAAGGCAATGATAAATTCAAGCCCTTCTCAATTGATGACAAGGGAACTGTGTTCTTCGAAGGACGCATTGCAGTTCCTCAGATTCAAAGTCTCAAAGATGTCATTCTCAAGGAGGCTCATGAAACTCCTCTCTCCATTCACCCTGGAAGTACAAAGATGTACCAGGATCTCAAGACTCTGTATTGGTGGCCTGGCATGAAACGTGAAATTGCTCAATACGTTTCTGAATGCGACGTTTGTCAACGTGTTAAGGCAGTCCATCAGAAAACAGCAGGTCTACTCCAACCTCTGAAAATTCCTGAGTGGAAGTGGGACATGATTGAAATGGACTTCGTTACTGGTTTTCCAAAGTCCAAGAAGGGCAACGATGCAATCTTCGTTGTTATTGATCGTCTCACTAAAGTAGCTCACTTCTTTGCTGTCAAAGAAACAATCTCAGCTAGCCAGTTAGCAGAGCTCTACACAACAAGGATCGTTCCTCTTCATGGTGTTCCATTGGAAATAAGCTCAGACCGTGGAAGCATATTCACTTCTCATTTCTGGAAAATCTTTCAAGAAGCATTGGGCACCAAACTTATGTTCGGCACAGCTTATCACCCTCAGTCTCAGGGGCAAGTCGAAAGAGTCAATCAGATTCTCGAGGATATGCTCAGAGCATGTGGTCTCTCCTTTGGCATGAAATGGGAGGATTGCCTTCCATATGCTGAATTCTCCTACAACAATAGCTTCCAGGCAAGCCTAGGCATGGCACCATTTGAAGCACTCTATGGCCGCAGATGCAGGAGTCCAATCAATTGGTCTGGAGCTGGTGAACGTTCACTCTTAGGCCCTGACATTGTTAAGGAAGCCGAAGAGAAAGTTCGTATCATTCGTGACAATCTCAAGATTGCTCAGTCTCGTCAGAAGAGCTACTATGACAGCAAGCACAGGGATATGATCTATGCACCTGGTGACAAGGCATATCTCCGTGTAACTCCCCTCAGAGGCACTCATCGTTTTGGTGTGAAAGGAAAGCTTGCACCAAGATACATTGGTCCTTTCAACATCCTCTCAAGGCGTGCGGAAAATGCCTATCGTCTTGAACTTCCAGAAAAACTATCCAAGGTGCACGATGTGTTCCACGTGTCCCAGCTCAAGAAGTGTTTCATGGATCCAGATCGTGCAGTTGATCATGATTCCATTGAACTGCAAGATGATCTCTCTTATGAGGAGCACCCTGTTCGTATTCTCGATGAGGCCGAGCGTAAGACTCGCAACAAGAGCACCAAGTTCTTGAAAGTGCAGTGGTCGCATCATTCCGATAAAGAGGCAACGTGGGAGACCGAAGAGGATCTTCGCAAGAAGTATCCGGACCTTTTCACTTCTCAGTAAGGAATCTCGGGGCGCGATTCCTTCAAGGGGGGCGTTTTGTAACATCCCAAGTATGAAAATACCCCTAGAATGTTTGATTTCCTGTTTAATTAAAGTATTGCATCATGTCATCATATTTATTTCCTTGTTTGCATTTGTTTACTATTTGTTTTGCATCTGTTTTATTCTGTTTTCATAATTGAATTTCAAACATTTATTTCATACTTGTCATGTTACAATCTTGTTTGCAAATAAAAGTTCAATTCAAACAACCTTTTGGTTTCCAATTATTCCATAAAGATCAACTAGTAAAATGGTGGTTTTATTTCAATTAAGTAATTCCAAATTGCTTTCAAATTCAAAGCATCTTCAAACAGCACCTCATTTGAAAATTATATAAATACCAAACAAATTCTAATCACAATTGTTCTATTTAATCAATAGGGGTCACCGTAATAAAAACATTGTTTCCAATATTAATCAATTAATTATTAAATTATTCAAATTCAAGCCAAAACTTTCAAACAGTAACCACTTTTGAAATTATGAAATTACAAAACAAATGTACTCTTTTGTTTCCAATTAAACTCATTGGATTACCATAATTAAAAATCTTGTTTTAAATAACCAATTATTAACCAAAATTCATCCAAATGCAAGCCATTACAAAAACAGCAAATAAATTTGAATTTTCAAAAACCTAAGTGGCCAAGTGGTAGATGTTGAACTAACAAACTCACATGATTTTTTCCAAATTTTTATCAAATCAAAAACCTATCATTTGCTTCCATTTTCATTTGCTGAAAAAAAAACAGAGAAACAAAAATAAGAAAAAAGAAAACAACGCGCGCGCGCGGCAGCTAGCAGCCAGCCCAGCCCACCTCTTTCATTTTTCCTCGCGCGCAGCCAGCCCACCGGCCCGAAAACGGTTCGCAGCGCGCCCCCCTCTTCTTTCCCATGTACGGCAGCCATCTCCGTGGTGCCACGGCGGCAGCGCACGGCAGCGACGGCCAGGAGCTCCCCGCGTGGCCTATTTAAGACCCCCTAGGGCACAGCGCGCAGCCCTAGAACCCTAGGCTACTGTTTCCCTCGAGGCCGCCGCCGTTACCCCTCTCATCTCGCCGCGTTCCCCCCTCTGCCACCACCTCGCCGGAGATGCCCGTCTGAAACCCCGTCGAGCACCGCCGTTTCCGTTCACCACCTGCCCTCCTAAACCCCGAAACCGAACCACCGTACCGTATTCTTCCTCGACGACGTCCCCGTTGAGCACCAGGAGGACGGAATCATCGCCGCCATCTTCATCACTGCCGCGGCATCCACCTCCGCCGTCGAGCTCAACCGCGGCAAACCCACGGTGACCACCGCCTCCTACCTCTCCCTCTTTCTTCTGCATCGCGCACACACCCGCAACACTTCCGTGCACGCATCGCATCCATCCACGGCGCAGCACGACCACGTTGATCGCCACCGGCCCGCTGTCGATCTCCGTCAGGTCGCAGATGGTTTTGTTCGTCAGTTAACTTCAGAACCACGCCCAACACCTCAACCTGTCCGCGCCCTGTTAACTGACAGAAACGCACGCACAGCGCACTGGTTCAGAGAACAGCGCGCGCACAGGGAGATCGCGAGTTCGAGCTTTGGCTCGCGGGATAAAATCCCACTTTTTTGCCCGCAGCGCTGACAGGGAGGGCCCCCTGTCAGCCACACCGTGTCCACGCAAGCGTCCAGTGGCCCGGGGTAGCCCCCTGTGCGGTAACAATTGTTTTTCTAACTTTCTGTTTTCAAAACTGGTCCTTTAAAATTACAGAATGGTCCCTCAAAGTAATTTGACGATAACTTTAGTTTTATAACTCCAAATAATGAAAATAAAATATGTGTGCTGATCTAAATTAAATTATCTACCTATTGGTACCATTTGTTTTCTGTTTTGAATTTTCAAAATGCAATTCAAATTTTAATTCAAATAATTCAATTGCAATTTGCTAAAATTCATAACTAATTCATTCTTAATCCAAATAATGCAAATAAAATATGTTTTCCAAGCTATTTCAAATAACCTTTTCAAACATAAATTTTGTTTCATGATTTGAATAATTTAAATTGCCTAAATAATTTAAACCTTGTTTAAATCATTTAAATTTGATAAAATCATAACTTGCTCAAATTAAGTTATTTTTTGAACATGCAAAATATGTTTTCAAACTAGAAAAGTATGAACTTTTCAAATATGAATTTGAATTTATGTTTTGAGCAAATAAAATTCATGCTTGTTTTAAATTCACTTAAACCTTGATTAATATTGTTTAAGTCATAATAAATTCATCCTAATCCCTTTTTCAATATTTGAAACATGTAATCCAACTAAAATTTGGTATTCTTTTCAAATATGAATTTTGTTATTTGTTTTGAACATTTTAAATTGATGAAAACAACAAATGCTTGTGTGACATCTTTAAGTAACCAAAAATTTCCCAACTTAATAAATGATTTCCAAACTTGTTGGATTCCTTTTCCACTTGCATCTATTGTTGTTATTTTGTTGTTATCATCATGCATGCATCATGCTAAAAAACTTTCCAATGATAATTAATTGTAGTCCATTTGTTTCCACCCTAATGCATGGACCTTTTCCATATGCAATACAATTGCATATGTGTCCATTTAAATTGTGTTACCAAGTCCACTAGTTTATTTTTATGCAACCATTAACTTGACATGCATCATCCCATGATTGTGCACTATGCCATGATATTGATTGTTTATATTTCTGTCTTGTTTGTTTGCTTCTTCTCGGATAGACGACGACGTTGAGACAGACGATCTTTACAGCACCCCTTCTGAGGATCTAGCTCAGTACCAGGCTGCTGAGTTTGCAGGAAAGTTATCACTCACATGAACCATCGTGTTCCTTTCAATATTGGTTACCGATACTTTCCGTTGTCTACTTTGCTAGCCCTATGTGTAGTTGTTTCTGTTATGAACCTATCACATGAATCCCTTAACCCTGATATTGCCTCACCTCCACTCCTACAACCCCATTGTTTGAGCCAGTGTCTTACTAGCATGCTTAGGTTGTTTTGCTCGAGTCTGTTACCCGTTACTTTCTGTTACTATATTTTCCATTATGTTCTGGGGGCTCGAGGTTAATCAATCAACCTGTTAATAATAATATGCTGATAAGGCACCGGCAGGAGGCCCTGTGTGGTTTTGAGGCCTGCTAGTGTCGACCCTAATAGGAAAAGGGTCTTGTCTACTGATCCATGATGAGCGCACTACCCGCATGTGGGAAGCGAGTATGGGCGCCCCCCTCAATTTGATTCGATTTGCATCTCGTCCAAATCGCCTCATTTAGTTCGTGTTTTCCATTTGCCGCATGCATGTTTTTGCGAGCCCAGCGCAGGGTGGAACTTTTGTAGTCGGCATATAGGGGGACACGGTCTTAGAGTGCTATGAGGGTCCCTTTTCTTCGGGGCTTGATTAGCCGTGCGCCCAAGGTGCTTTGGGCTTGATGCGAAGAAGAGTTGAGTTGTGTTGAGTGCCACGCTTGGTGGGAGGCATCCCATCTGGCGGGGTATTCTTACGTGTACGGCCAAATTGGTGCAACCCTGCAGGGATAAATCTTCTCGAGAAGCCGTGTTTTCCGCGGTTATGGTTAACTTGGTGAAAGTACTGGCTAACAAGTACTCAGAACAACTTACACCTAACTATTGATAACCTGACTAGTAATAGACTTATTGACACAACAATTTGATCCATTATTCATTAACTCAACTATGTGTGTTATCCTCGGATTGCTTCTTTGGATAAGGGGCGAGATCCAGGATGGGTTTGTTTGAGGTTATCTTTCAGTTGGTGACTATACGCTATCTTATCCCCTTTCTGTTAGTTGGAAGTTGTAGATTTCTGTAGTTGGTTAGCGCAGCCAGTTGCAGCATCTTTTATATCCCCTTCTTCCGTTGAACCCAAGGCATCTGTGCTTGGTGTTGACGGGCTACACTTTGGTGAACTGTGAGTCTTGCTTGCCAGTACTTGGATGTACTGACCCCTTTGGGGCTGTGGTTTCCGCAGACTACGCTTACAAGGATCCAGGTGACGGCTACTACGTGGAGTTTGACGAGGCTGCTGACGAGTAGTTAGCGGACCCGGGCAGGATCCGAGACATCGTGGATGGGCTCCGTCTTTCTTTCAGTTCCCGGCTTCTTAAGCCTATTTGATTTTGTCTGTACTCAGACCCCTTTGAATGCTTCCGCTGAGATGTAATGATGTTATGTTGGGACATGTGTCCTCTGGATGATTGTATTTGCTATTCTCTGCCCTAGTGAGGGCCAGTTGCAACTTATTTCAATCTTTTGTGTCTTAGAGATATGTTGTGTTATCATCTTGTTCAAAACCGTTGACGTATCATGTGTGTATGGTATGAAGTACGTCAATGGTAGTGTCCTGATTTCTACGGAATAGTTTACATCGACGGTGAACAGTAACGATTGGTTGTCACACATAAGTGTTGGCCTACTCGTAAGAGGACGCGGGTGCCGGTAAGCCCCGTAATCCAATCAAAATACTGTTCAGTTCGTACGGTGAGTATCCTCTAGAAGTCCGGGTGCGACACTCGGCCACATTGCAGCCCGAGCCTCTAGACCGCCAATCAATATGATCCTAGCTGGAAGTAAGCTATCATCTCCAATGGAGAGGCTGTACCAGGATAAATATTTTGTCCGATCTGAGTTAAACCCTCTCCCAAACACCAGAGTCGATTTACCCCAACCTAAGTTACCTCCGGTAACATCTACCATGACTTTCCCACGACAGTTGGCGCCCACCGTGGGGCCTAAGTCCAAAGGTGTTTGCATTACGGGAGAAGCTCTGGAAAGCATCAAGAACCTCGTTATCGGCGAGATCATCACCAACCCCGAAGGTGAGAAGATCGTCGACGATTTTGGCTGGGGGCCAGAGTCGGACCAGCTGGAAACCGGATCTGTTGTCATGATCGGCCGGGTTAACGTCTTCGTGGGTATGGTACGTACATATGGTTCAATTTTTGGCAATAATGAATATGATTCTGTGTCAGGGGCCACCACCTGTGTTCAATCGGATTGGGAAGAGTCGGTAGGCACGGCAGAACTGGAGAGAGCACCCACCACAAAGAGGGAACAGCCGGAGGAGCTGGCATGGACCCCGCATGGCCGGCTTACTGGAGATTATGACACCGAATCTATCCTGCACCTGCTCGAAGATCGGTATGAAGAAGATAGCAGCGAGGAAGAAGAATATGAATCTTCACCAGGCATTGCGCGTCGAGTTGCGGTCTACACAGCCCCTGCGATAAATCTGAATCAGGGTGATGTGTCAGTAGCCGCGGCTGGTGTGGCGCAAGCGCTGGCCCAACAACAGACTCCGATCAATGGAACCCCGGCTAGAGCCCGGGTCGATGGTGAGCAGACGCCCGTCACCCGCGAAACAGGGGAAACTGCTCATCACAGGAACATGTTCGGATTTAGGACGAACAGAACAGCTGGTGCGGGAACGTCACACCCACCAAATCCGGCTCTGTTCAGCAACAACTTGATCTTGGATCCCACTGTGTTAGCAACGGTGATAACCTCGGAGAACGCGGCGGCCCGGGCCAGAGACTTGGATGTGGCCCGCCGAGCATTGGAACAACAGAGGAGAGATGAAGAAGCCGAGAAACTATGGATGGCCGTGCGTCAACGTCAGTTGGATGATTTAGAGGATCGTGTACAGGCACAAACGACTAGAGCATATAATCAGAGGCATGAGACGAGACTGCCTGCGACAGGCGGAGCCCTACAACCGGCCGCGTTATTCATTACGCCTCAAGACCAGCAAATCCCGATCGTGGATCAAGGAACTGGGTACACAGGAGCAACGCTCGGGGGACAACCGATTAACATGCCAGTCGGGTCACCTGCGCTACCGCTGGGGTGGCCGGGGGCAATGCTGTGCAACCACCACCATCACGATTTCACACCCCGTCGGGTCACTTCAATAACCCTATGGACAACGTGTACGCCGCAACTTTAGCGCTCGACCGTATTCCACTGGGAGAGTCGCCTCAAGCAACAGAAACCCGGCAGGCTATAGAGATGTTATGCACCACGGTGGCCCAGCAAGCAAATTACCCGGACAACGTTAACAAGAGCGGCATGCACGGGACGCCGTATATCAGTCGGCAGGAAGGTAATACGAGGAACATTCAGTCGAATTCAGCACGACGGAGGGCAGAGCAGCAGCAAATGCCGCCTCCTCCACTTAGACCAGAAACTCCTGCGGTCTCAGCGGCACAGGCTATCGTGGATAGTTCTCGGGCAAGGCGTGCGGCCGGATCTGTAGCGCGAGGTCCAGGAGTTGGCGCGCCTCCCTCCGCAGCAGCCGAGGCTTCACACGTTTCAAGAATAAGGCCGGTGTCAACAAACTTAGCCGGACCGAAATGCTTATCAGACGCTATCAGGGCCAAGCCTTACCCGGAAAACTTCAAAGAGCCTGGTAAATTGTCAACTATGAGCCGACCATGGATCCTGAGACCTGGTTAAGCAGCTATGAGATGGCCATATCTATTCGTAACGCTTCAGAAAAGCTCCAAGACAAATTTATGTATCTCATGATGTCTGAAGGAGCAGCTAAACTATGGTTCAATAACCTTCCTGAGAGGTCTATCAATTCGTGGAGTGATCTTAAGTCGGCTTTCGTCAAGCATTTTCATGGAACTTGCAGGATATTATACAC
The DNA here is from genome assembly GCA_028641055.1 of Alopecurus myosuroides. Taxonomy (NCBI): domain Eukaryota; kingdom Viridiplantae; phylum Streptophyta; class Magnoliopsida; order Poales; family Poaceae; genus Alopecurus; species Alopecurus myosuroides. Next base: position 411,887,489 of record CM054060.1, on the reverse strand, counting down.
GATTGACGACTTGGATCGGTGTGTACAGAGAAAGGGAGAGTCGGCACGCAGCTGGGTGCGCCGAGTCATGGAGATACTCCAATCTTCACCGATATCCAGCCAAAGGATGCGATACAAGCTATGGCGAAAACATGCAGATATACACCCTTGGTGCAAAAATTGGTACACATGAAATCCAGCAGGCATGTTTCAGAAATTACTATGGGGGAGTTGATGGACGCGTGCAACAAGCATGCCTCCACCGACACCACAGAAGAAGATATTGAGGATAAGAAGGGAAAAGCTAATGTGAGCAGCAATGGAAGAACCGGTAACGGGGTGCACCAAATAACAATGGAGGTAACCATGGTGGCAATGGAAACAACCAGCACAAACGTCCGTATGAGGGGGGCTCCGAGTTAGTCGCCAATACTGAGGCCGGGTTCCCAAGGCCCAGAGCGGACGAAAACTTCAACGGAGGAAACTTCAACGGAGGAAGTAATTATCAAGGGCCATCGCGGCCGTCTAACCACATAGAAGCCTTCAAGATGTCTTGACCGCGCCATAGTAGGAATGGCAGGCCGGCTAACCATTCATTGGAGCAATGCGTTGATCTACAAAGGTGAAAAAATGAGGAAATACAGAAGGCGCTGCAAGTTGTTGGCCGAGGAGGAGGGCCGGGTCTGGGTGGAAACTAGGGCAACGGCACATCCCCCGTAGGCAATGCAGGAGCTGGTAGCGCGGGTAATAACCAGGGTGGTGCAGGGGGTTTTCAGAGTAACCCAAAGCAGCTAGGACAGTATCATGTTCACACCACTGGGACCACCAAGAGGGAAAGGAAGATACTCAAAAGAGTTGTAAACTCGGTTTCTTCGGGTGTTCCAAGATAACTGAGATGGTCAGATCAGGAAGTAACATGGAGTACAAGGGATCACCCGGAAGCAATAGAACATCCGGGTTTGCTAGCTTTGGTAGTAGCGCCGCAGGTCAATGGCTATGAGTTAAAGAAGGTTCTGATGGATGGTGGGAGCAGTATCAATATCCTATATTGGGAGACTTTTTTACGTATGGGGCTCAAAGAGTCTCAGCTGCAGAAAAGCTCCACAGTTTTTCACGGAATTGTACTGGGACATTCGGCCTGCCCTGAGGGAATGATATCACTGGAGGTTGCTTTTGGAGAATCCAAGGATAATTACAGAGTAGAGTGGCTCACATTCGAGGTGGTGAAATTGCGCAGTCCTTATCACGCACTGTTTGGAAGGCCGCCTTACGCCAAGTTCATGGCAAGACCGTGTTACGTTTACCTACAGTTGAAAATTCCGGGCCACTGGTAGAAAAAAGGCCTTCCATACGCCCCCATCAGTCCCCAAACTTCGCGCACCGTGACTAAAGGGCTTTTAGTCCCGGGTCGGGAAGAGACCCGCGACAGAAGGTCATGTGTCGTGGGTTGGGAAGCGCGTGGAGGCGCGTGGAGGGCATTAATTCCGGTTGGCCTGGCCACCCGGGACTAATGGTCTAGTCTGCTGGCCTCCCAGTCTTTAGTCCCGGTTGGCCTGGCCACCCGGGACTAAAGATACAAACTGCTCGCCTCCCGCGCGGCGGTTTTATTTCGCGAGCGAGAGGCAGAAGGGCGCCATTGCTACAGTGCGCACCCGAGTCTCTGTTTCTTCTTCTCTCTTCTCTTCTCTTCGCTCTCTTCGATCTTCCTCCACCAAGCACCATGGATGAAGTTTGGAAGACATTCCGTGTGGCCACACCATGCGGCAAGAGTCTCGACGTGGCCTACACCAACAATTGCGAGAGGCTCCCCAGTGTTCTTGAGCATTTGACTGATCTCTATTATGAAGAAGCCGATGAACACCGGTTCTTCGGGCTTGATCTAGAGTATACGGCGGATCAACGGGATGTTGCCGTCATCCAGATTGCGTTCAAGGAGGCTGTTTTGGTCTTCCAATGGTCAAGGTAACGCACACGTACAATCTTGCATTTTCGATTTGTTTGTTGCATCTGAAGAATACATGTGTTGCAACATATCTAACACGTATCAAATTTTTGTTGTTGCAGTAGTTCAAAGCATTCTCCTGCACTTGTTGATTTTCTTGTCAACAAGGGGTATGACTTCTGCAGCGTTGACATCACTCAAGACCGTCAGAAGTTGATGCGCTTGGGTATTGTGATACCTGAAGTTCACTACATTGATCTTCAGGACCTTATCCATTTTGATGATTTGTACGGGCACAAGACCGGGATGGCTCCCATGGCAACTGCCTTCATCCACGACGGCTACGAAACCATGAAGTCTCGTTTCCCCTCCAGGAATCACAGGTATTGGGAGAATACCCTACTGGACTGGACCAACGTCAACTATGCAGCCATAGATGCATACGTTTCCTACGAGTTGTTCCGCATCTACTCGACGGAGCTCGAGTAGATGTTGTTTGTGTACCGCATCTTGCGTTCGATATATGCATGTAATGGATATCTTAGTATGTAATGGACATATTATTATGTAATGGATATTATTCCTATTTTAATTCCTAGCTATACTATTTCTATATTATGTCAAACACACATTTCAAAACAAACAAACAAAAACACATCAAGAAAACAAACAAAAACACATCAAGAAAACAAAACAGAAAAACTACAGTTTCTATATATCTGTTCACCAAAAATTAATCTAAGCCAGGAAAACATATATCTAGTCAATACCAAACTCATCCAGTTGGATTTATTTCAAAATACATTTTTTAACTCATTCTAAAAATAATAGAAGAGCCTACTGGTCTTTTTAAGATTTTAAAATGAATTAGTATTATTTTTCTTAATTTTTTGATATATTATTTGTATTTTTAAGATTTTAAAATGAATTAGTATTATTTTTCTTAATTTTTTTATATATTATTTGTATTTTTAAGATTTTAAAATGAATTAGTTCTATTTTTCTTAATTTTTTGATATATTATTTGTATTTTTAAGATTTAAAAATGAATTAGTTTTATTTTTCTGAATATTTTGATATAGTAATAGTATTTTTAGAAATAATATAAATTAAAAAGTTAATGTTTATTTATTTATTCAAAATTATTAATTACATCGTTACTTTTGTTTATTAAAAGATTTATTTGAAATTCAAACAATAAAGAAATGTGGCATCGACCAACATGTTAATAAGATTGATATGATACTACTATCACATACATGCGTGCGAAACACTTGGATGCGGGACGGGATGGAACTCGGAAGTTAAGCGTGCTAGTGCTAGAGTAGTGGGAGGATGGGTGACCGAGCCGGAAGTTTGACCACGAGTAAGTAATTTGACTAGAAATAATTGTAGTTAGACACTATGCAAATAATACAAATTATGAAAAAAAAAAGTGAGTGAAAAAAAGGGAGAGAAAAATTGGTGTGAAAAATAATTAGAAACCCAAATGAATTAAAGAAATTACGAAATAAAGTTTAGTCCCGGTTGGTCCTCCGCCCCCCGGCTCACGCCACCCGCCCACGTGGCCGGGCCTTTAGCCGCGGTTCGTAAGAGGCGGGACTAAAGGGGGGATCTTTAGTCGCGCAGAGCTAGTCCCGGTTGCGCGGCCGGGACTACTGGCCCTGGCGAACCGGGACTATAGGCCTATTTTCTACCAGTGGGCGCTAAACGGACCATCACTATTTATGAGAGCAGGGCGGTGGCAGCAGAGTGCGATGAGGGAGATGCGGCCCTCGTAGAACAAGCCTGTGCAAAGGAAGAGCTCAGGTATTACAGGTCTCAGGTAGACCTGGAAGATCGAACAGCTTTGAAAAAACCAAATACTGATGACGAGAGCTAAGTTTAAAGCAGCCCAAGACACAAAGATGGTGGCTTTCATTGAGGGCGACTCTTCCAAGCAGTTCGCCATAGGGTCCAACCTGGATAACAAGGAGGAAGGCGCGCAAATCGAGTTTATCCGTGAGAATCAGGATGTTTTTGCGTGGACGCCTAGCGACATGCCGGGTATCCCGACTGAACTCGCTGAGCGTAGCTTACGTGTTGACCCCAAGTCCCGACCAGTGAAGCAAGGCCCGAGGAAAATGTATGAATGAAGAAAAGCTATAGGATCAGAGGTAGCTCGGCTCTTAGCAGCCGGCTTTATCATGGAGTTCTTCCACCCCAAGTGGTTGGCTAACCCGGTCTTAGTGTTGAAAAAGAATAACGAGTGGAGAATGTGCATAGATTACACGAGTCTCAACAAGTATTGTCCAAAAGATCCGTTCGCCCTTCCAAGGATAGACCAGATCATAGATGCGGTGGCGGGAAGTGACTTGTGATGCTTTCTGGATGCCTATTCCGGGTATCATCAGATAAAGCTCAAAAAGGAGGATTGGGAGAAGACGTCGTTCATAACCCCCTTTGGAGCTTTTTGTTACAAAACCATGACCTTTGGATTGAAAAATGCCGGCGCAACATACCAACGGTGCATTCAGAAGTACTTTGAGGATTAGATTGGGTGCAATGTCCATGCTTATGTCGATGACGTGGTGATCAAAACAAGGAACGTAAAAACATTCATTGATGACTTAAAAGAGACCTTCAAGAACCTGAGGAGATACAAAATGAAGCTCAACCCAACAAAATGTGTGTTCGGAGTTCCTGCGGGGAAACTACTTGGTTTCATCGTTTCTGAGCGAGGGATCGAGGCTAACCCGAAGAAGATCAAAGCTATTCGGAGCCTAAAAAGCCAGAGGAATTGAAACATGTTCAGAAACTTACAGGATGCGTAGCAGCGCTGAGCCGGTTCATATCTCGGCTCGGAGAAAAGGCAATACCCCTATACCGACTATTGGAGAAAACATACAATTTCGTATGGGATCAAGAGGCGGATGAGGCGTTTGAAGCTCTGAAGAAGCAGCTATCTGAAGCCCCGTATTTGGCAGCGCCGGGTCCCAAAGATCCCATGTTGCTGTATGTTGCAGCCGGGCCTCGAGCAGTTAGTGCAGTAATCGTGGTCGAGCGTAAAGAGGATGGAAAGGATTACCCGGTGCAACGGCCGGTTTATTACCTGAGCAAGGTCTTATCAGAGGCAAAGCAGCGGTATCCGCATTGACAGAAGCAAGTGTTTGGGGTATTCATGGCCAGTCGGAAATTGAAGCCGTATTTTCAAGAACACCCCATAATGGTGGTAAGTTCCATATCCATGACATATATCATAAGAAATTCAGATGCTACAGGTAGGGTAGCCAAGTGGGCCATCGAGATGGGTGATTATCACATCAATTATGAGCCGCGATCTGTGATTAAGTATCAGGCGCTGGTTGATTTTATCAATGATTGGACTCAGACAAGCGTGCCCTCGTTAGTGCCAAGTTCAGAATCTTGGGTTATGCATTTCGATGGTTCCAAGCAGTATGAAGGATCGGGAGCCGGCGTTGTGCTCACATCGCCAAAAGGAGATAAGTTGCGTTACGTTTTGCAAATTCATTTTGGTTGCTCTAACAATGTAGCCGGGTACGAGGCCTTGTTGCATGGATTGCGTGTAGCAAAAGAGATGAGCATTAAGCGTATAAAGTGCTACAGAGACTCGGATCTTGTGGTACAGTAGGTCTCAGGAACGTGGGACAGGAATGATGCAACGATGGCAGCATACCACAGAGAGGTGGACAAAGTAGCCGGGTCTTTCTCAGGGTATCAGGTGGAGCACATTGACCGGCGTAAGAACGAGGCTGCAGACGCACTGTCGAGACTCGGCTCTCGTCGAGAGCTGGTCCCGCCTAATGTTTTATTGGATGAATTGTGGCAGCCTTCCGTTAAAACCGAGTCAGAAGAAGAGATAGCTCACCGGGACCCAGACTCGGAATTTGTAGCCGTGGTGCGCGCTATTCCCGAATGGACTGAGCCGTTCCTGGCATTTCTACTACAGGGCGAGTTACCACAGCAGGAAGTTGTAGCCCGGCAAAAGGTTACTGTATCATTGGCGGTGAGCTTTACAAGACAAGTGCTACATGTGTCTTTTTACGATGCGTAGCTCCAGAAGAAGGCCGAGAAATATTGAAAGAAATTCATGAAGGTGATTGTGGACACCATGCCTCCACAAGATCCCTTGTGGCCAAGGCGTATCGGCACGGTTTCTTTTGGCTTACGACTTTAGCAGACGCAGAACGCTTGGTGGAAAGATGTGATGGATGTCAGAGGTATGCTCAGCAAACCCATGTGCCGGCTATGGACCTGCGGACAATTCCATTGACTTGGCCGTTCGCTGTTTGGGTATAGATATGGTAGGCCCTTTCCACATGTCTCCGTGCAAAAAGAATCATTTACTGGTGGTCGTCGATAAGTTCACAAAGTGGGTTGATGTCATGCCAGTTACGAACTGTGAAGCGGCCACAGCTGTGCAATTCTTGAAGAAGATCATATATCGTTTTGGATACCCCCAGAGCATAATCACACACAATGGAACCAATATGTCCTTAGGAGATATGGAGAAGTTCTGTGGAAACAATGGCATTCGGCCTTATGTAGCCTCGGTGGCCCATCCACAAGCCAATGGTCAGGTGGAGAGAGCAAACCAAGAGCTACTTCGTGGGTTAAAACCATGATTACGAGTCCCATGTCTCTGAGCTGCTGGAGCATGGGTTGAGGAGTTACCCTCTGTGGTTTGGGGAATCAATACTACACCTAACAAGTCTACTCAAATGACCCCGTTTTTTATGGTTTATGGTGCAGAGGCGGTCCTCCCAAGTGATATTATCCATGACTCGCCACGAGTGGCGGCTTATGTTGAGGTGGAAAACGAGAAGACCCGGCAGGACGCTGCGGACATGTTAGAAGAACACAGGGAGCAAGCATTTGAACGGTTCGCAATATATCAGCAGGATTTACAGCGATATCATAGCCGCCGGGTCAAGACGCGTGTTTTTCAAGAAGGATACCTGGTGCTGCGTTTGGCGCAATCCAAAGAGGGAAACACAAGTTATCTCCCCATGGGAGGGTCCGTTCATTATAAGCCGGAATCTGCACAACGGGTCGTATTACCTAGTGGATGCAAGGAAAGAGTCGGACCATGTGAATGACACTGCTCATTCCACCTTCTCCATGCAAGAGCGCGAACGACCATGGAACGTGGCCCAGCTGCGCCCTTACTACACTTAGCATAGACTCGGTTTGCAAATTGTATTACACGATGTAACAGGCAGCAGGTTTCAGACGTGCTCTTTTCCTATCCAGGGTACCTACGGGGACTGGAGGGTTTTTAGTAGGCGGCCTGCTGACCTAACCTTTTCATATCAATAAAGAAATGGTTAAATCATGATAGTTATTATGTTCCTTAAATTTTGTCAGTTTCTTGCATATTTTTATATAATTGATCATGCTTTGTATTTACTAGTGTGTTGTTTCAGTCAAATATGTTTTCCAATAGTAAGGCATATGATTTAGTGGGTCCAAATTTGTGCATCTTTTCCCTTTTTTATTGTTGAAGCTATCTGTAAGCCGGTAGAGCAGAAAGCCTACTGTTGCGTAGTATACATATGTAGGTCTTGGGGGCTGATTGCTTGAATAACACAGTTGCATACTCATACCCGGCCACGATGCCACTCGGTTGTGAGGACCGATTACTTGCAATAAGTACAGTTGCAATCTCGTAACCCGGACAATAGAGCCAAAAAAAATTCTTGACCTGTTTGGCCCAAGCTTGATGTGACTCGCAACAAAATGGCGTGTTTGCTAACCTATAAATACAATCAGTCACGATTCCCATTGGGACTTGCCTGACCGTGTTTTTATTAGAGTTGTAGCAACATTGAAAATCCATGCGAAAACCGGCTCATAGCTTCAAAGGGGTCAAAAGTGTCATCTAAACCATAAGTTATGAAGAGCAAAGGCGACAGCCGGAAACTCACTGCACATTGCGCATAATTTCAAAACGTATAAGTGTACATAGATATCAAGAATTTATAGGGGGTGATGCTGCATAGATTAAATTTTCACCTTCATGCCAATGAAAGTTTGGGACTTGGGGACTTGAGAAAATAAAATTTCTCAATCCAAGAATCCTCAGACCCAGAGTCCGGGTCTTGGGGACTTGTGAGTAAAATCTTTTCACAATCATAAGACCAAGACTCAGCATCTTCATCACAAAGCATATAACAGCAAAATTGTGCAAAAATAGGTTTGCATACCAAAGCGACAACCAGAAGAATCATTAAAACCACAGAAGTTTACAGTGTTACAAGCCTTAGGAAGAATATCAAAAAGTGCACAAACGCACTATCAAAGAGTAGTGTTTAAAAGGCATATTACAATGCCCATTGGTCGAATGATTGTGTGCTAGTAAGAAGGAGTAGCATTACCCGGCCGCAGCAGCCGGGTCTTCAGTAGTCCCCTCTGATGCTTTCTCCGTGTCAATGTCCGGCTCACCCGTGGAGGGAGCACGAGCTGGAGGAGGAACTACCGGAGTTGACGAAGTTGGTGCAGTACCGGCCTCGGCCTTTTCCTTGGCAAGCTCCGCCTTGAAGCGAGATAGCATGTCAAAGGGCGCAGGAGCATGGAAGGGAACCGGCTTATCCTCATCATTGAACGGCGCGGTAAGCTTGTTTACGTCAAAGTTCTCGGCGATCAAGCTAGCCGAGTGTCAGATCTGGGCGTTGATGGCCTTGAGGTCTTTGCCCGAGAACTTGGTGCCATCGGGCTTGAACTCAGGAAACCCGTCAACAAGCTTTGCCGGCTCAATTTTGGGATAGTAGGCCTTAGCCAAGGCAAGACCGCGTATCATGCCAACCCGGCATGCTGAGCGCTTCCAAGCAGGGATTGTCGAGTATGCTTCGAGCATGTGTGTCACACCAGTGTAGTCACCGGCTAACTTCACAGCTTCGAGAGTCCAATTTGTCCCTACCTCAAATGTCGGATGACGTTCTTCAGTATCTTGAGCTTTTGGAGGTCGTCGTGTTCCCCAGCAACTTCATTCGGACCTACAATACAAAAATGGGAGTAAGATAGTGTGACCAGGTCAAAACCTCGTAAAATAGGGAAATCCGATTAACACAAAGCGATAGTGGGAAAATAGATCTGCCTTACCTATGATGGAGTCATAGGTCTTGGTTATGAAAGTTGTGAGTTTCTTGACGAACTCCTCAGTGTTCCGGAGTTTCTTCTTCTGCTTTTGTATTTCTTGGAGAGATCCTTGAGGTTGGCCTCCAGTTCTTCACGGAGTTTTACCTCAGCTTGCAGGAGTTCATTCATTTCGCAAGTACTTCATCAGTACGAGCTACATAAGCCTGAAAATGGCAAAGCAATATCAGTCGGTATAATGTACAGAAAACAAGTTTTACCGGATTTCAAATATATTTGCAAGTACCGAGTGACTGAGGAAAGTTTACTCGGAACTTGGGGACTAGGATAAATATATACATAACATCAGTTAAAAAAACCTGGTGCTCTGCTGTCAGAGACTCGACGATCTCGTCCTCAGTCGCTTTCAAGATGTGATACTCCTTTAGCAGCTTGTCAAAATCTTGACCGCTAAGAGTCGTCCTTGAAGAGCCGGCATCCCGATCAGTCGGCGGTGGCGTCGTCTTCTGTTCCCCCGCGTCAAATCTGGCGGCGGCGGTCTTTGCAGTAGCAGCCCCCCTTTTGGTACCAATGTATTCAACCTCGGAATCAATCGGTTGGGGCGCGGGAGGATAAGACTCCGCCGCCGGGTTTGTCTCATTAGCCGGCTCTTCTGCGGGCTGGGGATTAGCGTCACTTTCTGGGTCAACCGCCATCGGGTCTTCGGCGGTGGTTTCGACCGGGTCACTAAGTGTGACCTTGGCTCTGAGGGAAGAAAAGAAATATGTTTAGTGGTTGATAAACTTGCAAAGTGTATGGAACGTAGTCAGATAAGTTATAAGATTTACCCGGTGTTCATGATGAAATCGCTCGGGAGATCGTTGCTTGACCCGGAAGACACTGATAGAGAATTGGAAATTGAGACTCGGAGTTTTCCGGCTAAGGGGTGACTCGGAGTTGGATATTTTTGAGGAACGTAATTGTGGTAAGATGAAATAGTACCAGCTCGGCAAGAGGGTGATCGAAGGGGGATTCCGGGTTTAAGGCCCTCGTCACCCGGAGAAGAACGAGTCGCCCGTCGCTTGGTTGGAGGAGGAATGGCCTTCCGTGATGATGTAATAGTTAGATACGCATTAAAGTTTGCATATACCGGTATATGAGTACGGATTTGTGGCTGTGAAGGAGTTTGGTCCCTTGAATGTAACTCCCCTGGATTTCCTCTTCCTGCCTAACTCGGCCTCAGGCTCGGGCTTGCTCTCTTCAGATTGAGAGCCGGCTTTTTCAGCCGGCGCTGGCGATGGTGGTGTAATGTCAGGAATGAAGACGGGAGGAGAGTCTTGGTCTAATAAGCCACCAAGAAATTTGTTTAGTAACTCGGAATCACCTTCTTCGTTGTCACTCGGCTCTTCGCCTTCCGATTTTCCTGAAGGAGGAGGGGTTTTGATCTTCCACCAGTCATCAGATTCCTGAGTAACAACAGTTGTTAGTGTGCACGTTTGAAAAAGCAGCAGGTATGAAGGATATTAGTCGGTTCTTACTGGTGGAGCCGGGTTTTTTCGGGTGAAGGGGGAGAGCCCTGAGATGCTCTTGATGACCTCCACATTTTCAGCCAGAAAGTTCTTCATGGCTTTGTTAACGTCAATAGCCGGATATGATTTCTCCGAGTATCGAAGAGAGTCGGTCAGGTGGCCCGAGTATTCGCAAAGGAGTTTATTGTGTATATTGTTAGGCTGGATCCTACACCTAATCCAGGTCTTGATCAGGTTCAACCCACAAAGGCCGTGGGCTGTTAGGACGGAAAGCTTGAGGAGGACGGGCTGGATGGCCTATCTATCGGCCTCTGGAGCGAAGGCGCTCAAGTTGTCGCTGAGAGAAAGGGTTTCAACAGAAAAACCCGGCAGAGGCTTTTCGCCGGGTGATGAGGTGTCTTTGCGGTAGAAGAAAGATTGTTGCCAATGCTTCACATGGGTGTGAAGATTAAGAGTCGGCATTAGCGATTTTTTGCGTCTCTGGATGGCCACGCCTCCACAGACAAGGAGGGGACCATCCTGATTTTCGTGACATGGTTTGCATTGGAAAAGTTCGAGAAAAAGTGCGAGGTTGGGGGCGATACATAGGTAAGATTCGCAAAGGACGATAAAATCGCAAATGTTGAGAATGGAGTTAGGGCCTATGTCAAAGACCCGGAGCTTGTAGTGGTGGAGAACTTCACGAAAGAAAGAATGGCCCGGGGGACGGAAACCCCGGGTCACATGTTCAAGAAAGACGATAACTTCACCTTCTTTAGGCGAAGGCCGACTTTCCTCTTCGGGAGCCCTCCACGCGATTTCCGACTGAGGAGGGAGAACTCCAGACTCGGCCAGCTCTTCCAACTTCTCGTGTGTGACAGTCGGCCGTGATGACCTGAGTTGGTTTTTGCTTCACAGCTGTGGCCTTGGCCTTAGACTTGGGCGGAGCTTTGGGAGCCATGGACAAAGATCTAGTGGAGAACGAAAATAAGAAATAAAATAAGAAGAAGACGAATACGATGAACACGAAACGCGAGTTCAAGATCTGGAAATGGAAACTTAGATCTAGGAATGCATACCAGGAATTGGCGGCGGAAGTGGAGCTCGTTGAACGTGGCGCGGCAGCGTGCGCATGAAGTCTGGTGTCGGAGCTTTGAGCTTTGGTCTTGAGATCCAATGGTGCGCCTGGAGGTTGAAGACGAAGTGGAAGGGGGTGGCGTTTGTGATTAGGGTTTTCGTTGCGCCCTATATTTATAGCCGCGGTGAAAACCCTAGACTGCAACGGTAAAATGGAGAAAATCACGGGATAAGATATCCGCCCGTTGATTACGGAAACAAGATCTTGGGAGTTATTTTCATGCAGCCGAGTTATAAATGACCGCCAGAAGAGCCGGTCTCGGAGTTATTACTCGGACTAGCTTATGAGGAACGTTAAAGCCGGGTTATGAAATGATCGTTATGAAGAGATGATTTGAGAATTGATATTCGGATTAGTATGATGATGGGGTTACTATATGGACCGCCGAAAGAGCCGGCCTGGGTTTAGTTAAACCAATCTAACCCGTAGCATTATTATATGTAAATGTTTATCGTTTTGCAGGGAATAGCATGCGCTTCGTGGTTGGCTCAAAGTTTGAAGCTACAATAAAGGCACGCCAACCAAGATGCCCCGGCTATTCTGGGGACTACTGTTGGGGGGATAATAACCCGACAGGCCCATACAGAGGGATAAAGACTCGGCAGGAGGAAGTTTGGGTGAAGACCTCGCTATGAGATGATGGGCCAGATATCACTGATGGGCTAGAGGTTGCGCTGGTAATCGGGCTCAGGGAAAGGGAGGCTCTAGAAGGCCCGAAAGGCGGTGCAAACCATGGAGTCCAAGACTTGGAGGTCACGGAGAGTAATTTAGGGTTATGTGTAGACCCCGAGTAGGGCTCTGGATGTATCTTGTAAGGAAAGCCAGGAAACCGGGTGTTATATAAGCCGGCCCTTATGGCGTAGAAAGGGGAATTCGATTTATTCTAGTTATACGAAAGCAATTTCTTGTAACCCTAGATTGGAGTCTCGGAGACATTGCAGCCCAAGCCTCTAGACCGCCAATCAATATGATCCTAACTAGAAGTAAGCTATCATCTCCAATGGAGAGGCTGAACCAGGATAAATCTTGTGTCCGATCTGAGCTAAACCCTCTCCCAAACATCAGAGTCGATTTACCCCAACCTAAGTTACCTCCGGTAACATCTGCCGTGACTTTCTCACGACAGTTCCCCTTTAATCTTTCCCACTCTTCCTTAGAGTAGGAGATGGGTTCCATACTTTCTGTGCTCTTACCTTTCCATCTGTTGGTGTTATCCTTTCCAAAGGTTGTGTTTACTTTTTTTGGTTTTGGTTGTGCTTCTGTAGTAGTTTTCTTTTCAGAGGAAGAAGCCTTTTTGGCTTGTACAAGTGCATCAATATTTCCGCCTTTCGCCCAAATGTCATCTTTGGGCGCTGCATGCTCATTGGCGGTTGTGAGCATAGAACCTAGGTCCTTGTGAGTTTTGGAACCAACCATGAACGGTGCGAGGCCGGATTTTACACCGTTGACAAAAGCATGCATTGTTTGTACGTCACTTACTCCAGAGCAACTATTCCTCATTGCGGTCCATCTTGAGATAAAGTCGACATACGACTCGTCTTCATATTAGACGCAACGTTTCAACTGGTTCATCCTTTTGGGGCGTTTATACGTGCCACGGATGTGCTGAGCGAAAAATCTAGCCATATCCTCCCAGCTGTCCATTGTTCTTGACGGAAATCCATTAAGCCAGTGGCGAGCTCCGTCAAACAATATTAGGTGCAGGAAATTTACGACTTCTAGGCCTGTCCCTTTGTTCATTTGGACGGCAGTATAGTAATCCGAGTGCCATGTATCTCGGGTTTGTACTTCCGGTATACTTTTGGTAAGTTGGCCCAACTTTCGCGAAACCAGAAGGTAGACTATTCCGGATCCAATTGGTGAAACACTTTCGACCGAAATAAAATCGTCTCTTTCCTCTTTATTGGCTTGTGCGGAATACCTTCCACCTGAATGAACAGAAAGGGATCTACTCCTTTCTAGCCCATTGTTGCGTGAATACGCTCTTCTGGGTTCGTCCCTATTTCTTCCAGCATCCCGTCCTTTGTAAAGAGGCGGAGTTCTACTTCTCAGTCGTTCCTTGTTTCTTGGAGGGGTCTGGGATCTCTCACGCCTGTGAGGGTGATCATATCTTCCGTCTTTATCAGCCGGATATCTCGGAGGTGGCATTTTTTCCATCATTCTGGTTTTTGTCTTCCCAATCTTTATCGACACGGGGTTTTGTGTTATTCTCTCCTTTTGGCAAATGAGATCTTGTCTGGATGCTGCATCCTTGTTGTCTGGGATTTTCCTGCCCATCTTAGGATCTTCGTTCTTTCCCTTTGAATCTCCTGAATCTCCGGGATCTCCTGGGTCAGGTGCTCTAGCGGCGCACATGGCAGTCTTGCACAAGGCTGAATCGTCGTGTAACTTGCTCGAACGTGCTTGTACTCGTTGTTGTTGTTGTTGTAATGTTTTTCCTAGGAAAGCATACACTCCCTGAAGCTTTTCATCCTTAGAATAAAGGTCATCATTGAGGATGGCGAACGTGGTTTCTGCGTTTTCGGCTACAGTCTTGTATATACACTCACCCTTAGCATTTGTGTTGTTCACTTGCCTTTGCCAAAACAGGTTTTCAAACTGTTTTCGGCTGACAGTTCTTCCGGCTTTGAAATTCCGGGTAACCTTGTAGGTTTTATTCCAGACATATTACGGCGCTCATACTCCTCGATTTCTTCCTGGTGTGCTTTGATGACTGCCTGGGTTTTAAGGAGATTTTCCCGAGTCCGTAATAAGTGTTGTTTTTGCCGTATTATGGCTTGCCTCCTGGCTTCTAGCACTTCCGGCAGTTCGCCTCTTGCAATCGGGGTTGAATCAGATCAATTTCTTACTGTTCCGACATTTGTGGAACAAGGATTTTAGTGTTTTTCTATTCTGTTGTCTTCATGCAGCTGGCACCTCCGACCTCCAAGTTATGGTTGGCTATGTCTGCCAATTTCTCCATCTTTCTCTTTTGTGCTTTGGAGAGCAGTTTCCTGGCGGACTTCTTCTTCTTTTTGGAAGAAGGAGGTTTTTTATTTTGTTCATCTTCTGTCAATTCCTTACGTGAGGATAAGACAAAATTTTATCACCGTCGTCTTCCTCTCCTTCTTCCTCATCAGCTGGCGGAGGTGTTTTTGGATCTCCTTCCTCTTCTTCCTTGGCATCCAACTTCGCGGTCGGTTTTGCCATGAATACATCGTGGAAGCTTCCTTGGATGGATTTGACCTTTCTTTTGAAGGCATCTTCATCCTCATCCTCAGAATCTGTGTTATACCCTACAGATCCGGTTTCCATGTCTAACTTTTCTTCAATAGCTGCTAGTATGGACCCGACTTCCGAGTTTGTCGCCTGATCAGTGAATGTCGGATCTTTCACCTTTTCTGTGGGATCGATGTTTTCTGCCTTTTCCACGAGATGTTCGTCTTCCGTGTTTTAGGTGATCTCTGATTGCACCATGTCAAGAAAGTGTGATCTGACTGCTGGCATCTCCTGAGAGGAGATAAATCCAATCATGCTCTAGCGATGTGCAACTATTGTGGTTGGATCTGCCCCTATGTATGAATAAGGCAGATTTGAGCTGAATCTGGCGTCAAAGCCTTCATGAATCGGGCATAGGGAGGGTGGGATAAAGTTACTTCCACAACGAAATCCCATTGCTTCTGCCGTCAAACCAATAAAAACGCTAGTAGATCCGATGGGTAGGGCACAAGAACTTACCAGGTGATTCCGTGAAGGCATATAGGATCCGTTGTTGAGGAAGCGTCCGACGTTCCCGTCGAATTCCATGCTTCCAATAGTGATCGTGTTGCCGACTCCGCCGAGTATCCCCGCTCGAAACGTGACTCCCGACGCTGCTGGCCCCACGGTGGGCCCCAACTGTCGAGTCTTCTTAGTTAGGTTCATGGCCGGGGGTGCCATAAGCCTGCTGATAGAACCGTGGGTGGAAATCTGGGAGAGTGGAAACGAGGACACCGATTTACCCAGGTTCGGTACGTCGCAACTATGGCGGCGTTCCTACTCCTGCAATCTCACTAAATTAGGGTTGAAGCCTGAAGTATACAAAGTACAACATGAGTATGGTTTCGCTAATTCAGCGAGGATGAACTTCCCGGCGAGTTGGCTTCTAGCTATTTGAACTCTTGTTCTCTGTCTCCTTTTTTTATTGCGACCATTCGGCTTTATATAGATACCCGGACTAGAGCTTACAGGAAGGGAACATAGAAGACTACGAAAAGTATCCTATTCTTGGAAGGTAGGGAATCCGACTTCTTCTCCAAGCCGGACCACGTATTGGGCCGTGATCCAGGTTTTTCTAGAATCCGACTTCTTGAGCGTCAGCCTACTGGGTCGCCCAATATACTTTGCTCCATTGCCTGTGGGCCATCGTAGTAACCCGGCCTTTGGCCGGTGCAAGACATACCCCAAGTTGGCATATATCCGACAAAGACGAAGAACCCAATTCAGAAGACAGAGAAAGGGTTGTGTTAGCCTCGCACGTTCTCCATGGTATGGGTTCCCCCCCCCCCCCTTCTGCCTTTTTCCTTCATGTTCTCCACCATAATGGTGTCCAGTCGCATAATCTTTCCCCCGACTTTATTTTCTATCTTTCCGGCTTTCAAGACTTATTCGAGGGTTACCTAGGAATAGCTCCTAGGTTAGACTTCTTCGAATATTTTTTCTATGTGAAGCGAAACACTTCCGATGGTCTTCCTCCTATCTGCGGGACCATAACCTTCAATCTGCACCGTGGCAGAGAGGAATGGTTATCAAAGATCAAAACTTCAGAATCCATCAAACACTGGACAAGTTCCTTATTTTATTATCCGAATATCCCTTATCCTGGAAAGGATACAGGGATTCCACCTTTCGAAAATTCCGCCGCCTCTCCTAGGGATATCTGGGCACTGGACGTTGTCCAGGCACTGCCGCCATATCTATTGAGGATCAAGAGGCGGATTTCCAAGTTGCTCGTGTCCTCCCCACCTCTTACGGGGATGGACACTGGCTTATGCTGGCTAGGTCAGCGGATCCAACCACTCTCTCACCATGTCGGTCGTCTTCTCTGCACCTATATATCTAGACCTAGAGGATACCATGCGAATGACCAGCTCTGGAATGTCCGACAAAACATTCCGGAAAAGGGTGAATCATTTGGTATCTAACCACACCCAGTACGTGGAGAGCCTGGCCATGTACACCTCGGAAAATCCTCCTCCCCAGGTAATTTTTCATACTTTTGTCTCTAAAGGAGGGTTTTATTCTTTGCACATATGAAAGTAAACACAGTACTAGGAAAAACTGAACACTCTCAAAACAATAAGAGTGAACACTAGAGTGTTCTAGGCAATAAAAACAGAGCTTGTTTCTTTCCAAAATAAAAGTGTTAGGATCCAACCAAAAGCTACAGCAAATAAAAAAATAAAACTGAAAGCAAAGTAAAATGACGCTCCAAGAATAATACATAGCATGTGAAGTAATAAAAATATAGTGTTTAAAAGAAACCTCATATTTTTGTTCATGAACAATATGATGCCTTGGGCATCCCCAGACTTTGGGATCTACCTTGTCCCCTAATGTTAGATAACAACCTGAGTCGTGTGTCTATTTTTTTCAAAGCAATCCGACGTTCTTTATGAGAGATAATTTTTTTGGTGCCAGCCCCGAAATCTATTTCAGAACAACAGCTTCTCCACATAGCACTACCTCTCTATTAGAGGTTACTCTTGGCACAAAAAGGAAATAAAAAGGTTAAGGAGCGGTTGTTACAGAGGTAACAACTTCCAAGACACAAAAAGAACAAAAGAATACAGAAGAAAACAAAAAAGAAAACAAAGGAAAACAAAAGTGGGTTGCCTCCCGCAAGCGCTTTTCTTTAACGCCTTTTAGGATGGCATGAAGAATGTATCAAGTATTATCAATATATCCATTATAAATATCATAAAAAAAATTCTTCAATGGTGCAGCTATTTCTTTTAGGAGGGTTCGCTGAAATAAGTTTATTTAAAACAATAGGTGAATCAAGAATAATACTTTTGGCTTTGCTCACACTAGATTCCCCCTCTACAGTTTTAGAAACTTCCCCTTCTTTAGATAAATTACTTTTTGGTGGGTGGTTATTTGGGACATACATAGACTTAGGCTTCTTTCCCACTGTAGCATCTACCTTTTTAGTTTTAAGAGGGGACAAGGTAGACCCCAAAGTTTCTATAACTTCTTCAGTTTTGTCTATTCTAGATGGCTTGTTTTCATTAGCTTTTGTAGTTTTAAGGGCTTTAACTCTTTTGGAAATATTATTTATAGAACCATCTAGTTTGTAAACATGGAATTAACTTCTTGTCTACCTCATTTGTTTTATGAATATTAATTATATTCCCCCTATAGAAACCAACCTATTTAGCACATGCTCCATAGTGATATCAATTTTAATCTCATCAATAGGAGGATTTCCCACTAGGATTCCAGTAACATTAAGAGATTCCAAAGTGCGTTCTCCTAAAAAGTTTCCACCCATTAAAGTGTCAAGTATATGTCTATACCAATTGGTGGCACCCGCATAAAAAATTCAAAGAAGAACAGCGGTGGCTTGCTTTTAAGTGGATCTATTTTGAGCATCATTAATTCTATACAAAGCATATTTTAAAATTTCCCCACCTCTTTCTTTGAGGGTGAGGGCCTCAGTCTCGTGAGACATAACAGAAGGAGTAGAGCTAGACATACCAACAAAATAAATTAACAACACAAATAAAACACTACAAACTAGAGAACTAATTTTTTGGGGTTTTTTATAAGGAGAAAACGAGACTAAACAAAAGTAAACTAAGTTAGAACAAAACAAAAGAAAGAGAGTGGAAGTGTGAGACTCCACTTGCAGCAATCTAGAAGTCCCCGGCAACGGCATGAGAAAAACTACTTGATGCTGACATGATCACACGCTCGTTGGGAGACCCCAAGCGGAAGGTATGATGTATTCTAGCGAAAATTCCCCCAGTTGTGGAACCAGAGTTTATCGAACAAGTAGGAATTCGTAGTCTAGGAGAAGTTTCCTTGTTGTCTGGCACATCAACAAGCGTGGACACTACACACAAACAAATACTCTCTCTTGCCCAAACTTTCTGGAAAGTTCTCAATCTTGAGATCTTGCTGAAAACGAGAGAATTAAACATGTAGAGTCTTGGAAAACAAACAAAATAAAAACGAAACAGCAAGGAATCAATTATGAAATGTGCTTAAAAGAATGTTAGAAATATGAGGAAAATAGGACCGGAGGCGATAGGTTCACTAGTGTGTCTCTCAAAAGAAAACAAAAATGTTGAATGACAGCTGGGCAATTGAAAAATCATGAGCGTATAACAATAATATGATGACGAGATATAGTTCACGGGTTCTATCATTGTAGGCATTACGTCAAGGCATATGGACAGCTATCTAGAATGCATCCATATCTAAAAGTCCAACTCAAGAAAGCTATCCGGAAAATCTCTCTGGTATTAAGTTGCAACAACAAAGTGATGGCTTTGTGTGCAACAGACAAATGAATTAACAACCGTAAGTAATGTAAGTTGTGGTCCTCGTATGTAGACATGAGCACCGCTGTTTTCTCCCTAGTATAAACAACACATCCCCCATCTGTCACATTTCTGACACTCGAGCATAGATGTAAGGGAGGCATGAACCTACTCATAGTGTTTTGTTTTATTAATTTTAGGCATGAGATCGTGCTTAGCCTAGGATCTGTGCTGCTGTACCTGCACGAGGAATGGGCCAATGCGTTCTCCACCGCGACATCAAGCCTATTAACTTGATGTTGGACGAGTCCTTCAAAGTAAAGCTCGGCGACTTTGGGCTTGCGAGGTTGGTCGAGCACGGGCAAGGATCGCACACCACCACCCTTATGGGCACCATGGGGTACATGGACCCTGAGAGCATGGTCACCGGAAAGGCCAGCAAAGAGTATGACATCTATATCTTTGGGGTAGTTGTTCTCGTGATTATCACCGGCCGGCTCCCGCTCTTGATCCTGCAGGTAAACAAAGCCGTTACCATGCAACTGGTGCAGTTGGTCTGGGACTATACGGTGAGGGGAGGATCCTCGATGGATCTGACGGGCGGCTCAACGGTGAATTCGATAAGCAGCAGATGGAGCGAATGATTTTCGCCGCGCTCTGGTCCGTGCATCCTGATAGTACCCAAAGGTCGTCCATCAGTGACGTGGTCAACGTGATGCGGTATCAGGTGCCATTGCCGGACCTCCCTGCCAAGATGCTGGTCGTCGCGTTAGCTTTGCCAATTGACACCTTTTTATCTCAGTCTTTCGATACTACGGGAACTAGTAGCAGCAACTACGGCATAGGCACCGGACGTTATAGCGGCGCAGGGATCACGGGTTCTAGCAGTGGCGGTGACACGTCTTCTTTGTTGAGATAAAAATAAACAACTCGACCAAATTGATGCTCTTTGTATGTCTTCCAAGTTTCCATAGAAGCAAGGTGTTTTTTTTTATAAAGAGATTTTATTACTTAAAATTTAAGCATTACACCTGGCCTCTGCATCATCATAATGCACACAGCCGAAATCCGAAACCGAAAAGAAATTACGACAAGTCTAAACAAATCCTGAAGACGTAGACTGTCGATGCTATGGAGCTACTATCCATAGATCAAACAGCCATCCATGTGGGATAAAAATATCCCACGCCACATACTCCAGCCGTGCACACGCCTCCATAAAAAGGTATCGAAACTCTCCCCGCTGTAATATGGACCACGAACGGAGAATACATGTGCATCTGAATAGAACCTGCATACGAGAGAAATTTTTATCGTTGAATATCTTGTCATTTCTACAAAGCCAGAGCGACCAAATAACGGAAAGCGCTCCTACCCTAATAATAGTCTTGAATCGTTTATCTACCCCATTCAACCATTTACCGAATATATTCGCAATTGATTTGGGATGATAATGGTTCGAAGCCATTCGGATAGCAGACCATATAGAATGCGCAAAAGTGCAATCAAAGAATAAGTGTTTAATCGTCTCATCATGAGAATAAGAAACACACTTAGAACTCCCATGTCAATTACGTTTGACAAGATTATCCTTATTAAGTATGACCCCCTTCCGAAGGTACCACGCAAAGATCTTAATCTTTAGCGGTAACTTCAAATGCCATACGTTTTTAAAAATATCGACCGGCATATCCGATTGAATCATGGCTCTATACATGGAATCCACCGAGAACATACCGTCCTTAGTGAGCTTCCAACGAAATTCATCGGTGCCTGGTGGTAGAGTAACCATTGTTAGTCTATTAACCATGGTCTGCGAAGAAGCAAGTCGTGGCCCGATTAAATCTCGTATGAACGTAACATTAGAAGGTGTTGTTTGCATGACCGTAGCCAGCGTATCATCCTTATGTCGCACTATAGTGTATAGTGTCGGATAATGTTCTCGAAGTGTGGTATTACCTAACCACTTGTTCTCCCATAACCGTATTTGCGATCCATCCTTAATCTTGAATACCCCAGCGAAAAAATAAGTTTTTATTCGCCATGAGTCCAGCCCAATGTATTTTCGTTTAAGGAGGGTTTGCTAAACTCCATCGACAGTTAATAGTTTGAACAACCATTTACCAAGTAGGGCGGAGTTCTTGACTTGAAGGTCATGAATACCTAACCCCCCCCCCCCCCCCCCACCCCCGATCTTTTGGTCTACAAACTACATCCCATCTAGCCAATCGATATTTCTTTTTCTTGATGTCACCCTGCCAGAAAAATCTTGATCGGAAATAATCCATTTTTTTCAAGACTCCTTTAGGAAACTGAAAGAAAGATATCATATACAGTACCATATTTTATAGTACCGAGTTAATGAGTACCAGTTTTCCACCTAGTGACAACAATTTCCCTTTCGAGCTAGCGAGTCTTTTCTGCAAACGTTCTTCAACGTGACCCCATTTTGCATTAGTCAACCTCCTGTAATGTATTGGTATACCCAAATACTGAATAGGAAATTGACCTTGCTCACAGCCGAAAAGCTCGACGTACTGTGCAACATGATCCTGGTCCTCGCCAAAGCAGAACAATTCACTTTTATGGAAATAAATTTTTAATCCGGCTAATTGCTCGAACACCGAAATGATTAGTTTCATGTTCTTCGCTTTCTACGAATCATGTTCCATAAAAAGAATCGTATCATCTGCATACTTAAGAATAGATAATCCCCCATCGACAAGATGTGGAATTACTCCCTCAATTTGCCCGCTTTCCTTAGCTCTATCAATCATGATCGCTAACATGTCTGCCACAATATTAAACAATATGGGCGATAGCGGATCACCTTTCCTTAAGCCTTTCTTGGTTTGGAAGTAGCGGCCAACATCGTCATGCTGCGAACTAGAGTACACCACTCCTCTGAGAATCCTTTCATTCTCACAGTTTGTTGGAGAAACTCCCAGTTCACCTTATCGTAGGTCTTTTCAAAATCTATTTTAAGAACTACTCCATTTAGTTTTTTCGAATGCATCTCATGTACAGTTTCGTGTAGAATCACGACCCCATCAAGGATGTTTCTACCCTGCATAAATATTATCTGCGTAGGTTTTACCACATGACCTGCCACCGAATTCCGCCTCATGGTTGCAACCTTTGTAAAGATTTTGAAACTAACGTTAAGAAGGCATATTGGTCTATACTGTTGTATCCTTTCAGCCTCCAAAACCTTAGGTAACAAAACGATTTCCCCAAAATTAAGACGATGCAGCTCTAGGTGTCCACTTTGCAAGCAACCAAACATCTCAATGAGTTCATCCTTAATGACCTCCCAAAAATGTTGGTAAAACTCTACGGGACAACCATCTGGGCATGGCGCCTTATTATGTTGCATTTGAAAAATCGCCTTCTTAATCTCCTCTTCCGAGGAAGGAGCATTAAGAAAAGTATTTTCCTCGTTGGAGACTTGGGGAATATCATTTGTTCGGGTCTCATCCATAGTAATATTACTGACTTCAGGAGCCCCGAACAGACCTTTATAGAACTTTGTGATATAGGCCTTGAGACACTCTTGTCCCTCTATCAACCCTTCATCCTGATGTAGAGAGTGACACTACTAGAGAAAAGCCTATAGGAGAAAATAAGGACTCGAGACGCATATTGGCAAAATGCGCCTCCTATATATTATGCGAGGCGCACTACCAAGATTAGCCTCCTAAAATGCATATATAGGAGGCGCATTTCCAAAATATGCGCCTCGTATACTTCATGTGGGGACCACAGCCTCCCGGCCCTAGGTTATGCGAGGCGCATGAGCCCTTATGCGCTTCCTATAATGTATGTATAGGAGGCGCACTTTTACATAATGCGCCTCGTATAATTTGTGTGGGCCCGGGTGGCGTCGGTGGCAGCGAAGGCGAGGCGCATACTTTGAAAATGCGTCTTCTATATTTGGAGGTATAGGAGCCGCATATTAAGCTAAATGCGCCTCCTATAATATGCCATAGCTTGGTATCCTAGGGGCAATTTTTTTTGGTGCATAGGGTGCATGGACGCACAGCTTGGTATCCCTCCAATTGGATACGGGCGTACTGACCTGCGTGTGCTCTCCTCTACTCCTCGCGTTGATGGTGGATTTGGGCCTTCCTGGTTAGCTTATCGCAGGCGGCCGGATCTGTTTTCCCGTCTTCGGCACTTTGCTCGGGGATTGAGTCTAATTTGATGCTGCAGTTCTGCCGCGGGCGCTCGTTCCTGGGATTTCTGGGTGCGACGATGTCTTTGTTTTGTGGTGCTAGTCGGCAGGCCGACGCCATCGCCCTCGTGCTGCAGGTAGTCTATCACGATTCCCCCATTCCCTTTTTATTTTCTGCCTGGTTCAGCTCTATCGCGGCGGCCGGCGGACATTCGATCCACTGTCTTGTGGTGGGCAATGGCGGGGTGGGGTGGCTGTTGAGGATGGGGCCGATTCGCCCCATGGGAAAGATTTCCGGCCGGCTCTCTGCTCCCCTTCTAGATTCGATCTATGGTTGGTTCGTCTCATGGGTGGGGTTTTCTGCGGGCATTTCTTTGGCGCGTATGTGTGTTCTTTTTTGCTTAAAGTTCATGCTGATGTGCTGCCAGTTTGCTTTGCCTGATTTGTTCTGTTGTGGAGAATGCCGTCCTATTCGATTGTGTCTCGTTCATTTGGTTTGTCTAAATTTGCTTGCATGTGCATGTTGTCTGATCTTTTTTGGTGTGTATGTGATCTAGGTAGAATATACTTCATTTTTGTACGCTATCTGACGGCTATTTCGTAAGTTGGGTTGTTGCATGTGGTCTGATTGGTTTTGCCATGGAGACTGTCCACGTGCAAGATGATTGGGTTTGAATCATCCATTTCTTCTGGTCCATAACATCTGATTTTTTTTTCTCAGATGATAGCACCAAGGCACAAAGGAAATTAGAAGTACATATAATCAGTTTTATCATGAGCCAGTTCTCAGCCCGGACATAAAAGCTACATATAACTATGTTGACCCTAGAGTTAATGACCGGTTAATTTCGTCAAAGTTTCATTCTGTATAAACATGTAGAAAAGACAATATTGTTGATCTAACATCCAGCTGTCCTGCTAATTTAACTGAAAGAGGAACAATACTAGAAGAAACCTAGAGACGTACAATTCCCAACAAGATGTGGAGATATTAACACCTGAAGCAATCTAGGCAAGTGGTACTCTGAATAGTATTGATAACCTGTTTGCATATGTGTTGGGAGAGATAAAGAGAGAAAAATTGTTGGGGAATCTCTTAAGAGATCTAACCGCAGGGCTATTGCTGCCCTGAGATTGCTCCTGGCGTTGGCTCCACCTGTCATTGCGTGTGTCGGGTCCGGCGGTACCTTCCTTCGATCGTGTCGCCTTTTTTTCGTTGGCGCTTTGCATGTGTCGTACGTGGTTGTTTTCGGGGAGACGTTGGTTCGCTTATTCTTTTTGTCTCCGCTCTTGACTGGCAGCGCCTTTCTTTCTTTCTTTCCTTCCTCTCTTTTTCTTATGCGGCGGCCATGCCTTCTCTTCCCCTCGTGATTTCTCGGTCGTGGCTGCTTTCCCGGCGTTGGTTCGATTGCTGGTTGGTGCTTTGCCCTTCGGTTCTGCTTGAATCGTCGGCGTGCGTGTTGCGGCCGACGCCAGCTTCTCGTGTTTTGTCTCTTCCTCTTTCCTTTCTAGGTTCCATCCTATTTTGTTTCTTGTTGATTGCATTGTGTGCCATCTATGCGTGTAGATCCGTATCTTGGATGTGGTTTTCGGTTCTATTTCTGTGGGGATTGGCGGATTTTTTGGGAATCCTTTTGCATTCATATGATTTGGGGCGATTCCTTGTGTTTCAGTTTGCATGTTAGCGTTTTCGATTTTGCTTGCACGGCGAGCTTTTTGGGGGTGTTCTTGTTGTTTTAGAACTGGTTATCGCCCAGAGAATGTGCTTGGATTTGTTTGCTTTTATTTGTTTTGGGTTGCTTTGCTGTCTTTTTCAGATTTGTTCTTTGTTTTGTCCCTGGTGTGGTAGCGGATGCGGTGGTGACGTAGGCGGCAGGGTTCTGGCGTGCACGGTTGGCCGGGAGCAGCGGAGGCGGGAGGGTGCGGAGACGGCGGTGCACCTCCCCTATGTCGTGACGCTCTGCATGTGCTACCTCTGCCAGTTAAGCTCGAGAGCTCGTGCATGCCAGGGGCTAACTCCTCGTGGAGGAGAAGGAGTTCATCGCCACTTAGGACCGGCTACGCCACATCGAGGAGAAGACTGAACATAACCAACCCATAAGCGTCAGATCCCTTGAGGAAATCATCAACAAGAGCCACGCCATAGTCTTCCTCCATCGCCCCGAATAGTATGTCGGCATGCTCTCCTTCGTCTACATGGACCCGCTGAAGCCCAGGTAAGCTGCTGCTGCTGCCCACGACATAGATCTGAAACCATGTGAGTCTCACTCTCTCTATCTATGTACGTGGTGAGGGTAGGATTTTCACCTTAGAGGGAATTCAGCAACTGTAAGTCAATTGATGTGTGTCCAGTTTAGGATTTTTAGATTGCTAAGTGAACTGGGAACCGGCATACTCTGAACTGGCCATCCCACACATGGGTGGAACTGTTGCAGACTAAGGCGCCTGTTATTTTGCCTGTACGGTAGAATATAGTATGCTATTAGTTTGTTTCATTTCTGAATTTGTGAACTGATTTGTTAAATTCTGGTTGCAGAAAACTATACATTTTTGTAGAGAGATGACTGATATGCTACCCAACTTTGTATTGAAAGCAATCAGGAAGCTAGTGTTAGAGCAGGAAGCTGAAAACTATAGATGCCATTATTGTGTTCCCTCCACGATACTTATTTCTATTTATGGAGGTTCACTTGAAGATATTTGTAAGAACTTCACATTGATAAGAATTGTTCAGGCATGTCAGAGTGTGGTAATCTTTAAAAAAAATATGTTCTTGTTTGTTTGAAGTATCTTGAACCTTCTTCTCCAAATGACACATTCATTGCAATTGTAGGTGTTGAGGAAAATATATGATGTGTTCTGGTTTAGCTTTCTTTCCAAGATCTGGTAATAGCTTTTGATTTTCGAAATTTGTTCTTAATTGTAAAGAATAAGCTTAGGAATATATATGGATATAAATGTTTTCGCGTGTTTTAGTTTAGACAACAAAATTTACAGAGTCCATACAAGAGAACTAAGTAATAATTGCATATGTTCTGACAAACATGCCAAAAGTGAAGTTTGATTGTTAAAAATATTCTTAAATCTATTTATCGCTTCATTCAAGGACAAATGGCTGAGCTCAATTTCTCCAATAGTTTCATATTCACTTTCGTATTTTTTTCTGTAGTACCATTCCAGTTGTTGCTCATTTTTATGGATGCTTGTTTCTTCTCTCAAAGTTGAGCTTCCGTGTGTTGATGTTGGGTGCCCCAACATCAACCATAATATCAAGAAGACCCAGCTGATATCTATTTCAAAATTTACTCTACTTACCACGTTTTATGATCTCATATTGTTACCTTCGTGCACGCTAAAGGAAGTTCCACGGAATTCACCCGTCTTATTATCCTAAATCCGCAAGAATTTCTTATATGTTCTTATGCTAAGACACTTGAACGGTATCAAATAGTATTTATATCACCTAATTAGAAATCAATTTGTTGTCCATCTCCATTCCGTTCCGGTTCCTATTTGGATGCCATGCCACACTAAGTATAATGATACATATCATATTAGCTGTTTTATCTCATCCTACCAAATTACCTATGGAAAGAGAACGTTGTTTTATTTTTACTCACTACCCAGTTACCGTATTCTGTACATATTGGTGTTCATTTTTCTTATAATAAACTTTATGCATCCGTTTGTGTCTGTACACGGAACTTTCACCTTCATCATGTATCTTTCCTTTTACTATATTGTAGTAAATAAGAAAATATAACCACTTCCTGCAGCCCAAAAGCAAGATACAAGATAGCCAAAATAAAACATGAGATGGGAAGAATAACACTGCTAAGCATAGAGGATTTAGTTTGCATAGCATATAGGGATATAGTTCCGTTTCTCCAAAGTGTTAGCCTTTCATTGTAGGATATATCCTAGCACGTGTGTTTACTATATAAGGAAGCGACCGAAGAACATATATATGATCATCTCTATGCCCATACTTATTTCAGCTGCAAGACAAAACATATTGTCTTGCATTCTTATCTGTGAGCGATTAAGAAGGCCCTACAACTGAATTATGTTGGTTTACTTTGGTATGGGTTGTAGATACTATTTACGAATTGAACAATGTTGGTTTACTTGAATGTGTTTTAGTGAAATAAGCTATACGTATAAAGAATCCGGTGAAAGTTTTCTCGGTGGATTTGCTCCATTGTGGAC